>CM077034.1:139970184-140570184 GCA_039090855.1 Macrothele yani
ATGTATTTACTGCATAGGAAATTATGTTAAGCCGGAGGACTCGAAATGGTTTGAAGTTCTGTTATCCAATTCTTCGACTGCGTAACCAAAGGAATAGCGATATATTTTTGCTATTCACACCGTCTCATTTCTCAAAGAAGTAATATTTCAGTTTCAATAAGTATTCTTCGTAAAATTTGAAATTATTTTTGACAGTGTGTCAAAGAGAAATAACAGATTCAGGACCTTTGGCACGTAATATTTCCAAAAACGGATAAATAAGTCAAAGAACTAACTTAAAAATTCTTCCTATGCTACGAATAGCAACCGCTTGAGTACGAAGCGTTAAGCGAAGATATTTGTTATATTTCTGACATTACTTCAACTTTTCTAAAGTGTTACTGTGATATAATATCTATTTTTACGTTAAATACTGTGCGAAAATTAATTACCAAATGTAAAATCTATGATTCTAACTGTTTTAAAATTTACTTTACAAAATTTTAATTGGCCAGTCGACATGCACTATATCGTATTAAAATTATGGAAATGAATGCCACAAATAATATATGTATGAAAAGTAGCTGTGTCTTTTTCCGACACGTATCTTTGTTGTCCTATCTATGTGCATGGCTTTAAGAGATCTCGAATGTTCCATTGGCTTATAAGGAAACGACTCATTCACTGTAGAATAAAGTAACTACATGAAGTTACACATTTGTTTCTCTGAGAAATAAATCTGATCAGCCTAAAAACTGATTAAAAATTCTCCAGACCCCGTTTCAGGCTACTTTAAATATTTTGCAATATTCATGTCCAATTGTTAAATCTCTTTGAGCCATTTTCTACTGAATGTGATTGTGCTAAGGGATTAAGCCAGATAGTAAAGATTAAACAATTCTATGAGTAAACAAGTGAACAATGCTAAATTCCCAATGACGCTGGAGTTATATGATCATGTATATTTTCTGAAAGTGTAGCGCTGATGCTGATGGTCGATTTTATTGTTTCATGTAGGTTAGTGTAGGGACGATTTAGCAATTAGTAGACATCCTCATAGTAAACAAGCTAAAATACTAAGAAGCTAAAGCCTATAATCATATGAGGCCAAGAGTATTCTGTGGTTGAAGAATATAGGACGTTATAATGCGGCGGTAGGGAATCGGACAGCGAGGTGTGCGTTTCTGACCTGCCTCAAAGTCACACACCCATCCCTAAACCGAAACGGGACTCCTGCTACGATACCGCCTCAAGTCGTAATCATGAAAGAATTTCTCCGGGAAACTTCGCGGCGGAAGTTCAGGAGAGAATAATTAACTCTTCGTGAAGAGGCGGTCACGTATTCAAAGTCTTGATGTCCGAACAGGATTCCAGATATCAACCGAGATATCCTCATCTATTTAAATAGAACAATAAGTAATGCATCTCAGATAAAGTTCCTGTTACGAACTTTTATTTGCCACCCGTAAGTGGCAAAGTAGCCTAATTGTTGTCTCTTCTGACCATTCGTCCGATATGGTGTCCCGGTGGGAATCCCGTTGAGGTATGGATGTTGTGTTAGTCTTACGGCACTGGTTCTCTCATTGCCCTGGAACCAGTGGCCGTGTATAACGGAACAGCGACTGCTTATAAACCTATTGAGTTGGCAGTTAAATGTGGTCGTTAAACCTCCAGAAAAAAGCAGAAAAAAAAAGAAGAAAAATTTATTAAATCATTCTCATTGTCTTCAATTTATGGGAGAAGACGTTAGTATCCTCAATCAATTTAGCTTCCTATAAAAAAGTTAGTTACTTCAGATACAATTTAGAAACAGGACTAATGACCTTGTATCAAGGATCGGCAGAAGATACAATCCTCTATGAAATATAATTACTTTGTTAGATTTCAATCGTAATGTTTTACGTTCACACTTAAAGCGGTGTATTTGAAATGTACGAAGGACGTTGTAGACTATTCTCAGCGTTTTGATGTTCAAGTAAAAACTCTTGTTAAATTATGTGCCTAGTGCATACCTTTGTGATGGAAAGAGACCACCAACAAATCTGTTTAATCTGAAATCTACTTCGTTCAGACAAATATAATCTGACATTTTTTTTTTGGGGGGGGGTTAAGGAGAACAGCATAGAGCAAACCAAATCTAAAACTTTCAGAAACCAGCCACTCATCCCGTAGTTAGTGGCTACTGGTTTGCAGGAAGGAAAAGTGTATGAAGTGCAGGAACAGAAAAACTTATCATCATGTGTCATATCTAGGACTTGAACTGTGGTGCACTTGATCTGTCAGATGCCAACGTCTTTCACCACCTGTACTAATCACACGGAGCTTTATTTTTCTGCAACTATGAAACATGGAATCGAATATGAATAGCTCTTCTTCATGCTCAGATAACTTTCATTTTCCTGAACATAAGTATTTCCAATATTTATTTAGTATAAAGCATTTTTGAATCTCCTACTTACCCGTATCATAATCATCATCATCATCATTGTATTTCAACCATAATCAATCACTGCTGCAGGAAGGCCCTCTCCAAGCCTCTTCCACAACGGTCTGTCTTGTGACAGTCTCATAGTATGTTACTCCGCATACACTTCAAATTTCACTCCTGCCCATCTTCCATGTGGTTACCTTCTGGGTCTTTTTCCTGTTCACTTAGAATCCTAATCTAAAATTTCGACTGTCCATCGATGGTATGTCCTTCTGGAAGTATATCCAGATCATTATCATTTCTAGGATTTTACTCTAATCGTGATGGCGTTTACTCTTACCCGTATAACAGACGTTATGTAACTTTTATACTTTCAAAAGCAATATACGGGATGGTCCATCTCTGAAGAAAGTGCTAAGTAACAAATTAAAAAAAATGCACAACCGTTGTTGACAAACATGTGACACCAGAGAGTGTTTTGCACAAACCTGCTGTAAGCAACGGCGCATTTCATGGGACTTTTCTTATTGTAGAACCTTATTCAGATTAATTACGCAAAAATTTCTTATAACATTTATCTCACTTTTTAAATCCGTAGCGAAGCGACGCTAGGATATATTACCTTTAATAGTGAGTCCTCCCTTGAAAAAATTTACAGTATATTACATGCACATATTAAAGACCCTACTGCAACTATAAATTAATACTTTGACGGAGAGATATCAATATATGTAAATGCTAGAAATCAATTGCTTCGGTATTTTACAATGAGGTCTACGAATTCTGCGTTTTTCCTATAATTCTAATAGAAAATAATCGTTCCTATTTCTTCAGTGAAACCAAGATTTCATCAGAAATGCCACCAATCTGATAAACAACGTCTTAATTTTAAGATTGCCGCAACTAGAGCTTTTTTGTTTTGTTTTTTCAAAAAAAAAAAAAAAGAAAACTGTCTGAAGTACACTGCAGGCCACCCAAAATGCAGCATACCAAAAAGCGATGCATCTGACGTTAGCCTGGAAATTTCACAGCATTTGTCGCCGGCGCAGAGGACATGGCAAACTGATTAGCATTGCAGGCCAGTGATGCAAATCCATGTGCGCCCGGCACGCCACCGGAGAAGCACTCATAAGAAAGGGTGCACAGAAGAAGCTATATTTGTAATTAGTGCGGCGTAAGTGTGTTGTGCTGCCGGACCTGTGTATTGGAACCTTTCCGATGCCTGCTCCCAGAATACGGCAGTTATTCCAGCATCGTTTCGGAGTTCCACAGAGGAAGAATAGTGACTTAAAGCTTATTGATGTGCCACGCATTTTTCGTACCGAGATCATCGTCGCCCGTGTGGGACGACCATCCAGCAACAGTGAGGCGAGTATGGATTCGGTAGGTGCAAGAGGGACGGTCGGACCGACTTGCACGATTGCCGCAGCCGTGGTATACCTCCAAACGAGAGGACCGGCATGTTGTGCGGCTGGCATTGACGGCTCGTACCGCCACATCACGAACGTTAGTGCAGGAATTAGGGTGTGTTGCGCAACAACATGTGTCAGCACGTACCGTTCGACGTTGTCTGCAAGAGCGGGGACTTGTCGCACGGCCCACATTGCTCTGATTACCATTGACGTTACACCACCGGTATGCGGCGGCAGTGGGCCGTTGAACGCCGCACCTGAATTAGGGAGCAGCATGACATTGTCTTCTCCGACGAATACCGCTTCCGCCGGCAACACCACGATGGTCGAACACGCATATGGCGGCACCGCTGCGAGAGATTGTATGAAGCCTGCGTTATGCATCGGCATACCGGTCCGCCGCCTGGCGTTAGGGTTTGGGGGCGATTGGATATGACATCCGCACCCTCTGATACGCAATCGCCGGTACGCTCAACAGCCACCGCTACATCTCCGACGTTTTGGAGCCAGTAGTTCTCCCTCACATGCAGGACCTGCCAGCGGCCACGTTTCAACAGGACAATGCGCGCCCACACGGCACGCATCGTGGAACAATTCTTCACTGCCCACCAGGCGTCACTGCTGCCGTGGCCTGCTTGTTCTGCCGATATGTCACCCATCGAACACGTCTGGTCGCTTTTCGGCAACCGAGTGGCCCAGCAATCACCACCCGCGGCTAGGCCTGATGAACTGTGGGAACGTGTGGAAGCATCCTGGACCGACATACGCCAAACCCACATCGAAAGCCTCTTACGTTCGAAGCAGCGGCGTGTAGCGTCTGTTATTGCTAGCAAATGGAGACCACACGAACTATTGATGTCTGCGTGTTTCGCAAGTCGCACGGGCCTGTACGCTCAATCGTTTTATCTTTGTATCTGTTGTTATGTGTCCAGTAAATCTGGCGTTGCTATCTCGTGCCTTTATTGGTTTTGCATTTTTGGTGGCCAGCAGTGTATATTAAACAGTAATAACTTTTCTTCGACGTAGTTATGATATTAGCTTGAAGGTGGCACCGCCCTTCTACACTACTACGTCGAAGTAAAGTTATCGGTTTTGAATACAATTCACGAAATTGGTGTTTGTGGAAAAAAACACAGATTTTACAATCAAAGTTCAGATGTTTTCTGTCAGTGAATCAATTTGATTTTTGATATATCTTTCTTGACTGAAAAATAGGGTCGACATGTTTTTCATTGCAAGTATGGGGCACAGAATCACTGCACTTACATCTTACATTAATTAATAAAATAATTCCTTGACGTGAAGAAAGAGAAAATTAAATATTGTTGCAGTAATAATCTTTACTCAAATTTGAGACATGCGTGTCTTTCTGTGTAAAATTAACCCCCGTTAAACGTTGCGTTTTGACATAGTTTGAGATGTTCAGTCAACGTGAACTCAGATAGACTGCAGGTGCTGCTGAAAAGAAGGAACGTAATACACTGGCGTGCAAAAATTACGGACGAATCGGTTTTCGAATGTAACGTTGCGCAGAAGTATTCCACATCGACCCAAATCATACCATAAATTACCCAAGATGTAAGAATGCGGGACAAGTGAGCAAAACCGTCCAAACAAGAAATCCAAAGGATACAATGACACTTTATTGAAAAGGTAGCTTCGGACACAACTGGACAGGAGAGAAGCTTCCATGTGACAGGCGGCTGCCAAGAAAATCCAGTCATTAGTAGGAGATATGATCACCCCTGACTGCGTTGCAGGATTTACAACGTCTGTCCAGGCTGAGGACGAGATTGTCAAGGAGCTGTCTCCCATGAGCCGCGTTAATGGCACCCACCCTATTGGTCGTCGTGCAAATAGAACTTCTTTGTGCAGCCTCCTGGCCATGCTAAAACGCGATAACGGACGTCCAGTTGTCTGTTGAATGTGCCTTGCGATTTCTCCCGCTGTCTGCCGTCTGTCTCTTCTCGCCGATAGGAAAATATACCAGTCGTCCGCCGCCGTGGTTGTTCGTGAACGACCACGGCTAAACTCTCGGACAGCTGTTCCTGTCATTTAAAATGCTCTCTAAGCTCGTGAAACGTTGCTGTGAGCGATCGCGAGATATTAACTTCTGATGAATCATCGCTCTTGTCTCGGAATTTTCATGTCAAATCCGTATCAGTAAGTGATGTTCACTACATCGCCGCAAAGGAACAAAATATATATATTTTTTTGAATTTGTGCTTTGTGCCATTTTCGCTGTACCGTACCACTGCATTCTTAAAGTTTTATATAGATCTTTTGTTGTAGCAAAACTAACAGCTCTTACACTGCGTGGCGTTGAATAGCAGAGGTTAATGATATGTCTTGGGGAAAATCCTGCTAGGATCGATTTTCGCCAGCATTGTTCTGGCTGCAGAAAAAAGTGAGGCTTCCGTTCAGAATTATCGAAATCATATTTGCTAAGAACATGCAAATATCATATTTATATGCAAAAATGCGTATATGTCACCGAAATCAGGCGAGAATATTCCATTCCTCTTGAATGGACCAAACCAACTTGCAAACGTAAGGACTGCTCTCTGCAAAGGAAAACAACATCACACATACACTCTAACTGCCAGTGTACATGTTGTGATTTAACGCGAGCTTTTGTAAAATCTACTATACTGTGTAAGTTGGACAGATGAGCTGTAACTTTTTCTGTGCAAGAACGTGAAGCCAAGAAGAAAAGTTACGATATCTGGATTGTTTTTGTACGTATCAGACACGCAATACTGTTTCTTTCTCTATTGAGAAATGGTACTATTGAAGAGCAAACTGTTCACAAAGGAATCTCATTCTTTTTTATATTTCTTTTCCGAAATCCAATAATGTTTCTCCTTCAGTATCTTAGCTCTACTCTGATAAGCAGTTAACATTTTATTGAAAAAATGATACTCATTAATAATTCTTCACACTTGTTTCCAATCAAAATGATTATGGGCAGCGTTTCTTCCAGGGGATTAGTTTCCTCACAAATATTACAAGTAACCTTTTGTAGCCTAACTAAAGTAAGTCGCAAACGAAAAGTGGTTTCATCCGGACCGGAATTGTTTTCAACCTCTAAAACATTGCATGAAATTACTGGTGACTTTGTCATGTACCCTGATTTTGCTGCAGAGTTTCAAATGCAGAAGAGCATTTTCAATGTTCAAATTCACTCTTCTTTTTCAAGGAAGTGATAGAGAGAGGCAGACTTCATCAATTACGTGATTACGAATGTTGACCGCGTAAATGGAAATTTCTTGGTAACTACCGGGCGCCGACTGTGATACAACGATCGTAACCGTTTAAATTTTGATACACTGCCATGCGAATTAAGAATGCTACTACTTGAGCTAGTTGAGATGTCTTCCACTAAACACCGATGTGCCGTTACATTATGATCATCTACCAAATAAGCTGAAAACCCCTTTAGCCAGCAAAAGACAGCTGACACTCGGCGAAGCATCGATTCGATTAGGTGGTGATAGGTATCCTGGCCCCATAATGTCAACAGTAGGTTCTCCAATTCCCGTATATTTTGCGCGGGTGACGACTTCGCGCGAACCCGCATTTACAAATCGAAACAGGAAATGATCGATTGGGTTCATCTCAGTCGAATTCGGAGACCAGGAAAAGTCACTGGAATGACCCTCGAACCATTCCTTGACGATTCTGGCAGTGTTTCATGGAACCTTTTCCAGTTAGGAATGGTCATAAGCAGCTGGGAGCGCAGTTGCCATGAATGGTAGAAATTGGTCCGCAACGATGTCCAGATACTTGACAGCTATCAGGGATTGTTCTATTGGGATAATGGGTCGTAAAGTGCCCCAATAAAATATCGGCCACAGCAAATAACCGACGCCTCCGGCTTGTGTCCGCCCAACAGTGCATCTCAGTGCCCTAGCCTCCTTTGATAATGGGCGAAACCGTTCTAAACCGTGTACGAAATGCAACAGGAATTCGCCAGACCAGGCCAGTTTCTTCCAATCATCCACGGTCCAGTCTCAAAGATCATGGGTCTATGTCATGCATTGTTGGCAATGACGTGCATGTGAGTATGAGGACCAGGCTGGGTCTTCGGCTACCCAGGCCCTTTGGCAAAAAGCCGCGATGAACTTTGTGCTGTGACGCATTGCCCTGATCACCACTGTTTTACCTGCGGGTGATTTTTTGCACTGTGGTCCTGTAGTCGCTGTGAACAATGCGCGACACTCTCCGCTGGCTTCTGCCATGAAGGAGCTGCGGACGACACACTCCTGGACGACAGTATGTCGTTTGGATATATGTGCACCAGTTTTGATACGTACTCACTACAGTGGGGCGTCAACAACTCAAAAACCGGGTCGTTTCGTCGGAGATCGTAATTACGAAGCGCCGCGCCATCACAATTTGTTCTTCATCAATGTCCGATAAATGTGCATCTTTTTCACATTCGGCCACCTAACACTCTATTAGTCGAAAGTCGGTTTTCGGGTTGTATATATACTGCTCTGTGAACTTCACCTGTATCACCGTTCTGTCTCCAGAAGCGCTCATTTCTCTAGGCTTCCGGTGGACACAGTGGAAAGCCTGATCGGAGTATATATGCCGTATGCACCTTTTATCACATAGTTTTTTTTTTTTTTTTTTTTCGATTGAAGGTTTAAAGACCACCGTGAGCAACTCAACGGGCTATAAGCAGTCGCCCGTCCCTAATTTAGGGTCACTGGTTCCAGGGAAGGGAGAGAGCCAGTGCCGTAAGACAAACACAACATCCATGCCTCACCGGGATTCGAACCCGGACCCCGATCAGACGAATGATCAGAGGCCATCGCTTAGACCACCGCGCCGGCTTCACATAGTTGTGGTGGCATATAACAGTATTGGAAATAGCTCGGTCGCATTTTATTTGCGACCACCCACTTCGTTTGATTACTTCCGTTAGACGTTTTACCCATGAAATCCATTTTTTATCTCATAAGCAATTGAAAATTAGCCTTGCTTTATTGGTGTTAACACTGTCATTAATATCGTAGTATTTTTCAGTTGCTAGGAATTACTTTATTCCATCACACGTAATTTCTTCATCAGCAGCTTCACTTTAATCACGTTACTCACGCAAAACTGGATCATGTTTCTTTTTTGATTTTGCAAAAAAACCGTCATTTACTTTAAATTCACTGTCTTCAAGTTTATATGCAAAAGTTTCTGCTTCTCCCCGTGTTGTGCTTCCACCATGGTTCTTATCGGATTTCTCCAGTGAATATTTCGTTTTGCTAGATTTCTTTTAATATACGATAAGTCTACTTCTCTCATTTTCGCGCGTTATCATGATATTCTGCTGAATTTGTTTCAATAATTTCTTTGTCCTTTGAGTTTACTTTAAAACATACCACTTCGGTATTTAGAAATTGTAAGTAAATTTCCTTGTTCTCTCATTCCAACACTCCCTAAGTTCAGCTTTTATGTTAAAAAAATTGACATTGCATTCAATTTCAGGCAAGATGCACTCTGAAAATGTCAACCTTACAAAACACCTGCGACAAAGGAACTACGCAAAGTTTTAAGATATGCTTTTTTTTTAAAGATATGCTTTTGGGTAATATGATATTTATTTATTCATATCTCTTACCTCTAAGTAAATTACACCGGCGTGCAAAAATCAAGGACGAGACAGTTTTTCGAATTTAACGTCGTACAGAAGTGATCCACATTGACTCAAATCATACCATGAATCCCCAAGATGTGAGAATATGGGACAAGTGAGCAAAACCGTACAAGCAAGGAATCCAAGAGATACAAAGGCACTTTATTGAAAAGATAGTTTCGAGCACAACTGAACAGAAGACAAAAGCGTCCATGTAATTGGCGGCTGCCATGAAAAATCCTGTCTTTAATAGAAGATATGATCACTCCTTACTGCGTTGCAGGATTTACAACGTCTGTCCATGATGAGGACTAGATTGTCAAGGAGTTTTTAAGGCATTGCGGCCCATTCCTCTTGTAGCGCTAATGGCAGCTGCGGAATCATTTCTGGCGGTTCCTTACGTGTTGCTAAGCGTCTCCCGAGAAGGTCCCACAAGTATTCGATTGGATTTAGGTCCGGGGACCTTGCGGGCAAATCCATGCGTTGAATATCTTCACTCTCCAACAGCTTCTGCGACAGCCACTGTACGATGAGGTGTAGCCTTGTCGTCCACGAAGAGGAATCAGGACTCACAACACCTCTAAACAGACGCACGTGAGGCAGGAGAACCTCGGTGCAATAGCGGACACCAGTGACTGAACCTCCTTGGGAGATGTGGAGGTCAGTACGGCTACCAAGCATCATACCGCCCCAAACGAGAAATTCCGCCCTCCAAACCGGCCCCTTTAAATGATGTTGGAGGTGTGATTGCGGGTTCCCTGCTCTTTCCAGATGTGTATACGTCCAGAATCGCTCGTCAGAATAAATCGGCTCTCATCCGTAAAGAGAACTCGACCACATTGCTGATGTACCCAGTTCTTGTGTTCCTGGCGCCACAGAAACCGCCGTCTCCTATGAGCCGCGTTAATAGCACACACCGTACTGGTCGTCGTACAAATAGACCTTCTTTGTGCAGCCTCCTGGCCAGGGTAAAACGCGATAACGGACGTCCAGTTGTCTGTTGCATGTGCCTTGCGATTTCTACCGCTGTCTGCCGTCTGTCGCCTTCTCGCCTATAGAACAATATACTGTTCGTCCGCCGCCGTGGTTGTTCGTGGACGACCACTGCTATGCTCTCGGACAGCTGTTCCTGTCGTTTCAAATGCTCTACAAGCTCGTGAAACGATGCTGTGAGCGATCCCGGACTCCTCGATCACACTAGTCACACTTCTACCTTCTTCCAACTTCCCAATGACGCGACCTCCGGTAAAGTCATCCAGATGAAGTCTACTGGATTGCCTGTAGCCATATCACACGGTGGCAGCACCTCTACGTCGTTCAAACCAATGTACACCGTGCAATTGCTTTCACCGATTAGCGGAGCGTACACCGCCCGTGTGCTTTATACACTTCCGAGACTCCGCCCCCAACGTAAGGCTGCATTCAAGCGCATGCCCTACCGTACCGGATCCTAGTCTATCTCCTGAATGGTCTTTCGGTCCGTTCTGCCTGCTCGTTCCGCTGTCATGCTAATTTCTCCTCCTGGTCCTTAATTTTTGCACACCAGTGTATTTAATGGGATTACTCTCCATGGAATTTTCTCTAGGGTCACTCTCCATGTGTTGTTCGGCTGTGGTTTCTCTCCATACCCTGAGAAATTTATCGAGATAGAAATACTAAATCCCCATTCGTCTCACTTGAAGAATACCGAGTTCTGAAGGGTTTTCTATGAATGAATGACCTCACCGTCAGTTTCCAATACTAGAAATTGGTTTCCACCCATTTCACTGCATTATCATTTAAAGTAGCACAAAGGGGAATGCCGAGTGATGTAAAGGAATTCACTACCGATACATTTTTAATTTCCGGCTTCCAAATGGCCTTTGTTCAGAAAGAAAGTATTTCATTCAATCAAGTCAACTGGCGGAAGTTTTGTAGTCAACCAAACAGAAATAATATTTTGCGTGTAATGAACTTGAAGGGAGTAATGTTTTTCTTGATTTCGAGCAATCAGAGTTAGCGAGTTTTTACTTCAGGAAGTTGACTGCATGCATGTCTACGAATTTGACAAATATATCCAGAAAACTGCACTTTCGAAAATACTTGTCTACGCCATAGGACAGTTATTTGGGTATGCATGTTATAGCGACGGATTATATTATTTGAGATTATAATAGCACGAGGAAAATTTAAGAGATATCAGCACTACTGCAATTGTCAAACACCACGAATATGAGCATTTCAACTTCTAAATCATGTTGGCCGCCAATTCGAAAGATAAAACTACCTGTTCCGTCATTCCATCCAAGTGACACCCTTTCGTATTACCTTTCCGATTTAAAGATCTATGTTTTATTTTTAAATGCTTTCAGAAACAGTTAACTTTCCATACCAATCGATATATTCCTTTATTCAAATATTGCGAATAATACTTATCGAATTTCTGAATTTCAATGAATACTTAGAAATTCGTTCACGTAGCACGGATGTATTTGCAAGCACGAAAAGTAATCGTGTTTTCTTCAAATATTTTTAAAATTGGTAACATAACTTTTTTCAAGAGCAATGCGAATCGATTTGTGAAGATTCTTCAAATTAATATAAAAAAAAAAAAAAAAAATTCTAAGATCTCAGTGCTTCTAATGTAATCCCTGCTCGTCCCTCTGTTCTTATTTCGGGCCACTGGTTCCAGGAAGGGGAGAAAACCAGTGCCGTAAGACAAACACAACATCCATGCCTCACCATGATTCGAACCCTGACCCATTCCCGGACGAATGGTCATAAGCCAGCGCTTAGACCACTACGCCACCGGGGCAGCATACTTGAAAATTTCGTCTTCCTTAAGCGATGGAACTTTACCCCTGCTTTTAGAGAACTGTATGTTTTCTCATTCTCAATTTCCTTGGGTACCGCTTGTGCATTCGTATTGGCCGTTTGTATTTCCATATGTGGTTTGTAACGGGAACACATCCGAGAGTGGTTATCATTGGTAAGACGACACTTAATCTGAATTAAACTTTACTGCGACTCACTGAAGGCATAAATATATATTAAAATCAATACGTCACGAACTCAGCAGAAATTTCATGCTAGGATGTACCGACATATGGGGTATTCTTCAAAGTAGAAGCAAAATCTAAATCAAATATAAAACCTACGTTATACGTCGACCTCTGCAAAATAATTTGCGGCTCCCATATTTCTAATTTGTATGATGCTGAGCAAACCTTATCATCATAACTTTAACACAAACAAATTGATTCTGTTTTATAACATGCGCTTCTTTCAGTCGCCTTTTAAGTACTTTTTGGCTTTGGAAGACAGGTGTGAACTGCAGAAACTGATGGAAAAGTGAAGGTAAGAATGTAACATTTTTATGTAAATATTTTGTATTCAGCATTGCATAACGTCAAGTGAAGATTTAAATACAGATTACATAACATTTCACACTATTCAATTCGAACAATTATGTACATATACATATAACTCCTAGGATTAATGCAAAAATTCTAAAGTGAATTTAATATGATTTTTACGGGTGACTTCTACAAACTCAGATCCGAAATTGTATTGTGTTAAGTATTTTGGCAAGATATTTTAATACAACCCTCTCTTATACCCATTTGCCTTGGAGATCAGATTAGCCGGCGACTTAAAGAATTACGAAAAGGTTTGTAACGGTAAAAGACTTTTTTGACACATATGAAATCCGCAAACTCCACGGAGACTGCTCAACTAGGATAAGATCTTCAGCTGGTCCTTTTAGGGTACACTATATTTTTGCACCCGAACATTTAAGACAAAGTACAAAAATTAAAAAAACATTTTCTAAACTCCCCATTACAAATATCTCGGACAACGAACGCATTGATACAGCTGGAAGTGGAGCTTAACTTATAAAAGCTCTCATTGCCATTTGCACCACTCAGTCCTCACGACAACAATTCATCAGAAAATTTAAAAGAATGTTAAAAGAACCCAAGAGAAATTGGATATTGATAATTAGTATTACTTCAAAAAAATCCGAATCAAAGCACACAATCTCACAAGCAATCTGATTAGACGCGATAAGAGAGATATCTATAAATACCAAAACACGATTATGCTTCTATAGGAGCAAGATAAAAGTTACTCAGTGTTTCAAATTGTGATTCATATATTAAGAGGTGATTTAAATGATTCTGATGAAAGTCACATAAAAATAAAGGCTGAATTTCCCATGAACCTGTTTTGAACATGAAGCAATTTTATTCTAGATAACAATGAAGGACAGATGGTTCCATACGTGTGTTCACGGTAGAGAATAAATTCCGTAGACTGCCACGTACTCTAATCCTGGTGTATCTTGCATGTCACACATTCGGTCAATTGAATAGGGGTGGGAAGTGGAGGTCAGCGAGGGAGCAGTGGTTGTTGAACTGTCCCACGACGGGTGCAGTCCTGGTGGAGCATGTCGGATCCCGGCAGGTTTCCTCTCACTATGCCTTCAATTATCAAATTTCAAATAGGCTATATTTCTCCCTGTAGAGCCACGTTTTAATGGTACAAGTTACATCATGAGTTGCTTATCATATCAATGTTACCTTGAATGCCGTTGAAACTCCGCATTTTCGATTTGCTGTTCCATTGCAAACCACAGATTCCTAACTGAATCTCCGAAATTTCAAGTCCAACACAACACCGGCAATTTTTCCTCATACTCCGCGATCCATTCTTCAATAATTCGGACAGTGGGGCACGGTGCGTTATGCTGCTGCAAGGAGGAAATACTGCATAGGAATACCGCTGCTATGAAAACGCGTATCAGGTGTTAGGCATCATAGGCTCGTATAAATGAATGGCTGGACTCATGGCTCTACAGCTAATCATTTTTTTATTGGAGGTTTAACGACCACCGTGTGCAACTCAAGTGGGTTATAAGCAGTCGCCCGTCTATAATTTAGGGTCACTAGTTTCCGGCAAGGGAAAGAGCCAGTGCCGTAAGACAAACACAACATCCATGCCTTCACTGGGATTCGAACCTATACCCCTTTAGGACGAAAGATCAGAGGCCATCGCTTAGACCACTGCGCCACCGGGGCGGCTGACCAATTTCCAAAATTGCCCAATTGTCACTACTAATGCAATTTATCGGGTACATTTTGTATATGGAGAATATAACCCCGTTCTCGGGATCCGTTTATTCGGATCATCCGGATCCAATGATCCAGATTAAAGTGAACATTCTAAAGGCATAAAAGCAAGTCGATAAGCAAAATATCTGAAAAGTCGATTTGAAGAGTTTTCTTGCCTCTATTTCACTACTGAAAGGATCAATTCATCGAACCTGAAAGTGATATATTGCGTTTTCTCACATGAAAAGCTCTCACAAAATTTATTGTAGCTTTTCCCAGTGAAAAATTGGCACATAACTTATAAGCGTAATACCGGACATGACATATATGAATCATAAGCCAGAAGACAACTTAAAATAAAGCACAGCGAAAAACTAAATATTCCTGAACTTCAAAGTAAAGGAGTTAACGACATCTTTCGTGAGGTAAACAAAGTAGGTTAAAGAACAGAACAGGGAGATTAATATATTTCACTTTCTTCCAGCAATATATAGCCAGTGAAAAATTTGGGCACATCAGTGTTAAAGAAAGATTTGCGGTGTGCACTATGTACTGTTTATACGGAACTTTTCAAAATTTGAATGTACAGGTCCATTCTCTTGCCGACAGTCTTAATCTTTGAATAATTCCTCCTGGAAACTTCTGATCTTTTTTTCTTTCAAAGCTGTTGTTGGACGACCTGACCTTGTAGGTGTGTGGACATTTATTTTCATCAAGATCATAAAGGGTTTCTTAGTACGATCTCCAGAATTAATATATGCAACATATTTCCAAAACAAGTTATGGGCCCAACGTAATGCAACAGTCACTAGCTTCTTAACTTAATTGCGGTCAAACAAGCGTTCCAGAAATGAGTAAATACGTAAGTTTCCCAAATTTCAAAAATTTTGTTGCAATTTGTAATACACATAATAAAATTTAACGAATAAACACAGAAAACAAAATGTGCCTCTGTTTTCTTTACAAACAAATCTTTTTTAGTGGAATTACTTTTTCGATTACTTCTTAAATAGTAATATGATTGTCTTTTTATTCCTAAATTTCACATTTCATGACTTAGTTTCTTCAGTTGTTTCGACAAATTTTATTTTGATATAGAATCTCCATATCATTATAATCTTTCAGAGAAATAATTTTTTCAACCCCGATATATGGAAAACTATTTTTCTTAAATATGTGACTTTTGCTTAGCTTTCTCTAAAGATCTATCAAGGACAATATGAAAGTCCTAGTTAGTTTAGACTAGGACTTCAATTAGTTGAAAAGAACACATAAGGGACATTAAAGCAGGAAAAACACAAACAGCGCTTTGCAAAGAAGTAGCCCAATATGACGCCGTACCGAAGTGGAAAAACATGAAGAGGACCGCTCGGTACACTGACTACAGAGGAACACTGACTAGAGAAAGCGTCGAAATATTCATGCACCCCAACCCTTGCAACGAGAGCCCTTCCCTCGAACTTTCGGCTGCGTGGAAGATTCTACTCAAATAGAACATTAAGGGGAAAAGGAGAGAGAATGTCTGAAAGATAGGTCACGAGCACGAGACACCACCTTCCGCGTGACGCATTATCACCTAGACACGTATTAGATACGCGCTCCAAAATTTCAAATTATCGTTGTTCTTGAAATATTCTTGTGTTCACTGGCCTTGAGAAAGCCTCCCGTTCGGAGTGTGAAAGCTCGGCACTTAGTCGTTGAATGTTTAATAAATTTTTACACCATTCAATACGGATTAAATATTTCAAGTTGTATAATACTAAGGTGTAAGTTCCATTATTGTAATCGTTAAGGTAGGTCGTGAGTCAACTGTTGTTGCCTGAAGCGCCAAACAATGGTGCGCAAACACGCTCTAGATTTCATCAAAAAGGTGTTCGAGAATCATTTGAATTTCAATCTCACATTTAAACAGTTGCTATTTCGTTTCGCAGAACACCAAAACTTTTAGTGCACTCCGTTAGACTTTCGTGTTACGTTAATATATTTTCTCAATACTGAATCTGTGTTTCGAAAAAGTCCCACACAAAATATGTGAACAATAACCAGAAAACGGATGTACAAATTTGCATATACAGTATTTCATCAAGAACTAAGACATATGCTGTTTTAAATATTTAACGTACGGTTACAGAAATTTCTGCAACCAGTTCCATTAGTACAAATAAAAACGTGTGTATTTAGTTCAAACATTTTCACGGCAAAATTCCGTTGTACTAGAGTCGCCCAAATGAAAGGGAGGCTCGTGTAATTGCGTAGTTATGTAATTACACAGAGCCATGCATTTGCGTCGGTAGATGGGGTGTCATGTCATAAAGAACACTGTTATCGTCGGCACGTGTCAGTATGCTGTTTGCACGTTGGCAGCAAGTTTACTACGTAGAGTTGTGACATGGATTCGTCCAAACAGGCCCGGCGTGCAGTTAGGTACTTTTTGACGGCACCAAGTGTTAGTAGGGCGAAATTTACCTTCGTATGAAGGATGTGTATGCGAATGAGGGTCAGGCAGGGTGCACAGTGTTCTAATGGTGTAGTGAATTTCGTTAAGGACGTGTTAGCACAGAGGACATGCCGAAATCTCAGAATGAACACGTAATCATCACCGTGAAATCGATTGCTGCGCTGGAAAACCTTGTGAAGGAGAATCGGCGAATCCACACCAGCGAGCAAAGGAATTTTTAACACCATTCTTCATAGCCGATTTTTGATACAGCAGGGTGTGCGCGCAATGCGTTCCCAATCATCTCCAGCAGGAGCAGAAGACGCGGCGAATGCGTACTCGCCTGTAGCATCTACAACATTACCACGCAGACGGGGGACAGTTTCTTTCTAAGATTGGGGTGGCAGATGAAATTCGGTGCCACCGCTTCCATCAGGCCACAAAACGGATAAGCTGGAATGGCGGAATCCCAACACCACCTGCCCGAAAGTGTTGGATAAGTGATGCTCACGGTTTTATTCGACAAGACTGGCAATTACTGTTGGATTGCCTGGAAGCAGTCTGTACGGTCAAGATAACCTCGTACAGAGATACGTTACGCAACCTCAAAACGGCCAACAAGCGCAAGCGACCCGGTATGTTGTCAAATGTGGTTATTCTGATGCACGAAAACGCCCGGCCGCTTGTGGCGAGAGTGTGTCAAGATTTTCTGAGGAGCTGCAGCAGGCAGGTCCCTGATCTGTCGCCCTGCGGCTACCACATTTGGAGCCACTGAAAAAGCTCTCAGATCCCGCCGGTTCGCTAACCACGCTGAGGTACAGGACGCTGTTGAAGACTGATTTCACTCTCAACTACGGATGTTTGTTGCTGAGGGTATCCACAATCTAAGGCAGCGCTCGGGCACTTTCTTGAACAGACAAGCCTACTATGAGTAGTGGGTATGTAGCCCATGTATCATTCAAACTTCCTGCATGTTCACATATTCCAAGCAATAAACCCTTACGGCAAAAATCCGACAGTCTCAGTTTCATTTGGGAGACCATTACTATTTATTTTTGCTGTCGAAACTACAGGGTGTATTGATGCATTCTAAAGGAAAGTATTCAACCAAACTAATATTCCGGGCTGACAATATATGACAGACCTATAAAATAATTTATTAAAAAGAGAAATATGTATTACATTTTATTGATATGTTTGAAGAGCTCTTGTAAGATTTAAAGATGATGTCCTTTAAATCATCGATTTTGATGAATCAAACCTCTTGAACACCGAAGCCAGCCAGCATTTTAGATAAAGCCATATTCACAAACAAAATTAACCATCCAGCAAAATTTGGAAGGAATAACAAACATGATGTCGAGCATGAAACAAACAACGATTTTTTTTTTGTAATCATGTGTGAAAAGCAGAACTGCACGTTTTTAAAAGTGCAAACACATAACCTCAGGCTGTGCATAAGGAATGACTTTGCATCCCGGACATAAATGTCTAGTTAATCATTCGTTCCAGTAGCAAATTGCTTGTGAACATACTGCCCATTTTTATAGAATTTGTTTACATTTGTATAGAAATTAATTTTAAAAATAATCTAAATTGACCTCGTGAACAATCGGTTCCTTGATGTTTTACGGTAGAGTGAATGATAAGGTAACGATAACTAGGCTAACTTACCTGGACATGTTAGAGTGATTCTGTTTGCCTCAGCTGCCAGACACAACAACTTACTAAAAAGATGTGGCTTCCCAGCACTTTGAAGATGGTGTCTGCACATTCTTGGATAATCACTTCACAACTAGATAGTTTGGGAGAGGGTGAGCGTCCGTTGCATGGCCTCCATATCACCAGACCCTAACCCCACCTGATTTTTTTACGTGGGGGTAAGTCAAACTCCCTGCTCACGCTACACCAGTGCGTAATCTGGAAGACTGAAGCGGCAAAATTTTTGCTACAATCAACAACGTGACACTACAAAAAAAACATAAGTATCTTGTATTAAATGCATCTCTGCTTTTTTTAATGATTGATATTATTGATTAAAGACACGACTTCTTTTGTTACCTAATGTGTTCCAATTGGTGCAGTTTTTTTTCTGTTCCTTTTTTTCATCCTTAAAAATATTAAGTGAGTTTTTAAGTGAGAATAATAGTTAACATCTGAATTTCAGTACAATTTTTTGTAGTCTTCTTGTTACATTTCACTTTTTATTGTCGAATGCATAGTTGAGTGTATGGTTGAGGCGCCAGCTTATGAGTGTAAACTTTGTACACTGTTTCCTTTAGTTACCACTTACAGGAAGAAATGTGGAGGAGATAAGTCCAGCAAGAGCACGGTGGCCATATGTTAAAAGACGAGTGAGGTCTGGTATGAGTCCGGTAGTAACTCCACGGATTCACTTGACGTGTGCCTCATTGTTTCATTAGCTGGCATCAATAGAATCGTTCATTACCATGTAGTAAAGCCACAAACTGTTGAACAATGTCTGCGTTGGTAGCTAATGTCACAGGACCACCTCGATCGTGTTGTTCGCTCTATGGATTCTCCATCGCGCACCATCCAGCAGCTGTCAGATACATTGCAGTCATCATGGATTCACATACTTGTGAACACCTTCCAGCACCCGTCTAGCTGCTGTTCACTTTGCACACGGACATTACTCTTGATGTTAGCTGGTAAACACAATAATGTGAATCGACCGTGTTTATTGTACGAGATACGTATGTGTAGAAGGCAGAGATTTCTTGTTTCCATGGTGATATGATTTTACATGTGAGGGAAAGGAAACAGCAAATTGTTTTCGATTAATTGTTGTTCTAAAGGATCCTTCAGAGCATCAACAAATGGTAAGCAGCGATTATTTTCAGTCTCACACATGAACTGTATATGAGGATGAACTGAAAAGATAAGTTCAACTAATTTAATCGATGTATAATAGACATTTATAGTAACACTATAGTCGATGTATAATAGACATTTATGGTAACACTGTAGTCGATGTATAATAAAAATTTTATTGTGAGAAACGTTGCTATTTTTATTCTATTTTAAATTTAATTTGTGGTTGACGCCCTCTCCCCAATGTATACATTGCATATGAAATTAAGCTGATTTCTGGCCATTTGTTAAAAAATGAAAAAACATCGCTTCTGATTAGAACTGCGGGAAAATAAATTGTAACTGGGTGCGGAAGAACGGCATCCTGTATCATTTGTTGAATTAGTAGCTAATTAATGTCTTAAGAAGGAACCATACCATATAAATTTAAAGTGGCTCGAATGTAAACTTTATTGATTTTTCAGTCACGTTTGGGTAAATTGAAAATTGGTTTAGTATGTTTCATAAGTACAATGCCCTCGAGCGCATTTGTTTGTGCAGCTGCATTCTGAACAAAAGATACATTATTTTTAAGTGTAACACACAGTTAAAATTTGTTAAAAACACTGTTTCTTTATTAATATCCGCATTTCATTCTAATAACGTTTTCTTTTCTTTTCAAATCCGAGAAAACTCGTGAGTAAATTGTCCTTATCTTTCTTCATTCAGAAAACTTAAGATTCAATGGGGGTTGTTGCTACATTACGTATGATTATCAAGAATTACTAATACATCATGAATTGTCCTTATTAAAGTTAATTTATGAAATGCTTCGAGCAATTTCTGGAAATGGTAAACATTATCTGCCCTGGTGCCAAATGAAAATTTAAGGAACATAATAATAGATAATTATTTCTCTGATATATTGTGCAAAACCTTGTTCAGATTTGTTGGAAATGTTTCACACTTTTTGTTTTCTGAAGGCTTCAAACCTTTCTGGAACTTTTCCTTGTTTACTGTGAAACGCTCCTCAAAACAAGGCTGCTAGCCTGTTTCAAGATTTTTCAGTAGCGTGTTTAAATTTCCTCAAAAACTGTTGAAAAGATTCCATAGGAGCCTCTCCACCTTTCCGAAATGTTTTCAAGTTTATTGTGAAACGTTCCTCATAATGACGCGGATATCCTGGGACAGAATGTTTTAATAATGTGTGGAACGTTGATCACATTTGTTGAAAAGGTTCCACTCCTTATTGTGGAACGTTCCACAAAATCTTGTTGGTAAAATGTTTAAGGTTTGTTCAAAAATGTGCTTAACGTTATCAGGATTTCTTGTAAAACGTTTTCAAAAATGTTGAGACAGCTATGCTGCACCTTTTTTTGTGTGTACCGTTCTAGAGATATTTTTTATAATGAGCATCAAAATCAACATTAAACTGGTTGACTTGATCGATTTTCTTAGATGCTTGTCGAAGAGCGTCTGCAACGAATGGACAACTTGTACTGTTTAACTTGGTCTTTGTTCTTTTTCAGAGGGACCGATTCCACGTGTCTCTTCAATGGCAGCTTTTGGTGTTTATCATCTACCATGATTTTTTTGTGTCAATACGTACACAGTTTCAAACACCTGATTTTGAAAGTCCTTTGGAATGCTGTAGAATTTAGATTTTCAGATTTTACTCATTTTTGCTTTGTGGCCATTTGCTGCTGAAGGTAAAGAAAAAAATGCAAACTAATGCGCTGCTTTCGTTGTTCCTCCGCCTTCTGGACTGCGCCGATTTCATTATGGGGGAGAGAAAAAATAGAAAAGGAATACGAACCAACCCGTGAGCTCACTGCCTTTCGTTCTTGTGGCTTCTGTTGGAGTGTGCCTATTTCATTGCGAGGGGGAGAGGAACGAATGCCATAATCCGTACTTCTAAAACATTCCCTTCTTCGCGGTTTCTCTCTCACAGATACACATAAAAATTGTAGTTTAACTGTAAATTTTACACACTAAAAATTAAATTTTGCATTCATTTCGGGGCATATATTTGGTTTGCGTGCAAGATTCAAGATTGCGTTCACAAAGTGCTCTTGCGTGCTACAAAGTGTATAACGAAGTAAATTTCTCCGTCATTTTTGGTCTACGCCGGGATTCGAATCCGAGGCCGCTTATTCCGAAACAAGTCGCTCTACCAACTGAGCTACGCAGACGTTTATTCTGATTCCTATCTGCCTTTATGTCGTGTGCGTCCTGCTGGCAGGTACGTCACATCTCCCCCCCCCGAAAGAGGGCCGGGGGCATGGCCCACGGGTCAGCCGTGACCATGAATCGTTGCAGGCAGCCATCCACTGTAGAACGTGCACTTGAGAACTCCCAGTCAATCTGCTGTGTGGAATGCAACATCACACATTTTTATTTTTCGAAGCGCTGGAGAAGGAATTCTCTGATTTTTCCTGTCTCGCGGTGTGGAAATAACATCACACCAATACGAGATTTTGAACGGCCGGGTCATCCGGATAGTTCGGGCGCCATTATAACGAAGTAAATTTCTCCGTCATTTTGGTCTACGCCGGGATTCGAACCAGAGGCCGCTTATTCCGGAACAAGTCGCTCTACCAACTGAGCTACGCAGACGTTTATTCTGATTCCTATCTGCCTTTATGTCGTGTGCGTCCTGCTGGCAGGTACGTCACAAGTGCACATAAGGGGTCTTAAAATAATTTGATTTTACATGTTTATGATCGATTTGGAATTTATACACGTGCCCGCATAAAATTTTGTAGTGTGTGCTGAACGTAGAAATCCTATCTCTGCTTTTAACAGATATGTTTTGCTCCCAAAAACGTTTCGGAACATTTCAATTACGTGCCAATCAGCACTGCAGATATTTTTACCAGAATAAAAAAGAATATGTTAAGAGAGAGTTGCATTAATATATATATAATAAATGTTTCAAATAAAAAAGTAAAAGTGTTAGTTATATTAAAAAAGGAAATTTTTGAAATTATTTTGTTGTCTTAGGAGCACTTTACAGATTTTCTTTGAGTGTTCGTGTATGCAGCGACGAAAACGTTACTAATGATTGGCAAAGCCGCCAAATCACTATATTTCAGTACGTTGGATATCAAAGAGCTACCCGATGAGTTGAAATCGAAGGCGAAAAACTGGATTACAGTTAATATTTTAGCCGAGTGGCTGACAAGTTTGAATCATGGATGAAGTTGTAAAACAGACATTCTCTTTTAGTTTTAGATAGTGCAGAATACCATCCTCATCTTGACATCAAATGCAAACCTTGCGTGGTTTCCACCACACCCAGTTAGCATTATTTAAGCCAATGGATAGAGGGACTATTCAGTAGCTCAAATATAATACCGCAAACCTGTTAAGCCATTGCTCCTTTCGAATGTAGAGTCTGCATCATGCTCATTCATACTAAGATAACCAGTAATATTGTTGTGGATCCTATTGGGTTGATTGTAAATATTGTGTCATGTGAATTCTTCCAGGAAACGATTAAGTCGTGTTTCGAGAAAAACAAAATTTCCTTTGGAAAACTTTCCAAGCGTGCACGGAAAAATCTTCGATGATCCTCATGCAACACTAGAAAGAGATAGTTTTTTACCTGTAAGTGAAGTGGGTAATGCAAATACAAACACCAACATTGACACTGAGACTTGCAATGTAGGCCTTTACGATATAGTTTAGCAACATTAACAGAATAAAAAAAATATCATTGAGGATGACGAAATAGAGAAGACGGATTATAAAAAAACACATCTAGGATGAAATATATAATCAAGAAATGAAACATATTCAGGATCTAACCGCTTTTGTAAGTCTCAGAGGTGATTTGAGTCAGAATTATTTCGTTTAATGACTAGCTTAGCGTTAGCGTACGTAATTCAACGTTCGATTATGTCAAATATTAGAAATTTGCGATTTTTGTTGATTAATATGATACGTATGAACATTTTAGTGGCAAGTTATAATTATGTAGAATCTAGTATTAGCATGGATAAAATTTGAATATTTATATTTCAGTGGCTACCATTAATGCACTTGTACAAAACGGAAATCCATGAAAAACGAAAAAAGTTCGAATATCTTGATTATCGTCTTAAACAGGTTTTACTCTATCTAGTAATTTTTATTTATATTTTGTTTAAAGCAGTTTATTAATACAAATATTGTATATACTTAATGCTATAATTCAGGGTTTGAGATCGTAGCGGGACAAAGCTCTTTCTTAAACGCTTGATTAAGCGTATTCAATTTAGTCAAGCTGACTGCACATCAAATATTGATTTCACTGTAGAAGATATGATATAGCTCGTACATTTGCCATGAACTGCAATTGAGATTTGAGGTCTGTGGAATATTTTATAATAACATAGGAATACTAACGAATATTATTAGGCGTATGATATCTCTATATTCTCTTTATGTTATTTAGTCATCTTTATGTTATTTGTTTGTACACTTAAAAAAATGCGTATTTTTTGTAATAGTAAGGGAAAACTTTAAATGAACAACTTATTTCAATTTAGAATGTATATATACCGGTGAGGTAGAGAGAGACATATAAATAAAGGTACATATTTATATAGAAATAATTTTTCATATATGCATTTAAATACACTTTTGAAAATTTCCTTCATATCTCAAGTTGAAATATCAATAATGCAATTACTTGCCTCAAGGAAATAACTGTTTAACAAACAGAAATTATCTGATTTCAGAATGTAAAGACTTTCATGGAATACACATAATATGTAGTACCTTTGAAAATATTTTGTTCTAGTGGTTATGCAAACGCAATTGAAATTTTTGTCTACGTCACAAAATACTTTTTAAGAAATGTCCAGATAATTTTAGTCTGTGAAGATCAGTGAACAGATCGACGATAGAGATTATCTTCTAATGATTCCTACAGTTTGATGGGAGAGTCCCGGATCTTAAATTTATTTTTTGGGTGGGACTATCAGCAACTTATACTCGCATTCTGTATCTCATTTAACGTATCTATCGAGAAACAGAGCGAAAGCACAGCACAGAGCTCATAGGCAACTTGAGGCGCAGAGTCGAAATTATATAAGTTTATATGAGCAAAAGTTACAAATTTTCGATTCGTCACACAAATGCTCACGACAAGAAAATTGTCCTGTTCAGATTGAATTCTTGACGACATGCGTGAAAAAGGCACTTGCTTTGTGTTGGCAGGAATTGTTTGATATTTACGAGGTTTTAAACGACCAGCAAAATTTGCGATGAAAAATAGTGATGAATGAATAATCGTAGCGTACCTAATTGGTGATTATTCTCCAAGTAGTGGTAGGCTAACGAAGATTTATTTATCTTACAAAAAATTTTACAAAATATTGGTGCACTTTCAAAAATTGCAGCATGATGGTTATCTTCCCTTTCTAAACGTATTACGTATACTGTGAAGATTCATACATCACTGTTCCTCATCGCAAGTTTTGCTGCTCGTTTTCCACCTGGTGAAAATCAAACAATTCCAGCCAACAAAGAGCGAGTGTATTTTTAACGCATGTCTACCCAGCGTAAAACACCTGTTCTATAGAAAATATCCAGAAAGAATTTGATTACGTCATACGTGTTTCTAGCAGCAGTAACTTCAAACACTCAGCGATGGATTCAGTTACATTTCGCCAGCCCCCCACCCCGGCAAATTCAAAATTCAACAATGCCATTCGTTTGTGCTACGTTTGTGCTGGTTTGTGCCGCAACCCGTGTCGTTTGTGCTAGCATAGTTTTTGAGATATTCAAAATATAAATTGGGGGGCTGGGGAAATAGTCAGTCCCCCACCCCGGCAAATTCAAAATTCAACAGTGCCATTCGTTTGTGCTACGTTTGTGCTGGTTTGTGCCGCAAACCGTGTCGTTTGTGCTAGCATAGTTTTTGAGATATTCAAAATATAAATTATGGGGGCTGGGGAAATGGTCAGCCCCCACCCCGGCAAATTCAAAATTCAACAGTGCCATTCGTTTGTGCTACGTTTGTGCTGGTTTGTGCCGCAAACCGTGTCGTTTGTGCTAGCATAGTTTTTGAGATATTCAAAATATAAATTGGGGGGCTGAAATGATCAGCCCCCCACCCCGGCAAATTCAAAATTCAACAATGCCATTCGTTTGTGCTACGTTTGCGCTGGTTTGTGCCGCAAACCGTGTCGTTTGTGCTAGCATAGTTTTTGAGACATTCAAAATATAAGTTAGGGGTTGGGGGGTGGCGATATGGTCAGCCCCCACCCCGGCAAATTCAAAATCCAACAATGTCATTCGTTTGTGCTACGTTTGTGCTGGTTTGTGCCGTGTCGTTTGTGCTAGCTTAGGTTTTGAGATATTGAAAATGTAAGTCGGGGGGGGGGGGGGGATGCTCCGCCCCACAATTCGGCAAATTAAAAATTCAACAGTGCCATTCGTTTTTCTTACGTTTGTGCTGGTTTGTGTCGCAAACCGTGTCGTTTCTACTAGCTTAGTTTTCGAGATATTAAGTACCTAAATTTTGTTGTCAACCATTTCCTCAGCCCCGCCCTCCCCCACTCGCAAATTCAAAATTTAGCATAGCCATTCGTTTGTGCTGGTTTGTGCTAGCTTAGCTTCCGAGTTATTAAATACCCAAATTTCGGTGTGGACCATTTCCCCAGCCTGTTTTGAATATAACATAAATTTAGCGGGTTGGGGGAATGCCCCTTCCTCATCCCACAAGTTCAAAATTCAACACATCCATTCGTTTGTGCTGGTTTGTGCCATAAAACGTGTCGTTTGTGGTAGCTTAGTCTTCGAGATATTTCTGCAAACAAGCCTTTCTTTAATAACAAACAGATCACGATTCTACAGTGAGCACGAGGTCATAAATGATGCACTGTGGATCAATAGCATTAGATCATCTGGAGTGACAAAAGAATTTGATTCATAACAAAAGGAGGGCATTTGTACGTATGACGCTGACAACAAGATCCGAACGCTACTGTACCTACATTCAAACAGTAAAGCATGCTACTGCCGTTATGATGTGGGGTTGCATCTCAGCTCATGGAGTGGGTAGACTGCGCAACATTGAAGGTAACATGAATGCTGCCCATTATATACAAGTACTGGAGAGGGACAATGCTTCTTTCATCTGTTAGCACGTTTCCAAATAGTGATATCATCTTTCAGGACGACAACGTGCCCTGCCATCGGACACGAGTAGTGGACAGGTGGTTGGTTTCTAAAACTGTCGGGAGGTTGCAATGTCCTACACAATAGCCGAATCTTAATCCGATCGAATATTTTGGATGAAACTGAAACAGGTGAGTGCGAGAAATCCTACAAATT
Source organism: Macrothele yani (assembly GCA_039090855.1). NCBI lineage: Eukaryota > Metazoa > Arthropoda > Arachnida > Araneae > Macrothelidae > Macrothele > Macrothele yani. Next base: position 139,997,309 of record CM077034.1, read on the forward strand.
AAATAAAGTTACTTGAAGCTATGATTTCATGTTGGTATCATCTAACATCAAAGGATGAACTTGAACACCTATTGAGTAGTATGCCCAAGAGATGTGTCTTAGCAATTAAAATCAAAGGCAACCCTAATAATTATTAGACAATTTTATGTTTGTGTACATACAAACAATTGACTTATAATAATTATGCATAAAAATTATGGATACATTACGTATGTGTACATACAGAGAAGTATGTCTTGAAACATATTTGACATTCACTGACTAAATGAACAAGTTTAACGAGTTCAATTTTTTTTTTATTTCTCGTAACTTAAACAGTTTGTACTTAACCAGAAAAAAAAAAAAAAGAAGTTTATGTTAGTTTTACAATTTCTTTCTGTCTTCTCATCCACTTCATGAGCAACAATGCAGATATGTTAGATCTGTAAAACGTTTTGACTTCCTTACGAAATTATTTTTAAAATGATGTACAGCCGTCGGTGGCGCAGTGGTCTAAGCGATGGCTTCTGATCATTCGTCCGAAAGGGGTCAGGGTTTGAATCCCGTCAGGAATGGATGTTGTGTTTGTCTTACGGCACTGGATCTCTCCCTTCCCTGGAAACAGTGGCCTTAAATTAGGGACGGGCGACTACTTATAGCCCATTGAGTTGCTCACGGTGGTCGTTAAACTTTCAATCAAAAAAAAAAAAAAAAGAGACAGAAAGAAATTGTAAAGCTAACATAAACTTCTTTTTTTTCTGGTTAAGTACAAACTGTTTTAGTTACGAGAAATAAAAAAAATAGAACTCGTTAAACTTGTTCATTTAGTCAATGAATGTCAAATATGTTTCAAGACATCATCATCATCATCATCATTGACAACCATTATCAATTCACTGCTGGAAGAAGGTCTACCCAAGTTTCCTCCACAACGGTATGTCTTGTGCCAGTCTCCTCCATGTCACTCCCGCATACTTTCGAATTTCATCCACCCATCTCCCATGTGGTCTTCTTCTGGGTCTTTTCCTGTCCCTTGGAATACAATCTAAAATTTCGGCTGTCCATCGATGGTCTGTCCTTCTGGCAATATGTGCAGCCCATTGCCATTTCAGGGATTTAACTCTGATCATGATGTCTTCCACTCTTGTCATTTTTCGGATCCACGAATTTCTCTTCTTATCTCTCCTGGTTATACCAAGCATGCACCTCTCCACGCTTCTTTGAGTATTCTGCAGCCTTTGCATGTCTCTTTCAGTTAAGGTCCACGTCTCTGCACCATACGTAAGCACTGGAAGGATGTATTGATCAAACGCTTTTCTTTTAAGACATAATGGCATACTGCTCTTAAAAATTATGCCGTTTCTTCCAAAAGCTCTCCAGGCAAGTTTTGTACGCCGATTAATATCTTCATCAATGTGAACTTCACTTGATATCTGCTGTCCAAGATAAACGTACGTGTCTGTTATCTCCAGCTTTTCTCCATCAATCGATAAATTTTCATTGTTTGTAAAAGAATTGAACGTCACCTTTGTCTTCTGAAAGTTCATTTTTAATCCCACTTCTTTACTCTTGTCAGCAAGTTCCTGGATCATACTCTGCAGCTCTGATGGGGTAGTTGCAAAAATGACTACGTCATCAGCAAAACGAAGGTAAGTTAGATAATCTCCATTAATCTTATCCCTTTGTTTTCCCAGTTCAGTGATTGAAAGACATTTTCCAGTGCGGCATTAAAGAGCTTCGGAGATATGGTGTCACCTTTTTCTCACTCCCTTTCCAATTTTTATGTGTGTTGTATTTTCAATCAGCCGAATCTTTTCACTTGCATTTTCATAGATGTTATTAATAATATTAATGTATGCATTTCAGAGCCATTGTAACTGCTGATGGTTTCACCGAATTAAAGGCTTTTTCATAATCGACAAAAGCCATGCACAATGGAAGTTCATATTCCCTCGCTCTTTCAATTAGTTCTCTCAGTACGTGGATATGATCTATTGTGCTGTAGCCACTCCTGAATCCAGCTTGTTCTCTCGGTTGAGCCATGTCCAGGGTTACCTTCAAACGGTGTGAAAGAACTTTAGTGAAGATTTTATAAACCACTGATAGGAGGCTGATAGGTCTGTAGTTCCTGAGATCTTCAATGTCGCCTTTTTTATGTAGCAGGATCATTGTAGCGTTGTTCCAATCTTCAGAAATCTTCCCTTCATTAAGGCATCGAGTGTAAATTTGGGCGAGTACTGTTTCGATTTCTCTACTTTCTTCTCGTATGGTGTCTACAGTAATTCCATCTTCTCCTGGAGCTTTTCCCCGCTTCATGTTTTTGATTGCATGTGCAACTTCTGCTGAAAAGACTGGAAGAACTCTGGTACTGGTACCTTTCATGATGTCTGGACTACATGTATCATCCATTTCATATAATTTGGAGTAGCAATCTTTCACTCTTGTCAAAATTTCGCTTCCATTTCTTGTTACAGAACCATCTTCTTTTTTCAGTGCCATAATCTGTTTTCTTCCCTTACTGAGATGTCCCTTTGCTATCTTTAAGCTTTGGTTGTTTTCAATTGCTTTCCTCACGACTTCACAGTCGAATTTCCTTACGTCTTCAGTGATACTTATTCGTACTGTCTTGCATAGCTCTATATATTCCACTTTGGAAGTCACATCTTCTTTTGTTGTCCTCATCTCTCTTCTTTTGCATCAACATTTTGGTTTTTCCTGATAATTTGTTCACATGCAACTTGTTCGTAGACCCAGCTAATTTTGTTGCTGTTTCCATAAGAGCTTTGGTTACTTTTCTGTTAACTTCAGAAATATCCACTTCTTCCGATGTTAGGCCTTCTAAAGCTGAGAATCTGTTCTTCAGTTCCAATTTGAAGGTATAATTGTGTTTTTTAAGGTTGGTTATGTCAATACATTTTTGTTTGTCTTATGAGCTTGCCACGTTCGAGTTTAGTGTTAAGGTGCATCTTACATCTCACCAATCTATGGTCACTACCTGTGTTGAACTTGTTTAGCACACTGCAGTCTTCTATGACGAATTTTTGGTTACACATAATAAAATCAATTTCACTTGTCGTCCCATTTGGATGTCTCCATGTCCATTTCCTGTGTGGCTTTTTTCTTGAAAAAGGAGTTCAAGGAGAAAAACCCTTTTGCCTCTGCAAACTCAACGAGAGTATTCACACGCTGGTTTCTGTTGCCGTGACCGAATTTACCTACTGAAGTTTCATTCTGTTGCAGTTGCCCAATTTTTGCATTGAAATCTCCCATAATTATCTTCAAGTGCTGTTTACCTTTATTATTTAGATGACGAATTTCCTCATAAAATTATTCAATTTCTTCTTCAGGATGACTTGTGGTGGGTGCATACGTTTGAATAATCTGAGCCTTGTATCTTCTCGAGAGTAGGATAACGAGGCGTGCAGCTCTGTCAGAGGAACTTTCAACTTCTACAACTTTATCCTTCAGTTCCTTGTTTATTATAAATCCAACACCACTAGTTCTGCCAGTATCTGTCCCACGATAGTAGAAGAGATGTTCACTTTTCAGTTCAATGAGATCTTCTCCTTTTCTCCTTACCTCACTTAGCCCGACGATGTCCCACTTTATCCTTTGTAGTTCCTCTTCCAATTAAAGAAGCCTTGAATCAGAAGATAGGGAGCGTCCATTATACGTAGCCAAGGTCAGCATCAGATGGCAGCCTAGTCCGGTCGTCCGGGGATTCTTAGCACCCTCTGCCTTCATGTCGCACTGGCCACTGCCTTGGCATGGTACATTCCAGCTGCAGGAGACTGAGGGCCAAGATTTAAGTTGTGGAGTCATTTTGGAGGGTTTGGATATAACTCACCACGCTGGCCAAGCGGGTTGGTGAATGTGTGATAGCATTTCCTCGAATCCCGATGGTATAGGTATACCGTTATTGGCGGTCGTCAGAGCCCCTTTAGTGGGAACAGGATGCACCACCAGAAGGCGGGGTTGACATTTGTCAAGGAGAGGCTGTGATGTTACGCATCACCTGACCTTAAATCTCTTTCAAGACATACTTCTCTGTATGTGCACATACATAATGTATCCATAATTATTATGCATAATTATTAAAAACAATTGTTTGTATGTACACATACATAAAATTGTCTAATAATTATTGGGGTTGCCTTTGATTTTAATTGCTAAGACACATCTCCTGGGCATACTACTCAATAGGTGTTCAAGTTCATCCTTTGATGTTAGATGATACCAACATGAAATCATAGCTTCAAGTAACTTTACTTAATTTGTAGGATTTCTCATACTCACCTGTTTCAGTTTTATCCAAAGTTTTCGATCGGATTAAGATTCGGCTATTGTGTAGGACATTGCAACCTCCCGGCAGATTTAGAAACCAACCACCTGTCCACTACTCGTGTCCGATGGCAGGGCACGTTGTCGTCCTGAAAGATGATATCACTATTTGGAAACTTTCTCCAGTACTTGTATATAATGGGCAGCATTCATGTTACCTTCAATGTTACGCAGTCTACCCACTCTATGAGCTGAGATGCAACCCCACATCATAACGGCAGTAGGATGCTTTACTCTTTGAATGTAGGTACAGTAGGGTTCGGATCTTGTTGTCAGCGTCATGCGTACAAATGTCCTCCTTTTGTTATGAATCAAATTCTTTCGTCACTCCAGATGATCTAATGCTATTGATCCACAGTGCATCATTTATGACTTCGTGCTCAATGTAGAATCATGATCTGTTTGTTATTAAAGAAAGGCTTGTTCGCAGAAATATCTCGAAAACTAAGCTACCACAAACGGCACGTTTTGTGGCACAAACCAGTACAAACGAATGGCTGTGTTGAATTTTGAACTTGTTTGATGGTAGGTGGGGGGGGGCATTCCCATACCCGCCAAATTTATGTTATATTCAAAACAGGCTGGGGAAATGGTCGACACCGAAATTTGGGTATTTAATAACTCGGAAGCTAAGCTAGCACAAACGACAGGGTTTCCGGCACTAACCAGCACAAACGAATGACTATAATAAATTTTGAATTTGCGAGAGGGGTGGGAGGAGGGCGGGGCTGAGAAAATGGTTGACAACGAAATTTAGGTACTTTATATCTCCAAAACTAAGCTAGCACAAACGACACGGTTTGCGGCACAAACCAGCACAAACGTAGCACAAACGAATGGCATTGTTGAATTTTGAATTTGCCGAGGTGGGGGTCTGACCATTTCCCCAGCCCCCCAATTTATATTTTGAATATCTCAAAAACTGTGCTAGCACAAACGACACGGTTTGCGACACAAACCAGCACAAACGTAGCACAAACGAATGGCATTGTTGAATTTTGAATTTGCCGGGGTGGGGGGCTGACCATTTCCCCAGCCCCCCAATTTATATTTTGAATATCTCAAAAACTATGCTAGCACAAACGACACGGTTTGCGGCACAAACCAGCACAAACGTAGCACAAACGAATGGCATTGTTGAAATTTGAATTTGCCAGGGTGGGGGCTGACCATTTCTCCAGCCCCCCCCAATTTATATTTTGAATATCTCAAAAACTATGCTAGCACAAACGACACGGTTTGCGGCACAATCCAGCACAAACGTAGCACAAACGAATGGCATTGTTGAATTTTGAATTTGCCAGGGTGGGGGCTGACCATTTCCCCAGCCCCCAATTTATATTTTGAATATCTCAAAAACTATGCTAGCACAAACGACACGGTTTGCGGCACAAACCAGCACAAACGTAGCACAAACGAATGGCATTGTTGAATTTTGAATTTGCCGGGGTGGGGGGCTGACCATTTCCCCAGCCCCCCAATTTATATTCTGAATATCTCAAAAACTATGCTAGCACAAACGACACGGTTTGCGGCACAAACCAGCGCAAACGTAGCACAAACGAATGGCACTGTTGAATTTTGAATTTGCCGGGGTGGGGGCTGGCGAAATGTACCTGATGGATTTAGCTATCAGAACATTTCACGAACATAAATATAAACATATCTTGAGCTGATCTCTCCGAATTCAAATTGAAACCTGGCAGATATTTCTTTCGTCTCTGAAATTTGATTCAAAATAACTGAAATCCTTAGGTCACCAAATTTCAAAGTGTTTTTCGCTTCCGTAACTGCAGATGATTTCTCAAAAGCAAATCTTCTCGAAGTTCCTGACAAAAATTATTGTGAAATCTATCTCATCCAGATTCAATGTGGCTTGTCGTACACATGTCAGACGCGAAGATTCTTTAGGTTCAGGTTGAAAGAACGGGTGTTAATTTATTGTACTTAAGAAACTTGCGAAATGGGACGGTTTATGTTAGAGACCGTTCTAGTCAGAGTTACTCCCTGGTGAGGGACTACTACTCTCAGAGAATCCCCCGATATCTCTTCCTCTGTTTGAAAATTGTGCTCATAAACCGTAAAAATGTACGAGTATACCCTCAATGGATAAAGTATTAGACACACTGAACTAATTGCTTGTTGGACTTTCTCTAGAATCTGTAATGGCCGAAGAATCGACTCCACCATGCCGGATGATTATCCAAGGTAATGACAGCCATGCCTATTGCAGCATACACCAAGACGTCTGACCAAGATCCATGGATCTCATATTGCGCTCCATGATATCCCACAGTGCTTCTGAGGCGCTTAAATCCTGGTTCCTTTGATGGCCCTTGAGTGGTTTCAAACTCAGATGAGTCTTCCTCGAGCTATGGCTGAGTGGTTGCGGCCCAGTGGGGAGGTGCATTTTTCTACTGGAGCAGATTATCCGCCGCAAAATTCTCTAAGGCCATAAAAGCATGTGATCAACCAACACACGGTAGCCCTGCTGAGCGGTTAAGGACATCTCCAGGCACATTAACGGACCTAAAGTGTCCCATATGATGGCTCCCTATCACATAACACCAATCGCCTTCAACACAGCCTACCTGGCAAGATAGGCCCGTGGTCTGTGCCGTCGACGCCAAAGTTGCACCGTCCTGTCTGCTCTATACAGCTGTAAATGGGATTCATTTAAAATCACGACGTCACCACTCTGCACAGTTACAAGTTTGATGTTCCCTGCAGCGTATGTCATATGTATATACTGAATTGCGATTAAAGTCATTTCGGGCACGCGATTGCCTTAGTACTGTTTTGGTGATTGCCAGTAGGTGGAGCCTATTAGGAGAGTTGCGTGACTGTGACATGTAATTATTGCTGTATTTGCATAAGGTACTTTAATATTTCGGTATTTTCCTTCCGACAATGATCACCTTCAGTTGTTCTACTCCTACGGTATGAATGCGACAATAAGTAAACACAGATATAGTACTTTACTATTAGGGAAACCTTTGAGGTTTCACATAATGATAGCATACATACTTCATGTGCCTTATCCTAGCAATTACTCACACTTTCCCTAGTTCTCACTGGCTTCTTGCCGAAATGTGGAAAACGAAGTGTGTGACGTAACATCCGAAATATGCATATCCTTTTGCAAATTAGGGTCTAGGACGTCACAATGCAAAATCACATATCCTGATAAAGAGGAAGGTTTCCCGGCAATTCGATCATTCTGGCACATTTATTGTGAGATTTCGTTTCTCGATGTTTGGTTCTAGAGATGCCTTATCACAATTTACCAGAATCAACAGCTTGGAGAGCTATTTGCAGACTGGAATATAATCAGACACAATGGGCAGTAGCAGAAACCATCCGAGTGTCGAATTCTTAGAATTACTATTCTGCAGTTAACATCCGAAAGTTTGTGGAAAGTTCTTGAAGTGATTCCCTTCCCTCCCCTCAAACAAAACAAAACAAGAAGGAATTATAAATAATGCAGCTTGGTGTTGGATAAAAAAAACCCTTAGAATTTAGGGAACCTTAATTCACCCTAAAAAAGAAATGAAAATAGCTTTAAAAAGAGGTTGAAAGAACCCGCAGTGAAACATAAAAGGACGAATATCTTCCAGCGTGCATTACAGGACGTTTCTATATTTAACATGAAGCACATTTATTCTATTAAAAAATCTTGCAATATTCTGTTCGTAACATTTTATATTATAACTTAGTAACAAAGAACCAATTTGCAATTCGAAGATGTGTTTGTAATCTTTCATTCAGCCTCCTGAATGCATTGGGTTCAGGAGGTTAATCTGATAGCCCTTAGTGTTGTGCATAATCGATTGAATTTAAAAATCGAAAGGTTGCAGTCGAGAGTTTTGACAAATCGAGATATTCATTCAAATAATCATTCCAGTGTTTTCGAATTTACCGGTAGATGGCGGGATATGCTCAGAGCCAGTGTCAGCGTTTGAAGAATGGAGATAACCATTCGAATGATTTGCAACTAGTGCTGTACTCTCACAGCTTTCGTTCGTTGAACGGAATAACGCTAAAAACATTTCGAGTAGCATAACTAAGCTCAAGAAGATAGAAGGAACCTAAGTGATTCTTTTTGCGAGATATATTCGATAACGCACGTGAAAAGAGACTTCTTCCAAACCTATCGGATCTCGGTACTTCCCGAGATATTTTCGGGCAGACGAACGATTTTGTTCAGAACATTTGTTTTCGAGAAGAGACTAGCGATTTCGTCTTTCGAATGCACTCGTTTGACCGAGACAGCGTTGGAACAATCAAGAGTTCTCTCGATAGTTTTTTTTTCATTCGAATGAATTTGGCGTATAATCGAATGTTTCGAGGGATTTCCATAATCGAAGGAAACGATTATTTCTACTCCATTATGCCCATCACTAATATCCATGCAGATATGTCTTTCGTTTGCAAGTCACGGCTAATATGGTGCCCGTTTTTCGTGACGATCTTTGGTAAATGGGCCACTCTGGATTTCAAAACCTCCTTCTGCTTAATTCCTGACTTCAGCGCTGTGGCAATGCGATGGCGTGGTCTTCATTGTGCGTGGCGTCATCACGACAGTATTTCTAAATGAAGATGTGTATTCAAGATTAGCTATAGTCCAGTGTTTGTTTTCCTTACGACGCACAGTGTGATATTTACGAGATCTGGGAGGACAATATTATTGCTCCCAGTTTTTTTTTATGTGACGGGTTTATTAGCAATGCAATACGTACGCAATTATTAAATGTTATACGTATATCTCACAATTTAGATACAACAAAACAAAAAAATCGAGCTTGAATATTATAATGGTCATTCAATTGAAAACGATGCTAAAGGGCTACACTGTAACGCAAGATGTTTTGCGGAAAGCCAGAATCCAGGAAAATTGACACTGAACTCCAGCTTCTCGTGTAGGATAGGATACAGCAGTGTACCTGAAATGTATATGGAATTCCCATCTACGTATTTTTTAAATGTAATGCTTAGTCTGAAAGAATACAGAAGCCGACACAGATGTGGAAACAGAAACGAAAAAACAAATATTTTACCAGTAAAGTAGAATGACAAAACAATTATTCTGAATCACTGTTTGCATCGAATGAGTCCTCGGAATCGTCTCCTTCTGGTACGGATGCATCGAATTCTAACAAATTAATCACTTCTATATTCAGTTTTTTGTGTTTGGGTTTTGAAGACTCCCATAAACTTGCTACATAGCCATCTGATGTAATGAGCAGCCTGTTTAGAAAAATCTGTATTTTGTTTATTCTGGAAGTCTTCCTTGTGAACAGTTCTCTATACCGCTTACTATGTTTATTCCTGGCTTGTTGAGCATTCTCCGAAAGTTGCTCAATAGGTAGATACACAATTCAATAATGTCTCGCCCGTGAAATAAAACTTTATGGAGGCTTACAGGCATTGGATACCATCTGTAGAGCAGGAGGTATAGGTCCTGGGTTTGTTTAGTAAAGTCGTGAAATTGATCTAAATTAATTTGTCTGTCATAATTTATACATTCGAGAGAACTCCTAAACGCTTAATTAAGTCCAAATTCACTCCATTTATCTCTGCAGCCTTCTCGGGGTTCGGAAAATTTGCGGGCGGAGTTGCCGTAATTGGTATTTCCACTCTCCTGCTTTGGCATGTCTATTAAAATGCTTAACGCGCGTCATAACCTGCCCTTAAACTATTTCTTCTTCCGAGTAACAGTTGCTTTATTTGCGTAACCCCTTGTTTGCCATGTTTTAATCTCTAGCCGGTACGAAATGTGAAGCATGCATTCGAACAGGCTGGCCCACGAGTGAAGTGGTGATATACTAAAGGTAAATAATTCTTTTTTTTTACTTCTTTTCTTGAGATGACGTTAACATTATTCATTCGACTGGGTTTCGCCTCGCAGAGGTAACATGTCTGGGCGGAGGAACATGATAATACGTCATTACAGACTCTGCCGTTCACCATGCAAAGTATCAAAGTCGGCGTTACAGTAATTCCGACATCCAGAGCGATTTTGGGGGAGGTAAGTTGTTCTATTTGATGTCTTACCTTATCCACTTCTGTGGTAACTAACATGGCCGATTCTTCACCGAACACAAAGGCGATCGGGCTGCAGTATTTCGTGGAAGATGAGACAATGTTTCATAAAATGACGGTTCTTGGGTCGCCTGTTTCACACTACATTTGTAAAGGAGCCAATAAATACTAAATAGGATTTCATCACTGCAATTTTCTTCGGCAAACTTCTGTTCGTACCTGTTCTGTTCTGTTCCATTACGTCCTTACTTCATGAAGACGTTAAACGCAGACGTTTGTGACAAAAGCAATTTCTCGTGGGCCTCGTCAATTTGACATAGACGAGCAACCGTGTTGTCAATGAACGCCTGCAGAAAAATTTCCGCTGACATTTCCGTTATGAGAATTCATTGTGGATAACATACCTGCTTGACTTCTTTAACTCTGTGATATTGGGAATATGATTTTCAAATGAATTTTTCGTCTTGCTCACGTATCCATTGGTACTGACGAGTGGAGAAATTACCATCTACCAATAATGCAAGCGCTTGTTCCGGAGATACTGACACTGGCTTTTGAAGAAAGGACCTCCGGGCCTTCTTTATAGTCGTACCTCTCTTCGGAGATGCAGTAGAGTGTTCTTTAACAAGTGCTGCAGAATCGCTTTTTCCTTCCGACCGTAACTGAGTTTCAGTGGCAGCACACAGATCTTCGCTGCTTGACTGCCGGAAGTGCGGCATATTTCGTCTTTTATCCTTTGGATCTTAGGCATTGAACGGCTGTGTTGGCTGGTCAGGTCCAATCATGGTGGTTCCTGTTGTACTTGAGACAGCCTTACATACATCTTCCGCAAAAGTAATGTTTTCGTTAAGCCACGATGCATTGTAATTCAGAACTATGCCTACCTATTTTTCCCTATTTACGACTAACTTTTAAGCAGAAGTTATTTTATTTTCCTTTATGAGCACTAGAAAGCAGTTTTAGAGGTCGCTATGTTTCCTAGTTCTTCCAAAACATATGCCGTCACGGCGTCTAACTTCGACTCTTTCGGGTTTTCCATCTCATATCTCGAACAGCCCCCTCCTGGAAATCGAACGTGTCATTCTGTAAAACATGTCATTCTGTAAAGCATCGAACGTGTCATTCCGTTTGCAAATATTCGTAAATGTTCTTTTACGATTTGAATTCCCAGATGATCGAGCTTCAATACCTACATAACTATAAATATTAACTCGGTGTAACTACTCTTAAACCTGCAATACACTTACGACATGGCTTTTACATTGAATATAAATTCCTCGACTTTTTAAGACACCTCTACCAGCCGACACCAGCAGGTTCCTGGATCATACTCTACAGCTGTGATGGGGTAACTGCAAAAATGACTATGCCATCTGGAAAACGAAGGTGGGTTAGATAATCTCTATTAAACTTTATCCCTTGGTTTTCCCAGTTTAGTGATTGAAAGACATTTTCCAATGTGGCATTAAAGAGCTTCAGAGATATGGTGTCACCTTGTCTCACTCCTTTTCCAATTTATATGTGTGATGTATATTTAAACAGACAAATCTTTGCACTTGCATTTTGATATATGTTATCGATAATATTAATGTACGCATCTTCAATGCCGCAGGATTTCAGAGACATTGTACCTGCTGATGGTTTCACCGAATCAAAGTCGTTTTCATAACCGATAAAAGCCATGCACAATGGAAGTTAATATTCCCTTGCTCTTTCAATTAGTTCTCCCAGTACGTGGATATGATCTATTGTGCAGTAGCCATTCCTGAATCCAGCGTGTTCTCTCTGTTGGTCCATGTCCAGTGTCACCTTCAAGCGGTGTGAAAGAACTTTTGTGAAGATTTTATAAACCACTGATAGGAGGCTGATAGGTCTGTAGTTCCTGAGATCCTCAACGTCACCCTTTTTACGTAGCAGGATCATTGTAGCGCTGTTAAAATCTTCAGGAATCTTCCTTTCATTAAGGCATCGAGTGAAAATTTCGGCGAGTACTGTTTCAATTTCTCCACTTGCTTCTTGTATGATGTCTACAGTAATTCCATCTTCCCCTGGAGCTTTTCCCCGCTTCATCTTCTTGATTGCATGAGCCACTTCTGCTGGGAGGACTGGAAGAACTCTGGTATTGGTACCTTTCATGATGACTGCAGTACATGTTTCAGACTTTTCATATAATTTGGAGTAGACATTTTTCACTCTTCTCAAAATTTCGCCTCTATTTCTTGTTACAGAAACATATTCTTTTCTCAGTGCCATAATCTCTTTTCTTCCTTTATTGAGATGTCTCTTTGCTATCTTTAGGCTTTGTTTGTTTTCAATTGCTTTCCTTACGAGTTCACAGTTGAATTCTCTTACGTTTTCAGTGTTATTTTTTCTTACTGTCTTGCATAGCTCTATATATTCCACTTTGGAAGTCCCATCTTCTTTAGTTGTCCACATCCCTCTTTTTTTGCATCAACATTTTGGTTTTTCCTGATAGTTTGTTCACATGCAACTTGTTCTTAGACCCAGCTAATTTTGTTGCTGTTTCCATAAGAGATTTGGCTACTTTTCTGTTAACTTCAGAATTATGAGCTTGCCACGTTCGAGTTTAGTATTGAGGTGCATCTTACATCTCACCAATCTATGATCACTACCTGTGTTGAACTTGTTTAGCACACTGCAGTCGTCTATGACGAATTTTTTGTTACACATCATAAAATCAATTTCACATGTCGTCCCATTTGGATGTCTCCATGTCCATTTCCTGTGTGGCTTTTTCTTGAAAAAGCAGTGCAAGATGAAAAACCCTTCTGCCTCTGCAAACTGTATGAGATTATTTCCACGCTGGTTTCTGCTGCCGTGACAGACTTTACCTAATGAAGTTTCATTCTCTTGCTGTTGCCCTATTTCTGCATTGAAATCTCCCATAATCACCTTTAAGTGCTGCTTACCTTTATTATTTAAAAACACGAATTTCCTCATAATATTCTTCAGTTTGTTCTTCAGGATGACTTGTGTTGGGTGCATAAGTTTGAAAAATCTGAGCCTGGTATCTTCTCGAGAGTTGGATAACGAGTCGTGCAGCTCTGTCAGAGGAACTTTCAACTTCTACAACTTTATACTCCAGTTTCTTGTTTATTATAAATCCAACACCACTAGTTCTGCCAGTATTAGTCCAACGATAGTAGAAGAGATGTTAACTTTTCAGTTTAATGAGATCTTCTCCTTTTCTTCTTACCTCACTTAGCCCAACGATGTTCCACGTGATACTTTGTAGTTCCTCTTCCAATTCAAGAAGCCTTAAATCAGAAAATAGGGAGGGTCCATTATACGTCGCTGAGGTCAGCATCAGATGGCAGCCTAGTCCGGTCGTCCGGGGATTCTTAGCACCCTCTGCTTTCATGTCGCACTGGCTGCTGCCTTGGCTAGGTACATTCCAGCTATCGGAGACTGAGGGCCATGATTTAAGTTGTGGAGTCATTTTAGAGGGGTTTGCCCATAATTCAACACGCTGGCCAAGCGGGTTGGTGAGTGTGGGTTAGCATTTCCACTAATCCTGATGGTATAGTTATACCGCTATTAGTGGTCTTCAGAGCCCCTTTAGTGGGAACAAGATGTACCACGAGAAGTCGGGATTGACATTTCTCAAAGAGAGGCTGTGATGTTACGCATCATCTTATCTTACATTCTATATATACTGTATATATATCCTGGACGCGTGTTAACTAATTCGCTAAATATATACGTACGGAAATTCAACTGTAAACTAGTGAGGAAAGCAATTGAAAACAACCAGAGCCTAAAGATATCAAAGGGACATGTCAGTAAGGAAAGAAAACAGATTATGGCTCTGAGAAAAGAAGATGGTTCTGTAACAAGAAATAGAGGCGAAATTTTGACAAGAGTAAAATATTTCTACTTCAAATTATATGAAAGGGATGATACATGCACTCCAGACATCATGAAAGGTACCAGCACCAGAGTTCTTCAGGTCCTCCCAGCAGAAGTTGCACATGCAATCAATAACATGAAGCCGGGGAAAGCTCCAGGAGATTATGAAAGTACTGTAGACATCATACAAGAAGCAAGTGGAGAAATCGAAACAGTGCTCGCCCAAATTTTCACTCGATGCCTTAATGAAGAGAAGATTCCTGAGGACTGGAACAATGCTACAGTGATTCTTCTACATAAAAAAGTGACATTGAGGATCTCAGAAACTACAGACCTATCAGCCTCTTATCAGTGGTTTATAAAATCTTCACTAAAGTTCTTTCACACCGCTTGAAGGTAACACTGGACATAGCTCAACCGAGAGAACAAGCTGGATCCAGGTGTGGCTACAGCACAATAGATCATATCCATGTACTGAGAGAACTAATTGAAAGAGCGAGGGAATATGAACCTCCATTGCTCATGGCTTTTATCGATTATGAAAAAGCCTTTGATTCGGTGAAGTCATCAGCAGTTACAATGGCTCTGAAATCCTGCGGTGTTGAAGATGCATGCATTAATAATATTATTAACATCTATGAAAATGCAAGTGCCAAGATTCGGCTGTTTGAAAATAAAACACACGTAAAAATTGGAAATGGAGTGAGACAAGGTAACACCATGTCTCCGAAGCTCTTTAATGCCTCATTGGAAAATGTCTTTCAATCACTGATCTGGGAAAACAAAGGGATAAAGATAAATGGAGATTATCTAGCCCACCGGCGTTCTGCTGATGACCTAGTCATTTTTGCAGCTAACCCATCAGAGCTGCAGAGTATGATCCAGGAACCTACTGACAAGAGTAAAGAAGTGGGATTTAAAATTAACTTTCAGAAGACAAAAGTGGTGTTCAATACTTTTAGAAGAAATGAAGATTTATCGATTGATGGAGAAAAACTGGAGATAATGGACACGTACGTTTATCTTGGACAGCAGATATCAAGTGAGGGTCACTTTGATGAAGAAATTAACCGGCGTATTA
The DNA here is from genome assembly GCA_039090855.1 of Macrothele yani. Lineage (NCBI taxonomy): Eukaryota > Metazoa > Arthropoda > Arachnida > Araneae > Macrothelidae > Macrothele > Macrothele yani. The sequence continues at coordinate 140,012,622 of CM077034.1, forward strand.
AACTTGCCTGGAGAGCTTTTGGAAGAAACAGCATAATTTTCAAGGGCAATGTGCCATTATATCCCAAAAGAAAAGTGTTTCATCAATGCATCCTTCCAGTGCTTACGTATGGTGCAGAGACGTGGACCTTAACTAAAAGAGACATACAAGGGCTGCAGACAACACAAAGTAGCATGCAGAGGTGCATGCTTGGTGTAACCAGAAGAGATAAGAAGAGGAACTCGTGGATCCGAAAAATGACAAGAGTGGAAGACATCATGATCTTATTTAAATCCCTGAAATGGCAATGGGCTGGACATACTGCCAGAATGGCAGACCATCGATGGACAGCCGAAATTTTAGATTAGATTCCAAAGGACAGGAAGAGACCCAGAAGAAGACCACATGAAAGTTGGGTGGATGAAATTGGAAAGTATGCGGGAGTGACATGGAGGTGACTGTCACAGGACAGACCTTTGTGGAGGAAACTTGGGGAGACCTTCGTCCAGCAGTGGATTGATAATGTTTGACAATGATGATGATGATATATATTTATATTGATATAACTATACAAAAGAACAATCCATTTTTTCGCCAAAAGTCTCATGAACTGGTGAAATACCTTGGTGAGGTAATTCATGATACATTTGTAGAAAAACTGTCTCAAGAATTATCTTGCCATAATTTACAGTATCCAAACATATAATCCACCAAAACTGTTATAAGGTTTGGTACGTTATAAGTTTGGGTACTGGAAATTTTGCGTAGGATCTCGGATCACGTTGGTCGCTGTTGCTGCACATTTGGATATAATCTGTGGATCCTCACATGCAAGAATGCATTATAAGTTGGGGTACTGTAAATCTTGCGCATGATGTTTGAACAAACACCTTACTGATATGCACAGTAGGGTGGAGCGAAAAATACCTTTTTTCTAAATTTTAAATCTCACCATGTGCAAGAGTTGTGATTTTATTAGTGAAATGACCTCCCGAAATATGAATGACATTATTCCATATCTCAGGCTTCCCCAAGAACCTCGAAGTTAGAAAGTTATAAGGAAAAACGCTTTAAAAATACCTGATTCCTCCATTTTGTAAATCTTAAAAAAAAACCGTTTCATCATGTTATTTGATAACAACTTTGAGTGTATAAACACGGGCACAAATTCGGGAAACGTGAGTTAATTTCTTAGTCTCCTCCAGATCAATCAAAGTATATAATTTATCACCAAAAATGGCATGATAAGTTGCGTAAGTATCAAGTTTGGCAGTAGCCTTACCGTTACCAATTTGAGCTTATCATTAACAATCTCCCGCTCATACTTTCTGGAAACCAGGTGTTGATTTTCAGACGCATAGCTTGTGTCCGTGAGCTCTCCTTTGTTTTTGTTACTTTTTTAACCCCACCCCTTTTCTCACAGCGTAGCTCTCTTTGCGAGCTCACTGAGTCGCCTCATCACAGTAGCACAGGTCCTTTTCGGAGAGAATGTTGGCGGGTGTTGCGTCGTAAAGATACAAAAGTTCCCTTCACTCTTAGTGATGTTGACTGGAGCGAAGTGGCATTTTCGTTTTGTCCTTCAACTACTTAAGATGCCTAAAACAAGAAATAAATTTAATTGCCCTATCTTCGGGAGTTAAAAGAAGATGCATGAAAATGTGTTGCCTACGTACGAAGATGTAATGCCCTATTACTACCTTATGTGGAATACTCACAGTCAGGAAGGTGCAAATTATGAGCCTGCTGTAGCAGAAATAGCAAGTATTGTCGCGGACAAAGTGCTGAGAATATTGAAGAAAGCATATCTTTCGGCATCGCTCCACTAATCAGTTGTAAAGCGTATTACAGCATACAACACTGAAATACAGAAGCTGAAAAAATACGCTCCAAGAAGGGATGAAACCTACCGGTAAAATGTTGAACAATTTTGTCCAGATATGCAACGTATCTTTGATATATTCTCGTGCAAGTACAAATGTTTTATAGCATGAAAATGCAGCTCTGCCCGTGAAAGAGCGAGACTTTTTAACGGGCCAGAGAACAAACAGAAGAGTGATAATAGGGGAGCTTGATGCAAAAACCACCAGTGTAGTGAAGAAATGATCAGCTCGAAAGAGTTATAGGGAAAAGCATGTCCGTTAGAAATTACAGAAACCTGCATCACTGAAATCGACGCTGCTAGTAGAGGACGATACTTCAGAAGATAATACAAATACGAATTTTGTGGCAAAACCACACGAGCCTGGTCCTAGTCATTTGTTGACCTCGGAGAAAGATTATGATTTCACTCTATGTCACTCTTCAAAACCTAGGCGTCAAATGACTCTGTCTACATTTTTTATAAAGTGCGATAGGCGAGGCATCAGCGATCGAGCGGCAGCTGATCTTGCATTTGCGTTGTGTAATGCTTTAAATGAACAGGTTCATTCAAAAGAATGTAATGCACCTGCTATTGACCTGCATAAATATGACGAGAAATGAGAAAGGACCGTTAAACAATTCAATATGCGGTAAATTCGACTGGTCGCAAAATTGTAGCTCTAGTTTTGGACGGAAGAAGGGATGAAACTCTTACGAATACACAGACAGATGATGGCAAGTGACACAAGTGAAAAGAATGTGAGGAGCATATTACACTTGTTGAAAAGCCGTGTTTTGTCTATATGGGACATTTTAGACCGAGGAGCAAGCGTGCAAAGGACATTTCCGACGGTATCTCTAGCCTTTTGGACCAGAAGGCCTTTGGCTTGTAGGAGGAAGTCACGGGGAAGTGACTAATACCTTCACAAATGCAGGTGTAATTAGGCGCCTTGAACAGAAGCTCAATTCTCCCATGCACTGGATAATATGTGAACTACATTTTAATGACTTGCCTTTACGCCACCTCACTGAAGCATTCAACGAGAAAACATCAGGCCCAAGACGATTTAGCGGATTGATTAGAAATCACCTGAATTTGTGAACAAACGTTCCTATCGTTAATTTCCAAAAAACTGAATATGCGTTTCACTGCGACATTAAATTTGGAGATCTTAGTTCGGATCAACTTTATTTGTGGAAAATTTGTAAAAATCTCTGCAGGTGATTGCACACAAGATCTGGCAAATCGAGGTCCTGGAACACTTGCACATTCCCATTGGCTGACCGTCGCAATTCGCATTCTGCGTTTGTATGTTAGAACTAGTGATCCAACACCACAACTTTTCCATTAGCCACCTTTGCGATGAAAGTATATGCACAATCGTGGTTCACGATCAGATGTAACGGTGCCTGTAAAGTTGGTCCAAAGAATTTACAATTTTTTATACATCGGTTTTAGTATCTTCCAGATAACTTAAAGTGTATTATAAAAAGAGTCGTCCAAGAGGACGCGTCTTTTGCTCATGCAGAAAACTTGCTCGCTGTAATGTCTGACAACAGAAGGTATGTCCGTGAGTTTGCTGTTGGACGCATCATGAAGGCCAGAAAATCTTCCGAATAAACAGCTACCATTAGGAAGTTTCAAACTCATAAGCTGAATTTCCAGAGCAATGATTACATCAACCTAATCGACTGGCAAGAGTGTAATGCGACTGAGCCTCACATACGGATATGGAAAGATGACAAGTTTCTGTAATTACCACAGTTGGATAAATATTCAAGTTCTTGCCACGAATTTACAAAAATACCGTGCCATTATCAGGCAGCAGAGAGGATGGGTAAGATTGTAACATATTTTTCTGCTCATGTGTGTGGCCTTCTTGCAAGAGATGGATTCATCAGAGCAATCATTTTGGATAGGAAGCTTATGCCACGTTTTGAAAAAAAAGTCTAATTTCCAAGTGAAATAAATTCACTCCTCAAGTTATGCTACTAAGTAAGGCCGGTGTCTATCATATTTGCATACCTTATACCATTTGGGTAAGAAAGTATATAACTTAAGGGATCTAAGGAAGCCTAAGAAATTAACTCACGTCTGCTGAATTTTTACCCGTGTTTATACACTCAAAGGTGATATTAAATAACATGGTGACACAGTTTTTTTTATATTTACAAAATAAAGAAATCAGATATTTTAAAACATTTTTCCCTATAACTTTCAACCTTCGAGGTTCTAGGGGCAGCCTAATAAATGGAATAATGTCATCCACATTTTGGGGGTCATTTCAATAATAAAATCGCAACTATTGCACATGGTGACATTTCAAATTTAGAAAAAAAGTGTTTTTCGATCCACCCTAATGCACAGGCAACAGCAGGTGTATGATATGACCCAATTTCTGAAACGTTATGAAGAAGATCCAGATGTTTCAGATCTAGTTGCAACCGTCGACGACGAATGAGTTCTTCATTGCGAACCGGAAACCAAGAGATGGAAACACCGTCATGCGATGTAAACGACTTCCCTGTGCCTAGGAAATCATGAATACCTTAATTTGTGAAATAAAGAGACCAGTTCCGGAGCATTTTCAGGAAAACGGAATAACAGTGAGTAGTGCTACGTACTGTGTAATACTAAGAGGGTAACTGATACCTACAATTGGCAGCAAAGTAAGAGGAATGGTGTCGAATACCCTCTTGCCGTACAATGACAATTCACGTCTCCATGTAGCAGCCACAACGGTGGAAGCAATGCAACAACTGTGGTTTAAAAAGTTTTCCACATTCCTCTTAAAGCACTGGTCTAGCGCAATGTGAATATCATGTCTTCTGTCCCCTTAAAGAGGCTCTATGTGGTCGCAGGTGCATCCGGTATGATGAGATTAAGGAACCGCTGCCGTCCTAAATCCGGGAGAATCCGAAAATTCTCTTATCCCAAGAAATGTAGAAGCTGGTGGAAAGACAGGAGAAGAACATCTACCTACAGGGGGAATACGCAAACAACTGAGATACACGTTATATTCATTTCCCCACAGTCACTGGTATTAAAGCGTATGTTGCCTTTACTTTTTGATTCTCCGTGGTTAAATCCATTCGTACATTTTTAAGTAAATGCTAAACGAATATTGTTGAAAGAATTGAACTACGTAACATATGGTTATGAATTTTTTAATCTTCAAACTTAAGGGAAGTCTTTAATTTCATTACTTTTTTTCTTCGTGACACAGTAATACCTATGTATTAAAACTGATCCCATGGTATTCGATTTTACGAATGTGAGTCTGAAGAAAAAATGATAAACATCATGTACTCAACTAGGGTTTCGAGCATTATATATGACAGGCATGCACGTATTATTTTGACAAATGTTTTTGCAGATTTCTAAATCGTCATAAATAAAAACAAATGCCAAAAAAAAAATTTAAAAAGAAATATCTACAAAAGGTCTCCTTATCCAGCCTAAAACAGAATCTCAACAGATACAACTGGGATCCTGTTCACAATGGAAATGATACTGTTCCTTTAATGGAAACTTATACAAATCTGTGATCCTCCTATCCACAAATTTTAGACAACATTTCTGTTTTACAATTTTTTCATTTTATAACATTTTGATTCTATTCGTCTCTCCTGACTTGTATTTGCATTCTCATCCCCGCATTAACAGAGATGCAGAACTCACCTGTCTGTAATTCCGTACTGAATTTCAGGATTTCCTCAATTCTAGTAAGTGATGAATTATTTGTCATAGATAAATGATTTTTTCATGGGATGTCCTTTTTCTCCCCGTTTCGCAGAAAGGTTTTTGTTTTAACTTAACATTTTTCTCCGCGTTTCATACAAAACGTGTTTCACATGCACGTAAGTAGAAGATGTGCAGCGTTCAGGACGACTTTTGGGCATTCCTAAAAAACAAATTTTTTTGCAGTTTAAATTCCTAAATTCTTGCATTTTTTTTTATAAAAATGAGTGAAAAACGAAATAGAAAGGCTTTGAAATTAGTAGAAAGAGAGTGAAAAAGAAATAAGTGCTCTCCGCATATCAGAACGCTGTGGTTGCATAAGAACGCCAATAATTGGTTCACTGAAAAAGAAAGGATTAGTGCAAACGTTTCAGAGGAACAAAGCAAAGATGGAGCTAATGAGAGAGAGACAGAAACTGGCCACTGTAGAGTGAAAACCTAAAAGAAAATTTGTGAAATTTAAATAACTTTCAGATTTTTGAACTAAAGCAGAAAAACAATGATTCATACAAGAAAATATCAGAAGTGATTTCATCGATTAAGAAAATAAGTTTGAATAGGAAATCAAAATAATCATTGGTAACAAATATTTTTCAAATAAATCCTGACTGATATAGAAATAAAGCAAGTTGTAAAAACTCGTCTTAAGTGTACACTATAAGTACTTTGCTAAAGCAAATTGTTTAAGTAATAAATAATTTCATACATCAACGTGTTACATATAATTGCATATCACAACAATACTAATATAATACGGTCGTTATTTTATTCAGCATTTGGGAAAACCACTGAAACTGTTTTCTATGCGATTCAGTTTTATACCCTTACCCGGCTTTTATATAAAATCAACTGACAAACAGTACTAACCTAGGCCTAACCACATAACAACGGCACCTGCCAACGAAGGTGACTTTTTCCAGTCCCAGAGGTGAGAGCTCATTATTCAGAGGCTTTACTGTACTTTTATCTACCTAGACATTGAAATATTTCAGTTATTCTAGATTCTTGTAATACTCTCACACCTTGTCGTAAGTGGAATTGTAATCTCAGTTCCGATAAGAATGCATTTCCTGAGGAAATCATATTAAAATAAAAAATTTAATCCTTTGAGCTGAATTTCTTGATTACGTGACTTAACAAAAAACATTTCTTTTTACTCAAAAGTTAAAGCCAACACCGGCAATACACGATAAAAGCTTAAGAAAGGAGAAAACACTTTGCAAGTCTGATAAAGCTTTACTAAAATTTAAAATATTTACAGATAAAAAAGTTAGATCTTTTGCGATCGTTATGGCCCAACCTCAGACTACAATAGTATGTGATAATGTGCTCTATACATATATTGTCTAAGAACTTCCATGATGGTGTACCGATTTTGAAGAGTGCTCACCCAGCACTCCAGCGGAAATCAGGTTACACGAAGAAGATCGTCAATTGATTCAATTGTGAACATAGTTCGTCAACATTACACAACTGAATCAGTTGATTCCATTGTGTAATATTGACGAATTTCCTCTTGTAACCACATTTCCGCTGGAGTGCTGGGTGAGCACACTTCAAAATCTGACTTACGTCATGGAAGTTCTTCGTCAATGTATGTATGGAAGTTCTTAGTGATATACTAATGTAGTCTGAGGATGGGACATAGTGATCCTGAAATATTCAACTTTTTTACCTGTAAATATTATAACTTTTAGTAAAATTTTGCTTGATTTGTAAAGCATTTTCTCCCTTCATAAGTTTTTATCGTGTATTGATGATGTTGTCCGTAACCTTTGAATTTAACTGCCCGAATGTTTACCGCTCTTATCATTTCTTGTTACGGATGAAACCAGCCTTCAACATTTTCTCAGCAGCAGTGTTGAGAATTTAAAGAATCGAATAGAGCAGGGGTGGCCACCTACACTACCTTTGGAAGCCACATTTCAGTAAGGAATATTTGAAACAGCTATTTATTTATTTTTGATAACAAAATACACAATGATAAACTGAAAATTAGTAATTTTTTAGATTTAAAGTTTACCCACAGTTCCCCCTCCCCCCTCCCGGTCAGCCTGATTCATAGCTGAAACAGAAAACTGTGTTGCTTTCTTTGCTGAGACAACTTTGACTCAAAGCAAAAGATTCATCGTAAGAAATGTGTGAAAAATATCACAATATTGCTTTGCAAACTGAGCGCTGGTTTGGCAACGTAAGTCGCACGAATCTCGCACCTAACAAAGCTCACAAACGTAAGCAGTTCTAGTTTTGTAAAATCTTTTGCTTGCTTCAATATGAGTGTAAAAGAGAAGGAGAACTTTGGTTTTAAAAGTTGTTTTGTTTTTTTAATTTCCTCCTCAAAAGAGAATAGCCAACGAAAAACACTGCTGTTGGTGCATTACCCTAAGAGTGTTGTAAACGAGGAAAGCAACGCAGTAATTGCGTTTCGGCTATCAGCATCTCGCAGATACCCACTCCCCCTCGGACGCCTGGAGCCAATCAGACAGTCCGTCTGATTGGCTCCAAACGACATATCTACATGTATTAACCAACCAGTTGGCCTCTTCAATCACGTGTGCTGAACACTCCGTTCAGCACACGTGATTCATCACGCCATTTCGTGGCTAAGAGTAGACATACGACTGCAACGGTAAAAGTCAGCAGTACATCAGTGCGTGCCGTAGATTACTAGGAGGCGTGTGGCTTAATAGTACCTTTTTACATTCCGTGAGTTAACTTGTGTGAAAAATAAAATTATAAGTTCTTTTTAAAAGATTTCCATCTAATGTAAGTAATCATGCTATCTGGAAAACTCAAATATGAAGACGAGAACTGGAGATTTAAAGCGGAGTGGGAAGAAGAATTTGTTTTTGTGGAGAGGAACGGGAAACCAATGCGTCTTTTATGTGAAGTAACACTGTCACAGTTCAAGACCAGTAATCCTAAGCGACATTATAAATCAAATCACTGTTCTTTCAGCCAACAATTTCCAGCTGGTTTTGTGTTAAGATGAACTAAAATATTGTCTTTAAAATCAAAACCAAATAACCAAAACAAGGTTATGTCAATGTTTATTAAAGATGCAGTTGTAACAACGGAGGCCGGATTTATTATGGCCTTCAATATTGCTCGCACAAAACGCCCCTACACAGAAGGAGAGTTCATAAAAAGAAATATTGCTGAAGTAATTTCTGCTTTAGATCCAGAAAATAAAAAGTTGCTCAAATTGATTGAACAAATACCTGCACCTAGACATACTGTGGAAAGGCGAGTTTCTGTTATTTCCGATAACGTTATAAGTAACTTGCAACAGGATTTGACGAACTGCTCAGCACTGAGTCTGGCCTTAGACGAATCCACGGACATTGAAGATAAACCACAACTAGCTATATTTGTTCGTTATGTAACAAATAATGTAGAAGTGAAAGAAGAACTATTGCACTGAAGGATACGACATGAGGTTCAGATATAAAAAACGCCCTTGATGCTCTACTTGGAAAGCATTCTGTACCGATTAAAAATGATAGTCAGCGTCGCAACTGACGGCGCTCCAGCAATGAGAGCTGCTGCTAAAGGGATTTTGGGACTTTTAAATGCCGACGCATTGTATCCCAATTTTATACCAGTCCGTTTCATTATTCATACGGAGCACCTAGTAGCTAAATATTTTAAATATGACCGAATTATGGCGGTAGTTTTAAAAATTGTCAACTACATACGCTCAAGTGCCAAAACTCATCGACAGTTCAAAGCCTTCATACAAGAAATAGAAAACAATGAGCTGCCAGATGATGTATCGTGGTTTTGTTTAGTGAGATGGCTCTCAGTAAGCAATGTTCTAAAAAAACTCTTGAATTTGATAGAACCAATCAAACAATTTGTCATTGAAAAAGATAAATCTTTTCCAGAACTTGAAGAGGCCATCTGGTTAATACATGTTGATATGTCGTTTCTCACAGATGTAGTGAAGCACTTACAATCATTAAATTTATCGCTGCAAGGACATGATAAACTTATTTCGGATTTAGCACAGAGTTTTTTCAGCTTCCATAACAAACTTAAATTCTTCGAGAAAGACCTGGTTTCTAAAACCTTCACTCACTTCAGGTGTCTTACTAAAATGTTGGAAACTTTACTCCCTTATGTAATCATAGCTACAAATTTTGTATGCGAGCTGCATAGACTGGCAGAAGATATTACTGATAGATTTAGTGATTTAAGGGGAATGAAGTCATCATTTACATTTTTAGAAAACACTTTTCTTGTTGACATTTTGAAGAATGGCTCTCCCGTCTCACCGCCAATTGCCGAGGATATAGCGGCTGTAGAGTTAGAGCTACTAGAGCTGCAAGAAGATGAAGGATTAAAACAGGTAAAACAAAATGGTTGTTCAACTATTGAGTTTGGAAACAGGTTCCTGTACAAAAATATCCTAAAACCAAAGGGTGTGCGCTGAGACTAATCTCAATTTTTGGTACTTCATATTATGAGTCTTTGTATTCAACACTTAAATTTATTAAAAATAAGCATCGGTCTATTTTAACTGATCATCATTTAACTGAGCTTGTGCGAACTGCCTTAACAAGTCATCAACCAAACCTTCGTCAGCTAACTGCTGAGATGGACAACATTCGTAAAGCATCCACAAGCAAATCTAATTTTTAAAGATTTTCTTTAAAAAAATGTTTGATAGAATCGGAACAATGATTTTTTAATAACATTTTTATTTTTATTTTCATGTTTTTGAATGACTTTGTAACAAGAAATGAAATCAAATAAATACTTTTGGACGTTGATCAGATTTAGTTTACAATATTTCATACATACATTTTATTTGCATAAGAGCCGCACCACTCGCCTGAGAGAGCCGCGCTATGGCCACCCTAAGGCTATACCATTTCCATTACATGCCACCAAGCCCATGCGATAATTGGAACCGTCCGTAAACAATGTATGCACTGAGTGGCAACTTTGTAATGACCACCCGTTCAGTACTTCTTTGGGCAACCTTTTGCCTCTAGTACTGCGTCAATTCTTCGTAGCGTGGACTCCACGAGATGTTGATAGGTGGTTTGTGGACTCAAAGACCATGCTTAATGAACAGCACTTTCCAGGAGTGTGAGATTGCAGGGTTGTGGATCCAGCTATCTGTTGGCTCGTTCAACTTTATCCCATAAACTCTCAATGGGGTTGAGATCGTTAGATTATGGGGGCCACCTAAGCAAAGTAAACTCACCGGCATGTTCCTGAAACCAATCTTGTACAATACGAGCATTATGGCAGAACGCATTATCTTGTTGAAAGTAACCATCGCCTTTGGGATAAACCATCCACATGACAGAATGCACTTGGTCCGCAAAGATTTTAGATATGATGTGTCAGTCAGATGTTGATCAACACGAATTAAAGGGCCCAAAGTATGCCAGGAAAACATTCCACAAACCATAACGTTGCCTCCACCAGCTTGAAGGTTGTAGCAATGCATTTGGGGTCCATGCTTTCGTGCTGTTTCTGCCAAATTCTCACTGGGCCATTGGCATGCTGCAAGTGAAAAGATGATTCATCGGACCACATATTTTTTTTTCCAATTATCTACTGTCCAATCCTGTTGCTCCAGTCGAACTGGAGATGTTTTCTCTTGTTAACTGCAAACAGCAAAGCTGTTCGAACAGGCCTTCGGCTGTTATATCCCGTCCGATGCAGTGTACGGCGAACAGTGCGTGCAGAGATAATTTGAAAGGATCCTTGATTAAGTTGGTCTGTAATTTGCTGCACTGTTGCCCTTCTGTTGTCTGTTACCAGTCTGGACACTCTCCGTTCCGCCCGAGCAGTCACTAGTCATTGAAGACCACACGTTGCACGAAGAACCTAGTTTTTGTGGCTGACAGTCCAATATTTAAACACTTTAAAAACAGCTGCTATGGAACAGTTCATGAATCCGGCAGTTTCGGTGATACTCACTCCATGGCTCCTAACTCCTACAATTATCCCACGTTGAAAGTCCGTCAAATCGCATTTTTTACCCATCTCGTCACACAAAAATCACTTCAATTACTGTCGCAAACACTGAGCTTTCCCTTTTTATACTAGCCTCAGGCTCTGGTGGCAACAGCGTGCAGCCATAGCTCCTTTGCTTAAAACTGTCAGGTGGTCTTAATAAAGTTTCTACTAAGTGTATAATATGTATATATTCAAATCGCTCACAAAAAATGTTAATCGTAAGACTTAAGTCAAAATTTCCCTTCATGTTACTTAATAGTACTACACTGGTCGGCAAAAATTAAGGACGAAGACGGAAAATTAATATATCAGCGAAACGAGCAGGAAAAACGGAACGAAAGACCACTCAGGAAATAGACTAGGTTCCGCTAATGTAGGGTATGTGCATATATGCAGAATGACGTAAGCGAGGAGGAGGGGAGTGTCGGAAGGGTATAAATCACGCGCTCAGCAATTCGGTGAAAGCTATTGCACGGTGTACCTCGGTTTGAATGACGTCGAGTTGCTGCAACAGTGTGATATGGCCAACATGAAATCCAGTAGACGACATCTGGATGACTTTACCAGAGGTCGCGTCATTGGGAAGTCGGAAGAAGGTCGAAGTGTGAGTAGTGTGGCCGAGGAGTTCTTATTCGCTCACAGCATCATTTAACGAGCTTGGGGAGTATTTTAGACGACAGGAACAGCTGTCCGAGAGTTTAGCAGTGGTCGTCCACGAGCAATCACGGCGGCGAACGACCGGTATATTGTCCTTCAGGCGATACGAGAGAGACGGCAGACTGCGGGAGAAATCGCAAGGCACATGCAACAGACAACTGGACGTCCGTTATCGCGTTTTACCGTGGCCAGGAGGCTGCACAAAGGTGGTCTATTTGCACGACGACCAGTTCGGTGTGTGTCATTAAAGCCTGCTCATCGGAGACGGCGGTTTCTGTGGTGCCAGGAACACAAGAACTGGACACATCAGCAGCGGGGTCGAGTTCTCTTTACGGAAGAGTGTCGATTTGGTCTGACGAGCAATTATGGACGTATACACATCTGGAGAGAGCAGGGAACATGCAGTCACATCTCAAACATCATAAAAAAGGACCGGTTTGGAGGTGGCAGTGTTCTCGTTTTAGGCGGTATTATGCTTGGTTGCCGTACTGAATTCCACATCTTCCAAGGAGGTTCAGTCACTGATCGCCGCTATTGTACCCAGGTTCTCCTGCCTCACGTGCGTCTGTTTAGAGCTGCTGTAGGTCCTGAGCTCCTGTTCATGGACGACAACGGTACACCTTATCGTACAATGGTTGTCGCAGAGCTGTTGGAGAGTAAAGCTATTCAACGCATGGGTTGACCCGCAACGTCCCCGGACCTAAATCCAATCGAACACGTGTAGGACCTTCTCGGGAGACGCTTTGTAGCACGTCACCAGCCGTCAGGAACGATTCCGCAGATGCGATTGGTGCTACAGGAGGAATGGGCCGCGATGCCTCAACAGCTTCTTGGCAACCTCGTCCTCAGCATGGACAGACGTTGTAAATCCTGCAACGCAAGCAGGGGTGATCATTTCCCCTACTAAAGGCTGGATATTTCTTGGCAGCCGCCTGTCACATGGACGTTTCTGTCTTCTGTCCAGTTGTGCTCGAAGCTACCTTTTCAATAAAGTGCCTTTGCATTATTTGGATTCCTTGTTTGTACGGTTTTGCTCACTTGTGCCATATTCTTACATCTTCGTGATCTTATGGTATCATTTGAGTCGTTGTGGAGCACTTCTGCACGACGTTACATTCGAAAAACCGTCTCCTCCTTAATTTTTGTACACCAGTGTAGTAGAAATGACCACATCGTTTTTGACAATTACGCAATCGCTCCACGTGAACGCAGGAAGGGTGCGGAGGCTGGTTGCGCGAATTAGAAATTTTATAGCATCAAAATATGTTGAAAAAAGAGGAAAATAAAATTTGTTTTACTTCTTTATGTACATATTACTGATCGTTTCGGTTTATAACCACTAGCTGCTTTTCTTCTTGGCACTGTTTTGATGTGTTATTGTGTGTCATTACGCAAATCGTAGAAGTTCAGGAAGTTTTTCATTTTCTCTTAGAGAATGTGTTAGATCACTTTGCATCTGTGAAATATTTGTATCCTTATAAAGACAAACGAAATGTCATTTTAAGGGCACATATTGCTTCAACAAGAATCACAGCTTAGTACTGAGGAGAGTACTCATTTTAGTACTTTATTCGTTGGTATTTACTGGCTGAAGCCATATATCACTTAAAGAGAGAAGTGGGAACTTCCATTGTAATATCGAATATAGAAATGATGAACATATGAAGCAAAAGTACTTCTTGTAGGTTGCTGTTTATTTTAATAAATTAACCTAATAAAAGGTTTACACACTTCTCTAGTGACGTATTGCCAGTTACAATTTTTTTTACAATTTTTTTTGTACCCATACACATATAATTTTAATTTTACGTGCAATAAACTTAATGTAACCGTGTCATGATCTTTCATTTTAGAATATCATATTCTTCCGTGTGTCTTTAAGAAATTTTTATACTAAATAAGATTATCAATGACAAATTGATTGACTGTCTCCGCGGTATACATATTGCTTTCCTGGAAATGAAATGAATAATCTTTTTTAAAAATTCGTATCTGGTATGTACCCTGAAATTAAGAACAATTATGTCCCATGTATGTGCTGCTTAGTAAACTTATGCGAGAATTTCATATTATTGGGTTAGTGCGAATGAAATATTCGGCAAAAGACCTGCACACGTGGACGGCGAGAACGGAAAAGTAGTTCTAATTGCCAAGGCAAAATAATCCTTTTCGGCAACGACACAGAATTGCCATTTATCGGCAAGGCCATTATCCCGGAACGAAAAACGTCAATTTGCTGAGACCCGAGGAAGTCATCAACTGCACATTGAACCTCGTTGTCTGTCGTTAACTGTTTCCGGGAGAGTAAGTAATCCAGGCTACGAAAGAAATGATAGTCTGTTGGAGACAAGTCCGGGCAATAGGCAGGATGAGGCTGTGCTTCATAGCCCAAGGCACTTAGTGTCAGCATCGTTCGTTGTGCTACATGAAGCCGGGCATTGTCCATGTCTATTAATCAAAGCCGGTTGTTTCTACAGCAATTGTCAGTGCATCTGGTGTAATTCAGCACAATTGTGTTCTGCAGATATGGTGTGGCTTCTTGCCTATTATCTCCGATGAATTATCCCGGCTGTGAACCACCAGACAATGAGCATCACCATCTTGGTGTGTAGGGGTGGCACAGCATGTCACAGCTTTTAAACCTTACCCAGCGCAACAAGACGCTGAACAACTGTCGTGTGCTGGACACGTACCTCAGCCGCTATCTCACGACCGGTTTTTCGGAGGTCCACTTCAACCACATGTAAGAGAACATCATTAGAAAGAGCAACACTTCGGTGACCAGGTGCTTCGTTTTGCAGTTCCGTATCTCCGCTTCAAAACTATACAAACCATCGCCGAATGGTTCCTCCGTTGGCTTTCTTCTCCTCATACGCTTTCTTAACGTTTCGAGCCGCAATTCCTGCAGAGTGGCTCAGTTTAAATTCATACAGGAAGCTGACGCTCAAATCTGGTGCCTGCATGTTTCGTTTCCAATCCACGTTAATTCCAAACAAACCATGCCTGAACCTTGTTCTTCGGACACGTTATAGCTATTTATAGTAACTTTTGTGACGTAACACCCGCAACACATGTCGGTGGTTCCATTCTGCTGTAGTGGGGGACTGTCTCCGCTCCTCGCTAACGCCGAACATTTCATTCGCAACAACATATTATAAAAGAAACAAACCAAGACGCAGACATGGATAATTTTCTGAGAAAGTAAATGCAACAGAAATTGAAAGAAATTTTCTAAAAGAATGAATAATATATTTTAGGAAACTTTCTAAAATAAATTTTCTCTTGAAATCACTTTTAGCAAAATATGATGGTACTCAATTAGAAAATATAATGGAAACATGTTTTTTTTTCCTAATAGTCAAGGAAAACCGAAAGAAATATTATACGGTTTTGCTTTTTGTTCCGAAAATCTGTGACGTGATTTTTAATGTTAAGTTTTATCAAACACGTCTGATATGCTATGCATTTTAAGAGAATAATAATATCTATAGTTTCATGAAAGACGTATCTCATAAAGTGAGGCGAAGACTAAAAAAAAATATTACGGCATATAAAACATTTCAATTTATAATACCTCTGTATATTACCATTGAAGAAAGGAGTGTAGAAAATATTATTAATTTCTGAATTAAAATTTATTTTGGTAGAAGAGAGACACAATAGTTAAATACACAAAGGAACTACAAAATATGTGATGAGAATTCACAAGGCTTTTTGCGATTTCCACTCTTTGCCTCTCTAAACCTGAAATTTAGGATATCATAACATAGGCGCAGAAGAGAGTAAATATGTCTTTCATAAACTGCCTTATGAAAAAATGACAGCTGTTCATGAAGCACATACATATATAAACTCTCAACAGGTGCGTTTATAAAAATTCAATTAATACATTCATCCCCTTTGCATAAGAAAATATCGCACTGCTCTTGATTTGCAAAATTTGAATGGGAAGGGTGAAATATTTTTCCTTTAGATCAGAGAGAGAGAAAGAGACACAGGGAGAGTGAACGTAAATATACACCAAAGACAACCTCAGACAATTTTTTTTAAAAGAAACAACCTTGGAAAGTTGGTTTACATCCAAAAACGATAACAAATGAATCTAGAATCACCGGATTTTCCTGTCTGATGTTTTTATTGTTGGGTAGCTATATTTTTTGCTTATGCCTTCCATACCTTGAAATCGAGTTTCGTCTTAGGTACTAAGCTCTACCAGTGCTGTAAAGGCCACCCTGGTGGCGCAGTGGTACAGCTTCTAGTCATTCGTCCGAGTTGGATCCGGGTTCGAATCCCGGTGAGGCCTGGATGTTTGTTTTGTCATACGGCGCTGGCTCTCGCCCTTCCCTGGAACCAGTGGCCCTAAATTAGAGACCGGCGCCTGCATATAGATCCCTGAGTTACACACGGGCACTTTAAAACTCCAACTTACAAAATACTAGAAGGGGAATCATTTAAACACACGAAGGAAAATCATTTAAATTTCGTCAGTCTTCTCATATCTTAAGGTTATGAACATGTTTGTTAAGTGAGAGATCTGGTATTTGAACCCATTCTCCTTTCACGGAAATGGCTATTTAATTAGCTTCAAAAAGTACACTTTCCTTGGCATAACACGAAGGTGAAACTTAGTATACCGTTCCTTTTCTTCAATTCTACTTTAACGTTCTTCACTGACTTTTTAGTATGCTTCTGACATCGTCCAAAGCGCTGATTGTATTACTGTTTTTTTAAATATACGAACTTCTTTCATATTTTTACTAAAACCGAATTCCTTTCCTGACTTATGGAATCGTCTCAGAGGAACTGTGATTTTCAAAATTCCAACTCATTCAGATCGAAACAGATACGAATATGTCCTTTTTCAGCATTATTCCGTGTAATTTAATAAATCCGCAAGCTTTGGTGATACTGTTCAGAAGAGCAAAATATGGTGATATATTCTGAACCAAGCAAAATAATACATTCTCAATATATTTGTAATACTATTTATAACATTATTCAGTGCAGATATATTCTGAACGCGGCAAAATGCGCATTTAATGCAAATGTTGTCTAAATTTATTTAACAAATGTTTCCAATCACCCCGCACATGTATTAATCAGTTAGGGGAATTCAAACCCGTTTCATTTCAGTGTTTAAATGTTATTAAAAAATAATATAGTGTTCTTAAATTTTAATCAAATTATGTTTAAACATATGTTACTGCAAGTCATTTCTGATAACTTCATTGCAGATGATTCGGGAAAGTTTGGGTGAATCGACTTCACCTTTGTGTTCAACATATTAGGAATTTAAGAGAAACTCGTAGCGCACTATGTATTCGGCATGTTCGTCCCTTTTACATCTGCGTGTAATGTATTGCAGTAATTGGTGATTTTTTAAAATAATTTCGTAATATTCATTTTCCGCAATTAATTTGTAAGAATTTACACCAGACTCTAAAAAGTTGGTACTAATACTAATTTTAAAAACGCTTACATTTTAATTTTTATTTTTTCATTCGAATAAGTTACATCGTTGTGGTCGCTTCTGTAAATTAAAATACAGTTTAAAAAACGTAGAAAAGTATTACATATTCTGCTAGTTTTTTTGTCATTTACGGCTGGCGTCAAGTGCTTCTTTAAAAATCCACTCTCAGATTACACAGCGTTTATTTTTGATCAGTTAAAACCTTTTCAAATCCTGCGGCAGTATATTTTAGTATTGTAAGTCCAACTTTCCTCATTGTTTTAGATCCGTAGAAGTGTACAATCTAACGCTTCGAAGCTTAACCCATGAACGACTGAAAGAATAACACTAATTCGCCAAATTAAAAGTAAGTATCTTGTAAAAATCAAAACAAATTTTTGAACGATCAGGTGCTAGTTCATATAAAACAACAGAAACCTTATAATTACGAAACGCATATAGCGTATGAAATCCGTTTATTTTCGTGGTGTAGTCAGCACAAATATTCGCCAAGCTTTCGCACTCCACTGGGAGGCTTTTTCAAGGCAAAAAGCCTCCCAGTGGAGTGCGAAAGCTTGGCGAATATTTGTGCTGACTACACCACGAATATAAACGGATTTCATACGCTATATGCGTTTCGTAATTAATCAAATCTGGTGTGTTTAAAAAAAAAAAAACCTTACATTTGGACAAATGATGAAAGATTACCTTGTTAGTGTACAACCGCACACCCCACGCGCTTTTCTTTGGCAATGGTTTTCTGACACCTTGGCGCTTAAAGATAATCTTTAAGTGCAGAGTACTATATACTGAGTCCCGAAAAATCTGGTCCTTGTGAAAGCTCTAGCAGAGACACTGATTGCTCCCACCAAGTTTTTCTTGTACATATCACCAAATCTGTACCGCTTTCTCACATCGAAACAGTGAATAGCTCAGCTCTGTTTCTTAGGCGATCTCCCACCGACCCGTATCTGACCATCTAATTTTTCCCAAAAACATTTAATAGGGTTATAGTTCAGTGGCAATAGTCGAAGGATTTAAACCTTGGTCTCACATTTTGTGCAGTATCAGATTCGCTGTACTTGTGTCGAAGTTCTTACACAAGTTCTTCTTGACTTGACATAACTTTGATTTTTTTCCATGGTCAGATAATCCTTTTCACAGCTGTCCTGTCACATTCTGTTAACTTCGGTAGATAAATATGTTGTTTCTTGAAAGATTCTGTCTCAGTCCGCTATGTGGATATCACAATACCGATCGACAAAGTAGCCATCCTCAAGGTCACTGAAGAGCACCTACGGAGAGATAAGCTAAATATTTGCTTATTGCTGCTAAGTATTAGGTTATCATTAAACCACACAAGAAACTATTTAAAGCTATCTCTCGAAGCATCTAGCATTTACCGTCATGCTATTGCCACATCACCGACATACGAACATGTTTATACACTGCTGGCCACCCCAAATGCAACACCAAGAAGGACACGAGATAGCAAAGCCAGATTTACAGGACACATAACAACAGATACAAAGATGAAACGATTGAGCTTACAGGCCCGTGCGACTTGCGGAATTCTCAGACATCAATAGTTCGTTCGGCCCCCATGGCTGGCAACAACGGCCGCTACACGCCGCGGAATCGAACGAAATAGGCTTTGGATGTGGGCTTCGGGTATGTCGGTCCAGGCTGCTTCCACACGTTTCCACAGTTCATCACGCGTAGCCGTGGGTGATGCTTGCCGGGCCACTCGGCAGCAGATCAGCGACCAGACGTGTTGGATAGGCGACATAACCGGAGAACAGGCGAGGCACGGCAACAGTGACACCTGGTGGGCCGTGAATAATTGTTGCATGATGCGTTTAACGTGCGGGTGCGCATTGTCCTGGTGAAACGAGGCCGCTGGCAGGTCCTGCAGGTAAGGGAGGACTACAAGCCCCAAAACGTTGGAGATGTAGTGGTGGCTGTTGAGTGTAACTGCGATCCATACCAGAGGGATGCGGGTGTCATATCCAATTGCACCCCAAACCATAACACCAGGTAGCGTACCAGTATGGCAATGCATACAGCAGGCGTCCCCTCCGCGGTGCCCCCACACGCGGATCCGACCATCGTGGTGTTGTAGGCAGAAACAGGATTCGTCGGAGAAGACAAAGTCGTGCCATTCCGTAGTCCAGGTGGGGCGTTCAACGCCCCACTGCCGCCGTACTCACTGGTGGTGTAACGTCAATGGTAATCGAAGCAATAGGCGCCATGCGACAAGTCCCTGCTCCTGCAGATGACGTCAAACGGTACGTGCTGACATAGGTTGTTGTGCAACACATGATGTAGCGGTGCGAGCCGTCAATGTCCGCCGAACGACGTGCCTGTCCTGTCGATCGGTGGTGTGCCGCGGCTGCGGCAACTGCTCACGTTGGTCCGTCCGTCTCTCCAGCACCCACCGAATCCATATTCGCCTCACTGTGGCTGGATGTCGTCCCACACGGGCGCCGATGTCTCGGTACGATAAACCGCTGTCGCGATAAGCCACTACTCGTCCTCTGTCGAACTCTGAAACGTGCTGGAACGACTGCCGTATTCTGTGGCAAGGCATCAGCAACCTTCTCACGCGCAGGTCCTGCAGCATACCATACTTCCACTACTTACACCCCACCTTCTGTGCTCCCTTCATATAGTGCTTCTCGGTGGCCTGCCGGGCGCACATGATTTGCATATGCCCGGTAATGCTACTCATTTGCATATCCTCTCACGGGAAATCGGATGCTTCCTTCTTGGTGTTGCATTTTGGGTGGCCAGCAGTGTAGTTAAATCTGTGACGTGGTGTTTAAGAATAGAAATCACTATTAATAAACGTGGGTCCGGATATTATTTATAAAGAAGCGCACAGAAACGCACACTCCCACACGCTTCATTTTTCTCACTGAGCAAAAGCAGAATGGAAGATTTTAGATAAGGCGGAAATCACCTTAGTGATTGATGGAATATGAGTTTCAAAACGGTAATCTAGTGTTATAGTTAGTGTAAAATGAAATTCAATGAAAACAAGCAGACATTTAGATTTACCTCGGATTCTGATGAGTAATCACGATGCATGAAATCAATTAAAGAACGGAAAGAATATACAGATGCACATGGTTTTCGTCCCATATAATTAACGATGTATTTTTTGTGTGTGGTGCATAACCACTTTGAAAATTCTATTTTCCATAAGGACATAGAGTGTTGAAAGAGAAAAATAATATTATATATAATCTATTTTTCAAAAACTTTACTGCTGCATATAAAACGTGGAAATTTATAAAGAGGAACATATAGTTAACTCCTTAATTTAGCTCATAGTCTTCTCCGAAATGTACAAAATATACGGAAGACTTATATGCATAAAAATCCGAAATTACATATTTAACTGCCTGTTTTAAGTTCAGAGTTCTAGCGATATTATTCCGAGAATATGGCAATTTGAGTTTTTCTTGTTTTGCTTTTTTAACATAGAGCTAAATGGATTTTTATATTTGAGATATGGAAATCTCACTGCACAGAACAAATGTTAACTTTTCTGTCACTCAAATATTGCAAAAAAAGTAAAAATATACCTGCTCAAAAGAAATCCAAATATTATGTCATTTTGAGCGCTATGTAAAATTGCCCTCCTTGAAAGCCCAGGGAGGTCGAAAACTAAGTACAGCAGTGCATTTTTAGAAATCGGTCAGATATGACAGTAACATCATGTATGTTTTAAATTCTACAAAATGCTTTCGCGAATACTCTACGGTTTTATATGAGAAATTGATGTGCAAATTTTAAAAGGGTAATTATAGGTTACGCGATGATTTTGCGCACATACCGTTTTTACATTTATATACAGAGATATTTTACGAACATAAAATCCGAAATTAGGCATTCGTTCTGTATTTTTAGGCAAGTGTTGTAATCTTAGGTTTCTTGAGCACCGGGCAGAGTGAGTTAGTTTTCCCTGTCATAGGAAAATCTCCCTGCTCGGCCAAACATTAACATTTTTGTCACTAAAATGTTGAATCGAGAAGATAGATTAATATGTGTTTAAAAATTACACCGTTATTCTACTCTGATTTAAGGTATTGTAACTTGGCGTCCTTGCAACGCAAGGTTGTTTCAAATAGATAGCAGAAACGAAACATACCACATCTTTCTCAAAATAATTTTTTTCGGAATGACAAGATTAATTTCGTGCACTATGTAGATACATCCAAACTTTGCCGTAGTTACACGATTAAACAAATAAACCTAGTGCTTTCATAAAGCCTTTAATTAGATAAACATGCAAACTAGTTTAACCCATAAGACCTTTTAAGGCTGCATTAGCCTCATCTTCAGATGGAATCAACTACATAATTAGTATGAATAACAAAGTCAGATGGAATAACTAACCAGTTATCCCATATAACTATTAGTATTAATTCCTCCTAACCATAATAGTACGATGGAATAACTAAGCAGTTTATGCCATTTGACAACGAGGCTGATGCAGCCTTGAAAGTTCATATGGGTATTTACTACTGTGTGTGTGCGTTTTTATCTCATTAAAGGTTTTAACCAATTACTAGGTTTTATTGTTTCTTCGTGTATACGGCTAAGTTTGGATGAATCTATTTTCAGCATGTAGGTTTCCAAATGCTTAAGAACTGCACTCACTCTTTTCTGTAAATTTGTTAATATAGGCAATTTTACAAACAAAAAAGGCAAAAACTAGTTTGTTTTGTTACGTTTTTGTCCAAAGCAATATATAACTCTTTAACTGGCTGGAGCGAATGAATTTAGGTTAACAAAATGGCCTAAAAAGAGCCGGATAAAATATATTCCCTGTCTGCGAAGGGGACCGAACACGACTGGAGTGTGGGAAATAGCGCATCAGAAAGCGTTGTTTTCCTTTCAGCTTTGTTATTCAAAATAATCATTCAAGAGGATGACGGACACAAATCTTTACCAAAGTTCCTACTGAAGGAGCTATAAAAATAACGACGAACCTAAGAGAGGATAGAGAAGATATTTGAGGCACTTGTTTCTACCTAATGGTATGATACCATGCCACTGGGTAGAAACATGCTTTGTGTCACGGTAAGGAAAAGGAAAGGTTAGAAGAGAGGCTTATCACCAGTGAAATACCTCATGATCTTTGTCCTTATGCTTTTGTTACAGCAAGATTTATCCGGAAATCTACATAACATTTGTTTCTGGTACACACAGTAATAAGTGAGTCTTGATAACACCTGCATGATCCCTGGCTTTGCATGCGCAATGATAACAATTGTTATATTTTTCTTTAGTATATTTTTAAGAAATGTAGAGATTTGAATGTAGAGTTTTTTTATTTGTTTTAAATGTCCAAATAACACAGAAATTACGAAATGCTTCCGTGCTACGTTCTCGAAATCATTTTCAAAAACTTGTTGAAATCGACCACAGATAGAGCAGCGCTTGATCTGCTGAAATGACGTTTTGTTTGTCTATTTTCCTCTACTCGAGGTGCAGCGAATCTGATTGGCTCTAGAGCAGATATAAACGGAATTTTTGTCGTGTCTTCACCACCCCTAAGATTTTTAACCGGACCTTTTCCTTATAAGAAGTTTTAAGACCACCCTGAGAAACTGAATCGTCTAGAAGCAGTCCCCCGTCCGTAATTTAGAGACACTGGTTCTATGGAATGGAGAGAGCCCGCGCCGTAGCAAAAACACAACATCCATGTCTTTCCAGAATGCTAACCCGGAATCACCTCGGATGAGTGATCTGAAACGTCGTTTATATCACAGCGCAACATGGGATGCTTTAGCGAGACTAAACGTTATTAGCGGCTGAGATATATTGAGGGATTCCACTGTGTCGAAGATTTAGCGGTGTGCTGCTCAGTCTCCCCAGAGCTGCTAGTTTGCACTTACATTAGTGGCCAAAATTGTGGTAACATTTTGGAAATAGTGTATATTTAAGGTTTGATGGCCCATAACACCACTTTTTTGTAAGTAATATAATAAAATTATATATCAATGGAAAGCTAATTTGAACGAAAAAAAATAATAATTTTAATTATTTTTAATTTGAACGAGAATGTAATGCAATAATTTTTATGAATGATTTTGTATTAGAACGGCAGTTATAAAGAAGAGAAGTTCAACACATAGAAAAAGTGAGATATACAAAAATTATCACCATGTCAGTTAATACTTACTTGGGTAACCCTTAGCGTTAATTACGGCCTTACAACGCCTTCCCATGGAGTGAACCAAGTTTTTTAGTTCTGCAGCTGTTATAATGTGAAATCAAGATTGAATTATTGCTTCTATTAATTGGTTTTTATTGCTGGATTGTTTCTGACTAAGAAGGTTTTTTAGTCGGCTCCACAGATTTTCGATAAGGTCAATGTCTGGGCTATTCTTAGGCCATTCCAGCAGTGGAATATGATTATCTCAAAACCACGTTTTGCACACAGTAGGAACGTGACATGGAAATGAATCCTGTTGAAATATAAATGCTTCATTATCTTGGAAAAGATCATGTGCGGAAGGCTTCAATTTGGGCTCAAGTATTTCATTAATGTATTTTTGGCCATTCATATTCCCATTAATCACTGAAATTCTGTCCACACCTTTTGATGTCATACAACTCCATATCATAACATTAACTGGGTGTTTCACGGTATATGAAATGCAATCAAGATGCAAAACTTCTCCGATTCTTCTTCTTACGTATTTTATGCCATCACTACTAAACAGGGAGTTTTGGTCTCATCACTCAAAATAATGCTGTTCTATTGTTCCACTGTCCACTTTACATGGGTTTTAGCACAGGTTAATTTTTTCAACCTTTGTTTGAGAGATTAAAATGTTTTTTTTTTCGTAGAATTCAACTTTTATACAAAATTCCTGCTGTCTGAGCCGAACAGTCCTTGCATTCATCTTCACATTGCATTGCGCCATTTTATCTTGTATACGCACATATGATTTTCTTCTGTCACCTACGCACAGTCTTTTAATTCTTCTATTATCAGTTGCTGTTGTGCACTTTTTCCTGCCTTTTCCAGTCTGGTTTTGTAGTGACTGAGTCTCCTTATACATCTTCAAAAATTTAGAAATGCCACATTTGCTTAAGTTTCCACCAATTTGTCTTCTAATTTCTTCATAACTGAAGCATGTTCACCTTATAGTACTATTTTAAATCACTTACTGGGTGACTAGTCGACTCTGCGCAATTTCCTTAATTTTATTACGTTTTACAAGCTCATTAAATGAAAGAGCACAAAAAAAAAAAACAACCAACTTGATAGCAATCACATAACACACTGACAAATGTACTCTTCTCAGCTCCAATACATGGCATCAATAGCTGAATCCCACTGTGACCTGATTGGCTTATTGCCAAAACAAGATGACACCTGATTGGCTCTCTGAACACTCATGCTCATTGGCTACATTAAAATGAAGGAAAGCTACTTCATATATACTTAAGCAAGTTGTGCTTCCTTTTTATGCATATTTTTTTTATGTCGTGTTAAAAATGTGACAAAATTCGACACGAGCACGTAAATATATTAATTAAACAATCGACTTTTAAGACCACAAGGACTGCACCAAACTTTGGAAAACATTTTTAAGTTAGTACACTCGTTGAAAGTGAGTGAAATTCCCTCAATTTAAATAAAAATATCGCTACATTGAAAAAACAAATTATAAATTATATTTAACGGACACTTATGAAAAATAACTCGCAATATTGTAATATTAGAAAGAAAACCTTTTTTTTAACATTGAGCAAGGAGTGAATCACCTTCAAGACAACTCCCACGCGTGACAGCGCGGGTGTTGTGGTTAAAGTATCTGCTTTGCAACTAAAATGCCGTGGGTTGGATGTTTCATTGATTTACTCGGTATTTTTACACCCAATTAAGAAAATACCCACGATTTGGAATATCATACATATATATATCTTTTGGAAAAAATTACCGTAGACGGACTTTTGACCTTATCCAACTTCGCCTACCTGAAGACAAAAATGACACTGACAGAGAAATGTTGAGGAGTAATTATATTTTTTGCCACAACTGGGTAATTGGCGCACCAGATCCGGTACTCCATTCGTTACGTCAAATGTTTGCCGTTGCTACTGCAGGAAAACTGGCGGACCACATTAGGTTAACCACAATTTATGGCATCTGCTTGCACTACCATTAAAGACCGCTTCTGGCAAGTACTGCCTGTGGTGAATAATTGGCGACCTGTTTGCAGCATATGCCAACTATTGGAGGTGGCAGCTGTTGGCCCGCTGCTGGTCCCACCTGCTGGTCCATGATTTGGCCTCCGGGACATTTTTCTAACCTCTGCGCACATGTACTATATTGCCAGCCATGCCAGCCCTGAGAAGAAAAAAGGGCACATAGAATTGCAAACAAGAACGGAGACTTCTTCAGTGAAATGAACATTTTTAAGATCTGGAATTTATTTAACTTACCATAGCGACAATAGATATAAAATATACAAGTGATCATGAAAGAGACGGAACTGAAAGCATTGTGGGCGCTGATTAAACTCAAAATCCAATTTTACTAACAGCGCACAGTAATATATTGCAAAATCTTAATATATGTAATTACATCTAAATGGCAAAGCAATAAAAAGACTATCAATTGTCATGTTTTAGCTTCAACTTCTATTTGGCGAAGCTTATTTCGGAAATACAGTAGTGCAACAAAAATCCGAACTAATTGCGACCACTGGTAGTTCCGAATTTCGAAGAGTTGGTATTATTTAACATGTAAGGAAATACAAATACGTTAACATTTCTACATTATATTTTCCAAATACATGTACCAAAAATAAGAAACTATACAAAAAATTACGTAATCAAAAAAAAAATATTATGAGATCCGTGTGAAGTTAGACATTTTTACTACTGCTGTGATATTCTCACCAAAAAGTGCAAAATTCCAATGCACATAACACATTTTAAGAGAATGCTTACATTGGAATAAAAAATACATACTTTAAAAAGAAGTTCATGCAAGTTTGTTTTGTTTTTTTTTCCAAAAAACTAATCACTAAGTTTTTGTTAAAACATTTTTAACTTCGAGAAGTTGAGTTGAACACCACTCAGTTTGTTGTTCAAATCAAGCCATGGCACTGTCCAGTGCAGTGAATGGTTCAGTAGAGTAGAACCTCCCCATTATGCTGAGTGCAGGCGGGAATAACTTTCCTCCAGGCTCAGAGTAAACAATGTGGCTGAGGGATGAAACAAGGGGTGGTGCTGCCTTTTTAATGTGTCATAAAGTCTTATCCTCGTAAGGAACAAGAGATTGCGGAAGATTTCACCTTTTGTCTCTTAGTATCAGAAGTCGCCTCCAGTTTCAACACTTCGTCCCCAAACTCCTTGAACCCCTAAAATTAAGCGATTACATTACCATCAAACGCCAAGTTAAAAAGAACACCCTATATGCAAACTTTCCACCACCACAAAAAAAAAAAAAAAAAAAAAAAAAGAGAGAGAGCGAGGTCGGCAGCTTGGTTTGATATTTGGCGTTCGGATTTCGACGCTTTACGTTTATTGTAGTACAATTTCTATTTTTTATTAGCGGCGTGTCGTTAGACATGAAACTAGGTTTACTGTATGCCACGTGTTAATAAAAAAGGGAAAGAAAAGCAGCATTTCCCAAAGCACGGGAACAGTATCTTCATGTAATGTAATCGCTAGGGTGTATTTAAAATAACCTGACTAAAGGAAGCTGAACGATCTCACATTTTGCCCTGGCAGCCATTGCTACCTGTACTAAAGAATTCTTCATTGCGCATTACTACCCGGACAGGATGATTAGATGGCGAAATGTACTCCGTTAGGATGCAAAAGTGTATTTATTCTATTTTAGTTAACATAGGAAGAATTTAGTTGGAAAATATTCTGGTTGATTTTCAGACAATATGAACCAAACGCATGGTGCACGTGTCGTACTCAGTGGAGTTACCCAAAGCCCGGGCCATCTCAATGAAGTATCACTACATCTTTCGTTCTTTGCTATGGGCTGCTTATTTTTAAATACATTTGCAAATGGTAACAAATATGTGTTTTATGAAATATGAACATACTTTAATATGGAGGAGGTATTTTTTTTTATTTCTTTCCGATATCTTGGGATACCTTTTCTGAGCGGTGTGTATTTATATGCATTAGAAATATTCTGAGACATGCCCATGATAAAATTGTGGACGTGTCACTGTAGGATCGGTTTAAGACATTCCTAGTCCCTAAGCTCTTTTACTTCTGGAGACCTATTTCGCAAGTTTCTATTTATTTTCATATGGTACTGCTGTAAGGGGCAACGTGGTGAAACAAAAAAAAATGATACTGTGACGTAAGAAATTTCAAAAATATATTATATGGAATTATTCACAAGTTGTTTTAAAATGGTTAAAAAAGGATGATTAAAATCAGTGAATGAAATACGAGATTACACCATTGTATAATATACATAAGAAAGATATGAATCCGGTAATTGGTGCAAGTACAGTATGACATGGATGTTAAGTCAGATAATATCCAAACACTTGTGAATTTCGTCATCCTGGAGAGAGAATCTTACACGATTCTCCCGAATAGCGCCCGAGAAAGCTCACCACTACACTGACCCAGAACGACCAAGTTTCAAGTTTCCGATTAATTTGAATATAACGATCAGAGGATTCGCTAGTTGAAGTAATCAGCATTCATATATGGCGAATCTTGAGGAATGGAATGAATTCCAGTGATTGCCCTAAGGCGCAGAATAGAAATGAATGATACAGGAAAGCGGGATGCCTCGACTAGCGAAGCCTGTGATGGCTATATTCAAAATAATCAGAAACTTCAAATTTGGTCGTTCTGGGTAGTGTAGCGGTTAGCATATCCGTGTTCTATCCGGGAGACGCGGGTTAGGTTCCCTCTTCAGACGACAAAATTTTCGGATATTATCTGACATAACATCCGTGTAATATTTACAACAATAAACGAATTCGCATCTTCCAAATTTGTATTAAGGGTGAGAACTTTCTAGAATAAGAAACCGATATCAATATGAGTGCCTCATAAGCTTTGCAAAACGGCTGTTGTATGGCAATTCCTCCTTTTTCTGGGCTCTTCACACACATTGTAAAAGATTGCTTTGAGCGTAAGAGACCAACTTATTTTTGGTGTGACATTATAATTACGTTTTAATGTAAAATGACCCAAAAAATTGAAAATTGCATATTATTTATTGGTCCTTAAGACATAATGAAATAACTTAAGATAACATCCAAATCCATTAATTAAAAATTCGTTACCTAGAAACCATTAAATAAAAATAAAGAAATAATAAAAATAAAAAATAAATTAAATTCCTCACAAACAAATGTAGCAATAAATCTGAGACGAACTACATAAAAATGCAAGAAAAATAAATTAACCATACAGTCGAATCTGCCTAAAACGGAAATTGGTGGGAAATATTTTTTTCCTTTGTAGGCAGATTTCCGCTTTACGAAGATTTTGAAAATTCAACAATCGATAATACGTAATTTGCAACACCCACATGGCAGTGGTGATAATTCAGGTATATTATCGTCATCGTACCATATTTAAAAGTTGAAAACAGAACTTACACATTTATACAATACATACATAGTACGTACATCGCCGCCTCGGTGGCGCAGTGGTCTAAGCGATGGCTTCTGATCATTCTTCCGTAAGAGGTCCGGGTTCGAATCCCGGTGAGGCATGGATGTTGTGTTTGTCTTACGGCACTGGCTCTCTCCCTTCTCTGGAACCAGTGACCGTAAATTAGGGACGGGCGACTGCTTATAGCCCATTGAGTTGCTCACGGTGGTCGTTAAACCTCCAATAAAAAAAAAAAAAAAAAAAGTACGTACATCAGTGCTTCTTAATTGTTTAAACTAATATTTAATAGTTGTTTGCTTCTGATTTTTTTCGCAAATACATTTTTGAGCATCACATCGAACACCGGTAATCATGTTTAATAGTTTATCACTATTAGCACGAAGACTGACGTCTTGCAACTTTTGAATAGTTTGTAAAGCGTCATTACAGGTTTTATATCATTTTCTATGTTCACTTCATCCTCATCATTTTCATCCTTGACTTCGTTTTTCTCATCTTTACGTCATCAATATTCTGAATGTCTATGTCAGTGCAAACGTCACTGTCTGAGTTAACGAATTCATGCGTTTGTATGTTGTCTGACGTAGTTTTGTTTAATAAACGTTTGCAGAAATTCGTCGTCGAAATGCAGAGTATCAACACAAACATGTTTTACGAATCCTACTTCGCGAAAACACTTTGTATTGTGAGGGGCGAAATATCTTTGTAAGCATTAGCTAGCCAATTAATTACATTTACCACATTTACGGATTTTGCAAGGTAATTAACGCTGTTGCTGCTATTCATAGTAGCAATAAGAGATTGCAAAGCTAGCTTTCGATATTTCATTTTCACAGTGTAAATTACTCCTTGTCGAGTGGTTGTGTTACAGCTGTTGTGTTGTTCGGTAAAATGTTAAATTGATATTTGCGAATGTAATATGTATGTGACAAGTAGCATTGCTTAAAAATAAAATGATTTTCCTATTTTGTTCTTGCATTTTGTTGCTGAACATGTGAAGCCTCTCCTCCGTTATTTTCGCTGTCATCCAAGATTTTCTGTTTGTCTTCCATATCACTGGGAGGTCTTTTACCTTGACATTTTTAAAAAATCTCGGTTTATTAGCTTTACCTATCACTACAGGAATTCCAATCTCTCCTTTCATATCTCAGCAGATAAAAACAGTGAGACTTGCTTTTGCATATTTTCTTACCCATGCATTTGTCTCCTGATACGCAGAGTGATTTTGTTGGCAGTGCACGAAAAACCAATGCTGTCTCATCACAGTTGAAAATATCCTGTGGAGTGTATCGACACGTTACGTTTTTGAGATTTTCCTTCCATGTGTTTACCGCGTAATCATCGAAGTCTTTGGCTTCACCTCAAAAAAAAACTTTACATGCAATAGTATGTCTTTTTTTAAGACTTACCAGCCAACCATTCGAAGCTTTGAACGAATTCTTCCACAACTTTTCTGTTATTTCAAGAATTTTGGCCTGTCTTATTAGACCTGATATTGGCAGATTCCTTGAACGTGCATCCACAAACCATGCCCATACTAATGTTATCGATATCTTCGTTTCCTATTTCTTTTTTTCTTTTTATAATTTGTACCTTCAGCGTATTCTTTTATTTCACTTTTCTTTTTTAGTGTTGTGTAAATTTGGGTTTTACTACATTTAAATAGCTCACACAGTTCTTTAACCAAAACACATTTGTCATGCTGCTCAATAATTTTCATTTTCTGCTCAACGGTTAGTACGTTGTACGGCTTGCGAATATTGCTGGTCATTATTGCGATTATTTACACCTATGTATGAAGAAAGCACGCTAACATGATCGTGTCAAAAATGCACTTCGTCACTATCCGAAGTACATGCCGATGACATAATACGAAGGATATCGGCTGGGATGATTCCCGGTAACCAACGAGCGTGTCGAAAATTCCGCCAGTCCAGGAGTGCTGACGCTTGTCGGACTGCAGCAAGGCCGTTCCAATGCACGTACGAACCTTCCTGTAGCCTTTGGTGCCAACAGCATCTGACAGTTCGTTCATCCCGTTGCATGTGCGCAGCGATACGACTTGTAGACCAGCCAGTTTACGCAGGTCTACAATTCTTACTCTCTGGTACGCATTCAAATAGCGATGACCCTGAGTACTATGTGTATCAGGCATTTTCGGCCTCCGCTGAACAGTTTCCCAGCACAAACAACAAGACCTGTTGCTGCTGTCACCATTATCTCATGCACGTTTGACGTCATCGGGTTCGGTTTAATATCATTTGCATATGTCGAGTTGGGTACCACCGCCTTGCCATATGCATGTTTGTAACACATCTCCTACTGGGTGTGACAGTTTCTATGTTGAACAGTGTACGAGATACCTGCACTCAGGGAGTTCACGGAAATCATTCCATCATGATAATAATTTGCGCCGCAAAGGCAGCATTTCATGTTCCTATTCGACTCAAATAATTTTAGAGATTGGCGTGTAAGTTCCTGAATCCTTATCTGTATTTCAGATAACACATTTAGAATAAGCTGTACCAGCAGATCACGAATAACCTTTGTCTCTCTAGCAGGGCTAATCTGACAAGAAACAGAAGATTGAAAAAGTAGATTAAAGCTTATCCAGCTTTCACTAACCTAAACGTCCGTGGAGATCTTCGACTGTGATTGGATATATGAGATGAAACGCTTTTTTATTGAGAATATGAACTAAAATATCCTTTATGATTCCAAAACGTGAGATGTTGATATAGTACAAAATAGGAACTTTTATTCACAAATAAATATTAATTTTAGCATCTATTATAGTTTCACTAAGCGTTTGGCTCGTCTTCCGCACAAAAAATGAAGTATAAACATTCAAATCATAGTGGCATCATCAGAGTTCTCACGGTCACAGATATTGGCAGTTGTTCCCACCCGCTTCAAAGAGATGGATTAGTTGTCATGTCGTTTACAAGCCACGAAGAGATACGGTGTATGTAGAAAGTTTCCAATATATTAAGCTTGATAGTTGAAAGAAGTGCATCAATAAGCGTAGCTTTTCCAAACAAAAATGTATGGTTATTTTGATGGCAGTTTTGGGCTACTGATGACTTCTTCAGTTCACAGCTCCGTACGTAAGTCTTGTGTTACTTCACACAGAAAATTTAAGCACTGCGGGTTTTTCCTATAAATGAAAGCCCACAATCACAAGATATCTGATAAATGCCCCAGGAATTTACGTCTTCGATGTAATCTCTGATCTGTGAAAATTCACATTGATTATGGGTTTGAAAGTAACTTTGAAAATTTCAACCTTTTGAGAATTTTTGAAATTCCAAAGCAAATCTGAGGAGCAAATGGGATAACCGCTCAATTTGTTCCTGCTGGGAGGCATATTGGAGTGAGCGAGAACACAGGCTTCGGTTTCCTAAATTTTTGAAGGGCTTTATATATAACAAAAGCGCTACATCCTCTGTGTGCTGCAATTCCTTTAAGAAAATCAAGCTCTTTCTGCAGGGAATCCTCAGTTGAGAATATACGTATGTACAGAAAGCATTGTTTTTTTTTTTGTTTCTACAGGTGATATGACTGTGCATGTTATGGTAAGGAGTCAAAATGGTTTTCTATAAACGGTTATACTAAAGAATCATCCACAGCGTGACACATGGACATCAAGGAATACTAAGCAGATATTATTTTCACTCTCACAAGCGAAGTCTATATGAGGATTACTTGAATTTATAAGTAAATAAGTTAAACTAGATCAGGTGTTTCTGAATTCATGCAATTTCAGAGAACAAAAATATTATCTACCTATGGAATCCACGGGTCAAATGTAACAAGCTGTAAGAGGTTCTCCTCAAAGTGACACAGCAGGCCGCATAAAATAGATGAAAGTGTACTACGCATGATAAAGCCTTCCGTTTGTTAGTAGTCTTCCTCGTTAAAGGAAACTGATTTGTCTGATACAAATTTCCTCTAGTCTCAAAATTTCTCCTACTTAAAGTTCCTGTAATTGTTTTCAACGAGACTTGCTTTCAATGATTAGAGGTATCCATTCAGTGGGATACCTGTTAAGACGGATTTCAAATCTAAAACTAACGTCAACTTGTCTTCTGGCCTACTGACGAACTCATTTGAATTTTTTACAGCTGTTTTGTTCGAAGACGTTGTTAGGGTGGATAATGTGGAAGACAGAAACTTGGCAACTTATGTGAAGCGGAGCCAATATTCAAACTATGAGATACAGCACGTGGTTCCTATATTTTTAAAAGTAACGAATTCTGCGTACAATCTGAAGGCATTTCTTGCTGCTATAGTATGCCCGATGTTCCATGGAAAGTGTTACATGAATTGTTTAAATTTAATATGAATCTTATTATATTCGGATTCAAAAACAAAATACAAAGATCATAGGTTTCGATAAATAACTTTACAACATTACAAAAACAAATTCCATACGATAATCATAGTTCTCGTTCTCGTTACTGCAAATAATCAATTTTTTTAAATATTGTTTTCACAGATGTGACAACGCATTTGAAATGTATTTCTCCTACCGCTGATGAATTTCGTTTCTAAGTAGGCAATGAACAGACAAATATATTTGTTTTGTTAATTCCCTCGACGTCAAATTAACTCACAGTAATTTGGATAAATCTGGAAACAAAATATCTGGAACGTTATGAACGCCATCCGTAGCCGAAAATTAAGTTTACGGGTTTTCTGGACAATCATCGAACTAATCTTTCGACCAAACCCGAATAAGGCATACTCAGTATTTTTTCAACGTTTGTTGATATATTCTCTCTCTCAAAGCAATACACTTGATTTCACAGGGTTGAACTCCTTAATCCTGAAATCCGAAAGAAAATATTAGAAAAAGGAAATAAATTAATTATAATGGAAAATGCGCACGTAACATTCACGATTATTTGGTTTGCTGCTTTAAACTACAAATTATCTCACATGTAGTTTACCTTTATTATTAGATTCCTAAACTAAATTTAAATATTGTATTAGGACATGCAAGGTATCAG
Source organism: Macrothele yani (assembly GCA_039090855.1). Taxonomy (NCBI): domain Eukaryota; kingdom Metazoa; phylum Arthropoda; class Arachnida; order Araneae; family Macrothelidae; genus Macrothele; species Macrothele yani. Next base: position 140,046,943 of record CM077034.1, read on the forward strand.
ACATAACTTAGCATCACCAGTAATATTTTGATTCTGTAAACTGAAAAGCGAATGAAATTTCACGAAAATTAAGTAAGCTACCTTACATCATAGTATCAATGTCAGAAAATACCAACCAATCTTTAAAAAAATTATTTCCCGAAGAAATTACTGGGTGTGCTTGTAAATAAAACACTTTGAGCGCTACCCAATACTCGGAAATTTTAAGTACTAAAAGTAGTATAAATTTGAGTCATCGATATTACTAATACACTGCTGGACAATTGCTAAGGACCGATCATAAACGGCTATATAGCGCATAAAAAAGTAAGTGTGGTTGGATGCCAAGTGAAATAAAATAATGTCCGAATGCCAGGAATTTACAAGAAAGACAATTTATTTTGCTTTGAAATCCAGAAGGCTTTGGAACGTGTTCAAAGGACAAACAGGCCATTTTATGCAGAATACGTAAACGTGAAAAAATACAATTACCGTCCGAAGGCGTTCCGGCGTAAGATATTAATACGGGATATGGCCACCATGGAGGGCGATGCAAGATTCCACACGTCGTGTCATTCTTTGCACAAAATTATGAAGCAGCAGTTGGGGTAATTTTTCCATTATTCTGTCAGTGCACGGAGGAGGGTGTCCTTCTTTATTAGAGGGCATTGGCGGCCAGCAAGACTCCTCTCCAAAGCATCACACACATTTTAAATGGGATTCAGATCTGGAGAATGTGCTGGCCATACGAGGCGTTGAATATCCTCGCTCTCAAGACACTCCTGGACAGCGACTGTTCGATGGCATGTTGCGTTGTCGTCCATGAAAATGAATCTATCACCGACAGCACAACGGAACTAGCGAACATGAGGTAGCAGAACACCAATAATATATCGTTAGCCAGTCATAGTCCCAGTTGGAAGCACATAGAGGGACGTACGGCCATTGATCATGATGCCAGCCGATACCATGACACTACATGTCGGATATCGGTCCTTTTGCTGTATGTTTGCTGGACAATATGCAGTACCACTGTCACGCCAGATCAGTTGTCGTCGACAATCAGACGATAGACTGTATCTACTCTCATCTGAGAAGAGGACAGCAGACCAGTCGTTATCAGTCCTATTGCGATGTTGATGGCACCATTGCAAACGGGCGGTACGGTGACTTCTGGACAATGGAATGCACACAACAGGACGGCGGGCGTATAGTCATCCTTCATGCAAACGTCTGGCGACAGTTTTTCGGGAGATCCGCTTGTCAGTAGCAGCCATAAACTGATTTGCTACCTCACTAGCTGTGCTGCGCCGGTGTCTTTTTGTTGATAGCACTATGTACCGATCTTCTGCAGGTGTCGTACTGCGAACACGATCTCCCCCGTGACGTTTGCTACACTCTCCATTTGTTTGAAATGATTTCCAAATACTTGAAACAACACTGTGGCTGACGTCGTACTCCCTTGCAACATCAGTTATTTTTCGCCCTTCTTCAATCTTGCCAATAATACGGCCACGCGTAAAATCATCTAGGTGATGTGGAGAAGACATACTGAAAATTGCAAGTTCGTCAATTGATTCTTTCCCTTTCAACTTTGCGTTTGAACAACAACGGTCAATACGCGTCAAATCCTTTATATCTCTTATGAGCGCTATGACGTCACGAACAAGTTCGGCAATCCAAAATTTGCATACGCACAACACGTCTTACTGTATCCCGCACTTATTCTAATTTCCACACTTTCCTGCCTTCCATTTTATGGTTGCTATCGTTGCTATTGCCATCCGTCCTTTGCAATTGTCCGGCAGTGTATATACACTTCACCCGACCAAAAAGAATTTTTTGAACAATAATTAAAGAAAAAAATTTGATTTTTTTCGAAACAAAAGTGTTTCGATACTTTGAGCTCCTACTGTGTGAATATTTAAAAAAAAATCTTTTTGTTAATAAATTTTACGAAGCCACTAACATAAAAAAATGAAAAAATCTTCGGCTTAGTACTTCTATATTTTAAAACTCATAATGTCTTCTGGAGAAATCATTTTCTGCGGAAATTCATAGCTACTTTCTACTCAATTCATAAAGAGCAAAGGATTAAGGTACAATATTTGAATTTCTATTCAAATATGCGGGGTAAATTTGACATGGGCTTGTTAGGAACATCTATTATGCAACATTAAATGATTACATAACCTGAACTTGATCTCCGGGATCCTAAGGATTTAGGAAAACTATGTGAAATAAATATTACTTCGGCGATACTTGTGCTGAACAGATTGTGAAAAGCCATATATTTCTTTTGCCTGGAGCAGAATCTCAAACGTATCAACATCATACTGAACTCATTTAAATAACGCACATGGCAAGGCAAGTAAGGCTGTTTTATGCTTTTGCATAACAAACAGAAAAGGTTTTTAAATAGAAGAATACAAAATGTACCCTAAAACTATGTGCCCATTCTTATCACTTGTGACGAAAACAAAGGTACCATACCAGTGACAGCGGCAAACAGAACTTTTAAATATTGAACCTGATTTTTTTAATCTATGAAACATACATTTATTTCAATTACACATGATTCGCAAATATATATATACAAGTCTTTCAGATTGTGAATTAAGAGCTAACTGCACCATATTTTAGGTGAAGTAAAGGAAATTGCACAAACTATTGCAGTTTCAGCGATATGAACTGCCTCTAAGAAGATCGACAACACTGTTCAATCTGGAAGATACTGAAGTTATTAAACGTATACTAGCATTCAAGTCCTTTGTTGATGGCATCGACTTTTCTAAATACCAACTGTCCAACATGACTGCTATGGATGAAACTGCAGCGTTTATAGGCCAAGGATCTCAAACGACAGTTGATCAGAAGGGTGCCTCGTCAATCTACATTTCCTCCACTGGTTACGAAAGTGCACGTGTTACCTGTGTTTTGGTAATTCGTCTGGAAGGAAAGAAAGCCCCACATCTAATCATCACTAAAGGCAAGAAAGATAAGATTGATCGTGTTTCAGGTACTTATGTTCTTGAAACCGAATAAGCCTGTTTCACAAAAGCAGTTATAAGGAAATGGGTCCATTTAATTCTGCCACTTGTTTTGCGAAGTGGCCAAAGAGGTCTGCTAGTCTGGGATTCTTCCAGCAATCACCGCGTTAAAGACATGAAGAACTTCCTTGCAGAAAAAGAAAGATCAAATAATGATTCCCGCAGAAATGACTTCCTATCTCCAAACTCTTGTTATTGCAATAAACAAGCCATGGAAGGATAATTTACGTATGGAAATCAATGACTATATTGAAAATAGAATGGAGAGAAATCAGCGTGGAAACTTTGCGAAGCTTTAGCCTTTAAGAGGTCATGACTTGGGTGAAGAATTCATAGGATAAAATCATTGACAGCTGTGTTGTTAATGCACGACGATCAGGCTACATGGACAAGAAGTGCTCATTTAAGGAGAGCTTTATTGCTGGACATGAGAGATTGGGGTTAACGTTTCTACAGGAAATGGAGTCGCAAGAAATTCAGGACGGAATTCGGGGCTTGGAGAGTTATGACGATGTTCCAGAAGATGACATGACTGTATTTGAATAAATGTAGATTTTTTTACATGACCAATCGTAGATTTTTGTACATGAATAAACGTAGATTTTTGTACATGAATAAACGTAGATGTTTGTACATGAATAAATGCAGATGAAAAAAAAAGAAAAAAGTTGGTAGAACATGAAAAAATAAGACATCCCTTGAAAATAAGCCCTAATGCGTCTTTTGGAGCAAACCTTAATATAAGAACCGGTCTTATTTTCGGGGAAACACGGAAATAGTACACAGGTATAAAGTATCTGTGGTCCAATAAAAATTCCGTCATGGGCACTTGACCATTTCTTTAAGAATATCAATGGCAAAAAAAATCCATTTTATTCTTACACGTAGGTCATTCCGCATTAATATGGCGATGTGTCTTTGCAGGTTGTATGGAGCCAAATTAAATGTATTTTTGGAATATCGGTTTTCCTTAGTCTAATTCATTTAGATGTTTATCAAAACAGAATTGGAAATACCAATATTAGTATAATCGGCTAAATCTGAATGATACAGTTATAATGCCGACAATATTTTACATTACACCTCAAACAAAATTGCAAGAAAAATTCAAGTAAATGTACTCAAAAAGCTGAGAAAAAGAACAATTAATTTTCTGACGTTTGAGTATTTTAATTACCTAAAGAGAGACTATTGCTCTTGCATTTGCACAATGACAGAAAAACTGAATTAAAAAAACCAACATATTTTGTAAACCGAGTGACAGAAAGTGAGGAAACGCAAATTATATTAAGTGTTTCAGAATACTTTTAAGCTCTAAAAAGGTATTTATCAAACATTTCAATATGTAAAAAAATTCAGAAAGGTAAATGAAAAGTACAAATCCTGAAATTTTAGAAAACATTGCATGATCTTTCCCATCCACATACGCTGACATGTAAAGATAAATTACATTTTCTTCCGAATATAATATCGGAATCTAAATTTTTCAAACCAAAATCAGTCAAAAGGTGTTACATTAAAAACTAACTTTACAGGATCCCTTTAGATCGCAGAATGTACCTTCTTTTTACCGGTATCATTTCTTATATTACACAATATCATTTCGATTAGATGTCATTTTTCTTTTGTTCGTTTCTGAAACTTTGCAACTCATCGATTGACGTTTCTTTGAAAATTAAGATAACAATTTCGGTTTTTTATCAAGAAAATTATATATATATAATATAAGCAATGCAGCATGTTGTTAATGCCAAAATTCGAGTAGTATTGCTAAACGCTTGGAAAAGTGATTATTTATTTAAATTGATAGTACGCTATATGTCTGAATAAAGTTTTTTCAGCAATTAAGGAGTTTGCAGTAAAAGGGGTGCAGGTCAATCTTTGGTCGATTTTTTACTTTACATGTATAAGAATCTAAGAAATATATGCCTTAGCGATTGGGGCAAGAACTAGGCAGATCCGATAAAAAATGTTTGCGATATTAATATTTTGGGAGCTGCCCCCATCACCGATCGTTACAAATATGATGCAGGCCGATGAATAAAATCGCAATATTTCATTTGTTAATTACCAAAGATATTTGTAATGTTGTTTAATGGTTTTTAAACGCATTTTATTAATATTATTTACTTTTTCTATCCTTTACTAAATTCGAAATTTAATGAAATTTATGACAATTGGTGCAAAAATGGAGACAGCTCCAATTTTTTTTTGTATTTACCCTATATTCATTTTAACGGAAAACATTCCGTAAACAAATGCATTTATTATACATATTGTTACCTTTACAGTGGGGAAAGTTTTCTCAAAATCAGTTAATCCGTATTTTTTATAAACGGTTTTATCTTATTTCCCACAAAATGTCGAAAAACGAGCTTCCCCCTTATACTGAAACTCCTGATTTCTTCATTAAGCAGGACAAGCTTTCACAAGGAATATTCTCTGCTTTACCTGAAATTAAAATTTGTCACTGCGGCTTCAAGTAAGCGCTGTAGATGTTATGGATTTTTAAGCCGACACAAGCTTAAGAGAGAAAAAGTGTATTCGTTATAAAGCGAATAAAGATCGAAAACGTTTTGACATACATATACTGCTTTAGACAGAATGCTCACATTTCTAGCGCATGAATGTGCAGACTACGTAAAAATCACAAAACTAAATTTGTTTAGGCGAATGTTCACTAGAAATTCTGCAACTACTTAGTAAAATTGGAATAACTTAACAGCTACTCAAAGGGAAAACAATATTTCAGAGGAATCGGTAATGCGTTATATATCTTAAAAAAAAATACGGCTTTACGAATTGATATGGTGGTATGGATTTTGTGAAAGTCATATGTCTGACAAACTCAAAGTAATTCACATGTTCTCCATGAGATGAATAGAATTTTGTTGTCACGAAAGTCTCCATGCCTCTAAGTTTCTAACTGACATAAAACACAAATAAATTAGTTTTACCTCAAATTTAAGTATTGAAAGGATTAGATGTTTTCATACGCGTTTTATCAACAGAAATGTACATTTTTCTTCGCTTAATCATGTTTCAGAATGAAGATAAATTGTGCCACCTAAAAAGACTCATTGACACAAAACCAAAATTAAAAAAAAAAAAATTCATACAAAACGCAATGACAGAAAGGCTGCTTGCAAGCGTAAGATACCTAAGCGATAGCAACTATAATGGAACTTGCCCCAAACATCTGCACACCAAACGCGAATGTTATAGTTAAAAGAGCAAGACACTACAAACCATATACAGAAACCTTTATAATGAATGAAACCCAGTAGATACTGTTTATACAAAATAGCCAATCGTAGCCACTAATTACAAAAATAAAAATCATACGTTAAGAAGTTTAGAGCACAGATTTTAGCGTAACAATTAACCAACTTAACATTCAGCCTCAGGCAATGCATATATTCTACCTTTAATTTTTCATTCCTTTTCTTTAAAGCTTTGCTGTCTGGACATTTGTTCATTCCTCCTTTCAAAACGGTTGGACCTATGGCGTCACGTACTTTCCCGTCTCATAAGTCCCTTAGGAGCTCGTATGTTGGCGACTAAATTGTTGAGAGAACCGGAAACCAGAAGGAGGTTTTTCGAAATTATTGAAGTGCGTGCTTCAAAATTTTGAACTTTCGGTTCTTGACTGATAATTTTTATTATAACTGTCAAATGGGAAACAAAAATTGAGATTGATTGATCTTAGCGCAATCCTAAATATCAGGGTAGATACAAATATCTGTTTATACCAAATAACCAGAAATTGTGACATCATAACAAGCCGATAAATGCCATTTATTTGTTTTCCACGGCAACACTTAAACCATTCAACAAGCGAAGCATGACATTTACTGAAGAAACTTGGATAGCATTTTGATGCTAGAACTTATGATTTTTTTATAAATTAAAGCCTTTTTTGAACTCCAAGGTAAACAATACATTTGATATAGACAACGTGAAGGTATCCCAAAGTAAAACTTCGCAAAAAGCAATCATTAAAATGGAAATTCTTTTGTGACATCTTTCAAAAACTCAATAGATCTGAGCACAGCTATAGTTACTAAGATCGAATTCTTCCTTACAAGAAAATTAAATGACCAATGTTATTGTGGAAAAGATATGATAACTTTGTATGAGAAATGATGAACATATTTTTCAGTCTTACCGTGTACGAATCATGGTTTCTCATGGATAGGAAAGCTTTAGCCAAACAAGTGAGAGCCAGGTACACATCCTTGAAAAGAAAACGTTTTCCGCATACTGATGTTTTTATGACTGTAACTCGGTCCTATGCCTATTACATCTATGCTATTAATATCGGACTTTTTTCACTATCCTATTTGTTTTGAATACAATAAATTTTGAATTATGCTATAAAACACCAATACTCTTGTCTTGAATTGAAACGATTTCCAAGTTATCACGTTCCAGTCGGTTAAGGCTGCGACGAGTTAAGTCTGGGTACCCAAAATGGGAAGAAATCAGCTTCAAGAAATACATTCGTTTTTTTAAAAGTGGGCTGGAGGTGGTAGGACGACTAAACTTCTGCATCAGAGCGTTGCTTTCCCCTTAGCAATGTTGCTTCTGTATAGGCATTTAAGAGAATTATTACCACTAATCCTTTCTGCCTCATTACCTGCTATAAGTGTTTTAACAATGTTGTAGAATCTAAAAAAGAATCGAGTCATTTCTTTATGCTTCCTGGCACGCTGTTCTTCCAAAGGAGACTAACCTCTCGTTATCTTGCTTTGGTCCACAGAACAGCAAATAAAGAACTAGCAGTTCGCGAGTGTCAACAATGACATATTTATGGTCGGTAGTGATGATACATAAGGCAGAAAGGAAATGTTTTGTCTTTTCTTTTGCAAAACCCGATCGCTATGTGAACTTTTCTATTTGGAGTTTGTAGAAAAGTTTGGGTGTCATTGGTTCAGATACATCGGCAGCATAAAACACTTTGGTTCGAATTCTTACATACTCTTCAATGGTTTCTAAGAGAAGCTTCAGGTTTGGTCATTTACCAGATCGTAGAATATACACTACTACCACGTATCCAAAAGTAAAACAGAAATTTCGAATTTCCCAGTTTCTTCAAGAAGAGGAATTACGTTGCTACTGGTTATTATGGGCATTCAATAATTTTTCTGTACTATTTTCCGTTTGGAAGATTCGGTAGAAAGAAATGCAGATTTAAAGACATTTAAAAAATGCTTTTTGGTGAGGATTGCCAATTCTAAAAATCATTATACACACTTTGCAAAAAAATGAGAAGAACCATGAGAGAAAGGTTGGATCCTGATGAATCTCGGCATGCAAGAAGTACCTCAGTCCCCAACTTATAAATGATTAAAAATTAACGACAAATTATTAAAATTTCGGCCACCATAACGCGTGTGAGACGCTCATCGAGGGGATATATCAACAGATAAGCTCTTTCTCTGGGACAATTGTGAAAACGCTTGCGGTTGCTTTAACCTCAACTGCCTCACACTACAATCAGTTGAGTGGGTTTCAGATAGGATTTATAGTTGGGCTCAGACAGGTCGGTTGATCAAAATGCTGTATCGCAAAACATTTGTGTCGGAGCGACGCATTAATAACACGGTGTTAGCGCCAATGCGTTGAGGAGGAATTGGCCCAGGGGTACGCGTGCAGTGGCGACTGAGGTCAACGACACAGCGCTGGGATCGAGAAACTGTGAGAGCCGCATGAACAGAACCGAATTCGTCGCCCAGAACCATCCGTAATGGTGTTGCGTCGTCTGCAGGAACGGAAGTGGCACCAGACAGGTGCCAGACGACTTGCGGCACTGAGACCATTGGAGAAGGCACCTCCTCCGACTATCAATGACCAGCACGCATCGTTGGCATCGTTAGCAATGGCGTTGGGCCCTATCAGCATGGGATAATGTCCAGTAGCGCCCTGTTGTCTTCAGCGAAGGGTCAAGGTTTTCACTTGGCACCGATAACCAGCACACACGTGTCTGGAAAGGAGCCGGCCAAAGCACAGGTCCTTCCTTTTTTGTGGAAGAGCATACTGCTCTCACACGAGTTTTGACAGCCCGGGGATCTATTTCCTATTTCCTACGATAACCGGGCACCCTTGATAGTACGCAGCATCACTCTCAGGGATTAACGCGAGATAGTGATTCCAATCCTCTCTCGACTTTGCTTTTTTCAAAAACAGTGCTTAGGTGCAGTCAGAAAACATAGACGCGAAGCAAGAGCGCAGGATAGTATTTCGTTTCTTTCTTGCGCTTTTCCCTTTGTGGGATCTCCTGTTTTAATTAGGCTAATTTGCAGTCAAAGGACTGAGAATAAACCTGAGTCGACCACAAAGTCGTTTGTATCAGATCGCGATAACGTATTCGTCGTGCCGGTTCGACTAGTATTAGGACTCTTTGATGCGCCACTAGGCCAAAGCTGGCGCACCCGGCTTTCTGAGTTGTGGCTTGAGTGGGTGAGCCCCAGGATGCCCACTCAGCAAGTAGAAAATTTTTGAGGTTTCTCTCTCACAGAGATGATGTCCTCCCAAAAGGGAGTTCTGTCTAAGGGGTCCAACCCCAAATCTTCCGTGAAAACAAGGAGATGCTAAGTTACTGCCACCAGGCTGAAACACTCGGGAGTCCTGACAAGGAAAACTCTAGTTCCTAAACCCGAGACCTGCCGGTTGCCAGAGGCCTCACCAACTGTAACTCTGAAGATCTCTCCGGAAGCCAAGCAGCGGGTTGAGACTACCCCTTTACCAACCACTGATGATTTTATTGGCCCGGTAGATAGCTGTGTGGCAGAGATTGGTGAGATTTTGGGTTCAATACCCAAGACGACCAATAAGGCTGCGGTGAGCAGAGTTACGGAGGCCCTGCGAAAAATTCAACACTCCTGCGCGCAGCAAGAGCTCCTGACCTCAAAGCTAGAAGGCAAGCTTGAGAACAGGGAGAAGCGGCAACGCTCCTCTGCAGGACCAAAGTTCTATGCCACCGTTGACAAAAGGGGTTCCACGAGGTCGCAAGGGTTTGTACCGACCCGTAAGGTTAAAAAGGTGGTTTCAGACAAGTGACATGTGCTCCTGGTCTATCCCACCGACGAGTGAAAGTCGTCTGACGACGTTAAACAGACACTCCTATCATCAGTGCAGCCAGCAAAACTGCAAATAGGAGTTAAAGGTGTACGTAAGGTACGAAAAGGTGGGGTAGCGGTTGAGTTCCTCGAGTAAAAGCGACGTCAACCGTTTGGAAGAGGAGTTGAAAACCAATTCATTAACCGATGATTGTACCCTTCCAAAGACCCCAGTGAGGAGACTCCCCGACTCATTGTGTACGGAGTCGACGGAAATCTCTCCCAACAAGTGTTCGAAGACGGGATAAAAGAGCAAAATCCCGGCCTTGAAGGGAACCTTAAAGCTTGGTTCTCCATCAAGGCAAAGGTGGGCCAGGCCCACTGGGTGATGGAGGCCGAGCCCTTAGCGTTTAAGACCCTTCTCAAAAGGGGTAAAGTCAACCTGGGACGTTCCATCCTCAGGTTGAAATATTTTGAGGGCGGTACGCTGCTTCAGGAACAGCTGCCAAAAGTCTGAAGATAGGTGCAGCCTGTGCGGTGAAGTGGGTCACCTGCACAAAGATTGCGCTGCCACAGCCAAGTGCAGTAACTGCACGGCAGCAAATTCAAAGTTCAAGCTGAAGTTGGATACAGATCATTCTAGCTTCAGCAAGACGTGTCCTAGTCTAGCCAAGGAACGCGAACTTCTGAAAAGCCACATCAAACATTGCTGACAGGTATAATAACACTGAAATAAGGGGTCTCCAGCTGAATGCCCATCACGAAAGAGCTGTAACAGGGTAGATTCTTAAGACGGCCAACGAAGTCGCTGCAACAATCCTGCTTCTGCACGAACCCTACCATTCCCATGGTAGAATCGCAGGATTTCCTAACTCCTCGACAACGTATTACTCCCGCTGTGACAGACCCCTTGCTATCTTGGTATTTTATCTAACTGGCGACCCATCTTTATACTTAATATCGACTATAAAATCTTTGCTAAACTACTCGCACTCCGTCTGAATCCTGTCCTATCCTATTTAATTTATCCTGACCATACTTACACTGTTCCCACCCGCTCTATCGCTTCTAATATTACCACGATTCGTGATCTTAACACTCTCGCATCCCAGCTCGCAGAACCCCTTGCTATTTTTAATATTGATCAACGACAGGCTTTTGATTCCATCAACCATACTTATATCTTTACTGTCCGTCAACGCTTTGGATCCCTCCCTTCTTCTGCCAGGCTCTTTCTAATTTGTATTCAAACTCTTTTTTTCGGGTTCGTACTTCGAATTTTATTACTTCTGCTATATCTCATTCTAACGGTATCCGGACGGGCTGTCCCCTGTCGGGTCAACTGTTTACACTCTGTTTTGAACCTCTTCTAATCTGTCTCCGTTTCCGACTTCTTTCTTCTGTCCCTCGTGGAGTTGTGTGCACCCGGCACCATCGTACTGTCTTGACTGCATATGCCGATGACTTGACGTTATTTTTACGAAGAGAATCTTCGTTTGGAATCCTATTATCAACATATAACGAATATGCCGTAATTTCTGGATCAGCCTTAAACACTGAAAAATGCTCAGGTTTATCGACAGGAGCGTGGGCGACCCGTGGTGACCGTCCGTGGGACGCCCGCTGGTCTTCAAACGTAGTCAAATTTCTTGGTGTGCACTTCGGAAAACCGGAGGCGGTTGCTGCTGCAGCATGGATTCCCTAGTTCATCGAATTAATCGAAGACTTGCGCCTCTCCGTCAGCTCAAACCCTTTCTTTCACTTTTTATTCGGGCAATGCTACTAAATGCGTTTGTGCAACCGAAATTGTTTCACAGCTGGATTGCTCACCTTCCCCACCTTTCTTGCTGAATCATCTGCAGAGAACTTTTGTGGACTTCATTTGGAATATTATTCATTGGGTGCGTCGCTTTACGCTTTCTCTTCCGATTTCCTATGGTGGTCTCTCTCTTGCTGATATCACTCGAAAATTTCAAGCCTTTCATCTTTATAACATTCTTAAGATTTTTTCAACGCCTCTTTCTTCAACGCAAACCATTATCGATACTCTGTTCTTCCCCCGGAGTCCCCACCTTACAGTTCAAACGTTTCTGCGAATGGACCTGTTCCCATTCATTCCCAAACATTTCCCTGACACTTACAAGTCTGCACTTACCCTTTGGCGCTCCCTGAATCCTGTCCGACTCCCCCTTCTACTACTAATGACCTTCTTGCAGAACCCCTCTTCTTCTCCTCTGCTATCTACTCTTCTACCTCTTCGTAACTTCACTACTCCTCATGGTTTGCCAGTGGAGTTGTGAAGGTCTCTCAACTCGTTGACATTGATCTCCGTTGGAAACCTCTTTCTCGCATTTCTCCCTTGTTTGCAGATACCCCTGTTCATCTTGCTCAACTTCGGCATATCCAGATTTGCATTCAGAGACTCTACCCACAACTTGCCAATCAGAATGGACTTATTCAGAACTCATCAGCCTCACTCAGTCTCCCGTTCATTATTTATCTAGATGACCAGCCGTTTCTTTCACATCAAGTATCTGCTAAACTCATCTATAGGCGTTTCATTATATATTTTACCGATCCAATGCCGATTCCCTCTGTGCCAGAGGCAGATTTACCAGCAACATGGAGTGATCCACTAACAGCCTTGGCTACTCCAAAGGCAAGGGATATCCATTAGTTACATCTACATAGTCGCTTATTAACCCCACGCACCCTTCATCGTTTTCGGCATCTTACATCGTCACTGTGTTATTTTTGCAATACAGAGGGAGATGTACTTCACTCTTACTCGATGTGCTTGTTTTTACAGCCTTTGTTTGCATTGATGCTTCTTTTGCTTCAGAATGTTTGTGCTTCTTTACATACCATGTTTCATTATAATGTTCTTCGCTCACATCACCCATCTGCTTCATCACACAATTCTGTGTGCATTTTTCTCATATTGCAAGCAAAATATACAATTTACCAGTACTATCTTATTAGTGTCGATTGTCCTACCCTTAGACGTTATAACGTGGCAAGACGTTTTCTTTGTCGCAGATACCGTCAGTCTGCGACTGCGATATTGCAGGTCGAGTATGATACTGCAAAGACGAGTAACAGTCTTGACAGTTTTCATGCTAAGTGGTCCCCAAGTCATATCTGGTTTAATACGAATAATGATATTGTAACACTAACCGTGTAACGTCCACGATATTTTGTTGTGGTCATATCTCTGTCTTTGTATTGTACTGGGGCGGTTTTTTTTTGCACTATGTTGTGAGTATTTTTGTATATTTAAGCAGGTTAGTTGCCCGACGAAGTGTTCGGCATAACCCCTTTTTCCATAAATTACTGTTGGGTAATATGTCGTTTTATTTGACTACCTAGTTACGTTTCTCTGTTCAATTTCAAAAAAGTTAGTGTCTCATGAATTGTTCTGTTTAATTGAGTGTCACGTGAGAGTATTTTATGTTATAACGTTGCACCGTCATGTGTTGTTAAGGTTTTTCCTAATCATTCGCGTTTATTACTGAATTTTGTATTTATTGTTGGGGAAAATTGAATGCTTGAAATTGCTTGCACTGTCTAGCGATAACATAATGGTCTTTTTTTCCTGCATTATCGAACACATAGTGGTTAATAAGAATTTTACTATGTCTGAAGTTTTTTCAGTTGTAGTATTTGTCTTTGCAAGCCTATTGTTAGAGTGACAGACTAATTTAGCTATTTAGTTTTTGTCTAGCAATACGTACTTTCTCTGTATGAAAATGGCGGTTTTTTTAAGATAATGTAATGCTCATCTGTTGTAATATCATGCAGTTTTCTGTACTTCTAATTTACGATTCTTCCCTTTGAATTTAGCAACATTTGCAATATATCCTGTACATTGAATTTTTGTATTTATCACATCTGAATGATGAGTCCTTTTTGTTTGTTTGTTTCATCTAATGTTACGATATTTTTACTCATCTACTTTTTCCGCAACTTGTTGAAGAAAAACGTCTGTGTTTATAGATTGAGAAGTAGAGAATTTTTGTTTTGAAGTGAAACTGATTCGTTTGTATAATGTTTTTTTGTTGCGAATTATGTTGCTCATAAAGTCTCACTTAGCGATATTTTTCTTTTATGGAAAATTGTGGTACTTACAGACAGACAGAAGAACCTCTTTTTGTATTAGAAACAGCGTACCCGCGTTAAGCAGGGTTTTTTTAGAGTTAAGGTTTACGCTTATTTTGTTTCATGATTCTTAATGAATGTATACGTCTGTCGTAAAAAATAGTTTTACAGCCAGGCAGAAAAAAATCAGTACATCATGTTGTTAGTGGTAGCGTACATGTTACGAGCAAGGTTTTTTTTCCTGGCTTGATGATTTTTTTCATGAATGACATGCTGAAATATTTTTAACTTTGTGTGGCCTTTGACAATGTGCAGTTTTACAGATTTTGTGTTTTGTTCAATTTTAATGTTCATTATTGTGAATTACCTGATGCTTTTTTTTTTTTTTTTTTTTTTTTTTTGGCTTTTTGTGGTAGCCGGAGAATGTTAAATTGATCTCGTTTCTGTTTTCTGTCATTGTAATTTCGCAATACTGAATGTTTGTTGAGTCTTTTTGTCTTCTGTGTAAAATATGCCAAAATGGCAACAACTGTTCCCGGTGAACTTACTGTAAATATTGTTTATATGGTTTTATGGCAATAAAGTTATTTTGAAGTTCTGATCGTTCGACTAAAAGGGGTCCCGGTGAGGCATGGATGTCGTTTTTGTCTTACGGCACTGGCTCTCTTCCCTTCCTGTAACCAGTGACCCTAAATTAGGGGTTTACGACTGCTTATAGCCCATTGTTTTGCTCACATGGTCGTTATACCTCCAATCAAAAATTAAAAAAATAAAAAGTCTTTAGATCATATGAATCAGAAATCTATGCACATCGTAAGCACGAATAAGAATTTTACCCCGTGAAAACTTAGTTTTCATAAAAGCGTAACGGAAACACACGTGTAAATAGCATGTTGGAACGTAGATCGGTTTATGTACGAGTCTCTATATTTCCACAGTTGTAAGTGTATGCTCATATTTGACATGGTTTGTCACGTTAGGGTATTTTCTTCAACAGGCTTTCTAAACTTACCTGGGGAAATTACTAAGTAATCCACAAAAATTTATTTAAAAAATAACAAGTAAAATACGAACTTCAAAAACATTTTTTTTACCTTTACATTTCTCCCCATTCCCCAACGTTTTTCCACCTGAATTGATGGATTTATTCGATCACTTCTTCAGTGCGTCGAGACATGCAGCATAGAGATCCTGGGTCAGGTGTCTCAACCACATTGGCACATAACGGTCAACTTTTTTGTCATCCGAGAAACGTATGCTGCTAAGGTGAGTTTTTTGCTGACCAAACACATGAAAATCATTTAGGCACTAATCGTGGGAGAGTTTCACCTGTTGGTCAGCATAAAACTCACTTTGGTACCTCAACTTTTCTTACAACCGTAATGCGAGCCTGAGGGATTTTCAGGCACTAGTGAGGACTGACTAGTGCCTGAAAATTTCTCAGGAACTAGTCAGTACTTCGCTACACAGCAGGCTTGCATTTTCGAACCTCATGCAGCATTTATATCTCTCCTCGCTTCTCGCAACGGACTGAAAGTGCTCCATTAGAATCCCGAAAAACTGTGAGCATAATCTTACCTGATGATGGCGAAATTCGCTTTCTAGTTCTCGAAGATGAAGACGGATATTCCGTCTCCATTGGAGAACGCTTCGATCAGGGTTGGTTGTGATGCACCCATGATTCGTCCCATGTAGCAATCTGGTTAAGTATGTATTTTCCTTCACATGCGCAGATAGAGGGTTATTGCAAGAACAAGCCCATTCGGTTCATGTTGTGTTTCTGAGTCAGTTTTCTAGAAAACAACCGTGCGAACACTTTCCGGAAATTCAAAACGTTATGGCTGAACAATGATAACGTCTTTTTATGTTGCTATACTGTCTACCGTTACTCGCTTATCGGCACAATTCTCTGCACCCGCATCACATTTGCTACTCTAGCAATCTGAACATAACGGTCTGCTTGGTCATCATCAGCAACTTTTGATTATCCTAGAGACAATTTATCGAAATAGTTATGTCCCGCTATTTGCTTCAAATGTTTTGTAGTTGTGCTTCTTAATATCCACTTTTCACGAACTGTGGCAATACGATGCCGAAATACATAGTCCTACAAAATTGACAGTAATCTGTAACATAATGACACGTTATCCCTCCAGCAGGAGTTTTAATCCACGAATTACCATTTGATAGCTTTTGGAGATTAAAACCAATATAGTACTAATGAAGAACTATGATTGATTGAGGGCGCCATCTCTTTTACGATCGCTGTCACTTTTTGGACCAGGGTGAAATTGTTGGTCGTCGTTGAACGTGAGCATCTCAGCTGGTCTTCCAAAATTGGTGTTCCCAGGATTGGAAGGGCCGAAGCACTTACTATAGTCGTTTCAGAATATATAACCACCTACCTAATAATGCGAATAATCACTCTTGGCTCGGATGACAGTGGCGAGACGATGCAGCCTGGAAGCAATGAGTCCCTGGAAGGTTGCCCCAAACACACCTTCCCAATCGGACTGACGCAGAGCACGCAGAACCCACAAATTACAAAGTTGAGGGTCGACACGCTGAACCTGTCATTCCCAATAGTCCCACAAGCACTCTATGGGATTGAGGTTGGGCGATTTCGCCGGCGAAGGGATAACGGGACGTCGCTGTTGTGGCCCTGGAATCAGTCACGCAGCCCACTAGCGATGTGGCAGGGCGCATTGTGCAGTTGGCAGAAACCATCACCACCAAGTTAAACGCCCTACATGGAAGGATGCAAGTGGTAAGCGAGGATGTATAGGTAGTCACAGGCGTTCAGGGACCCACCAATGTGATATGCACACTGCCACTGCCTGTCTTCTGTACTTGACCGAAAAGCATGTCCGGGTGATAGTTCTCATGTGTCTGACGCCATATCTGCCACCGCCCGTCACTTTTGTTTAGTAGAAACCTTGCTTAGTCCGTCAAAGCAAACTTTTCTCACTCTAGCACTTTTTAATTACAGTAGTCCCACGCGAACTGCAGCCGTCGTTACCGATAGACCAGGGTTAACATATGCGCCTTGACACAGCGTTGATTCTAAACCCCTATGCGTAACAAAGTTTGCTCTACTGCTGTCGGGGAAATGTACCTAAGTGCCGCAGAATTAATTTGCTTGGTCAGTTGTTGCACTGTTGCTCATCGATTGCCCTTTAGCGTTCGAGCCACGCGACGTTTTCCTCTGTGGTCAATGGCTTTTGGAGCTCCAGAATTATGACATCGAGAGGTAATCGGTTTGCCAGTTGTCCTTTCTTGGTACACCATTACTAAAGCTACTTACGGAAAGCCCACGAATGCTGCCGTTAATTAAATGCTTCCACCATTGGCGCGTATTCGAT
This sequence comes from Macrothele yani, assembly GCA_039090855.1. Classification (NCBI taxonomy): domain Eukaryota; kingdom Metazoa; phylum Arthropoda; class Arachnida; order Araneae; family Macrothelidae; genus Macrothele; species Macrothele yani. The sequence goes on from CM077034.1 coordinate 140,064,493, forward strand.
GATCACTTCTCTCTGAATGTGCGTCAAATCAATACCTCTGCCCATTGTACTTATGTAATGCACTACTGCTCATTTTTCCTGGGCGGCCGTTTATGTCTCCGTGTTGTCGCCTTTGTTACGTTCATTTTGTGACGGGCATGGATGTGTGCTCACTGATTCAGATTGTGCTCATATTATTCAGACACGACTGTGTACGTGCAGCGCAATTTTCTACTGTTTAGTCTGCTTCAACTACAAAAGTTTATCTTGCTGGTACTGCTGTGTGTAACGACGTTTTTCAAGAATATCGACTTTCATGCACTGCTCATTTCTTTGCAGTGTAACATCTTGCCGATTTTAACATCTTAAGTCTCATTTGTTCCACCTGGTCACCGTCCACATACATAGCTTGCCCGCTTTTCGCATACGCTAATAGGCCCAAAATTATGAGTAGCTGAAAACATGACGAAGTTTACTTTTTCACACGAACGTATATTTTGTAAACTACTGTTCCTATGTAGAGTGAGTACTTTTCTTAAAAGCTAAATAAGCACCAAAATCTGTTGAAATGTCCATGTACGTAGATGCCAAAAATACACACTTCCGAAATGATTCATAATCTTATCGAACAGAAGTATTCAAGGAATCTCTTTCCATAAATGACCATCATGGCTGTGGTAAAATATCAAACTTTAATTAAAATTGTGATGAAGTAATTTTAAAAGCTGAACACATTTCCCTATTGTAAAACGTTAGCTGCAATTTTATTCTGAAAAAATTGTTTATGTACATATTCCTATATAAATTTCCTGAAATAAATAACTATGTTTAACGTCATTTCAATGGCTTCCTGTTCTACATTTTGTGAAATACAGTAACTCACGGGACAGGATGTGTGACGTATAAAAGAGATTGCGGGAAAAAAAAACATTTAGCATAGGTTAACATTTATTGTTTATGATCGCCAATTTTTATATCAATAGGTGTTTTATTTTTTTATCTCTCATTCTTCTCCCTTAAAAGTCTGGAATGAAATGAACATTCTGATGGTGGTTTGACATACGCCACAACGGGGGATGCCAAATCATTCAACTGTTACCTAGATGACGTCATCTGAAACGGAGCAGGAGGTCGGAAGTATCGACTCAGGAAGAAACCATCTGGTTTGGGGAAGGTGGGATAGGGGAACACGAGAAAGAGAGGAACTGACGCACACCACAAAATGACCAAAAAAAAAAAAAAAAAAAAAAACGGAGCTTGAAATCGCTGATAAACGACAGTTCACTGTATTAGTGATGCTGTTCGCTCTTACGTATAGTGAAAAAATCCTTCGCCTAAGGTGTTCGTGCGGGAACACTGGGTCAGTTCATATGTATGGTTCACTGTAGTACGCTATTAAGATAAATTCTAAGTTATACAGATATAAGTCTGAAATTAATTTTAGTTTAAAAATTCTGCCATTCATTTAATGAGAAAAGAAACAAGAAAGATGACACCGAATATCCGGATGTAATAAGCACGTCTTTTGAATCCGTTCTGAAGCGAATTAAATTCATCCAAGCTACCCAAAGTCAATGGAACCGGTATGGGAAACAATAGCGCATGACCAAAGAAAGAAGCTTTTCACTCAGGTCTCAAATTTCGCACATTTGGCTATAAATGGAATCGTGTGCTTATGCCATATGGTTGCAGACTTATGCGTTAAGAGTAATTTTAAATTATGTTAGAAACATTTCGCAGCAGATACGCTCTCCAACAAAGAAAACAATTATCAAATCGGCCTGTCAGAAGAAGAGATATCGACAAATACAAGATGTTCTTCTACGCTCCCTGGCGGGAAAAACATGCATTATTTTAGGAAGAAAGCATTCTCAAAATGATTCTCTATGTGCGAGGTATCGGTCAAGAAAAACGTTTTTCAATCAAGTTTTCAGGAGCTAAGATTTTGCTGCAAATAAATCAGAAGCAGAAATCGCACTTATGCCTCATGGTGGCCAAACCATTCTTTACCAAATATAAGAAATTATATGAAAAAAAATCGCATCATGAGCTGTATGCGATACAGGAAGAATTTCTCAAATCGGAGTTTTGAAATCAGAAATATCGGGTAAAACGCAAATTTATTTTAACACCTCGTCGCGGAAAGCCTATGAGAAATCAGTTTAACAGAACTTCTACAACGTGTTAAGAGTTTCATGTTACTCAGTAGATAGCGACCGAAGATTGATAAAGTCGAATCACAAACGATTTTAACGATAATTTGTACATTGAAAATTGAACCGAATTGGGGTATGTCTAATGGTTTTAAAACACAGTAATGATCCAATAGTATCCTGAGTTGCGGTGCGTACATTCTTCTTGAATAGGATGTGATGTTATTAAGTTCAGAGAAATACTTTTTGGCGAGTACAGCATGATCAAAAATGAGAACAGATAAACCAAAATGTCAGGATTGTTTAAAAGACACCGGAGAAACACAGGATCCCAACTCACGCAACAACATGCATTTCCTTCGGTAGCTGAACTGCAGAAAAGACTACTTCACAACAGTCGAATGGAAAGCTGTCAAAAAATAGTAAGATAGAACATTACGAAATCTGGAATCGACAACAGAAAACAAAAGCTGATTCGGATTAACTAAACAACTCGGTTAAATTATAAAATTAACGGCTTAACTAACAATCAGTTCGGTACATTAAGCAAAATTGCACGACACTCTCTTCTGCATGCATGTTGGAAGCCCTCTGAACTTCTAGTTTTTAATCTCTGACTTTTAAGTTGAAGAAAGTTTCAAATAATAGAAAAAAATTCCAGCTTAATTAGTTGTGTTATTTTCATAAATACTTATTTATCGCAGTATTTTACTGTAAACAATGAAAATCAAAACTTTTATTTTAAAATTTATGAAACTCTTCTACCATGAATAGGATTAGGGAAATTGCACACATACACAGTGGCGCCCGTATGAGTACTTTTAAGGGGGTGGGGGCTAAGAAAAATCCTTACTTATCTCCTTCAAGGCTGTCGAACATTTTAGTAAATGTACAAGATACATGACAGCAGTGACATTAAAGGTTTTATACGCAATCACATACTTCTTCAAACGAAGGTTATATAAACAATTTTAAGATATCAGCATAAATATCTATTGCATAATAGGGAGATCAAAACAATCTAAATCACGACATTTTTCTGGAAGATCAGTTGGACACGATACCTAACATTAAGTTGAAGAACATTACCTTTGAACCTTCTGTCTAACATTTCAAGCGGGATACCCTTCAGCCAAGTACATGAGCTTTCTCACAGAGCTTGGACAGCCTAAATTACTAGAAATACGTTAGGGTGAACGAGACACTATATAACATGTATACAGATTTAATATAAATATGGGAAAAATACCGTGGAGCACAATGAAAGTCAAAACAACTAACGCCGGGAAATATTTAGTTCATTTTCAAAAATTTAACGCCAGGAAACTTTTCGTTCATTTTGAAAAAAAATTAACGCTAGGAAATTTATAAGTCTAATTAATTTCTGGTAGATATTCTTGGGATTTATTATCATTATTTTAATTTACGAAACAGAGCTGTAAATATTCCAAAAACCGAGAAATGTTCCAGATCCTCTAAATTAAGCAAAACCCTGCTAAGGATCGTTACTTGATTTTATTTTTCTTATGATTTTAAAACTACTTTAATAGAAAATATGAAAGAAAACGTACATGCAAAATACGAGTAGAAAAGGTACATCACGGGAAGGTGACAGCAAATTAGGTTACTTTGCGTAGTTTTCAGCACACCAACAACTTAACAGCTTTTTTCCCAATGCTGCCTATAACAGCAAGTTTTCACGAGGCAAATCTGACCAGGTACTTTGATTAAAGAAGGGCAATGTGATATGTGCTTCAGAAAATAACGAGATGTCATGCAATTTGAAATTATTAATAGCAGACGGACTCGTAGAGAAATGTTTCGCTGCAAACCACTTTATGCTGCAGTGGGCAGCTGATGCATCTGAATTATTATGTTTGTAGGTAAAATATATGCCCCGTTACTATAAAACTTGCTTTATTCTGTTACCATGCTACTGAAAAATATCTGTTATGCGACATATTTCCGCAACACTGCTAGTAGCGCAGAATGTTCATTCATTACCGAATACATAAAATTATTATTTCACAAACGCATATTTTTTTATGAGAACTTCGCTCTTTACTAATGCAAATACATAGGAGTCTGGGAATTTTTTTAAACCAAAAAACACAACAAGGAGTTTCTAATTTATGTTGAGAGACCCTAACCCACAGCGCTTTGCGCCTTTTGGCAGGTGAAAGAGAATCTAAGAGAGTTAGGAGCAGATTGCCCTGATAGAGTAGCACGAAAGAAAAGTATGGAAATATTAGAGCACAAGAAGTAAACGGTTTCCCGTTAAGTAGTGAAGTTGTAAGCTGCCCTACATACTTACCTGCAACAGCAAGCCGTTTCGAGCGATATTTCTCTCTGCAGAAAAATGCCCAGTACACCGCTGCCACAGATGAGTACAGAGAGTCAAGAAGGGAAGGATACAGGAAAGGGGGAACCTGAAAAAAAATCACACACAGAATAAGTTTTCCAGACGAAAATCGACGTTCAACACCGGATAAAATAAAACTGGCCGTTTACTCAGTGTTCCTATCGGGTCAGCTATTTGCTTGGTTACTCATTAGCCAAGGAGAGAAAAGCTTTTCCCCATTGGTTTAAAATTTTTTCTCTCAGGTTTGCTTTTGCTGATTCTTGCCTGACATGTCAGAGTAAGCTTAGCTGAGGTGGTGTGAACACAAGATTACACCGATCGAGGTTTTAGTTACTCAATTTGAGTAAACAACAGAAAAACAAAAATATAAAAACAGCCATAATCAGGGTTATTATTTTTTTTCCTTAGTGTAAGGGCCAATCATTTTTTTCCTCGCTACTTATCTGCTTGTTGCACATTTGTGTGCAACAGGGGAAGAAATTAAGTACGGATTTTTTTTTAAGTCAGAACTAAAGCGGAAGAAAAAAAAATTAATATAATAGACAAGACAAACAACACCTTGTTAGTTAGCTGGAGAGATATTCAGTACAAAAAAGATAAATCTTTTATGCAGCATTTTGCTCGGCCCTTAAAAGGGCTGTTTCCCCCCCCCCCCAAAAACTCCTCATATTCAATTCTTGCTTTCTTCTCATGTGAGAAGAAAACCGTGAATCTAGTCCCAGTTATTTTCAATTTTCTTGGAAGTATAACTGTGAACTGGATTATTTTCAGGAATTTTATTTAAAATAGCATTCGGTCTTTTAAATTTGTCAGTACCATTGACAACATAATTAAGGGCCTCCCTGGCAAGAGGATTGGGATGTTTCTTGGCTTTCTCGTAATACCTTTGCGCTGGATCATACATAGTATAGTGTATATAGCTGATATTTAGCATACTAGGGATAGATAGCAATATTGGATATATACTTAATATATAATTTTTTTCAAATTATTTACTCAAAGATATTGCGGAAGTGCTTGAAGATAAAGAATTAGACTATACCTTCTTGCATTATTCTACGTGCACATTTAAAATTAATTTATGTTTGTCTGAGTATATAAACACCATTCTTATGAAATAAGATTTACAGAGGAAATGGACTATACATATGAAATCAGATATCATGAACTGGTTGCTCCATTTTTGCGTGCAAACTTAGTTGAGAACAGCTGCTTACAGACCAAGATATATATACACAAGAGAGGAAAATGTAGCAGGAATTTGCACGCCGTAATGAAAGCAAATCATTCTATTTATTTTCCATGGTCCCACTTGCACATCATATTTTTAAATACCGCAATTCAGCACTTCGTACCAATACTACAACGGATATTGCAATTAAAGAAAAATTTTACTGTGAAAATACTAAAGACAGCGTATTCTTTCTTTGCCTTCGTTCCCAGAGGATGGATGCGATGCTCAAAGTCTAGAAGGGAAAGGAACAAGTGGATTACTTCCGCTTTAGGAGAAAAAAATGCCGTGGTCCGACTTTAAAACGTGATTATATTTCACATTTTTCACAAGAGTGAAAATTGTACCCTTAAAACTGAAGTTATTTATTTCTTGAAGTCATAATCTAGGATTAAAAATGTTTCATTATTTATATTTTAACTGGCTTATGCACAAGTGAATACTTGCAATTTCGAACAAAAATGTCCTACAAAATAATAAATAATGTATATATTAATTTTTCAAGAAAAAGTCACACATAAAATGGAAATGGAGACGTCAGAATGGGACGAAACGTGCAATAGACTTTATTATGTGTTACAAAAAAATTCGTCATCGAAGACTGCAGTGTGCTGAACAAGTTCCACACAGGTAGTGAGTGACCATCGAATAGTGAGATGTAAGATGCACCTCAACACTAAACTCGAACGTGGCAAGCTCATAGGACAAACAAAATGTATTGACATAACCAATCTTAAAAAACATCATAATATTTTCGAGTTGGAAATGAGGAACAGATTTTCTGCTTCAGAATGCCTAACATCGGAAGTGGATATTTCCGAAGTTAACAGAGAACTCAACAAGGCTCTTATGGAAACAGCAAAAAAAATAGGTGGTACTAACAAGTTACATATGAAGACAATTTCAAAAAGAAAAAACAAAAATGTTGATGCAAAAGAGAAGGGTGCTGAGGACAAATTTATACGTAACTTCCACAGTGGAATATATAGAGCTATGCAAGACAGTGCGAAAAAGTATCACTGAAGGTATAAGGAAATTCAAGTGTGAACTAGTGAAAAAAGCAATTGAAAACAACCAAAGCCTGAGTAGAACAAAAGGACATCTCAGTAATGGAAGGAAACATATTATGGCTATGAGAAAAGAAGATGGTACTGTAACAAAAAATAGAAGCGAAATTTTGACAAGGGTGAGAGATATCTATTCAAAACAACATGATAGGGATGATACATCTATTCCAGACTTTACTTCCAGTACCAGTACCAAAGTCCCACCAACCCTTCCTGCAGTTGTTACATATGCAATTAAGAACATGAAACGGGGAACAGCTCCAGGAGAAGATGGAATTACCGCGGAAATTATACAATAAGCAAGTTGAGAAACTGATACTACACTCGCCCAAGTTTTCACCCGATGTCTCAATAAAAGGAAGGTTCCTGAGGATTGGAACAATACTACAATGATCCTGCTACACAATAAAGGTAGAGTTCAGGATCTCAGAAATTACAGGCTTATCATCTTCCTATCAGTGGTTTATTAATTCTTCACTAAGGTTCTTCCACATCGTTTGAAGGTAACAGTAGACATGGCTCATCCGAGGTAACAAACTGGATTCAGGAGTGGCTACAACACTGTAGATCACATCGATGCACTGAGCGAACTAACTGAAAGCACAAACGAATACTCACTCCCATTATGCATGACTTTTATTAACTATGAAAAGGCCTTCAATTCCATGAAACCATTAGCAGTAACATTGGCTGAAATCCTGCGGTATTGAAGATGCATACAGCAACATTATTAATAACATCGATGAAAATGCGAGTGGAAAGTTTCGGATATTTGTAGATACAGCACAAATAAGAATTGGAAAGTAAGTGAGACAAGTGACACCATATATCCCAGGATCTTTAACGTCACATAACAAAATGTCTTTCAATTATTGAACTGGGAAAATAAAGGGATAAAGATTAATGGAGATTATTTAACTCACCTTTTTGGCTGATGATGCAGTCATCTTTGAAACTACCCCTTCAGAAATGCAGAGTATGATCCAAGAAAGGGCTGACGGGAATAAAGAATTGGGATTAAAATGAACTTTCAGAAGACAAAAGTGATGTACAATGCTCTTACAAGAAACGAAGGTTTGTCGATTGATTGAGAAAATATTGAAACAACCGATGCCTAAATTTATCTTGGGCAGCAGATATAAAGTGAATGTCACATTGAAGAAGAAATTAATCGGCGTGTAAAACTTGGAAGAGAACTTTTGGAAGAAACAGTTCACAGTACCCTATGGGAGATGGATGGATGAAACTCGAAAGTATACTGGAGTGGCATGGAGAAGACAGGCTCAAGACAGACAACTGTAGAATAATTTTTGGGAGACCTTCATCCAGCAGCGAATTGATAATGATTGATTATATATATATATATGTATATATATCGTCATGATCATCAACAACAACAATTATCAATCCACTGCTGAATAAACTACCCAAATTTCTTCCAAAATTATCCGTCTTGGGCCTGTCTCCATGTCACTCCAGCATACTTTCAAATTTCGTCCATCCATCTCCCATGGGGTATTTTTCTGGGTCGTTTCCTGTCCGTCGGAATCCAGTCTAAATTTTCGATTGTCCATCGGTGGTCCGTTCTTCTGGCAACATGCCCAGCCCATTGCCATTTCAGTGAATTCACCCTGGTCATGATGTCTTCCACTCCTGTCATTTTCCTTATCCACAAGTTCCTCTTCTTAACTTTCCTGGTTACACCAAGCATGCATTTCTCCATGCATATTTGAGTTGTCTACAGTCTTTGTATGTCCTTTTTATTTAAGGATAATTTCTGTGCTTCATACGCAAACACTCGCAGGATGCATTGATTAAGCACTATTCTTTTGAGACATAATGGTATACTGCTCTTACAAATTGTACTGTTGCTTCTGAAAGTTCTCCATCCAAGTTTTATACGCCGATTAATTTTTTCATCAATGTGACCCTCACTTCTTATCTGCTACACAAGATAAATGTAGGAATTGGTTGCCTCAAGCTTTTCTCCATCAATCGATAAGTCTCCGTTTCTTGTAAAAGCATAGTACTAGTACATCACTTTTGTCTTCTGAAAGTTCATTTTTAATCCCACTTCTTTACTCTTGTCAGGAAGTTCTTGGATCATACTATGCAGCTCTGAAGTGGTAGTTGCAACGATTACTACGTCATCAGCAAAACGAAGGTGAGTTAAGTAAACTCCATTAATTTTTATCCCTTTGTTTTCCCAGTTCAATGATTGAAAGACATTTTGCAATGTTGCGTTAAAGATCCTGGGAGATATGGTGTCACTTGTCTCACTCCAATTCTTATTTGTGCTGTATCCTCAAATATCTCTGAACTTGCATTTTCATAGATGTTATTAATAATGCTAATGTGTGCATCTTCAATACCGCAGGATTTCGAAGCCATTGTTACTGCTGATGGTTTCACGGACTCAAAAGGCCTTCTCATAGTCAATAAAAGCCTTGCATAATAGGAGTTCATATTATCTTGTTCTTTAAATTACACTGCTGGCCAACATAATGCAACACCAGGAAGAGAGCATACGATTGGCCTGAAATTCGCAGCATGCGCCGCCTGCAAGAGGACATGCAAACGAATAGCATTGCAGGGCATATGCAAATCATGTGCGCCCGGCACGCCACCGAGAAACACTATAAGAAGGGTGCAGGCAGAGAAGGCGGGGTGTAAGTAGTGGAAGTGTGTTGTGCTGCCGGACCTGTGCGTGGGAAGCTTCCTGATGCTTCGTCGCAGAATACGGCAGTCATTCCAGCACGTTTCGGAGTTCGACAGAGGACGAATATTGGCTTATCGCGACAGCGGTTTTACGTACCGAGACATCAGCGCCCGTGTGGGACGACATCCAGCCACAGTGAAGTGAGTATGGATTCCATGGGTGCAGGAGGGACGGACGAACCGACGTGAGAGATTGCCGCAGTCGTGGCACAACACCGTGCAAGAGAAATGGCATGTTGTGCATGCGGGTTTTGACGGATCGCACTGCTACATCACGAACGTTAGCGCAGGAATTAGGGTGTGTTGCGCAACAACCTGTGTCAGCATATACCACTCGACGTCGTCTGCAGGTGCGGGGACTTGTCGCACGGCGCCCATTGCTCCGTTTACCACTGACGTTACAACACCGGCGAGTGCGGCGGCAGTGGGCCGTTGAACGCCGCACCTGGACTACGGAATGGCACGACATTGTCTTCTCCGACGAATCCCGCTTCTGCCTGCAACACCACGATGGTCGGAAACACCTGTGGCAGCACGTCGACGAGAGATTGTATGACGCCTGCATTATGCTTCGCCATAGCCGCCCTTCGCCTGGCGTTATGGTTTGGGGCGCAATTGGATATGACACCGCACCCCTATGGTACGCATCGCCGGTACACTCAACAGCCACCACTACATCTCCGACGTTTTGGATCCTGTAGTCCTCCCTTACCTGAAGGACCTGCCGGCGGTCACGTTTCAAAAGGACAATGCGCGCCCGCACGAGGCACGCATCGTGCAATAATTCTTCACTGTCCACCAAGTGTCACCGCCTGTTCTTCCGATATGTCGCCCATCGAACACGTCTGGTGGCTGATCGGAAACAGAGTGGCCCTTCAAGCACAACCCGCGTTTAAGCCTGATGAAGTGTGGCTACGTGTGGAAGCATCCTGGACCGACATACCCCAAACCCACATCGAAAGCCTCTTTCGTTTGATGACGCGGCGTGTAGCAGCAGTTATTGCCAGCCATGGGGTCCACACGAACTCTCGATGTCTGCGTGTTCCGCAAGTCGCACTGGCCTGTAAGCTCAATAGTTTCATCTTTGTATCTGTTGTTATGTGTCCAGTAAATCTGGCTTTGCTATCTCGTGTCCTTTTTGGTGTTGCATTTTTGGTGGCCAGCAGTGTAGGCGTCTCACTACATGCACATGATCTATAGTGCTGTAACCTCTCCATAATCCATCGTGTTCTCTTGGTTGGGCCATGACTAGTGTTACCTTCAAGCGATGTGAAAGAACCTTTGTAAAGATTTTATAAACCACTGATAGAATCTGATGGGCCTGTAATTACTGAGATTCTCAAAGTCACGATTTTTACGGAGCAGGATCATTGTAGCGTTGTTCCAATCCACAGGAATCCTCCCTTCTTTAGAACATCTGGTAAAAACTTGGGCGAGGGTAGTCTGAATTCCTCCACTTGCTTTTTGAATGATATCCATGGTAATTCCATCTTCTCCTGGAGCTCCTCCCGTTTCATGTTTTTAATTGCATATGTAACTTCTGCAGGGATAATTGGAGGGACTTTGGCACCGGTTCCTGTCGTAATGTCTGGAATATGATGTTTCATCCCTTACATATAGTTTTGAATAGAAATAGTTTACACATGTCAAAATGTCTCTTCTATTTCTATATCATTTTCTTTTCTCAGAACCATAACCGGTTTTCTTCCCTTACTGAGATGTCCTTTTGCTCTCGTCAAGCTTTGGTTGTTTTAAATTGCTGTCCTCACTAGTTCACAATTGAATTTTATTATGTCCTCAGTGATACTTTTTCGCACTGCCTGGCATAGCTGTATATATTCCACGTTTGAAGTTACGTCTATATTTATCCTCACCCCCTTCTCTTTTGCATCAACATTTATCTTTTTCCTGAAATTTTCTTTATATGTAACTTGTTCGAACCACCTATTTTTTTTGCTGTTCTCTTAATTCGATTTAATTTTATATGTAGGGATGAGCTCCCTGATCTCTACAAATTTCTATTATTTCCGATGAAGTCGAAGAAACTAATACGAAAATATCTGTATCATATTTTTCGCATGAAATACCGTAAGCAAATTTCTTGGAGTATACGTACATACAAGTATATGTAAAATATCACACTGTAATAAAATTTGTTTTCACCTGAAGTTCCGAAACATTCCACATGAGCTGAAATTTTTATATTTTAGTAAGTGATAACAGTGGAATAGAGTCAACCGATGATTTTCACCTTCTCTTTGCGTTTATGACTGATACTTCCAGATAACTAATGGTCTCCACGCTGGAACCTGTGTATATCATCCACATGACTCAGCACAGCATGAAAGAAATCTTAGAATCTCTTTATTCGCTTTGTAGAAATCTTTCTCGGCAAATTCATGACACCGATTGTCAAACATGACGATAAAGCATCAATCTGTGTGAAATTACACTCAGCTTTTCAAGTTTGTTCAGCAGTTGTGAACTGAATTCATACTTCACCGGTGTTGTGGTTGTTTCTTTATGATTCAACAGCGCGGTGGTAGTTAAATAAAAGTGGAGTTAACAATAGCACATATTTGTACAGTTTTTAATTTTTCGCGTTTTCGTAATACCAGTAAATTCTTTAGCATGAAGCAGTTCCTTGATCTGAATTGATGGGCTGGAATAAGTCAATTCTAATAGAAGATTGCTGATTGCTGCTTTGTTGAGAAGTAGAGCGTGTGGTGAGTTTCAGCCTTTTGTTTGGAGCAGATAGTGGCTTACACAGTTGCAAGGACGTGTGAGCTCGGAACCGATTGTGCTTATATCCCCCTTTGTATCTATATACAAGTGATCTTTGTGATACAGCTGATGTAATGCATTCATTTGTCAAGACGTGTTGAAGTCTAACTTCAATCCACAAAGAAATCGACTTCCTGTGTAGTCTGCAAACTGAAACGTCTTTTGAATGCTTACTTCCAATTCACTTCTAAGTGAAGTACACAACACATGACGGATTTGTAATTCGTATTCAATTTTTTTTATTATTCAATACCTTCAGAAACGCATTCCGTATGTCAAGAACCTCAAAGTGTATTAGTTCCAAATTTGCAAGATATTTTTTTCTCTTTGACTGTTCTATCATTCTTTTACGCGAAGGCATTTCAAATGATGGGAAATGTTATTGACATAACTGCATTGTGTCTTATTTACAAGTACTTAGAGTAATTCCCATATTATTTTATGTGCTTTCGCAATCTGTCCGCCGCCTCCGTGGCGCAGTGATCAAAGCGATGGCTTATGAACATTCGTCCGAGATTGGTTTTCGTTCGAATCCCGGCAAGGTTAGGATGCTGTGTTTGTCTTACGGCGCTGGCTTTCTACCTTCCCTGGAACGAGTGGCCCTAAATTAAGAACGGGCGACTGCTTATAGCTCATTTAGTTGCTCACGGTGGTCGTTAAACTCCTAATAAAGAACTGCCCGTAGAAATGCATGCATGGACAAAGAGCAGCAATTTTTCCTTACTACCAGTATCTAAACAGGCATCTACAAATGGAAATAAAAATATTTCTGTTTTGGAATCTATTTCTTTTCGTACTTCTTTTAGGAAAACAAATTAATTACAGATAATATACCATTTTTCTTGCAACAAAGAATAAAATGTCTACAAAAAGTTTGCTATTTTGCCCTAAGTTCTGTTAAAAACAATTGTTGTTCCCGTAAACAAATCGCCCTGTTTCCGATGATAAAACGTGCTTACACCCAAAGTCAAGGGAGCGAACAAGCTCTTATATTTCTGGCCATTAACCACAGCTCTGGTTCATCATAATCTTCATATCATAAATGAAATTTCTATGGTACTTCAACAATGGATGGACATTTTGTTTAATGCATCACTGCCATAAAATATTCTGAAAACTTGTAGCATGTTTTTGCTGAATAATGAAAAAATCAAATAAAACATTCTTCCACCTGCAGCTAAAAACCATGATGGATTCCTAATCGAAAATGGGGTTTAGATATTTTGCTTATTTTTTGGAAACTCTTTAGTCAAGCAAACAATGAAGATGTTCATAAACCGGTTCATTCATATACCATTACCAATTCTTATTATTAAGGATTGTTCTTGCATCATGTAATGCACTTCGTATTTCACGTAAATAAAAATTGCAGAAAAGAACATTTAATGTCACCCTGTCTGAGATAAAAAAATTGAATATCTCACACAGGGCTCTGTTCTGAAATAAATTAAGAAAACAAATACAGACACTTTAATAAATCATACCTGTACATCAAAATGATTTGAAATCGCCTGATAACTGATACATCTTAAAATGTTCCGAAGCGCGCTAATGTCAATTCAACACCAAGTTAATTCGTCCTATCTCAGTTGTACCTATATTTTATTATGTATGACGAATGATACGTAATAATGCCTGAAATCAGTATTTAGGACATTGATTTATTTATGAAGACGAACCTTTGTCATCCGCCCAAAAAGTCTTTTAATTATAAAAGTAAATAAAATAGACCAGTCACGTCAATGAATTTATGTGAACGAACTTGGAAAATTCTGAAAATTATATGAGAAGGACTGGTAATAAATCATAGATTGTAACTAATATAAATATAATTGTATCGGCACTCCTACTCTTTGCACCTAACATTCCATAATTTATGCACATTATGATAATATGCCCAAAAATTCAGCCTCCGAATATGCATATAGAGAAATTTGTAAAATTCGGACATTATCATCAGATTTACAATTTATAACAAATAATACAAAGTACAAAGTTCAACAATGATATCCAATTAAAGAAAATAAAAGAAAAATTGGAAAACCAAATATCGTCTTACAGCTTCATTTCTTTCTCGTATTACTTACTCCATGTGGGAGTAATCGTAGTTTCTTCCAACTAGGCAGCGACAAAAAGAGTACCTTTCTCTACGACTGGGGCACCTGTGAATATGTGAATAACATGCGGACGGCTCTTTTATCGCCGCCGAACAGCGCTAGAAATACGCTGACGGAAAAAAATCCCAACACCACGAAACAATAGTTGTAGAGGAATGAAATGGCGGCAATACATTTGTATAGGTAACATATTCAATCGATTAAGGTTTCAAGATCAAAGCTTATTGTAAGCGCGAGAAGAGCCATTTTAAATGTGAAATGCTGGTACATTAATAACCAGTGTAACCGCCAGAATGTTGAATGCAAGCACGCAAACGTTCATGCATTGTGTCGTACAGGTGCTGGATGTCATTTTGTAGGACGGAGTTCCATGCCTGTTGCACTTGGTCGGTGAATACAGGGAAGGTTAACGCTGGTTGGGGGTGGTGCTGGAGTTGTCGTTTAATGATGTCTCACACGTGCTCGATTGGTGAAAGATCTGTTGATATAGCAGGCCACGGCAACATGTCGACAGTCTGTAGAGCATGTTTGGTTACAACAGCGGTATGAGGGCGAGCGTTATCCTGTTGTAAAACACCCCCTGGAATGCTGTTCATGAATGGCAGCACAACAGGTTGAATCACCAGACCGACGTACAACTGTGCCGTCAGGGTGCGTGGGATAACCACGAGAGTGCTCCTGCTGTCATAGGAAATTGCTCCCCAGACCATAACTCCAGGTGTAGGTCCAGTGTGTCTCGGCCGCAGACAGGTTGTTTGCAGGCGCTCACCTGGCCTCCTTCTAACCAACACACGGCCGTCACTCGCACCCAGGCAGAACCGGCTTTCATCAGAAAACACAACAGATCTCCACTCCGTCCTCCAAAGAGCTCTAGCTTGACACCACTGATGTCGGAAACGGCAGTGGTTTGGAGTAAGTGGAATGCACGCTGCAGGGCGTCTGGCTCAGAGCTGTTCTTTAAGTAACCGATTTGTAACAGTTCGTTGTGTCACTGTATTGGCAACTGCAGCTCGAATTGCTGCCGCAGACGCAGTACGATGCACCACGACCATACGCCGTACACGGCAGTCTCTCCTCTCAGTAGTTCAACGTGGCCGGCCGGAACACCGTCTTCTTGAGGCAGTACCTTCCCTTGACCACCGCTACCAACAATCATGCACAGTGGCTACATTCTCGTAGCCCTATTACACGAACTCGTTAAAACTCCGTGAGCTGTTGATAATGGCTACTTCGTCTTCTTAAAGGCATTCTTGACTAACATCAACACACTACGTCAAATCTCAACGATAACTAACGCTCACGAACTTTACACCGCGTATTTACAGAGAACCTGCTTTGCATGTTCTGTGGGGCGCTACTAGCGCCACACGTATGCGCCGTGCGCGAAATTTGCATAGACGTCATCTTACAGATGCACTCTCACCGCCTACCAACTGTCGTTTACCTAACACAACCCTTTCTTATTGTAATTATTTTTTTTTCCGTCAGTGTATATAATTTCTACTTCAGAAACTGAAATGTATAACAGCGGGAAAAAAGAAGCGTTTTATACAGTTAAATAATTGAAAAATTTCTCAGAAGTAATATTTATTACATATATTAAAGATTAGATCCCGCAGTGTTGTATAAAATTACGTTAAGCACAAAATTTCGCTGTGTGGTTGAATGAAACAGAAACGTAATTTTGCCGTCTTAAACACTTTTATAACATCTCTGTAAATTTTGTGGGGGCCGCCCCGGTGGTGCAGTGGTCTAAACGATGGCCTCTGATCATTCGTCCGAACGGGGTCCGGGTTCGAATCCCGGTGAGGCATAGATGTTGTGTTTGTCTTACGGCACTGGCTCTCTCCCTTCCCTGGAACCAGTGACCCTAAATTAGGGACGGGCGACTGCTTATAGCCCATTGAGTTGCTCACGGTGGTCGTTAAACCTCCAATCAAAAAAAAAAAAAAAAAAAAATTTGTGGGGAAGCAAAAACATATATTTTATGTGTGTTGAAAGCACATGAGCACGGTAAAAACGAAGGTTTTTTGAAGTGATGAGTGCTGAGCCGACCTTTGATTTTTTCATCAACTCACTGTTTTCTCCTATCTTTCACGATTGAATTGTCAAGTAGTGACCCATTGACCCATTGTACGTTTAATGATATTGATAATGTTCTCAACGACCAACGAAACTTGGGAATTCCGCCAAAATTGGAGAATGAAGTAAATATTTTTATTGCTTTATTTATTTATATTTTGATTGGAGGTTTAATGACCAATGTTATCGACTCAATGGGCTATAGGAAGTCGCCCGTCCCTAATGTAGAGTCACTGGCTCCAGGGAAGGAAGAGAGCCAGTGCCGTAAAACAAACACAACATCAATGCATCACAGGGATTCGAACTCGCACCTCTTTTTGACGAATGGTCATAAGTCATCTGTAAGACCACTGCGCCACCGAGACAGAGCTTTATTTATCAATTTGTATTTTTTGAGAAAAATAAGCTGCACCATTTTACGTCATTGAAAGTACAGGTACGTAAATAAGGTTTCTTCCTAAGCTCCATGATCCCTGTTGAGAGCATTAAAAGACTGGGTATCTCTCTGAGAGAAAATGACCCAGTTACAACAGTATAAATCTCGAAGGTGGATTTCATTTGCGAAAAGATGTATTGTAGAGTTTTATTGGTTGAATAATCAATGCACATAAATTAGTCCTCCATGCTTAATTTCCTATTTAACAGAACTTCATGATTATGTGGAAAACTCTAATGAAGTTGTATTTCATGTCATTTATTCTTATAAGTGAGAATAAATGACATTTATTCTTACTTCGAAGAATAAATAGTTTCAAAGAAGTGATGTTACGTTATAGGAAACATCAATTTAAACAACACATCACATAATGGCTCGCATCAAAAACCAAGGCAGTGTCTACCCACATAATGTCACCCCGCACTTTGAAAGTCGTTGTCATGTATTTTTGGATGTGATAAAACGAAACGCACTTCACATTTACAAAGCGACATTCCAAGTTATATCATTAGCCACCGATGTAAGTGATAGTTTTATTAGGCACTCTATTTTTCAAATTGCTTTTTTTACAGTGGCCATATGATCGTGAATTTTCCTATTTTCTTGCTTTAACAACACAGTAATGGAAGTCTTGCACAGCATCTACGTTTTTGTTTGTATTTACACCTTTGCATTTAACAAATTCATAAAGTATCTAACGTTATGCATTCTTTAGGTTATGACTCCTTAGAAGTTATGTAATACGTCTTAATTGGCAAAGTTGAACATTATGTTTATCTCTTTTTGCTGTCATCGTTGAAAATATTTTAACATCATCAATAATGCCTTGCTTCATCGCAAGCCAAAATCACGTTATTTGTTTTTTCAGTCTCAAAATGTCTCTCCTCTGGAACTTCTAAGGCTTGTTCCTTCATCAAACCTAATTTTACCTGAAATGTAAGTGCGATCCTTTACATATTCGATGAAAAATAAAGCAGTGTCGACGTGACAGTTCATGAAAATATCTTTCAAGATTTATACACTGGCGGAAAAAAAATCCCAACATCAAGAAGGGGTTGTGTTAGATAAACGACACTTAGTAGGCGTTGTGAGTACATCTGTAAGATGACGTCTATGCGAATTTCGCGCTCGGGGCATGCGTGTGACGCTAGTAGACCCCCTTGGAACATGCATATCAGGTTTGCTGTAAATACGCGCTGTAACGTTCGTGAGCGTTAGTTATCGTTGAGATTCGACGTAGTGTGTTGATGTTAGTCAAGAATGCCTTTAAGAAGACGAAGAAGCCATTATCAACAGCTCACGGAGTTTGAACGAGGTCGTGTAATAGGGCTACGACAAGGTGGATTTTGTTTCCGCAATATTGCAGAACGACTTGGCAGGAATGTTACCACTACGCATGACTGTTGGCAGCAGTAATCAACGGAAGGTACTGCCTCAAACAGACCGGGTTCCGGCCACCCATGGGGAACTACTGAGAGGGAAGACCGCCGTGTACGGCGTATGGCCGTAACGCATCGCACCGCATCGGTGGCAGCAATTCGAGCTGCGGTTGCCACCACAGTGACACAACGAACTGTTACAAATCTGTTACTTGAAGGACAGCTCCGAGCCAGAAGCCCTGTTGCGTGCAATCCACTTACTTTAAACCACTGCCGTCTGCGACGTCAGTGATGTCAATCTAGAGCTCATTGGAGGACAGAGTGGAGATCTGTTGTGTTTTCTGATGAAAGCCGGTTCTGCCTGAGTGCAAGTGATGGCCGTGTTTTGGTTAGGAGGGCAGGTGAGAGCCTGCAGCCAACCTGTCTGCGGGCGAGACACACTGCACCTACACCTGGAGTTATGGTATGGGGAGAAATTTCCTATGACAGCAGGAGAACTCTCGTGGTAATCCCAAGCACCGTGACGGCACAGTTGTTCGTCGGTCTGGTGATTCAACCTGTTGTGCTGTCATTCATCAACAGCATTCCAGGGGTGTTTTCCAACAGGATAACGCTCGCCCGCATATCGCTCTTGTAACCCAACATGCTCTACAGTGTCGACATGTTGCCGTGGTCTGCTAGATCACCAGATCTTTCTCCAATCGAGCACGTATGGGACACCATTGGTCGACAACTCCAGCGTCACCTCCAACCAGCATTAGCCGTCCCTGTGTTGACCGACCAAGTGCAGCAGACATGGAAATGCATCATACAAACTGACATCCAACACCTGTACGACACAATGCATGAACGTTTGCATGCTTGCATTTAACATTCTGACTGGTACACCGGTTATTAATGTACCAGCATTTCACATTTAAAATGGCTTTTCTCGCGACTACATTAAGCTGTGATTTTGAAACCTTAACCGATTAAATATGTTTCCTATACAAATGTATTGCCGCCATTTCATTCCTCTACAACTATTTTTTCGTGGTTTTGGGATTTTTTTTCCGTCAGTGTAGAAAGGTCATGTCGTCCGTGTGATCATTGAGAAACGTCCTGTCGTCCGTAAGCTAGTGGAATACGTACGCCGCAGATGACCGTTATCCCACACTTGGCGTCCAGCGAATGCCACGCTTTGGTGAATAGAAGAATCAATGCTCACATTTTGCTGACTTGCTGTTATGTGGCATGCAAGCAATTCGAGTCAACGATATACAGTCGAAAGCGTCTTCCGGTAATGAATGAGAGCTATCAAAGATAGCAAAATCTTACGTATAGAAACTCGGACAGATGGGAAGCAGTGAGGAAATGTCAACAAATTTGAGACAATAACCTAATTTTTGGAGAGTATACCTACACCCTTCGGTACGGAGACCTGGTAGGAAGAGACAGTGTCTACTAAGGTAGTATCAAATAATAGTTTTGAATCAGGAGTTGGTGACATCCATTGTTCCTTTTTCGGGTATCCTTACATGTGGCTGAAATGAAGGCAGAAGTTCGAAATACCATATTGTTTTCCCTGATGCTTGACTTTCGGAAAATTAGAAATACGTACTAATTTGTAAGGACCTTGAGTATTTATATCAACGAACAGCAAACATTTTAACACCCATCTAGTAAAGATTCAACGTGCAATTTCGTATATTGGCAAGAGGCACTGCAGTACATAAATCAAATTTATTCTGATGTTATAACAAAAAAAAAAGAAAACAGGTGTAACTTCACCAAACAGACTGAAAGACAAGGGCATTCTGCTGTGGAGATATGTTATTTTGATAATGGATATGAAAGCTCAGGATATCTGGATTAAGAAGGAACAAAAAATGTTGGTCAAAGAGAAGAGGCGCATAAAAAGTAATTTAATTACAACAAGAATAGATCGGGATTATGATATTCACTTAGATACAGATGGGAGGACATCTGTTACTTGTCAAACTAAAGAAAGACATACCAATATTCAAATCACTTGCCGTTTTCCTAAAAGTTCGCTTTCCTGCATTTAAGGCCAAATAGAACTGAACCATGCTTCATTGAGCTCTGTGGAAGAGTATTATTACTATATGATGATGTGACATACCTGAAGCTACTGATACTCAGTTAGCCAGAGTCACAGATGCACTTATATTGGCGAAATGATTGCCAG
Source organism: Macrothele yani (assembly GCA_039090855.1). NCBI lineage: Eukaryota > Metazoa > Arthropoda > Arachnida > Araneae > Macrothelidae > Macrothele > Macrothele yani. The sequence continues at coordinate 140,084,989 of CM077034.1, forward strand.
TCGCTATAATAAAAACGGTTATTCCACACAACTCACTAGTATCAAAGACGCTTATTGCAACCACACGCATTTCGATTCAACGCAATATATTCTTAAAAACAAATAACCACTGCCTATCTTGGTTTACAGTATATCATATTAAAATAAGTAAATGTTCATCACTTTTTTCCTTGTCTTGCTTACTCTGTATCGTTTTAGATTTCGTACATTTACCTCACTTTTCCGCGTCTTCCCTCACGAAAATTTGCGCCGTGTTACACAAAACCCTCATCAATTCAATTGTCTCGTGGTGACAGCAGAAACAAATCTGGTGGGAGCACAAACAACGAAAGAGGCGTGGTAGATGTTTTCCGGCCATCACAGTGTGATCTTCACAAAACATACACATACACATAGTACACAGCCAAGAGGATAACTCGTAATTTATTTCTGAAGTTAAGTTATTGCCGCACTCGTTAATTTTACACAATGTTTAATACAAATTTTGTATGTGTTATCAGAGTTTTCTAGAACTTTCCTGTCCTTAATATTGACAAGTAAACTGCATATTTAGAGCATAAATCGCAGTCCGCACTATATTATCGTGAAAATGTTTTATATTAATATTAATCGGATGAAAAATTATTTGTTAGATCAACAATTTTATCCTCTCAAAACGCCTTTTGCAAGGCTCACTAGAAAGAGCGGTATGCGCTTTTATTAGCATATCCTGGAGCTATTCTTCAAAATAATTGAAAATGTAACCTACTACCATCTTGTTATTAAGCTCTCGAGAAATTTAGGTGTGATTGAATGAAACCCAATTTATAATTGGTTCACTAGTATCAGTTTTGTCGCTCAGGGTTTCAAAGTTATTATATTACTCATTACTAGTCTCACCTTGACTATCGCATTCTGGCATGGGGGCAGACTATTTTATTCAATATTCCCAAGCTCCAAATTTTACAAAATAAATTTGTTAGAGTTTTGGAATTAAAATAAGATTTCAGACCTACAAAAGAAGCACACTTCCGTTTTCGAGATTTTGCTAGATTATACCCTGGAAAATATGTTTTTTTAACTGTTAGCCAGTTGTATAATTTTAAATTAGGTAAGATTAAAATAATATAAATAACGAATTTTTACCTGTTTTTAAATTTGGGTACTGCTCCAATACCAGAAATCGGGACTTCCGGAAACCAGTCATTTATATAATTCAAAGTATAAATTACATGGGACCAATAAACTGGGACTCATTGCCTCATGAAATTACTGACTTGAACAATTTGAATATTTTTAACAGGAAATTAAAACCTCACCTATTACATTAAAATTATAAATGAGGGGTTGGAGTTAATTTGTAAATTTTTGAAGGTAGGGAAATTGTGAGCGATAAGGTGAACTTTATGGGTGGTACAGAGGGGGGGGGGCGGACCTTAGCATTTATATCATTTTTTTCCTTAATTATCTTAACATGTTTACTAACTTGCATTTAATAATTTGTGATTGTTGCCTCTACGGTGCTTGACTGAATGGCTGTGTGTATATAGGGAAACTGGAGCCATGTCCGGTCTTTGTTTGGTCTTTCCCCCTGTCTTTCTAAATGTTTTTATTAATATATGTAATAGTGTCAACTATTTTAAATGCATTTGTAGTAAAACAGCTGAAATAAAATAAGTAAAATAAAAATCCAGAGTTGTGTACAGTATCGTTCTACAGAATTTCTGCCATATTCTCTCATTTTAAATTTGCCTTAGAGAATAAATTCTCTAAGTGTATGCAAGTTTTATTACTCCGGTGTCATAATTCGCGGCTAGTTCATTGATCACAACTAAATCCATTTGGTGGCTCTTTCCATAGCAGAATTTTCGTCATATAATCTTATTTTGAATTGTTCATGGAGAATATATCGTTTAAATGTTTGGAAGTTTTATTTCTCCAGTGTAATAATCAAACTTGCTAAATAGTTCAAATTGAATCTCTTAGCGTTTTTTTTTCGCCTGAAATGAAACTTAGGTTTAAGCTACGGATCACGGCTATAAATGTGTAGCCTTAACTACCCTTATATGCTTCTACCCAACAAGAAAATCCTATTGAAATCTTATGTGAATTCAGAAAGGACTACTGTACGTCTTCAGGAAGTTAAAACTGCATAATGGTTTTATGCCTCTAATTCAAAGTGTACCAAAACAAAAAAAAAATTTAAACATGAAAAGCATTTGAAAGTGGTTCAACCTTATTTAGACTGTTTTCGGACAAAAAGTGAGAATAGTTACACAAACCTTCTGGTTCGATAAAAGAGTAACATATAAAATGCTGATGTTTTTATAACAGCAGTTAGATGGGAAAATAATCGACTCTCAGGATATTAGCGCAGATAACGCTGAAATCTTGAATTGGTTAGGTTTTCAATGCATTTTTCTTTTCTTAAATAAATACATCCCAGGATTTTTTTATGTTCACACACTGAGGTTGCAAGCCGTTTAGCTTCCTCCGTCCCTTTATTTCGGAAAGAAATTCCTAATAATTAAAGTTATAGTGAGAAGTATTGAGTGTTTACTGTTCTGTTAGTGGGAAATGAGCTGTCGACTTGCAAATGTAGTGAAATTTAAGAATGGCAGGATACGACGGGTGAATTTAACATTCATTTGAATGATGTGAGTGATTGTTCGCCACAAGACGGAAGTCATATGGAAATCAGTACTGAATGAGTGTCCAACGGTGAATGGGTTAAATCTGTTCTGTTTGGGAATTTGTGACGTTCCGCTTCCCCTCGCACTCGCAGACCCTTCAGAAAACAGAATAGTTTATTCAGTGAGCACAGTGAGACGAACGGCGGGGAGTGGACCTAAAACCAAATTCCATTCATTTTAACGAATTTCTGTTGGAAACTATTTGCCCGAACAATGAATAAACTCCAATATATGAATTACTTTTTCCATCGCAATCAGATAATAAAAATTACAGAATACAATTTCGGAATTGAACCACTCTGTTACTGAGAAAGGTATGTTTTGACCGGTAACATTTGAGAACTTCACATTGTCTTCGAAAAGCGACTAACGTTTTAATGAGGAATTTTTAAGTAATTATCAGTGGAAGATTACATTTTTTATAACTTTCTCCATGGACATGCGCTGGGACTTTTGCCGCGCTCAAACTTCAAATAGGTTGTACGTAGGTCCTGGATCAATCACGGATTTAAGGAACTTTTCAGAAACGACAATGACAATAAGAGCCTGCCATTATTTCTAATTAAATACCATGGTGATCGAAAAAAAGTTACTGTTTTTAAACTCTTGTGAGATTCGTTCTGTCAAAAGTGTTAAGTAGACTTTTAGCAATTTCTTTTGCGTTTTTAGGCTACCACACGTTAATGTGTAGGAGATTTCTGAGCTCACAATCTAAATTATCGTTTTCTAGCACAAAGTGCAGATTCACATGGGCCAATCTAAAACCTGCTTTATTTAAATTGTTTTAAAAATTGTATCATACTTTGATATTTTTTATTGCGGGGGGGGGACTGTTTTTATTGTTTCTTTTAAAATGACGCTTCTTTTAGCTCCCAAACTTGATCTTCTCTGGTCTGTGTGAATTTCCTCTAACAAGAATTGGTGAGGAACTGGCATTGTCACGTGTCACTTTAAACTCCACGTGTCTGTTAGCATGTCGGCAGAAGAACGTAACACCGATGGACAACCGAAATTTCAGACTGCATTCCAAGCGTCAGAAAAAGACTAAGAAGTAGGTCACGTGGAATATGGGTGGATGAACTTCGGAAGCATGCGGGAGAGACATGGAGGATTTTGGCGAAAAACAGACTTTTGTGGTAGAAACTTGAGGAGGTCTTCATCCAACAGTGAATTAATTCTTTATTTTATTCTTTGAGTTGTCCGTGGGATTTTTCAGAAACGACAGTGAAAATTCCAAAAGTTACCAATGGTAATGATATCAGTTAAACATCAGAATAAATAAATAAAGTTCATATTCCATCTCAAAGAATAAAATATATATGAAAAACCTTTGTGAGTAGTAACTCAGAAAATATTAATTTATTTCAATAAAATGGCAAATGTATTGTCGGCCACTGATAATGCTTGCTCTCTTAAATAAACAATAAAAAGAAAAATAAATATTTTCTTTTCTTTTCGTGATGTTAACTTTTCAAATTGATGATTTTTTCCCCATTACAATTTTATATTTCCTGCTATTTGCCAGAATTTACCTCAGTGAATACTAGGAACATTTTATGTTTCTCAACTTTTAAGTCTGACATTATTAATATATATATATATTGGCATACATTAGTACGGTGTCGGTCCAGCTGTCATTTGGCCTTAATGCATGCACTGACCCTTCAACACATGATTTCGACAAGGTTTTGTAATAAAGCGATAGTTATGCACTGCGATTCAGTACATAATGTTGCATCTAATTGTTGCTTACAAGGAACACCTTGCAAGCAACAATTAGATGCAACATTTGGGTTGAAAAAACAAGCCCACACCAAACATCCGTTATAAGTCATTGGCGTGTTCTGAATTCAATGGTGATATTCATTTTTCTGCAAAACTTCGCAGTTGACCAGTACAGATGTCCCATATCGAAGCTTAAAGAGCGTTCTTTGAAGCATATACAAAGTGTTCTGCTAAACAGCCATCCACGGACATTGCAACGTCTATCGTGTAGTTGTTTGTTGCGCTATGAAGTTATTACATCGTCGCTTTGGTATCTTTCTCTCATTTTTTGGACAATGTACTTTCGCCGAAATCTCGTAGTTAAACTGGCTCTGATCACAGTTCCAGATACACCCCATTTGAATATTATATTTCAATACGTTCATTAACTTCAGTAACAAATACGTGTGCCAGTTTGATTACTTCTTTTTCATCCTGGGTATTGTTATTTGCTTGGAGCATAGTGATCTGGCGAGACGTTATTCCAAAGTCCCTTTTCAAATTATCAATGAAATGTAAGGAAGCTTTGAAGCTCACAAGCCCGATATTTCTGGCTGCTTCAATTTCCCAATGTTCTAAATGCCAGTAATGAACACTATATCCTAGTTCTTTTGCCTCGTCAAACATGGCTATTTTATATTGTTTAACGGCATGTACTTGTAGCGTGCGATTTCTTTTAAAAACGGTTACATCTTCCCTTTTCTTCGCTACATAGTCCAACACGACTTTAATGGCACTTTTTGTCTTTAGTTTGGGGTATTTCTTCATTAGCTTCTTATATGTGTTATACCCTCGGATATAATAATCGTCAAAAATGTTGTCTATGGTTTTATCGTCGAACATTGTGACTACACTTGACAAGTTGACCTTTTTACAGGTGAAAGTTCATATTAACTGTGGCTGCTTCCATCTTCTCTCTTCGGACGTAAATCGCAGCCACTGCTTTCAATGCACAGCTCATCATTACCTCTAACGCAATTAACGTAACTGCGATCTAACATTACATATCTCAGTCTAACCGGATTTAATATTTGTTCATAATCACGGACGTAAGAAAACATTCGAAAAACTCGTCTTCCAGACCACTACCATTTTCATTGCGAACCTTACATCGTAATTTCAGCTCAACCAACCCCAATACATTAAGAGGATTGATTACTAATCGTCGAACCATTTTGTAATCTCACTACGTACACAGACAAACAAGGCATCGGATACAAGCACCTGCACACTCTCGACTGGCGTAGTAACCGGCGAGCGACGGATGACCAAATGGAGCCCAATACTGGCCAACTTGGGAGTTTAACAGAAAATCGAATATAACCATTCAGTTGGGAGGTACGTAAATGATTTATTACGGAAATTTGGTGCAGGTTTCTTATGTTCGACCGTGGGAGTGTTCCTTGTTAGTGTGTCTGGAGAGGTCTCTAAACACCTCCAGCTGCCTGCCCTCCTGGCTAAGTTTTTACACGCTTTGATAGCCTTTGGGTAAACTGCGGCCACTCATCTGTTTCAGCAGGAAAATTCGCCACACCACCGGACTGCATTCACCCAGACATGGCTCAGTGAACACTCATCTGAACTTTGAACCATTCAGTGTGCCTCATGATCCACTCATTTAAACACTGTGGAAGACATCTGGGATTCCGTTGAGCGGAAAATCATATCCATGGACTCTGGAGCGACGTCTCGGGCGGATTTGTGGACAATACTGCAACAGATATGTGTAGAAATACCTGGCAACCCTCCGGCATCTGGTGGAGTCGATGATTTGCCGTGTTCAGGCTGTTTTTTTCGCTAGAGGAGTATGAACACGCTATTAGGTAGGTATCTCTAATATTTTGTCCATTGAGTGTACTTCAAGTCTTTAATTTACATAAAAAAACATTAGATCAACGCCGCTTTGTTTTTGCCATGGAATATCTTCCTGAATATCCGAGATTATTCTCAACATGGAAACATCTCATACATAATGAGCTGGCTTCTGCTATGTTTTTTCTCCAAAAATGGATATGTGGGAAAGTGTAAAGGGGTTTCGTGTAAACTTCTGTAGATGTTAAAATTTCACAACTCTGAGGGCGAAATCGATACCGTCAATGTATTTAATAAGATTATGTGTGCTTTCGTGATTGTGAGTGTTCGTTACAACTTCGTTAAGTTTGATATCAATTTCTAGAGCAATATAAGAGGTATATGTGTTTCGGTTAAAGTAGTGAGATTAAAAACCCGAATTCTGTTTCGAACAGCGTTATGTTCACTATGGTATAAAATGTCTGTTATGTATTATGTTTTTAATGTACCCATTCTACTCCTAAATCATTTGCATAAATACGGAATGATTTGTTTGGCAGATACAATTGTTTTTGATATATTATTTTTAATATTATTGCTCAGTAAATTGGTTTTCGTTGTTTGCTACACTGCTGGCCACACAAAATGCAACACCAAGAAGGACACGAGATTGCAAAGCCAGATTTACTGGACACATAACAGCAGATACAAAGATGAAACGATTGAGCTTACAGGCCCGTGCGACTTGTGGAACACGCAGCCATCAATAGTTCGTGTGGCCCGCATGGCTGGCAATAACGACCGCTACACGCCGCGGCATCGAACTAAAGAGGCTTTCGATGTGGGCTTGGGGTATGTCGGTCCAGGCTGCTTCCACACGATGCCACAATTCATCAGGCGTTGCCCCAAGTGGTGCTTGCCAGGATACTCGGTTGCCAATCAGCAACCAGACGTGTTCGATGGGCGATATATCGGGAGAGAAGGCGGACCAGGGCAGCAGTGACACCTAGTGGGCCGTGAAGAATTGTTGCGCGATGCGTGCCACGTGCGGACGCGCATTCTTCTGCTAAAACGTGGCCGCTCACAGGTCCTGCCGTTAAATGAGGACTACAGGCTCCAAAACGTCGGAGATGTAACGGTGGCTGTTGAGTGTACCGGCGATGCGTACCAGAAGGGTGCGGGTGTCATATCCAATTGCGCCCCAAACCATAACGCCAGGCGACGGGCGGCTATGGCGAAGCATAATGCAGGCGTCATACAATCTCTCGTCGACGTGCTGCCACAGGTCTTTCCGACCATCGTGGTGCTGCAGGCAGAAACGGGATTCGTCGGAGAAGACAATGTCGTGCCATTCCGTAGTCCAGGTGCGGCGTTCAACGGCCCACTGCCGCCGCCCTCCCCGGTGGTGCAACGTCAATGGTAATCGGAGCCACGGGCGCCGTGCGACAAGTCCCCGCTCCCGCAGGCGACGTCGAACGGTACGTGCTGACACAGGTTGTTGCGCAACACACCCTAATTCCTGCAATAACGTTCGTGATGTGACAGTGCGATCCGTCAAAGCCCGCATGCACAACATGCCGGTTCTCTTGCACGGTGTTGTGCCACGACTGCGGCAATCGCTCACGTCGGTTCGTCCGTCCCTCCTGCACCCACGGAATCCATACTCACTTCACTGTGGCTGGATGTCGTCCCACGAGGGCGCCGATGTCTCGGTACGATAAACCGCTGTCGCGATAAGCCACTATTCGTCCTCTGTCGAACTCCGAAACGTTCTGGAATGACTGCCGTATTCTGTGACGAGGCATCAGGAAGCTTCCCACGCACAGGTCTGGCAGCACAACGCACTTCCACTACTTATACCCCGCCATTTGTGCACCCTTCTTATAGTGCTTCTTGGTGGCGTGGCGGGTGCACATGATTTGCATATTCCCTGCAATGCTAATCGTTTGCATATTTTCTGGCGGGCGACGCATGCTGCGAATTTCAGGCCAATCGGATGCTTCCTTTTCGGAGTTGCATTTTGGGTGGCCAGCAGTGTATGTCGTTGCTTTCGGTGCAAAAAAGGCGCGGATTCGCTTCTTTTGAATAAGATAATCGGTTTGGCCAGCGATGACCAATGGCATAACGCAAGCAGATCTTTCAGAATCTTCGCTGTTCTAATGCGAAGACCTTTGATATGATCGCCTGCTAGCGTTTCCATGACAAGATGAACCAGCTGGTGGAAAGGAATGGACCATTTCTTTGCGCAATGGTTGGCTCAGAATAGAGAAGACTTCAACTATCTCAGTCACTTGCATGCTTTTGCATGTAACAGGACGTATTTTGTGAGACTTGTTTCATTTTGTTTGAAGTGTCAATGAATTAAAATCAGTGATATCATATCTTAAATTCGTGTATTTGTTGGATTCGAACTGTTTTGATAAATTTTGTGAGACATTTCCTGAACATCTACTGTCAGAATATAAAAAACTCTATGCTTCAAATTTTGATACACCTAGATTAAAAAATGAAATAGTGTTTTATTCCCTTGATGAATACTAAAGAAATCCGCAAGAGATAGTACCTGTTACATAAAGTTGAATAAATTAGACATAGTGTTTATTGAGGTGTACAATTTTGCAGACCTAATATTAAACTTTCCGTCAACAACTGCAACTGTCGAAAGAAGTTCTTCTGTATTAAAAAGAATGAAGATATATCTTAGTGCCAAACAAGATCATCTACATTCGAGCAACTTGGTTAATTTCTCAGTTGAGAAAAATGTGGAAAAGTACTCGGAAGAAACATTTTTGTTGAAAGGTAACAAGCAAGGTCACACCTAGGGAAATAACAATGGAGTTTATGTACAAATGACGTATTCATCTGCCCACTGACGTCGAGCTTCCATCACTATACTGGTGTTTCGTTTCGTACAAATGGCAATACGTGGTAAGAAAATTCAGCTTCTCACATGCCAACAATCCCTCCACGCTGAAAGTTCGTCATGTGTTCATAATGCGCTATTCTTCGGTGAAAAGGTGACCATCACAAGAGACACTCTTTAGACTAAGAGCCGGATCTTCAGTGATTGCAAATCTCGTTTGAGCAGCTGTTTATACTCATGTCTAGACAGTTTTGAAGCTATGCTGCAAAACCGCATGCGCATTTTCACTGACATTCTGATAATTTGCACGCCTCAAAATGTTGTACACATCCTGTAAGTTTCAATCTAATACCAGAAGTTCTTCATGGTGTTGCAATTTTGACAAACAGTATTTTCACAATTTTCACTAACAGTATATACAGTAATTGGGCAAAAGTGATTGGGCACTCCACGCCGGCGCAATAGTGTGCTCCCACAGCAGACATTTGGTCAATAAGTTATGAAAACAGCAACGAAGTACACTCAAATCAATCACAGATCAAATGCCAGACTGGATAGAACTGTCAGAGTTTAAAAACGATGTTATACAAGGATACTCAATTGGATGTATGACCATAAGAAGAATTGCTGATGTCAGATAGGTTGCTTAATCGACTGTAGCCTTTTTAATCAACCAATGGGAGAAGACAGAAATTGCAGGAATACACCTCGCAATGGAAGACCATGAAACTGCACCCCAGTGACCTCAGGGTGTTGCAGAGGGAGATCAGAAAAACCAGGTACCGACCAATGCACACCATAGCTCATGAGTTTCAGATGGCTACAGATGTTACGATCTCTCTACCAAGACACTTCGGAGAAAGGCCCATGCACTCGTGCATTATGGTTGAGCAGCCCCTCATAAACCTCTCATAAGAATGACCAAGAAATCCAAGCAGCTAGGTTGGTGTCAGCAGTACACAAATTGGGCATTAGAGTAATGACAGCAGATGTTATGTGCCGACAAAACCCACTTAACATTATACCGATAGGATGGAAGTGTCTTGGTTTGGCGTCACCCAGAGAATATCTTGTCGAGTGTACAGTGCTGACTGTGAAAAAAGGAGGAGATGGAGTTATGGTATGGGGCTATTTTATCTGGTACGGTGTGCGTCCACAGGCTATTATTCATGAAAACATGAACTCTGTGTTGAATAGAGATATCCTAGATGACTAAATGCTCTCAACGTTGTGGGATTTCTACGGACACGACGATTGTTCCTTACAGGAGGACTACGCCACTGCTCATGCTTCCAGGGCTACAATGAAATGGAATGAAGGAAATCAGGTCTGGCCGATGCACTGGGGTGTATAGAGCTCGGACCTCAATCCCGTGGGACAACTATGGATCAACGTAAACGACGGGTGAGGTAGTCTAGACCAACAGGACGTTCTTCACTGAAAGATATTTTACCGATGTACTCAAGGAGAAAGGACCAATGTCCCGCTCTCCTTACTCCACAGACTTGTGGAGGAAGGAGGAACATCCCGCTGTCATTCCTCCACGGATTTGTGGACAGTTTACCTAGACGCTTGGCTTCTGTAGTCTCTGCAAATGGAGGACTTACACGATACGTAAATACAATAATGTTTTTCATTTTAATTACATTTACTTCATCACCGCTGATTCACTTCCTCTGAGTTTCCTGAGTGTTTTGTAACTAAAGTCAATTCCTGAACTTTCCCCGGAATTTTCGCCTAATATCATAGATATTTTTTTTCACTTAGTGATGAATTGGTCACTTGCGGAAAATACTGAAATCTCCCAAGAATGCCATTGAAAAGTTATTTTGCATCCGATACTGCTGATCAAAATGGAATCCTTCGTATAGATTGTTGGCCCCCAAAATGCAACACCAAGAAGGAAGCATCCGATCGGCATAAAATTCGCAGCATACGTCGCCCACGAGAGGAAATGCAAACGATTAGCATTGCAGGACATATGCAAAGGTCATTGCAGGACATTAGCATTGCAGGACATATGCAAAGGTCATTGCAGGACATTAGCATTGCAGGACATATGCAAACGATTAGCATTGCAGGACATATGCAAATCATGTGCTCCCGGCAGCCCACCGAGAAGCACTATAAGAAGGGTGCACAGAAGGCGGGGTGTAAGTAGTGCAAGTGTGTTGTGCTGCTGGACCTGTGCGTGGGAAGCTTCCTGATGCCTCGTCGCAGAATACGGCAGTCATTTCAGCACGTTTCGGAGTTCGACAGATGATGAATAGTGGCTTATCGCGACAGCGGTTTATCGTACCGAGACATCGGCGCCCTTGTGGGACGACATCCAGCCACAGTGAGACGAGTATGGATTCGGTGGGTGCAGGAGGGACGAACGGACCGACGTGAGCGATTGCGGCAACCGCGGGACACCACCGAACGAGAGGACCGGAATGTTATGCGACGGGCATTGAAGGCTGGCACCGCCACATTACGAACGTTAGCGCAGGAATTAGGGTCTGTTGCGCAACAACCTATGTCAGCACATACCGTTCGACAACGTCTGCAGGAGCGGGGACTTTTCACACGGCGCACATTGCTCCGATTACCATTGACGTTACACCACAGGCGAGTGCGGCGGCAGTGGGCCGTTGAACGCCGCAATTGGACTACGGAATGGCACGACATTGTCTCCTCCGACGAAACTCGCTTCTGCCTGCAACACCACGATGGTGGGATCTGCGTGTGGGCAATAGCGCAAACATTCCTCAGAAAATCGGCGATTTAAAGCCCTTATCGATATGGGAAATGGAAATTCTCTAGGTTACCTGTAACTATCTGTCTTGAGAAAATCATTTCAGAAGCATTCCTCTGCCCTCCCGAATTTCGTCTACATATACCCCACGTGGTATTCCCGAATTCTCTTTCTTCTTTGGGTATTCCCGAATTCTCTTTCTTCTTTGCTTCCAGTCATGAACTTCAGTTGCTCAACGGTGGTCAGTTTCTCTGGCAGTACATTTTTGCTCTGATCGCTGCATCAACGTTTCTGCTATGATAGCGATGTTACAAAATCTTGGCATTTTCATCATCCACGTGCTTCTTTTCATATATTTTCAGGTAAAGAAAGCTTGCATTACACTATGCATTTTGGAGATGTCGCTACTAATGCACGTCATTTTTTTAACAGATTTCAAAATATAAGCTTCTGATTTACTTCGCATGAGTGCAACGTTTTTACATCAGTCATTCAATACCAAAGCTTGGAAGCTGTTAGTTCTAGTTCCTAATTCAGCTATGTATAACAAAAAGATTGGACAAATTACAGTTTTTCCGGGTTTCCGTTAATTCCATTTTTCGTGAAATAATACCTAAAACGATTTTCCACATTATACACTGACGGAAAAAATATCCCAACACCACGAAAAATAGTTGTAGAGGGATGAAATGGCGGCAATACATTTGTATAGGAAACATATTTAATCGAGTAAGGTTTTAAGATTACAATTTATTGTAAGCGCGAGAAGAGCCATTTCAAATGTGAAATGCTGGAACAATAATAACGGGTATAACCGCCAGAATGTTGAATGCAAGCATGCAAACGTTCATGCATTGTGTCGTACAGGTGCTGGATGTCAGTTTGTGGGATTGAGTTGCTCTTGCGTGTTAGTAAACACGTCTTTTGTATTTGTTCTTTTATGTTTTTCACCATCATAGATGAGGCTTCGTTTAGTGGACAAAGTTATCATAGAGACTGGAAAGAGATATTTTTGCCGGAGATTTGAAAAGTGAAAGTGAAAAATCAACTCATTGTATTGTGCTTACTAAGGACAAATACTTACACTGCTGGCCATCCAAAATGCAACACCAAGAAGGACACCAGATAGCAAAGCCAGATTTACTGGACGCATAACAACAGATGCAAAGATGAAACGATTCAGCTTACAGGCCAGTGCGATTTGCGAAACACGCAGACATCAATAGTTCGTATGGCCCCCATGCCTGGCAGTAACGGCCGTTACACGCCGCGGCATCGAACGAAAGAAGCTTTGGATGTGGGCTCGCAGTATGTCGGTCCAAGCTGCTTCCCCATGTTGCCACAGTTCATCAGGCGTAGTCGCGGGTGGTGCTCGCCGGGCCACTCGGTTGCCGATCAGCGACCACACGTGTTCGATGGGCGACATATCGGGAGAACAGACGGGCCACGGTAGCAGTGATACCTTGTGATGCGTGAAGAAATGTTGCACGATGCGTGCCACGTGCGGGCGCGCATTGCACGGTTAAAAACGTGGCCACTGGCAGGTCCTGCTGGTAAGGGAGGACTACGGGCTCCAAAACGTCGGAGATGTAGCGGTGGCTGTTGAGTGTACCAGCGATGCGTGCGGGTGTCACATCCATTGCGCCTTAAACCATAACGCCAGAGAACGGACCGGTATGGCGATGCATAACGCATGCGTCAGACATTCTCTCGCCGCGGTGTCGTCACACGCGGATCCGACCATCGTGGTGTTGCAGGCAGAAGCGAGATTCGTCGGAGAAGACAATGTCCTGCCATTCCGTAGACCAGGTGCGGCGTTCATTGGCCCGCTGCCACCACACTCGCCGGTGGTGTAACGTCAATGGTAATCATAGCAATGGGCGCCGTGCGATAAGTTCCCACTCCTGCAGACGAAGTTGAACGGTACGTGCTGACACAGGTCGTTGCGCAACACACCCTAATTCCTGCGCTGACATTCGTGATGTGGCTTTGTGAGCCGTCAATGCCCGCCGCACAACATGCCGGCCCTCTCGTTCGGTGGTGTGCCGCGGCTGCAGGAATCGCTCACGCCGGTCCGTCCGTCCCTCCTGCACCCACCGAATCCATACTCACCTCACTGTGCCTGAATGTCGTCCCACACTGGCGCCGAAGTCTCGGTTCGATAAACCGCTGTCACGATAAGCCACTATTCGTCCTCCGTCGAACTCCTAAACGTGCTGGAATGACTGCCGTATTCTGCGACGAGGCATCAGGAAGCTTCCCACGCACAGGTCCGGCAGCACAACCCGCTTCCACTACTTACGTCTGTGCACCCTTCTTATAGTGCTTCTCGGTAACGTGCCGGGCGCACATGATTTGCATATGTCCTGCAATGCTAATCTTTTGCATGTCCTCTCGCGGGCGACGCATGCTGCGAATTTCAGGCCGATCGGATGCTTCCTTCTTGGTGTTGCATTCTGGGTGGCCAGCAGTGTAGAATTTACACAAGCGATGAACTAGGCTGGAGAAACACCCGTTGAACAGAGAAAGTTAAATTGATTTAGAGTGCGGGGAATCAAGGGCGTAAAAGAAACTTCTTTCACGAAATGAATGAAATGAAGATATAAAATTCTATCCCTCAGATGTTGAATTACATGATGTGATCGATGCAGCTCGTGGGCTGTGGGTCTAGGTGGTCGTGACAGAATGTCAGCTGAAACTTCTAAAGAATTTGCACAGAGGTAAGTGACATGCCTGTTATGTCCACGAGTGAAGTGTGTCAACAAAAGAAAACAAAGAAGAAACGAGGGTTGGTTTCCAAGCCAATACTGAACTAGGAAATTAACAATAGGTGCCAGGTCGATGTGATTGAATTCCAGAAAAACACAGATGATAAAAAAAAATTATAATGGTTTATGAAGCCCATTTAACAAAATATGTTCTGCTTCGTCCTTTGGAATCCAAGATAGCTGAGTACGTTGCCTATAATTTAAATGACATATTTTTAACTATAGGACCACCATACATCTTGCAGTCTGACAACAGACAAGAATTTGCGAGTAATGTTATTTTCGGACTTTCAAGTCTGTGGCCAGAACATAAAATTGTGCATGGGAAACTTCTGCACAGTCAAAGCCATGGCTTAGTCGAAAGAGGGAATCAAGATATTGAAAAGATGCCCAGTTCTTGGTTGAAGGACAACAATACAGCTAATTGTCGGAGGGGCTGAGATTAATATAGTTTATGAAGAACTGAGCGTTCCGTTCTGGTATTAAACAGTCGCCTTACAAGGCCATGTTTGGCATTAATCAAAGACGATGAGTATGAGGAGGACCTTCGAAAACTTTTTGAAGATTAAACCAGTATGATAACGAATTATCAGAAAATATTTTAGAAGCTGACGATATAAATTCTTCTGCTGCGAGGGACATTCAAAATTCAAGAACAATAGCTACTATAGAAAACTTCAAAAAACAAGTCAAGAAGTTGAAAGCTAATTCTGACAAATCACATCCACCAGCCAAAATTGGAGACAACGTTACAATACCCTTCCCCGCCGGAAACAACGAACAAAGAACATCATAAAAATATGATTGGAATCGTTCTTCAGATAAATGACGATGGAAGTCATAAGATTGGTTCCAAATATGGCGTTCTGTAGAGATTATACTGCAGGTAATTGTGCTCATATTGTAATTTCATATTTTTCTTCATCAGACTAGTGTTCACATTAACATTAAATCTTTCAAAATCACATGATTTTTGTTTGCTTATTTTTTAAAGCGAAGTTTGTCATCTGCGCACAGAAGTTGTTACACGAGGAGGAAGTTAATCAGGAGAACGAGATTTCGTTGAGAGCTGCAGCGATCAAACATTCAGTCCGGACAGGTCAAGGTTTCGTTAGGCGCAATTGCGCCAAAATGTCTTCATCGAATATGTATCTAAAAAATGCAGAAGAAATTAATACTCTGCAACTCAAAATTCCACCACATTTCACCATGTAAAAACAAATAAATAATCGTGTTCAGTACATAATATGTGACAATTTATTTAATTTCCCCTCGACTGAACTCCGTAGCCTGTAGATTAAGGTGCAAATGCATGTCAAACTGGTTAAGACCAGGTCACAACAATTTGTCCTTGAAGTTCTTCCTTCATTTCAATAAATTCTAGTTCGGATCTGATCAATAATAGAGGTTACTATGTCTGCGAGAAACTACATCCATATTCGTTAGTATTACAGATGATTTAAAAATGCGTTTAACTGTTATAGGTGTTTGACATTATAAATGAATTGCATTGCAAATGTCAGGATTTCGCAGTTTAAAAATAGTCCCACTTAAAAATAAACTCTTGAAAATTATACTGTTTCTTCCAAACGCTGTCCAGGCAAGTTTTATATGCCGATTAATTTCTTCATCAATGTCACCTTCATTTGATATCTGCTGTCCAAGATAAATGTAGGTATTGGTTATCTCCAGCGTTTCCCAATCAATCGATAAATCTTCATTCCTTGTAAGAACATTGTACATCACTTTTGTCTTCTGAAAGTTCATTTTTAATTCCAGTTCTTTTCTCTTGTCCGCAAGTTCCTGGATCATACTCAGCAGCTCTGATGGGGTAGTTGCAAAAATTACTACATCATCGGCAACACGAAGGGGAGTTAGATAATCTCCATTAATCTTTATCCCTTTGTTTTCCCAGTTCAGTGATTGAAAGACATTTTCCAATGTAGCATTAAAGAGTTTTGATATATAGTGTCACCTTGTCTCACTCCATTTCCAATTTTTATGGGTGTTGTATTCTCAAATAGCC
This sequence comes from Macrothele yani, assembly GCA_039090855.1. Lineage (NCBI taxonomy): Eukaryota > Metazoa > Arthropoda > Arachnida > Araneae > Macrothelidae > Macrothele > Macrothele yani. Next base: position 140,101,610 of record CM077034.1, read on the forward strand.
GAAACTTTGCACTTGCATTTTCATAGATGTTATGAATAATATTAATGTATGCATCTTCAATACCGCAGGATTTCAAAGCCATTGTAATTGCTGATGGTTTCACCGAATGTATGAGTACTTTATTGTTGAATTATGTTTCCTAGTTGGTAATAAAAAATACACTCTGGAAACTAATTCAACGGCACCTATTGCTTTAATTTTGTTTTCAGTATTTTTTATTATAAAATAAAGGTTAATTCCGAGCGCTGAGGGTTCGGGTCTCTCAACCTCAGATAGGAAATAACTCTCTTAGCAAAAATTTAAGTGTTTCCGAAAAGTAACCTATGATATGGTAATTTGGGTACCACAGCTTTCCCATTAGAAAATATAAGTAGTTTTTCTTATTAACAATACTATATGTGATGGATTCGCTTATTATTTCCGCCCTATGATTCCAATGGTACAATTTTAAGGAATTATGATCACAGCAATTAACGTATTCCTGATGTCTAAACTTGCCTCATTGATAAAAATAACTACGAATTATCGCGTAGTAGACTTAACATTTGCTGAAATTTCAACATAATTTTATTAAAAACCAATAATTTTTCCTTGAGTAGTATTTGACATCTCCTAATAGATGACGTCATAACACAATTCGCTTCCAAATTATAATCATGCCAATTTATTTTGAAATAATTATGTTACTGTTCGACATAGAATCAACATTTGATTGTGACCATGCGATAGTCTGGAATGTTTAGTAATTTTACCCAAATGGTTAAATTTTCTGACATTAATTTAGCTGAAAATGTTAATAGAATTGTAGGTACTGCCGATTTTTAATTCCGAAATAAAACGACAAGATTACTCTGAAATTTTCAGCTAAAACATATCGGAAAATGTTATGTAAGAGGCAACAGTCTTTCTAAATATTCCCTACTATCACATGGTTGGATTCAAGTGTTGATTCTATTCACAAAATTAATGAAACCATTGAAAAAAAGATGTGATATGATTACAATTTTTAAACGACATGTACATGTGGCGCCATCTAATAGCCGATGTAGAAACACTACCAACGGAAAAATTATCGATTTGTAATATAATTATTCTTAAGTTTTGGCAAATGTTAAGCATACTAGTCTGTAATATAAACTCTCATGTAAAGTTATTTTTAACGTTGTGCAAATTTTCATCCTCGGGAATACATTAATTACAAAGAAAATATCTACATATTTTTTTACCAAAATAATAACACAACGAACTTTACACCAATTATACAGAAGATAGTATAACTCTACTAGTGAACCGTATTAATTGGCGTAGATAAAAATAAAAGTTTCCAAGCTTTCGCACATAAATCAGATGGGTTTTTCACGGAAGGTAGTTTTTTTTCATGGAAACAGATTTCTTTCTCAAAAAGACATCTCATTTAACCCAAAAAATTCGGATCACAATTATAATGACAAGCCCCCTATTTCCAACGAAGCAGGTATTTATACCATACATCTACAATATCCGGACGGCTGAAAACTATTCTACATTGGAATGACCAAATGTTATTTTCGAATTACAGTCAACGAGCATAAGAGGGACATATAGAACAGCAAATTGACAACGGCCCTATCCAGAGAAATCCAGTTCAAGTCCGCTGATTCTATGTGGGATGATATAAAGAAATTAACTTCCTACTCTACTTTTAAATCCACTGCCATTCGGGAAACTTTTGAGATCATTACCAACAATGAGTTTTGAAATGACAGCGTCTCGCTAGAGTTACCACGAATTTGGAAACAGTTCTTCAAATAATGAACGCCTTTTTCCCTCCCGAGGAATCTGCGTGCAAAACGAACACGATATATCGTGTCTTTAATTGAATTATTACATTTGCATCTCTTCATTTAATGTCAAGTGAAGTCAACGATTCAAATTGTTGAAGAATTCTATTATCCAGTTTGCAGTTTGCTGTCTAGCTTCCTTGAAAGAGCCATCTGCTTGATGTACGAAAGCTTGGAAACTGATTTTCTATTTTACACCACGAAATTCATATTACTAGTATAGTTATACTATTTTGAGTATAGTTGGTGTACGGTTCATGTTTTTTAGTTACGTTTTGGACTTTCCGAGCAATGTGGAACGTTTTTAAATTATTTCCACAGCTGAAACTCAAACTGGAGAAGGAACGGTCCCACCTCAACTTTTTAACTGCTTGCAAGATTTTTGCCTTGATTCCACAGTTCCTTAATTTTAGGACGGCAGTAAAAGGATCATGGTTCGAGAAGTAAAAGAAAAATGATGTCTTCCCCAGACCCTATCGAGGATAGTGAACCTGAAAAGAAAGGACTTCATGTTATTGGAATCAAAGTGCTGTACCCTATACATGAAGTTAAATAGACTTTTCGACCTGATCACTTTTAACAAACTAACGCTCAGAGTGGACGTGTTAGTCGAAATGCTCTACACTTTCTTATTAGTTCTGCAATTACATAAGGAAGTAAAGAAGCTGAATTACTTAAAATCATCCCAGAATCCCAAACCTAAAGATTTTACTATTCCCTTCGTCAATGTTTCAAACAGAGCAATCACACTGGAATAAACGAAAGTTTTGGACCTTGGACCAAAGTTTTGCTTCAGAACGAGACCGAATGCAAAAGTCTCATTTCACAGTTGGAGAACATAATATCACGAGTTCCGGAAAACATCAAAGACAAACTACGCCAATTCTGCTGCTCTAGGCTTCGATCATTGAGCGATCCAAAACAATAGTCTGATATGTTTAAAATTCCGAGACCGATTTCGAACCTCAGAAATGACCGTTCAATGGTATTAACGCTAACGAACAAATACGGCCAGATAGGGATTATGGATGCTGCAGACTACAATCAGAAACTAAAAGACTTCATCTCAGCTTCAGGATCTGTACTACAACGTACGAACCCCTTCATTTGTTGGATTGCATACATATGCTGCCAGGTTGACCGATGCTCCGGAGGATTTCACGAAAGCGGCCAAATTACCACCAGGACCCTAGATCACGAAGCTCTTCGGAAGATTTAAACACTACAAGCCCAATAACCCATTCAGACCCATCGTATCAAGGAGATCCGCACGAACGTCTTATTTAGAGAAGGCACTCTGCAGGTTTTTAGTTAATCACCTCCCTGAATCGGGATTTATATTAACTTCCACTCAAGATTTCATCACGAAAATCAAGCAAATCTCTGCCCAACAAAGCGACATTATCGGCAGTTTCGACGAGGTTCCTCTCTATCCTTCGGTCCCGTGCCGGAAGCCATCAGAAAGTTAAAAGAGGCTATATTTACTTAAACACTTTATTCACAAAAATCTTTCTTAGTATCTTGAAGTTAAAGGACTTAGTCTCAAATTCTAGGTATTATAGTTTCCAAGGGAAAATCTATAAGCAGGCAAATGGAGCTCCGATGGGATCTTCACTTTCAACAATTCTGGCGGAAGAAATCCTTCGCCCAATCGAGCATGACATATTCACCAGCATTATTCCAAGACCTACCATTTGGTTACGGTATGCAGACGACATAATGTTCATATGGCCTAATGGAAAGGAGTTTCTCCTGCTTGTCCTGGAGACAATCAATAATATACACCCTACGTTCAATAATGCATTGCCTTTTATAGATATTGTACTGAGTAAATCACCTGAAAATCGCTTCCGGTACACAAGTCCCACTTCCGTTCCCAACCGGATGATCCGCAGCTCATTCTGCCCCGCAGATTACAAGACAGCTTTCTTCCGTTCTCGAGTCAGAAGACCCTTCACAATCTGCTCCGATGTTCCTTCTAGACTAAGCGAACTAAAAATCGTTCTCGAATTGGCCACTGAAGCAGCATACGACCCGAACATGGTGCATTGATATATCGAAATAAACAGAAATAATCATGCCAATATTTCTATGCCTCGGCTCCGATAATTGGGCACTATTTGTTAGGAACCAAATGTTTCCTATAAACTCAGGAACGCGCTCAAGAAGATAAACATCGGTGTCTGCATAAGATCTCCAACATCTTTATATGCTATGCTTAGGCGAAAAACTGACAATCCCCTATTTCCACGAAGCAGGTGTTTAGGCCATACCTCTACAATATTCGGACGGCTGCAAGCGATTCTATATTGGAATGAAGAAATGTTCTTTTCGAATTACAGTCAACGAGCATAAGAGGGACATAAAGAACGGCAAATTAACCACGGCCCTATCCAGAGAAGTCCAGTTCAAATCCGCTGATTCTATGTGGGATGACATACAGAAATTAGCTTCCTACACTACTCCTCAATCCACTGCCATTCGGGAATCTTTGGAGATCATTACCAACAATGAGTTCTGCAATGACAGCGTATCGCTAGAGTTACCACGAATTTGGAAAAAGTTCTTTAAGTAGTGAACGGCGTTTGTTTTTCCAACAAGGATTAATTCGTGCAAAAGCGAACACGACATATCGTGTGTTAAATTGAATGAATACATTTGCATCTCTTTGTTTAATGGCAAATCAAATCACCGCGTACAAATTGTTGAAGAGCTCTATTATCTAGTTTGCAGTTTGCTGTCTACCTTTCCTTGAAAAAACCATCTGGTTGATGTACGAAAGCTTGGAAACTAATTTTCTAATATGCATCAAGAGACTCGGATTACTAGTATAGTTATACTATTTTGAGTATAACCTTTGAGCAGAAAAGAATTAAACATAATGTTTGACGGAAACATTGGATAGACATACACCAGTAATACTAGTAAAACGCTGAAATTCCTTTTATTGGTGCAATATTAGAAACACTTGTCTCGCATCAACAAAAAACGCCGTCGTGGACCTGGAAGATTCGGGATGATACACTGTACGCCTTTTGTACCCAGACGGAACAAACAAAAACTACATGGGCATGACCAAAAGGTCTCTGAGACTAAGACTGCATGAAAACCAAAGATATGTCAAAAGACGTCTTCTCACTACGGCACTAGCGAGTGAAGTCGGCAGCAACTGTGTAACACCTCTGTGGGAACTAATAAAGAAAATCGCACGATACACAACCGCCAGAGCCATCCTCCTCAGGGAAACTGTAGAAATCCTATCCAGTCACGGAATATGCAATGAGGAAACATCATTGGACCTCCCACATATATGTCGCACGCTCATTAATACGCGCGCCCTTAATCACACATCTGGAGTATCAGCCTCACGTTCTATAATATCTGCAGCAAACGTCTATTTTTGAATTCGTAACTGGAACTCTGTTTTTGTTTTTCCATTTGAATAATACTTCTGCCTGAAGAAGCCACCCGTGGTTGTGAAAGCTGGTGTTTTGTACTAGTGTTTCTAATACTACACCAATAAAACGGATTTCAGCGTTTTACTAATAATGTTTGACATATCGTAAATGTGCTTGTTTACCTTTCACTAAGATATCTGTCAAACTCTTGCCATTCATCATGTGTCCAAAACTTTAGGATCACAATGAAACATCACCTTGGCTTGGGAAATGTCGGACAGTATTCCGTATGGGCTACTTGCTTGTTAAAAGTTAGTTTCCCTCTGTACAAGCACACTGAAGTCCTGTATTTTGGAACAACATATCGCATTATATCCGTGCACAAACGTTCCCTTTTTTAAAAAAATAAGTCTTCTCGCCGCGTTCGAATAGTAAAATACAATAACTTTCTCACAATAATAAATCACAATCTATAATACCTCCTGAAAAGTCCAGTTTAACAAAGACTCCATAGAGCGAAAACAGTCTTTCCCCCACCAAGCTCTCCTTTATTGGTTATGCGTGTATCACGGGAAGTAGACAATGCAAAAAAAAAAATTATCTACTCAATTTGAACATATCTATTTATACAAGTAGTTTTTTCGTCATTTCCATATTTTTACTTAAAACAAGATATACTAATGACAGAATATCAAGCCATGTTGTGCTATTAAATAGAGTAAAGTGTTTTCAACATCCACATCGTATTAACTAAAAGAAGGAATCCTTGACCATTTGAACTGAATGTGGATTTTTGAACAATATCAAACTAAATCCGATGCCCATTAACTTTACGAAATTATTACTGATTCAAAATTGCGGTTCAATCGTTCTCTTAACTTCTGTACAGGTGTCTAGTGTACTAGGAAATGGTTCTCATATTTTTCTACAAGTAGAAAAAGTAGATTTGTGGCATGGAATTATTTCTAAATTTCATGCAGTGTCTACACCTGAGAAATTGAACTAATTTAGTTTGTAAAAACATCCTCTGATTTCTGTTCCATCGGCCTTAAACTATTTCAACAAGTTTATTATGAGATATTGTCCAAGTAATTCTCCTGCAATACTTGTCCACATCAGTGATATTTTTATAGCACTGACTCCCGCCAAGAAAATATGCTATAGAGCAGAATTAGTAAATTTCGGATATGATTCTAAATGCGAAAAGTGGAAACATTCTGCAAACATATATCTTGTAGATATAGTAGTTAAGTATCTAGTTAAATTTTAAGCAAAAAGACATTTACTAATGGAATAAAAATGTTGTGCTAATTCCTATGTAATGTGGGACAGAATCCATTTAAGGCAAGTAAAAGTATATAATTACATCAGGAGCCTTCCGATTAAACATTGAAAAACATCTACAAATCAGTTTTGGAAAAATGTTTTGTAGGTCTCTAATTACGTGTTATAATAAGCAAGAAATGTAAGACATGGTATTTTCCCTTGGCAGTCATTATGCAAGAGTAATTATTACTTTCGTATTTTCCCTGTACCTTATTTTCCGCAATCACCGTCACGCGTTCGAATACAATCAAAAATATATTCGATGCATTATTGCAAGCCGTTTGTTTCTGTTATTTCAGGGCAATAATCGAAATTACATACAAGGCCGTTGCGGCCATCTTATTCATACGTACGTGTACCTGATCACATAGGTTTATGCACGTATCAAAATTGTGATCGTGATGTATTTAAGTGGTCACATTACCTAACTCTGGTGAAGCGATCCGGAAGCAGTTCTGTACGATATATATTAATATTCTAGGTTTTATATCGATAGTTTACTTAGAACTAAGGATGTTTTGGAAATAACAGCAAAAAATACTACTTTTAAGTTTATGAACATGACTGAAATAGCCTTTACTCGAGGCACGAAAACCAAAGGTACTTTTCTTTTGAATTTTGCATCTCACGGATTGGGTTCTCCAGGTCATTTACTTTTATTATGGAATAAAATATCGTCGTTTATTCTCAAAAAAAGTGTTTACATAATTAGAAAACGAATTTTTCCGAAGAAATAATTTTTCATAAATACGCAGAACAACACACGGCATCTTCTTTCTATGTGTTCAACAAAGCGCTATTGCTTTCCACTGGGTAGACTACATTTTGTAACCTTTATTTCCGAAGCGCATTTTTAATCATATTTTCCTTTAGTTAAAATTTAGTTTGCAGTTTATCATTCTAAAAGAAAAATTAAATACCCTGATTATAAACTTTCTGTCATAATTCTTGGATGCTTGTTGATAATCTGTATGTAGCCTTTAGGTAGGCACTGTGTTTCAACTCAGATATTTTCCCTCTGAACGAAGAGTGTCAATCCAAACAGGAGTGCACGTGACTTGTATATTGTTCACATAAATCCTCCAGTGATGAAAATATAAGTTCCTTACGAAAGGGTTTCCTGTGACGAAGGATAGAAAGTAGAAACGTAAAACTTTCTCTAGCGAAGAAATTAAAATTGTTAACTTATTCGTCTTATTTCCTAGAAAAACAAAACTTTTCCAGATAATTTCGGATTTCAGTTTCTCTCCGTACCTCTGAATAGCCACACAGATTTAGCAAGCGATGACTACAACGTACCGTCACTTAAAAACTTTAGTTCTTATGTAAGTTCTCTATTGGGCGCATACCTTCAGAAACTCGATACTAGGGGAATTTTCGTTTTCAGTCACAGATAAGAATATAATGCATTGAGAAAAAAAGCAGAAAAAGGACAAAAACAGGAAGATTCAGAAATGGTATAGGTACAATGATTTTCCGATAGAAATCGGAGTCGTATTTCACTGGATTTTAGAAATATTGGTTAAATCAGAAAACTTCGGAAAGTTCTAGCGGCAGTCATTTGTGGTTCTTAATATATAATATACTATTGCATGTATAATGTTTTACCAAATTTGCCTCGAAAAAATTAGGATTAACGAATGTTGTGTACTACACATTTGAGATTTAAAATGTCATTAAATCATAAAACGAGCCTGCCAAGAAAGGTTCAGGCGTGGTGAAAATACACGTGAACTTGGTTGCATTAAACGAAAATCATATTTAATGGGAGCGCAGTCGCAGTTAATCAAAATTATATTTTTTTTATAATTTCGTTTATTTACGGTAATTATTTTCATTATAGAAGAATTTCTATTAACACGAAGGACTACAATACAAATAGGGGTAAACATTTTTCGACAAACTAGAACATAAAGTAACATGGTGGAATTGCATTCACATTATTAGTTTATCTCCTCTCGTTTGTAAATAAGTGTCAGGTATAATTCGGTGTTAAGTACGTTTTATAAATGAAGATCCATTCCGAATTTCCCACTAAATGGACCACATTAGGAGCAAATGCTGTATCTCTCTCTGAACATCTGGTGGGTAGGCGATTTTTCAGTATAATGTTTTAAAATGTATGCCAAATTTGATTAAATTTAATTTTACCTGCACATCCCAATATTAAATGGGATACAGCGCTTTATGCTGTCATTGTGCTTTATGACAAACTCCCTAACTTGAATTTTGAATAAATGAATCCCACGGAAGCAGTCGCTCTTGCCCCGTTTTTCTTTACCTAACACACAGCAACCGAAAAATTGTATTTTGACGCCGCTTTGATCGAACCCCAGATTGCTCGACAACTACCCGAGTGCGTTCGCTTTACGCTACGGTGCCAACAATGCACTGCGCTAAGTGTGCTTGCATATCTGTCAGCATCTGACTTCCCAAATCCGTAGGGATTTCTTAGCACCTGAGACGTTTCCATCTGGTGGGGTTCAACGGCACAAGCTATTTATTTATAGAAAATAAATCCAAATAGCGAGAGAAATGGTAATTTTTTTTTTTTTATTAGCAATAATGAAATAGCTTGTGCCGTTAAGTCCCACCAGATGGAGACGTATCAGGAGCTAAGCCGTCCGTACGGATTTGTGAAGTTAGATGCTCACAGAAAAACACACGTAGTGCCGTGGATTGTTTGCCCTGCAGCGTAAGGCGAACGCACTCGGCTACTTATCGAGTGATCTGGGATTTAATCCCAGCGGTGTCAAAATAAAAAGTGTCGGTTGCTGTGTGTTAATTAAAGAAAACGTGGAAAGTTCGATGACTTTTTCTATTTACATTGTCTCTACGTATTTGGAAGTTTCTCGCCATTTCTCTCGCGGCTAAAGTGGTGTTTTTTTTATTCAAACTGCTTGCCTTCCAAAATGAGTAGATGGCCCTTCTGCCACGTAATAAGACTGCGTTTTTTATTAGAAGCTGAAAATCGCACTCAAGAAAAATTGTCAAAAACAGACGAAATATCAGATCTTTCCTTACCAACGCCATTGCTTGTGCGTTATTCTAATTTTACTGCTCAGAGAACACAATGTTAATGGACAACCTACATACGTGTAACCAAAAAAAACCACTACAATCCTTCAGTCATTCTGCTTTTTATTATAAAACCGGTGTTCCCTCAGGAGTACTTCCAGATTATCTCGCAGCTGAAACAATGTCCAAGCATTTCCCCTACGGTAGTTATTAAGACATTTTATTCGAAATTATTCCGTGTAAACACATGTCCAGGTGGAGCTCTTAAAACCTATTTTTATTACTTCCTTAAGTCATCGGAATACATGCATCCCACGGAAGCAGCCTGTATTAAGATTTCATCTGATATTACGATAATATACGCATGTAACAATAATGGAATAATTGACATACCGATAATTGTTGTTATATACATATATTGTTCCAAAGTTTTTCCGCAATTATTTTCCGGGATGATTTTGCCTTTCACTGCGGTTATTGTTGAAAAATGCATAAAGCTTTCTGAGATGCTGTGCCTGAACCATATATGCATAGATTTCAAAGGTGTTTTCTGCTCCGTCGTCACAATACAAAACAGACATGCGTGGTCGGTATGCCAACACTTCGTGAACCAGTGACGTGAAGTCGAACGCTTTGTCACATACACAAATCAAATAGATGCCTATACATTTTTCCTATTGGATGAGTGTTTCGCCACTTTATGCTATATCTCCTTGTTTTAGTGTATTTTTAATGTATTGGACGACAGGGTCTGATATTGAATGTGTCAAGGAATTGCGTTTTGTTTCAGAACAAGAACTGCTGATAACATATGTAGGAAAAGTTTTCCTTTGTGTTTTCATTTACTTAGAACTTACCAGTTTAGAAGGTTAACAAGATGCTGCCGTCAAACTCTAAACTTTATACGTAAAATACAAACTCTACTGTCTGTGTTAACGAACGAGGTATTGAGCAAAATCGTCCTGATTTATGGCGAGTGCAACCGGATTGCTCGTGCAGCGGAACGGTTGTACGCAATGCGGTTTCTTAATGCCAGACATCCGGATTATGGGACCATAGGACATGTAGTCCAAGGCCTGCGTGACATGGGTAGTGTCAGCCACCGCACATCAGCACAAATGAAGTTCCCCGGGTAAGAGGATTAAGCCAACAGCGTGTACTACAAATTGTGCACAGGGACCATATGCGTTTCCTTTGCAGCGGAGACTGTGGCCTGGAGATGAGGAGAAAAGACTTGATTTTTGTAATGTCATATTCAATGCTTTAGAAGATGACCCAGGGTATTTATTAAACATTTTAGAGACATATGAGTCACGCTTCTCACTAGATGTCGTTGTGGATATGGATAATGTATACTACTGGGCACGGGAAAATCCCAATTGGGAGACAGACACACATCATCAAGTGAGGTTGTTCACCAACTTTTGGTAAGGCATTTGGGCGAACCAGCTTGTAGGACCGTTTTTTTTATCGCAACTCTGAATGTTGAACACTATTTTTATCTCCAAACTGATGTAACGGATTTTTGAACAATGTATGATTACAACAGGTATTGAACACGTGGTACCAGCACGACGGTGCACTACCACATAAGAGTTTTTACCAAGATGGCTGAACGATGTGTTTAACCGGAGATAAATAAGACCAGTAGGTCCCGTAGCATGGCCTGCCCGCTCACCAGACCTCAGCCCTCTGGACTTTTTCCTTTGTGCCATCTGAAATCAGAGGTGTATGCAACACCACCACTAAATGTAGCAGATCTGCAACAGCGCATATCATTCGTCTGTGCCTCTGTTGGTCAGGGCATGTCGCAAAGCATGCACGGTCAGCTCGTAGAATGCTTGAGGGCGTGCATAGTTCCTGAAGGGCAAAATTTTGAGTGTGAGATTATGTAAATTGTATTTTCTGAACTAATAGAATTTCTACAGTATTATGCATTCAGATCTTGTAGCATTGTCTAAATACTCGGCTGTTGCTTCCGGAAGTTGTGATTTTCTTGGGGCCACATTCCCGGTCCCCTTCCATACTTTGTTATGGGAAAAAAACATTTATGTGCTCTTTTTGCCTCGCTGAACAAGTTTGTAATTAAATGTTTTGTGCTATATGATAAGAGGGGCGCGATAGACCCCTCACCTCCCCAAAAGAGGGAGCAAACGGATCCCTCGTCGTGTTATTGTGTACGCTATTGGGGATTTTCTATACAACTGCAAAAGAAATAAATCGCTGCCATAAATTCTGAGACATTGGCCTGATCAATAACTTTCCTTGTAACCTTGTATATACTTTTCTTGCTTTGCGTTTTTCAGTTGTTCATATATGGTTTGATTAACACCGTTTTTGTAGACAGGAAGGAAATAAAATTGACCGTAATTTGCGTTAACGGACCCAACTGGATTCCAAAGGTCAACAGGTTTACATTTTCTTGGTATTCAAGTTACATGTAAAAACTATTCTCCGATTGCAATATCCTGCAGAAATGTACTTTGCAAAACGTTAATTTGTCTGCCATGTTGTGGTAGTGATGGTCGACAAATACATATCTTCAAATGAAAATGTGCATTGCTACGTTGTTCGAGAAGCAACAAAAACAAAACTTCTTTCTGTACATTTTATTAGCTGGCAACTATTATCTTCCTTCCTTAGGTCTTGATGATTGAGCTATAACTTCAAGCTAGATAATACTGTTTATATTATAATTTTTTCTCAAGATATTACTGTACGACTTGCCAGCCAAACCTAGCCCCACATATGGTTAGAAGTAAGAGCCAAATATCAAATTGTAGCGTCTCATTATTTCAAATGTTTACGCATAAGCGTCTCACTAGCGGTCTCTTATTACCCGCACAAATCACGGCTGCCTACATGAATTTTGCATTGCTTTTGTGTGTTCTTAAGTGTGAATATCTCTCAAACTTAAAAATTTGAATTAGGGGTTTTTGTTCTTGCATTTGCATCATGCGATGCTGTGTACCATTCAGTGTTTCATTCTCATGTGTTACGTACTCCTGTTATTATACTAGTTACGTATTTCATACCTTCCACCATCGCTATTGCGTTCTCGAAACAGAAGACTATTTGCTGCTTCCTTTGATGCAGCATGTAGCTAACAACTCCGGAACCTCAGATAAATACCATGAAAGGAAGTTAATTGAAGAAATTTGTTTGTGATAGCAAAAAGCGTACTGGAAATCTTAGCGGATTCAACACCAGATTTCACAAGACGGTAAATACACTGAGGTGTCACATTATTGTGACCACCGGCTAATATCCAGAATTACAGACGTAGGCAGCGCACACAGCAGCTAGACGGGCTCGCAGTGGCTCAATAAGGTGCTGGAATTTATTCTCAGGTATGTGATGCCATGTGTACTGCAGTGCATCTGACAGCTGCTAGAGGGTGCGTGGTAGAGAATCCATAGAGTAAACAACACGATCGAGGTGATCTCACAGATATTCAATTGGGTTTAAGCCTTGAGGAATTCAGGGCAGGGAATTATTTTGAAGACTTCATCATGCTCTTCCAACCACACTTGGACATTTCTAGCTATGTGACACGTCGCATTGTCTTGCTGGAAGATCCCATCCGTTCCAGGGGAGACAATAAGCATGCATGGATGCACGTGATCTGTAAGGATTGATTCATAACGAATTCGGTCCATACGGCCATACTTGTGGAAAGCACCTCTACAGGTATGAGTGGATCCAGAGCATGCAACGAAATCATTCCAGAGACCATAACGCTGCTCCCATATGTTTGTGTTCATCCAGCAATGGTTGAAGAGGGTTTGTTCTCAGATATTTTTGGCCTTATACGCCAACGTCCATGCGTTCAATGAAGCAGGAAACGTGATTTATTGGAGAAGGCAATTCTTTGCCTATCAGCGGAGGGCCAATTCTCATAGTGCCACGCAAATGTAAGCCTTCTCTGAACATGCACCTTCATTAGCATAGATGCAGTGACCAACCATCTGCATCGGAGCCCCAGACACAGAAGGGTTTGCTGAACTGTCGATTTGTACACATTTCCGGTAGCACCTGGTTCGTTCGGTAAGTGAGCAGCTCCACTGTAGCTGTCGATCTGCCTTCACGCACTTCGAGACCGACATTTCACCTCTCAAATCAGGGGCACGTGGTGTTTTACAGTTTCCTCGTCACTTTTCCTGTGAAAAAAAAAAAAAGAATGTGCATTTACCTTAATGCCTACTTTTCATCTAACAATATCTAAGTCAACTAACACTTGTATAAGATAATGAGGCGTTTTCTGTTCAGAGATCAACTCTTTGTATTGTTCGGAAGAATAAAAACAAAGCGTGTTCAAAACTTTAGTTTTAAAAGACTGCTGCTTTTCTCTTTGAGATCCTTCCGCCATTCTCTTTTCTTATTCTCATTGTGTTTTTCCAGACAAATTCTCTTGTATTACATAAAATTAATTCCTAGACGCACTGAATACACTTCTATAGACACTTGTGTTCATTAAATTTCAACAGATTGTTAATTTGTTTTGTCACTGATGTAAACAACATACATGCACATAGTTTATGTAGGTTTTCGTATTTTACTTAGAAAACAAAATATATATAAGAAGTTTTAGAACGGAATACCTTCTATCATTTCCAAGATAGCTGTTTTTGAGCACTTAAATTAGGCTCAAGTGTTATCCGACTTCAGCTCCATCCGTTTATTCAGATGCACATCTCGCGACTTACAGATAGACGAAGCGAAACTAACCCTGCCACAGATTAGGTTTCAAAACTGGAGAAATTCATGAGAAAATGCACATGCGTATATAAAACGCTCCACATTGGTGTCATTTGCGGAGAGTAGGGTTTGGAAAAAATAGTTGCATGAAGATGATATGTCTCAGCTAAATATATTAATGCATTTCTCATATGATATCAATTGAAACCGATGACCCATGAAACGGTTTATTCCTAATGTGGTTATGAAGAACTGAACATACTGTGAGGCAGAAATAAAATTTTGAAGTAGAGACACGTAGCACAGTGTTAAAAAAAATAAAAAGTAAAGCACGGGAAATTAGATTTAGAGGAGTACACTGTTTCCAGTTAGGAAAAAGGCAATAGTATATGCTCACATAACATATCTACTTAAAGCAGCACTAATGCTACGCTTTTGCAGACTGTGCGGTACATTCCCCCACATGTCAGTTCGAGGAAATAAAGCAAGGCACAAAAAATCTGTTGAAATAAATAAGAAAACACGGCAGTCATTACGAAATTTACACCAATTTCACGTGATACCGATATCTAGCATACGTAAAATTGATGCCGCTCCAATGGTGCAGTGGTCTAAGAGCTGGCATATGACCAATCGTCCAAATAAAGTCCGTGTTCGAGTACAAGTGTGGGCATGGATGTTATGTTTGTCTTACGGTGCAGGTTCTCTCCCTTCCTTGGAACCAGTGACCCCAAGTTAGGGACGAGTATAATGAATTAGCTTTATTCTGCTTTCCGCTAAGCTAATTATAATGAATAAGCTCTTCCTACCAGCTAGCTAATGATAATAATGAAGCTTTCCTACTGAGCTTAAGTATAATGCTTCATGCTACTGAATGATATACTTGTACTAAGCTTCAAATAGTGAATTCAAATGGTTGTTGTTACTAGTTAATTAAGAACATGAATAAAGTCTTAACGCTGGTTGTTAATGGTAATAAACTAATGATATAAACCTAACAGCCAGACAGAGGTCTGACAAAAACTATGAATTGAGAAAAACGAACTTACGGCAAGCTTTTTTATTCGGTACGCTTGATCATCCAAAGCACACACACAACTTGTTTTACAATAATGAAGAATCACTAATCACATACAACAAAATCTCTCCTTATAACAACAAAATCTCCGTAAACAACAACGCTCTCTCAGCTATCGATGAACGCGCCTATATATACTGGCTACCAACACGTCATGACTTACACTCATTGCCAGATCTCATTCATCGGGTGAAATAATATTTCGTTCAGTAAGAAGATAATTTACATAGAAAAATAAAATAACCAGAGATAGTAAAATCAAAAGGAAAGTGAATATAGAGTATACGTTACATCATCTCCCCTTAATTTTTTTTTTTTTTTTTTTCCGAAAAACCTATCAATTTTGGAGTGTAAGTCTTACACTTCGTTGAATGACGTTTCTCGATCTCTTTTTTGATTTGTTGTTTGGTATCAGCAGTATTTACATTATCAAACTTGGCATGACAAAATTAAGAAATCTATATTCGTCTGTGAAACTTGTATTGTTGAACAAAACAAACCTGCATCGGCATACCTTCCTTTTATTCTGCCTAGCAGGAATCACTTTTTAATTTCAAATGACGTTCTCATTATTCGTTGAATACATACCAACTGTATCAGCAGCGAAGATTGCCTGGAGCTGCCTAACAGTAAAAATTTTATTATTTTAATTTCAAATTACGTTCGCATTATTCGTTGAATACATGCCAACTGTATCAGCAGCGAAAATTACCTGGAGCTGCCTAACAGTAACAATTTTATTATTTTACCCCTAAGCACATAGATATATAAAAAAAATTGGATTAGTAGATGGACATAGAAGAAATATAAAAAAACACACACATATATACACAAAAAAGAATGCATAGGCCCACACGAAAAAAAGAAATTCTGACACGCCAACTGGTCGTGCAGGAAAAACAACAAACTGAGAAAAGAACCTGTGCACGAGAACTTTCTTATTTCGAGGACGCATAAAAAACTCTAGTGCGATAACGTTTTCCAGGCCTAATCGGACTGGTAAAATCAGGTGGCTTAGATCTCTTCAGGGACTTTAATGGATCTGGAACATCGGTCTGCAGTCGGTCAGGAAATCCCGGCGGCTGACGGGAACGGTCAGGAATGGCGGAAATCCTTCGGTCCGGAACGGCTGAAGTCTGTGGGTCCGGAAATCCCTGCGGCGGAGAAGAACGGTGAAGAACGGCTGACGTCTGGCGGTCCGGAAATTCCTGCGGCTGAGAAGAACGGTCAGGAACGTCTGAAGTCTGGCGGTCCGGAAATCCCTGCGGCTGAGAAGAACGGTCAGAAACGTCAGAAGTCTGGCGGTCCGGAAATCCCTGCAGCTGAGAAGAACGGTCAGGAATGTCTGAAGTCTGGCGGTCCGGAAATCCTTGCGGCTGATAGGAACGGGCTCCCCCAGGCTTTTGATATGAAGTCCCTTTGTGCTGGGGCCCGTTGTGTCCTTCCAGTATTCTCTTGGACGGACGTGGCTCCGGCCACATCGTTTGCTTTCGCTTACGCCCACGTGGCATGAGAGTAGCAGCAGGCATCGGCCCTGTTTGCCCTGAGCGTAGGTTCCAGGGGCGAAACCCGGGCGGATGCAAGGATTTCTGCCTTCGTCGCTGTTGCGGCGAAGCAGATTGGGGAGACAAGTCACGTTTGCGCCCAGCCATTGGTGGTTCTGGACGGTTTGTAACATTCAATTTAGTGTTCATAACTGATAAATCAGAAATGTCCGAAGCCTCTGAGTCGCTGCTGTAATTCAGTGGTCGTGCAGGGCAATGTTTATATTTTCCTATAGGAATACTTTCTGACGAGGTATTCAAAGAAGTAGTAGCACGCGTTGGTGCAGAGTTATCAGGAAACGGCGCAGCAATAGTCTTGGCTATGGTTGGAGGGAAAGGAACGATACTAGTATTCGAAGAACTCGATTCGAGCCTTGGTCTCATGGGAGAATCAGGTTGCGTGTTTGGAAACCCGTCTTGAGGAGGGGAGGGTGAAGGAAAAATCACTGGAGATTCTTCAAAAATGTTTGTTGGTTCGTCCAAAATTTCTGGAGGTTGATCGTGAGATATAGACTCTTGAGTCTGTGGAACAGAAGGTTGAGTAGGGTTGATTATGAAATCGATATTTCGTTCATGATACTTGCGACACTGATCAACGTGTACGTATTGAAATTGATTGTCAGGTTTTTCAAGAACAATATTATTTTCAAACACATTTGCTACCCAATATGGACCTTCGTAGCTGGGTGCAAATTTCTTCACTAAAGTATGCGAAACAGAAGACTGGAAATGTGTTTCCACGAGAGTGAGATCTCCAACGACCAGATCTGGTTCCCTACGCCTAGTATTATAATATCTTGCTTGAGCCGCTTGTGCTCCTAGCATTGCAACACGAGCTTTTTCTGCCATGATTCGTACTGATTGCGGAGTTGGTCGCTGGTTTAGTTCGTCGATAATCCCCGTTAAATTTTCAAAAGGGGTTTTAATTTTGCGACCCAGAAAAAGTTCTGCAGGAGTAATTTTAGTAGATTCGTGGACAGACGAGTGGAGGGCGAACGCAAAAAGCTCCAAATGGTCATCCCATCTTTCATGATGATCCATTACAAATGTAGCAATCATTTTCACTAGCGTGCGGTTAATGCATTCCGCAGGATTACTCTGGGGATGATATGGGGAAATGAATTTATGTTTAATGTGTAGTCTCGCACACATTATTTCAAAAATGTCAGAAATAAATTGAGGACCATTATCCGAAACTACTTTATTAGGTGCACCATATCTAGAGAATACTTCATTAACTAATACATTACAAATAACTTCTGCCGTAGCGGCTTTAATGGGAAAAACTTCAACCCATTTAGAAAAATTCTCAGTTAGTACTAAAACGTAACGAGCTTTGTTTTTAACAGATAAAGGATAAGGTCCCAATAAATCTATGGAAATAATATCAAACACATGAGAACTTGAACTAGATTTCAAGTGACCGGCTGGTCTTACATTACGGTAATTATTATTCTGACACAAGTGACATGATTGAACGTATGCGAGCACACTTTGGTACATACCAGGCCAATAGGCAACATCCCGCAATTTACAACGGGTCTTGCGAATACCTAAATGGCCTGCAAGAGGTTTGTCATGAAATTCGTTTAAACGGGCCATTCTAATTGTTCGCGGAATACATGGGCGAAACTCTGCCCTAGTAGTACTAGATTTTGTATAGTAAAGAAGACCCTCTATGACCTCAAAATGCTGTGACCTTCCAGAGAGAGAAGGATCACTTTGTGGGGGCGAACCCGCAAGCAAAAAATTGTAGATATCCCCAAAATCTGGATCATTTATTAATTCTGCCCTTATCTGCTCTCTGGATGTTATATCAGCTATTAGAAGTAAAGGCTGACATCCAGGAGTAGTTTCTGTGGGGACCCCACTAATCGGAACGCGAGACAATGCGTCCGGTAATTGATTCTTATGACCTGGCTGATACGAAATTTTGATATTGCTCTCTTGTAACTTCAGAGCCCACTTCATAAGTCTTTGAGATAGGTGCTTAGCAGAATTCAAATACTGAAGGGCAGAATGATCCGTAATTATGTTAACTGTCAATTCGTTAAGATAACATTGAAATTTATTCAGCGCATACACAACAGCAAGACATTCACGTTCCGTAGCTGAATAATTGCGTTCAGCTTTGGCTAAAGTACGAGACGCAAAAGCTATTGGATGCCCAGCTTGTGACAAAACGCAACCAAGACCAACTCCGGATGCGTCAGTATAAATATCAAATTCCTTAGTATGATCCGGGAAAGCCAACACCGGAGGCTGAGTCAACGCAGACTTCAGTGTTTCAAAAGCAGAGTTAGCCTCAGGTGTCCAAACAAACTTCTTGTATTTACGTTTTAAAGCATACAATGGCTCACAGATTGTAGCATAAGCGGGGACGAACTGCTGATACCATCCGGTCATTCCCAGAAAGCGTGATAGTTCTTTTGCTGTTTTAGGCCGAGGAAAGTCAACGATAGGCCTAATTTTTTCATTATCCGTAAATAAGCCGTGGGGAGTGATTTTCAACCCCAGATATACAATCTCGTCCCTCGCTATCTGGCATTTACTAGGTTTTAACGTCAAGCCAGCATTGTATATGAGTTGGAACACCTGTTTGAGTAGAGAAAGGTGCTCGTCAAAAGTCTCGGATGTAATAATAATATCATCCAAATATACATGCACATGGGGACCCAGGACAGGTCTGAGAACCGTATCCATAAGCTTTTGGAAAGTAGCAGGTGCAGAAGCTAGTCCAAAGGGCATACGTAAATATTCATAGGCCCCAAAAGGAGTCACAAAGATTGTAGCATAAGCGGGGACTTATGCTACAATCTTTGTGACTCTATCGACAGAGTCCGGATGTACTGCCACCTGCCAATATCCACTCGCCAAATCCAAGGTTGACATCCATTTGGTTGACGACAGGTCATTTAAAATATGTGACATGACAGGTAGTGGATAATTGATCGTTTTTGTGACTTGGTTGAGCTTGCGGAAATCTGTCACGAAACGAAATTCATTGGGTTGTTTCTTTGGAACCAAAGGGCAGGAGCAGCCCAGGCGCTTGTTGATTCCCTTATTATGCCCTGTTTAATCATTTCAGCAATTTGACGTTTGCATTTCCTGTTTCTTATGTGGAGCACAAGGGTAAGGTTTCGTCGCAATCGGTTTCGAACCATCAGTGTCAATGACATGATAAACCACCTGTGTGAAACCAGGTTCATCAGAAAATAAACCAGGGCTTTCCTGTAAAAGGAGAGAAAAGCTGGTTTCGTTGCCTCTCATTCAATTGGTTACTCAATAACAAACTCGTTATATGTACAGGAACCGTAGGAATCATTTCGACAGGTTCCGGAAAGGAAATCACATGTTGTACGAAATTCAAAGTTATTTGAAAGGTATGAATAAATTCCATACCCATTAAACATTTCACAGGTAGCTCGTCTATAAGCAGGAAAGAATGCGTAAAACGAGCTTTTCCCAGCCCTAAAGATAATGTGACAGTTCCTGCGATTCTGAAGATTTCGTTATTTGCACCTCGCAAATACTGCGTCGCAGGCTGAACTAGTATTGCAGGAAAATTGTCAGTGCAAAACTTTGTATTTAGGGCTGATATTTCAGAACCAGTGTCGAACTTTGTCTCGACAATAATATCTTCAATTGTCAAGAAGACATCAGGCAACTGAGGAGTTTGAACAGTCACTAATACTGTTTTTGGGTCAGAATGCTTGGTATCAGGAAGTAGGATCGACCCTTGGTCTACTTCCTTTGGAAGTTTAAAGGATTCCTGGTTGGATTATCATGTGGTCTGAAACTTCGACCCTGCCAGGTATCGGGAAAATTTTCACGATGAGGAAAACTGCGTGAACCCTGCTGCGGGAACTCCGCGTGTCTATTGACATTTTCACATCTATTACTTCTGCCCTCAGCACGGGCAGGAAAATCATCATTGCCCTGAGCATGAAAACGTTCCGAATGCTGCGGATTGGAACGGGGTCGAGCATACTGTGCATTTTTACGATATCCCGAAGATTGTTCAGAAACTCGCTGTTGGTTTGCCACTCTTCTGTGTGGTGGGACGTATGAAGCTTGGGTGTGCACTTGAGTATGCTCGCGCTGAAAGTTATTATGCCTATTATGCCGCTGAGGGTTTTCGTAATAAGCCTCGCGGGGTGCCCGAGCATGGTGAGTTGAACTATGTTTGCCACGTCGCTCTTCATACGTGCGTATGAGGCGAAGGCATTCATGAATTGTGGCAGGGTGTCGAACCTCAAGAAAATCTTGTAAGAATGGGTCGAGCTGCTGCACGAGGGTATCCAACATGTCAACATGACTAGCATGTGGATCCCATAGGTTATATAAGCGTGTAGTTTCCAACGCAAATGCAACAGGGCTATCATTGGGACCTTGCTGACGCAAAAAAAGCTGTTGAGCAATGCTAGCTCGACTGAGGCCGAAAGGAAAGACCTCCAAAAATTATACACGGAAGTTCTCATAATGAGAATCCGGGTTCGACACTCTCCACTGCCGATACCAGGTCTTAGCGGTATCCCTCAAGCAAGTGCCGGCGATTTGGACTTTGCAGTCTTCAGGAATATTATATAGATCAAAATGATCTTCCAGATCTTCGAGGAACTTTAAGGACCCCTCCAAACCATTGAAATGAATTGTTCCTGCATGCGGCACGAAATGGGCAAGCATTCTGCTGCGCGGAGAGGATTGCACTCCCTCAGGTACGACCCGCGACTCAGAGTAATCCCTCTGAGTCGCGGGTTTCATAATAGAGCTGGTGCATTATGAAATTGTGAAGAATGTCTGGGTACGTGTAGATCATTCATATCAAAGTTAGAGACACAGGCTTCTTGCAAATTGTCAAAACAAACACCATCACCATCGAGACTTGCCTTAGGGTGAAAAATTGAAGTTGTCTCAGGTAAGGAAGACATGGGTAATAATTGTCAAGATATCGTGTTCGAGAAAAGTTCGGGCGCCAATTATAATGAAATAGCTTTATTTTGCTTTCCGCTAAGCTAATTATAATGAATAAGCTCTTCCTACCAGCTAGCTAATGATAATAATGAAGCTTTCCTACTGAGCTTAAGTATAATGCTTCATGCTACTGAATGATATACTTGTACTAAGCTTCAAATAGTGAATTCAAATGGTTGTTGTTACTAGTTAATTAAGAACATGAATAAAGTCTTAACGCTGGTTGTTAATGGTAATAAACTAATGATATAAACCTAACAGCCAGACAGAGGTCTGACAAAAACTATGAATTGAGAAAGACGAACTTACGGCAAGCTTTTTATTCGGTACGCTTGATCATCCAAAGCACACACACAACTTGTTTTACAATAATGAAGAATCACTAATCACATACAACAAAATCTCTCCTTATAATAACAAAATCTCCGTAAACAACAACGCTCTCTCAGCTATCGATGAACGCGCCTATGTATACTGGCTACCACCACGTCATGACTTACACTCATTGCCAGATCTCATTCATCGGATGAAATAATATTTCGTTCAGTAAGAAGATAATTTACATAGAAAAATAAAATAACCAGAGATAGTAAAATCAAAAGGAAAGTGAATATAGAGTATACGTTACACGAGTGGCTGTTTATATCCTGCTCAGTCGCTCACGGTGGTCATTAAGCTTCAATAAAAAAAATTAGCTATCATGAATGAATCCTTTTTATGCTGTGTGACTTTCTTGTCCACCATAATTTTTATAAATATCTGGGATCAAATACATGCGCGTTCTTTCACCCACTTGAAAAGTATTTTTAGTAACATTACCTTCATCTTTTTTGAGAAAATAATTAGGTGTAATGGAAAATCCATTCCAAAATTGTGTCGTTAAATCAAAATTTGAAACAGGTAACATAGGGCGTTCCTGCTCAAAGTTTTTAACTGTTCACCATTCATCTTTATTTAACTCCATTTAAAAATATAAGGACACCTGTTCGTTCCCTACATTTCCATTCTATCTTAAAAAGCGCCATCTTTCATTCTAATGTCGTCTGGTATTCTGAAACTATGTCAGGCAGCACTACGCAGGCAGTTTAGCAATTGTAATTATACAGACCTACGTATCCATAGCTACCCCAGGGAATTAAAAAAATTACCGACAAGAAACAAAATTCTATATTTATGAACTTTCTTTTCAAACAGATTGTAATTCAATGTAGTTCTAAAGAAATATATAATTCTAGGATTTGACATATACCTGTACTAAACTACTACTATATTATTTGCGTGTTTAGAAGTTGTAATATCTTGGCGCTGTGTAGCTCAGTATTGTCGGCCAGTCTAGTTTTGAGTGATAACGGATTCAATAAAGAAGTGGAATACCAATGAAACGATGGAACATGCCTAGTTAAGATCTCAAGTGTAAGCCACATGGAAGTTATCCAGTTTCAACGGAAGAAGCTCTAAATCATTAAGTTTCGACAAAAGGAATCGAGAGTATTACAGAAAAATAATAGTTACAGTTAACATAAGCCCACCTACCACAGAGCCCTGTATTCTACAAGGATACATGCTTTGTATGATCCCCAATTTATAACCATTCACCTAGCACTTCGTAGGTGCCCTTCTCGCTATCTAAACTTCAGCTATAGGACATGACATCTATTCAATAAAATGGCGGAAGCATTTGCGAGGTGTAGGTAACCAAGCTGGGTGTAATGTGGCCGTCAGTACAGGTATGGATGTGATTGGTGCATACAGATGCCGTATATTCCGTTCCATAGTGTCCCACAAGTGCTCTATGGGATTACCATCACGAAGTTCGGAGGCCAATCGATATGTTGGAAATCTGAACTGCGGTTCTTAAGCCATTCCTGAATAACATTGGACCTGCGACTCGACGCATTTTCCTGAAATACCGTCGCTATTCGGGAAAATATGCAGGTCCAGCAAGCAAGCAAGCAATACAAGATAGCGGGAAGAACTCATACGTTTTTACCTCGTGCGAATCTAGAGGTTAAGAATCCTATTCCGTGATTGCCCGGAGGAGCATATAAATCATGAATGGAATACGGGATTACACCATATAATACATATTTTGCTGATGACAACCGTTTTTTGGTGTATCCGTTTTTTATCTGACTTACCATCCTGGTCATATTTACACCAAAGAACAGATTGTCATCTTCAAAATTTGTATGCCAGTCAATGTTAATCCCTATTTCAGAATTCGCATTTTTTTCACATTCTAACTGGTAACAATCCACACATTATACACTCAATAGAAAATACACTAGAGATACCTACCTAATAGAGTGTTGGTCCTACTCTAGCGCGAATGACAGCAGCATCTACACGACGTGACATTGACTCCTCTAAATGCCGAAGGGTTTCCGGAGGTAATGCCAGCCATTCCTATTACAGTAATGTCCACTACTGCGCCCGAGAACTCGGTCCATGATCGATGGATTTGATTTTCCGCTGCACGGCTTTCCAGAGGTCTTCCGCAGGGTTAAACTCCATGGACCTTGGACGCCACTAGATGATTCGAAACTCGAAGGGTGTTCCTAGAGCCGTGGATGGGTGGTTACGCCCTCGTGGTCGACAAATTGTTCTTCTGAAACGGATGCACAAAGGATGCGCAAAAGCCATGAAAGCCATAGGAATGAGCGAAGGCCATGAAAGCGTGTAGGTGATCATGCTGATAGAGCGCATCATTTAAGCCCATCTCCAGCCACACTAAGGGGCTTTACATATTACGTCAGGGGCATCAAAACATTACAGAAGGTCCACCACGTTGATCAGATCCGACCTTGTACGACGAGGTCATGGCCTCAGGCTGTCTACGCCAAACACGCATCAGCTCGGTACAGCTGATAGTGGAATGCATCAGACCAAAACCAGTCGGCCCTCAATGAAATAAAACGGCCATTAGATAAAACATTACTCACCAGATAATGTGCTTGATAAAGCACAGATTTTTAACATCGCAGCGTTACAAGCAAAAATATGTAGATATTTAAAATGCTTCACCTTCCTCGAGGAAAACGTTCTTTTTAATGAACGTGCACAAAGAATGTTTCTTCGTCGGTGGCAAGTTACAAGAAAGGATTAATATTTTTTTAGGAAGGCAGATTTTCCAGCAAAATCTTGGTAACGAGTAAAATAGCCTGGCATCAAAAAGCGAGAAAAATGTTCTGTACGAAGAATTGTTATTTATTAAAAAGAATATTTCTCGTGAAGAACTTTATCAGAAGCAAACATAATTTTTGGAAAGCAAAACTTTAGGAGGGTAGACATCTGAAAAAGTGCAATTTTTTTCTCTCAGAGGCAATGGGATACATTATCCAGTATTTGAAAAGAAAATGTGCTGAAATGATCTGCATCGAAATTGTATCAAAGAGAAATAAAAAATGTTTGGAATTGACTGTTTATTTCCACAAATTCAGAATAAAATGCATTTTGAAATCTATAGCCTCCATCTTTACGCCCTAAGTATTTGCACTGGGAAAGCACCAATGTGCAGGTATCATAGTTCTCCTATTTGGGCCCTGCAATGCAAAAATAAATATTTAAATCGCCAACAATTGCAGAGTTACGGTGTCCTCAGCTGACGGACAGATACACTCATTCTCATAAAAACCCGCGCACTACAAAAAAAACTGTGCGATTAACGCGAAACTCACAACATGTCTATAGGGAGGGCAGACAAGCAAATGGTTAACGTTTTGTGCGATTCCGCATGGCCGCGCGCCCAAGACGGAACTACAATCGCAATCCTTGGAGATTACTAAGTGATACGCAGGTGACCACATATTCGTGCAGAAGTACATAGTAGGAGTCAGGTGAGTACCCTGAGCGATAGATATGCCGAAGAACGTACGAGGCCGTATCCTTGGAATGACAGAGGCAAGTTGGACGGTGCGCCGAATCGGCCGCCATTTGGGAAGATTGGACAGTACGGTGCGATCGTGTTGGGAGCAATGAACAATTAAAGGCACCCTGGCATGGCGGACTGCTTTTGGACGACTTAAACACACTACCAGCAGAGAGGACCATGGGATATTGAAAGCGGTACACACAGATGCAACGACGTCCTTGTCCACTATCCAGAGATATGTGGCGACTGTACAAGAGACTCCTGTTTCCGCCAGACAATTTCTAGACGCCAGGCAGATACGAATGTCACTCTCGACGGCCCTTTCGTCTTATGCCATTAACACCTGACCATCACCAGCCTCGATTGGAGTTGTGTCAGCAGCGAGCATCATGTAATGCTACTTAGTGGCAACGTATAGTGTTCAGCGACGAATCCCGCTTCTGTATGGGAACGGAAGACCACAGTGTCAGAATGTGGAGGACAGCAGGTGAGCGGTACAATCCCAACCTCACTGTACAGAAGCACACGTTCCGAACTGCAGACGTCATGGTCGGGGGAGCCATCGCGTATGACCTCCGAACTGCCCTCGCAGAGGTCCGAGGGACGTTGACATCCCAGCGCTGTGTACCTCCGGCCCCATGTGTTGGCTTTCTTGGAGGGGCGGCCCGACGCCATTGTCCGACAAGATAACGCCCGTTCTCACACGGCTCGGGTTTCCCAGAATTGTCTACGTCATACTTCGACGCTTCCGTGGGCTGTTAGATTGCATCATTCTTTGCCCATCGAGTACGTGGTGGACAAGATGCTATGCAAGATTTCTCCATGCCCCAGTGTTCGTGATTTAGAGCGTCAATTGCAATAATTGTGTATCAGTCTGCTCCGAGGTAACATACGGCGTCTCTTTGACTCCATGCCGGCAGTATCACCGCATGTATCCGAGCACGAGGCGGTCCAACGTGGTACTATGGCTGACCAGGATGTGCACCGTATGTCCGCTGAAAATCGTCCAGATGCTGTGATATCGTAATCACTTCTGTCCTTGGTATGTACCATCTCACTACCAAAATCTATTTTCAGGCCAAAGCCTCCTTCTTGATGCGCGATTCTTCTTACAATGAGTGTAAAATGACTTCATAAACACAATATGTGCTCGTAAGGAATCGCTTACAATATTCTGCATCCAAGTGCCAGACAAACAGTGGCAGCCGAAAGGAACTCTTCCGGTTAAAACTGTTTGTCTTGTAAGTACAAAATTATCGTTCGAGGATAGAATTCATAAAGATTCTTTTTTGGACATTAGGACTGTTAATAGATACGACAGTTCACGCCAATAAAATTGCTGCTTGACGTCTAAATCTCTCAAATTTCAGAACTAATGGTCAATCTTCCGCTGGAAATATTAAACAGTTCTTCCTATTCTTATGGCACTCGCATAAGTTTCCAAGTGATTTTCAATACATGACAGAGAGTGATTGAAAGAAATGCACATACTTAACTCGTAAAATATTCCGTAAATATCATTAATTTCTAGATCTAAAAATGTTACTCACTTTCAAAATTTAAATTATGTATGAGTATTAATAGTATTTAATATTATCAGAGAAATGTGCATATTTGGTGTAGTAAATATAAAAAACTTTGTGTTTTATATATTTACTACACCAAAAATGCATAATATACAAGAATCTTACAAGTTGCAGTTTCTTAAACATTTTATTTAATGAAGTCTTTCAAAGTCGCGTTTCAGTAGGCACTAGTTTTAAAGAAGTGTCGTTATTAACGTAAGGAGTTTCCGTTTTTGTATGGTTCTTGCATTTAATAATCTGAGCTGCGATTTTCAGGCTTTGGGATCTGGTATTGCTGACTGCATTTTTACTTGTGATCTGATTACAACAAAAGATATGTTGACAATATAAGCTGTTTAATAGCCACTCGCATCTTCCTGGAATTTTTCTATTTATATGCAAATATTTTATTTTCTCTCCAGTATTTGGGGCATTGCTTTAAAAAAATATTTTTCATCTGAAGCAGAGTGAGGTTTGTCGTCAAATCCTTATTTAAGGTAGAAGGTTGCGTTACATCGGAAATATTAAACAGCTAAGGTGGCTGAGCGTACTCAACGGTACTGTTTCTGCCCATTTCTGGAACAAATGTCCCTAAATAATGTACGTCAGACTGCTTGGAACCAATTGATTTGCTCATAGTTTGCCGTTAATACCCCAAACAAACAAAAATAGTGGTAACAAGACATTTCCTTTTAAGCAGTATTTGATGTCAAAGTTTATTCACATTGATGTGTTTTTCATGTTTACCCTACACTCTCAATGTTTTCCTTAGCAAATGAAGTATTGTATGGGAATTATTTTACAGGAGTAATTTCACGGAAATTCGTTTCGCGATCACCAATTTACATAACTAAGTTTCGTTCTGGTGCTTTTGCCCTATTTCAGCATTGAAATCACCCATTTTCCAATGCTGCTTGCCCTTGTTATTCAGATGCCGATTTTGGTGTCACGTCAATTCGTCGCGTGCGTCAATTCGTCGACTACGTCAATTCGTCGCCTGCGTCAATTCGTCGCGCGTCAATTCGTCGACTACGACAATTCGTCGCGCGGCAATTCGTCGCGCGGCAATTCGTCGCGCGTCAATTCGTCGCGGACAAATTCGTCGACTACGTCAATTCGTCGCGTTTACAGATTTTGGTTACATACAAAACGAATGCAGGAAAACGTACGATTTCGAACGTCTTGCTCCCTGATCAAATTTATAAAGTTTGGACACGCAGACAGGATAGGAATATTACGTTTTTCTTTGGCACTAAAAATATTAGACGGTAAACGGTTTTTGGAAAGGGGCAGGGCCCGGTTGGTCAGATAACCCATATACAAAATTTTCGTAAAATCTACAGTTTTCAATTCAGAACCACCAAATCTGGTATACTATCTCGTGGTATTCTAACTTAGACTGTAGACGGTTTTGGGAAGCGGTTGGAGAGGGGGTAGCCCCCCCCCCATCCTACAGAATTGCCGTAAAATATAGTTTTCAATTTAGAACTACCAAATTTGGTATATTATCTCATGGTACTCTAAGTTAGACGGTAGACGGTTTTTTGGAACGGGTCAGGGGCCCGGTTGGTCAGAGCCCCCATACACAAAATATTCGTAAGATCTACAGTTTTCAATTCAGAACCACCAATTCAGATATCCTATCTCATAGTACTCTAACTTAGACGGTTGTCAGTTTTTGGAACGGGTCAAGGCCCGGGGAGTCAGAGCCCCCCCCCCCCCCCCCCGTAAATACAAAATATTCGTAAAATCTAGTTTTCATTTCAGAACCATCAAATTTGGTATCATAAAACTCTAACTTAGACGCTAGACGGTTTTTGGTAGGGGTTGGTGCCCGCGGGTTCGGAGCCCCCCTCATAAAAATTTCGTAAAATCTACAGTTTTCATCTTAGAACCACCAAATTTGGTGTACTATCTCATGGTACTCTAACTTAGACGCTAGACGGTTTTTGGAAGGGGTTGGAGCCCGCGGGGTCGCCCCCCCCCCCTCATAAAAAATTTCGTAAAATCTACAGTTTTTATCTTAGAACCACCAAATTTGGTATACTATCTTATGGTACTCTAACTTAATCGGCAGACCGTTTTTGGAACGGGTCAAGGCCCGGGGGAGTCAGAGCCCCCCACATACAAAATTTTCTTAAAAACTACAGTTTTCAATTCAGAACCACCTAATCTGGTATACTATCTCATGGTACTCTAACTTAGACGCTAGACGGTTTTTGGAAGGGGTTGGAGTCCGGGGGTCAGACCCCGCCCCCGAATAAAAACTTTTTCGTAAAATCTACAGTTTTCAATTTAGAAATACCAAATTTGGTATACTATCTCATGGTACTCTAACTTGGACGCTAGACGGTTTTTGGAAGGGGTTGGAGCCCGCGGGGTCGCCCCCCCCTCATAAAAAATTTCGTAAAATCTACAGTTTTTATCTTAGAACCACCAAATTTGGTATACTATCTTATGGTACTCTAACTTAATCGGCAGACCGTTTTTGGAACGGGTCAAGGCCCGGGGAGTCAGAGCCCCCACATACAAAATTTTCTTAAAAACTACAGTTTTCAATTCAGAACCACCTAATCTGGTATACTATCTCATGGTACTCTAACTTAGACGCTAGACGGTTTTTGGAAGGGGTTGGAGTCCGGGGGTCAGACCCCGCCCCCGAATAAAAACTTTTTCGTAAAATCTACAGTTTTCAATTTAGAAATACCAAATTTGGTATACTATCTCATGGTACTCTAACTTAGACGCTAGACGGTTTTTGGAAGGGGTTGGTGCCCGCGGGGTCGGCCCCCCCCTCATAAAAATTTCGTAAAATCTACAGTTTTTATCTTAGAACCACCAAATTTGGTATACTATCTTATGGTACTCTAACTTAATCGGCAGACCGTTTTTGGAACGGTCAAGGCCCGAGGGGGTCAGAACCCCCACATACAAAATTTTCTTAAAAACTACAGTTTTCAATTCAGAACCACCTAATCTGGTATACTATCTCATGGTACTCTAACTTAGACGCTGGGCGGTTTTTTGGAAGGGGTTGGAGCCCGGGCGGTCAGACCTTCCCGAATAAAAAACTTTTTCGTAAAATCTACAGTTTTCAATATAGAACCACCAAATTTGGTATACTATCTCATGGTACTCTAACTTAGACAGTAGACCGTTTTTGGAAGGAGTTGGAGCCCGGGGGTAAAGCCCCCATAAAAATGCGGCGTAAAATCTACAGTTTTCAATTTAGAACCACCAAATTTGGCATACTCTCTCATGGTACTCTAACTTAGACGGTAGACGGTTTTTGGAACGGGTCGGGCACGGTGTCAGAGTCCCTCCGCCCATAAATATTTTCGTAAAAACTAAAGTTTTCAATTTACAGCTACCAAATTTGGCATACTATATAATGGTGTTCTAAATTAAACGGTAGACGGTTTTCAGAACGGGTCGGGGCAAGGGTGGTTACCCCCCCCTCCTAGACACAAACTTTCGTAAAATCTATAGTTTTCAATTTGGAACCACCAAATTTTGTATATTCTCTCATGGTACTCTAACTTAGACGGTAGAAGGTTTTTGGAACGGATCAAGGCCCGGGGTAAGACCCCCCCCCACATACAAAATTTTCGTAAAATCTTTATTTTTCAATTCAGAACCACCAAATTTTGTGTCATGAAACTCTAACTTAGCGGGAGACGGTAAGTGAAAGCGCAACATTATTAACTTGATTTGTTATGCAAACCTTATAAATACGTCCACAGCGATAAAAAGTTACTAAAGAGTCCTTGTAAGTAATATTTTTTGACCGAGTGCAAGTACAATTTACGAAATGTCAACAGGTCAAAATATCTAAAGTAACAATGAAATTTGGAATATTTCTTTTTTCTTTCTTTTTATTTCTGATTTGACACTTGTATTAAGTTTTAAAAACATATATTTCTCCTATCGTATACCTTCATTGTGCTTTAAACAGAATTTCTTACCATGTTTTGGGTATTTTGTTTCGTGTGGTTGCAGTTTTTTTAATGTTTTGGGCATATCATTTTGTGTGGTTACTTCTTTTTATGTTTCGGGTATTTTACTTTGTATGGGTGTTTTTGTTATGTTTTTGTTCGTTTCTTTTCTGTGGTGGTTGTAATGTCGACAGGATGAAAAGGGGGAAATGTGGACAGTCACGATGCCTACTTGCTTCTAATTTTTTTTTCAAATACAGCACATGATTTTGTATTGAGTTATAATACTTACTCATTAAGCGACTACAGGTTTCTTTAAATATGAACGTTTTCTTAGAGCCTTTTGTTTCCTCTACCTAGCTTTTTCGGTTCCGCCATTTCTTTTTTTGGTTTTAGAATATTTTCCTTATTATTACTCTATTTTCTCATGCAAACTCTTTATGTAAGGTATGTTTATTCTATCGAAGTATTTTAAAAGTATACGTGAAGCCCTGCTGCTGAAGTAAAAAAAAAATATTTCCAACTGAAACAACGCAGTTCAGATATTTTCCCGCTGTTAACTCAAAAAATGAAAACAAAAACAACAAATCTGTGCAATGGTTGAGGCATGACACAGTACTTACTGGTAACCAGGCAAAGTTTTAAGGAAGAATGAGCTTAAGAATTTCTAACTGCAACAAAAAAGAGCATCCGCACTGTATCCCTCCCCATCCCCTAGTGCCGGCCTTTGGACGTCTTGAAAGAGAAGTCTTAAGGACACATCTGTATCGTAATTGCCTGAGCATTCGCGACAATCTTCTGGTGTCGTAGTAGAAAAACACACTTCCTACTTCGCCTAAATTGCTTGGATGTAATGCCAACGAACAAAGTTTTGCTCTCGCATTGGATTTCTGTTGCTTTTGATGGAATACTTTTCTCCTGGGGTTCACCGCTTTCACTATAGTCTTCAGGACAGGCGGCAATACACCCCAACGTAAAACACCAATTTCACGGCAATTAACTGCAATTAGCGAAAGAGAGGGGCGGTACAGGAAATAAGTCGAACGAGACAGATCTGAACTTAGAAAGTCGGGGGAAGGTGTTGCATGAAAAACTGTGTTTGGCTTACAGATCATTTGGCACGTAGGGACGTAGGTTTCGTTTAATATGTTACGGGGTAAACAAATTGTCTTTTCAGTATAACAATTTTCTTTCATACGCATGGTGCAACACAAAAAATTTGAATTTATTTTTGAGAATTAGCATGACGCCTACCGGCCCAGAGTACAGCTTCCCAGTCCGCGCCTGCTGCCGCCTCCGGAACCTGGCTCCCGGGTTCTTCGCATCTGTTGATCCCCCGCCTGGAGCGTCCCACCTGTAAAATACATGTACCTCTGCGTTTTGGAAAAACAAATGATAAGATGCCGATCCTTAAAATTAACCACTTCTTGTGACCGCAGGTACGAAAATCTTGAACTTCGCTTAAACCCTAACTGGAGGAACAAGCTTCACGTGATTATCTGTATTCTGAGTGTTTTATTGAATGGTTGCTCATTAGTTCGTAGTTGACTGGAGAACAGAGAACGTGCTTGTTGAAACCTTTGTTGTGCGTTGTCAAGTGATAATAGTGGAAATATATCATTCTAAATATTTTGGAAAGAGAAAGTGCATTGTTTTCCGAAGGCACTATGCAGATGAAGAATGCAACATAAATAGTTAACTCACAAAAAGAAAATGATTTGCTGAAATGGAAAGGGTATTTATTTTACCATAACAGAGTGCGAGATGATTTACGGTATTGTCACTGTATTGAAAGAAATTATGGAAATGGTACTGGCTTTGCTAGTACTATTCTTATTGGAGATGAACACAGGATGCGCAATGAGAAACCACATAATCATGCTCCAAGACCGGAGAAAAGTGATGTTGCTGTTGCAAGAGCGCAAATAAAAGAACGAGCGAGAAATACGGACGAAGCCCCTGCACAAATTATTCAAACCGTGACAACGTCAATGGCTACAGTAAATGCAGCTTACATGCCTAAAATGGATGCACTAAGGCAAGTTGTAAAAAAGAGAAGACATGCCAAGACATGCCTGCGGAGCCTACGACTTCAGAACGGATCGATGCCCCAATAAATTTGCAGGAGAAGATGGTGCGAAATTTCTTGGCAGAGATAGCGCATTTGGACATCAAAGAATTATTTTATTTTTAACAGAGAATAATTTTCGAAAGCTTAAAGAAGCACCCCTCTGGAGTATGGATGGGACATTTGAAACTTGTCCAACCCTTTTTAGGCAATTATGTTCCATTCATGCTATGGTTGAAACGAATCCAGAGATGCACAGACTTGTCCCACTAGTTTATGGGTTACTTTCCAGCAAGTATAAATAATATAATACTATTTATAAAGTATTTTTGTAGGATTTACAAGACTATGCATCAGACTATGATATTCAGCTTGCACCACAATATACGCATAATAATAGATTTTGAAATAGCTACCGTTATAATGCTGCTAAAAAGGAATTTGGAAGCAGCACACACAAATGTTGTTGGTTTCATCTCGGAAACAAATGTGCTGAGGAATATCCATCCTCTGGCATAGCCTTGGAATATAAGGAAAACAGTGAGTTTGCTCTCAAAATCAGACATTTGCAAGCACTCGCATTTTTTTCATCTGATGAAATTCCAGCTGCTTTTGAAGAAGTGAAATCAATTTTACTAGAATATGCAGATTCTGTAGTTCAGTGGTTTGAGGAAAATTATGTTCTTGGAAAATTTCGTGGAAGCAGAAGAAACAATCCAAGCAGAAGCCCTCCGCTGTTCCCGCCAACAATTTGGTCAGTTAGTGAAAACAATTTATTTGGCTTTCCCAGAACATAAAACGAACTTGAAAGCTTAGACAGACGCTGGAATACAATTCTGGGAGAGAAAAAACTGTGACTGTACGAAATAATCAGTGAAATTGCGAAAGAGCAGAGAACAACTATTCCTAAAATCGAAAGAGTGATAGGTCAGATCCCAACAAATCCACCCAGAAGAGAAACGCTGCCAAGATAAAAAGGAATTCGAACTTCTTTGGTGCACAGAGACAATGTTAACATGCTGGATATTTTAAGAGGAATTTCATATAATTCTACCCTTTACTAAAATGTGCTGGTATTTCTCACTAATTGAATTATACCTTTTACTAACTTGTATTTGAATTTTTCAAGAATGTAATTCCGCCGAAGATGCAAGAATGTAAAACACAACGCAAAATTAAAAAAGTCAAAATTTTCAAAATAGCATGTCAAAAACATAAAATGTCAAAAAGTAATCCAAAATGTGAAACAAATAAAAATTCAAAATGCAATCCAAAATATAAAACAAATAAAAATTCAAAATGCAATCACAAGTCACAAGCATTACAAAAATGCGAAACGCTATGTAACAAGTACAACACAAAATAAAACAAATGCCAAAAAAAAATGCATACGCTTTGTAAAATGTACAAAATAAAATAAATGCCATATTCACAAGGATTTCATGACGAGTCAAGTTAAAAATGAGCTTTTACTTAGACTTCAAATAATAATTACTAGCCTCTACCCCTTTTTAAGTCTTTAATAAGTGCAACATCATTAACCTGACTTGTCATCAAACATTATCAATATGACCATAGCATACAATCACTTAAAAGACTTGTTAATGGATGAATTGAGGAATCACCAAGTTCAGCGGGTGAAAGTTAATGGCTGTTTATAGTTTTGTACTCGAGTAAATGCGCAACACTGTAAACTTGACTTTCTCTGAAAACTTTATGCATATGAGCACGGTTGATTGAAAACTGATAAAAAGGCTTAAGGCCTGTTTATTAATTTTTGTGCCTCAGTCAAAACGCAGTACCATAACCTTGGCATGTTATCGAAACCTTATGAATACGTCGGACTAAAAATTCCTAAAAAAAGTTTACGCCTAAGGTCTTGTAACTAAAGTTTTGTGACAGGGTAAAACTGCAACATTAATAAGTTGACATGTTATGTTAACGTTGTGAATATGAGCTCGACGGATTAAAGATTTCAACAAATAGCCTTTGGGATTAATGTGTTGTAGCTGAGTAAAAATGTAACATTATCTTGATTTTCTATACAAACCAAACTACGTGCTGAAATGGCCCAACTATATATACGTATACTTCAACCATATACCGAAGCGCTGACAAGGTGAAAACAAAAGTGCAATTTTGTACGGTCCCTAACCTTTTATGGCCAGCCTACATGGAAGTGGACACGTTGAAAACAAAAACATACTTTTTGTACGGTCCACAACAAATAGCAATGGACACGTCGCAATCTTTGGGGGGGGGGGGGGGGGGGTTAACGACCACCGTGATCAATTCAGTGGGCTATAAGCAGTCGGACATTCCCAATTTTGGGCCACTGGTTCCTGGGAAAGGGGACAGCCAGTGCCAGAAGTCAAGCACAACGTCCATGATTGACCGGGATTCGAACCAGGATCCTTCTCGACAAGTGGTCAGAAGCCAGTGCCTAGATAACTCCGCCGCCGTAGCGGCACACGTTGAAATGTATTTTTCATACGGCCCCAAACGCTCTTATGGACATACTAGATTGAACTGGACGCAAATAAATCATTAATATAATTTGTACTAGCAGGGATACCAGTCATTTGCTTGGTAGATATTACTATTTGTGGAATCACCAAGTTCAGCGGGTGAAAGTTAATGAATGAAAAAGATATTCCTGAAATTTTCCAGTAAACTTATTTTAAATTTTTGGATTTAGTTAATTTAATTTTGCGAAACAAAAAAAGAAAGAAAAAGGAATGGGAATACTTACCTTCTAGGAGACATTTATAGAACTGCCGTACATCTGGCGTGTGCTTCTGTGAATCCCGCGACACAGAAATGCAATGTACCTATGTGATGTCGCATGCATACGACTTCACATTGGCATTGATCATCTTTTTCTTACCGTTTTGAATTTTGAATATCTGGAACTCTCTGTTTACATTACATTATATTTCTTTCTGATAAGCCGTTCGTTGCTAGTGAAAGCTAAACTATATAGATTTGTGTTTTTAATACACCATTAAACGCATATTTTTGCACTTTATTGTTATCTACAGTCCCTAACTTAGACCGTAGGTTGGTTAGTTGGCTGGTTGATTAGTTGGTTGGTTGGTTGATGGTTTATGATGCAAGGCCCTCAACGGGCCAAATAGCGCCTTAGAACGTAAATAGGGTATCCTTAAGAGTAAAAAACATAACTTTTTACGAAAATTTTGCATGGGGCTACCTTGACCCGGGCCCCGACCCCTTCCAAAAACCGTCTACCGTCTAAGTTAGATAACCATAAGTAGTATACCAAATCTGGTTGTCCTAAATTGAAAACTGTAGATTTTACAAAATTTTTATGAGGAGGGATAGGGGCTCTCACCCCGGGGTTGCAGCCCCTTCCAAAAACCGTCTAGCGTCTAAGTTAGAGTTTCATGATACCAAATTTGGTGGTTCTGAATTGAAAACTGTAGTTTTTAATAAAATGTTGTATGTCTGTGTGTGTGTGCGGGCGGGGGGGGATCTGACCCCCAGGGCCTTGACCCGTCCCAAAAATCGTCGACCGTCTAAGTTAAAGTACCATGAGATAGTATACCAAATTTGGTGGTTCTAAATTGAAAACTGTAGATTTTACGCGGCATTTTTATGGGGGGGGGGGGCTCTTACCTCCGGGCTCCAACCCCTTCCAAAAACCGTCTAGCGTCTAAGTTAGAGTACCATGAGATAGTATACCAAATTTGGTGGTTCTAAATTGAAAACTGTAGATTTTGCGAATTTTTATATGAGGGGGGCCCTTACCCCCGGGCTGCAACCCCTTCAAAAAATCGTAGAGCGTCTAAGTTAGAGTACCATGCGATAGTATACCAGATTTGGTGGTTCTGAATTGAAAACTGCAGTTTTCAAGAAAATTTTGTATGTGGGGGCTCTGACCCCCGGGCCTTGATCCGTTCCAAAAACGGTCTACTGTCTAAGTTAGAATACCATGAGATAGTATACCAAAGTTGGTGGTTCTAAATTGAAAACTGTAGATTTTACAAAAAAAAAATTATTTGGGGGTGTCTGACCCCCGGTCTCCAACCCCTTCCAAAAACCGTCTAGTGTCTAAGTTACAGTACCATGAGATAGTATACCAGATTAGGTGGTTCTGAATTGAAAACTGTAGTTTTTAAGAAAATTTTGTATGTGGGGGGCTCTGACCCCCGGGCCTTGACCCGTTCCAAAAACGGTCTGCCGTCTAAGTTAGGGTACCATAAGATAGTATACCAAATTTGGTGGTTCTAAGATGAAAACTGTAGATTTTACGAAATTTTTATGAAGGGGGGGGCTCTGACCCCGCGGGCTCCAACCCCTTCCAAAAACCGTCTAGCGTCTAAGTTAGAGCAGCATGAGATAGTATACCAAATTTGGTGGTTCTAAATTGAAAACTGTAGATTTTACGAAAAAGTGTTTATTCGGGTGGGGGTCTGACCCCCGGGCTCCAACCCCTTCCCAAAAACCGTCTAGCGTCTAAGTTAGAGTACCATGAGATAGTATACCAGATTAGGTGGTTCTGTATTGAAAACTGTAGTTTTTAAGAAAATTTTGTATGTGGCGGGGCTCTCACCCCCCCCTCCCGGGCTTTGACCCGTTCCGCAAACGGTCTGCCGTCTAAGTTAGAGTACAATAAGATAGTATACCAAATTTGGTGGTTCTAAGATGAAAACTGTCGATTTTACGAAATTTTTTATGAGGGGAGGGCACCGACCCCGCGGGCTCCATCCCCTTCCAAAGACTGTCTAGCGTCTAAGTTAGAGTTTCATGATACCAAATTTGGTGGTTCTGAATTGAAAACTGTAGTTTTTAATAAAATGTTTTATGTCTGTGTGTGTGTGCGGGGCGGGGGGGATCTGACCCCCAGGGCCTTGACCCGTCATAAAAATCGTCGACCGTCTAAGTTAAAGTACCATGAGATAGTACACCAAATTTGGTGGTTCTAAATTGAAAACTGTAGATTTTACGCGGCATTTTTATGGGGGGGGCTCTTATCCCCGGGCTCCAACCCCTTCCAAAAACCGTCTAGCGTCTAAGCTAGAGTACCATGAGATAGTATACCAAATTTGGTGGTTCTAAATTGAAAACTGTAGATTTTGCGAATTTTTGTATGAGGGGGCCCTTACCCCCGGGCTGCAACCCCTTCAAAAAATCGTAGAGCGTCTAAGTTAGAGTACCATGCGGTAGTATACCAGATTTGGTGGTTCTGAATTGAAAACTGCAGTTTTCAAGAAAATTTTGTATGTGGGGGCTCTGACCCCCCCCCCGGGCCTTGATCCGTTCCAAAAACGGTCTACTGTCTAAGTTAGAGTACCATGAGATAGTATACCAAAGTTGGTGGTTCTAAATTGAAAACTGTAGATTTTACAAAAAAAAAAAAAAAAATATTCGGGGGTGTCTGACCCCCCGGTCTCCAACCCTTCCAAAAACCGTCTAGTGTCTAAGTTACAGTACCATGAGATAGTATAATAGATTAGGTGGTTCTGAATTGAAAACTGTAGTTTTTAAGAAAATTTTGTATGTGGGGGGCTCTGACCCCCGGGCCTTGACCCGTTCCAAAAACGGTCTGCCGTCTTAGTTAGGGTACCATAAGATAGTATACCAAATTTGGTGGTTCTAAGATGAAAACTGTAGATTTTACAGAAATTTTTTATGAGGGGGGGGGGGATCTGACCCCGCGGGCTCCAACCCCTTCCAAAAACCGTCTAGCGTCTAAGTTAGAGTAACATGAGATAGTATACCAAATTTGGTGGTTCTAAATTGAAAACTGTAGATTTTACGAAAAAGTGTTTATTCGGGGGGGTCTGACCCCCGCGCTCCAACCCCTTCCCAAAACCGTCTAGCGTCTAAGTTAGAGTACCATGAGATAGTATACCAGATTAGGTGGTTCTGTATTGAAAACTGTAGTTTTTAAGAAAATTTTGTATGTGGCGGGGCTCTGACCCCCGGGCTTTGACCCGTTCCGCAAACTGTCTGCCGTCTAAGTTAGAGTACAATAAGATAGTATACCAAATTTGGTGGTTCTAAGATGAAAACTGTCGATTTTACGAAATTTTTTATGAGGGGGGAGGGTTCTAACCCCTCGAGCTCCAACCCCTTCCAAAAACCGTCTAGCGTCTAAGTTAGAGTTTCATGTTACCAAATTTGATGGTTCTGAAATGAAAACTAGATTTTACGAAAATTTTGTATGTGGGGGGGGAGCTCTGACTCCCCGGGCCTTGACCCGTTCCAAAAACCGACAACCGTCTAAGTTAGAGTACTATGAGATAGGATACCTGATTTTGTGGTTCTGAATTGCAAACTATAGATCTTACGAATATTTTGTGTGTGGGAGGCCCTGACCAACCGGGCCCCTGACCCGTACCAAAAACCGTCTAAGTTAGAGTACCATGAGATAATATACCAAATTTGGTAGTTCTAAATTGAAAACTATATCTTACGGCAATTCTGGAGGAGGGGGGCTCTGCCCCCTCTCTGCAACCGCTTCCCAAAACCTTCTACAGTCTAAGTTAGAATACCACGAGATAGTATACCAGATTTGGTGGTTCTGAATTGAAAACTGTAGATTTTACGAAAATTTTGTATATGGGTTATCTGACCAACCGGGCCCTGCCCCTTTCCAAAAACCGTTTACCGTCTAATATTTTTAGTGCCAAAGAAAAACGTAATATTCCTATCCTGTCTGCGTGTCCAAACTTTATAAATTTGATCAGGGAGCAAGACGTTCGAAATCGTACGTTTTCCTGCATTCGTTTTGTATGTAATCAAAACCTGTAAACGCGACGAATTGACGTAGTCGACGAATTGACGTAGTCGACGAATTTGTCCGCGACGAATTGACGCAGTCGACGAATTGACGCGCGACGAATGAACGCGCAACGAATTGACGCAGTAGACGAATGGACGCGCGACGAATTGACGTAGGCGACGAATTGACGCGCGACGAATTGTCGCAGTCGACGAATTGACGCAGTCGACGAATTGACGCACGCGACGAATTGACGTAGAACCGCCGATTTTCCGCAAAAAGTTCTTCAATTACATCATCAGGATGACTCTAGTTAGTGAGTAAGGTTGAAGGTAATCTGAGTTTATTATCATTTTGAGAGTTGGATAAA
Source organism: Macrothele yani (assembly GCA_039090855.1). Classification (NCBI taxonomy): domain Eukaryota; kingdom Metazoa; phylum Arthropoda; class Arachnida; order Araneae; family Macrothelidae; genus Macrothele; species Macrothele yani. The sequence continues at coordinate 140,142,023 of CM077034.1, forward strand.
ATATCGCCTAGCTCTGTTAGAGGAACTTTCAATTCCTAAAACTTTATTATTCACTTTTTTCTTTATTATAAAACAAACACCACTAGTTATGACAGTGTCTGTCGCACGACAGTAGAAGAGATGCCTAATTTTCAGTTTAATGAGATCTTCTTTTCTTATTACCTCACTTAGCCCGGAAATATCAATCTTGATCCTTTGTAGTTACTCCTCCAATTCCAGGATCCTTGAATCAGAATATAGAGATAGTCCGTCAACCGAAGCCAAGGTCAGCATCAGACGGCAACCTAGTCGGGATATCCAGTGATTGTTGTCAACCTATGTCTTCATGTTGCCCTGATCATTGCTTTGGTCAAGTATATTACAGCTAGAGTTAATCTTACATACAGCTGTCTCGGCACGATTTATAACATGTTCATCTAATACACTCAAGCCTCACAAATATAAAATATGTATTTACATCTAAAACCAATATGTACAGAAAAAAGTAACTTTTTCTGTAGCAACTTTATCGGTTTTAGATGCAAATAAATATTTTATACTTCTGAGGCTTGAGTGTATTAAATGAAAGTGTTATACATCGTGCCGAGACAGCTGTATGTAAAATGAACTGTATGGTTACACGAGATATATTGTCTCTAAATTAGAGCTGCCGGAGACTGAGGGAAGGGGCTGCATAAATCACCATTCTGGCAAAGTGGGGTGGTGAGTTTGTGATAGCATTTCCACTAATACTGGTGTATAATTACACCGCTACGTGGCGGTCGTCAGAACCTCTATAGCGGGAACAGGATGCACCACGAGAAACGAGTGAAACCTTTGTCAAGGAGATGCTATGATACGTGTGCTCATCACGTGACCTTGCATCCCTCATTTCTCATAAAACAATACAATAAGAATTACCTCGACATTGGAAATATCCCAGGCATTTTCGCATTTTATTCAGAAACATTAGCACAATTCAAAGCAAAATACGCTGACATGAAGTCAGCATGAAATTGCTTACAGCTGCCAGCATTCGTTGATTCTTTTTTTTGTGTGTGTGTCTGCTAACGGATGCTGTAGATTCCGACTTAAAGAAAAGTGGTGATACGCAGTTTATTGAAACACGATTAGAATTAGAAAAAACACGATTACGGTTTATAAAACGCGAATGCATTATATATTTCATAAAATGTTGACATAAATTCAATAACAATTCTATAAACCCGATTTTGCTCAGATACACGTTTACGATTACATGAATGCAAAATGCATTACGCAATCCGAGTTGAAGGCAGATATAACCTATGAAGAATTTGCTACCCTTATGATTGAAATATTTTTCGTATTTGTTACGTCATTGTCTTTGTTTTAAACTCAGGAGAAAAAGACGTAATTCTAAAATTCAATTGAAATTTCAGACAAAAATATGGTTTTGTCAATCTTGATAAAGAAGTTGTAGCTCCAGATTATTCAGTATAACTAAAAAGTAACAACGCCTTACATATTATTGAAATTAATACTCCCAAACGACAAAAGTCGACAACCGTAGGTTATGTTGTGTTTTACGTTATTAGAAGTAAAAATAAATTTAAGGTTATACTTAATAGTAAAAAATTACAATGCATTGTATTCGAAAATATTGAAATGGATAAATATTTTCATCCCTTCTATTTGTTAATATCACAAAGTGGTTATTCACTGAGCATAATGCACAATCATTTGTAATTGATTTGTGGGCTGTGTTTTGTAATAGAATCAAGAGCCTTTTAAAGTCTTCCAGTTTTCACTTCGGATAATAAATTATATAAAAATAACTTTAAATCATTGACTGCTGAACAATTGAAGAAATCATTTGGTTATTTCATTTCGCCTTTTGATGGTCAAACGAGTTAAAAAAAGCTATTTTTAAAAAAAAATATGTAGCCTTTTCAAATATAAAGCATGCTTTCATGGATTTCCTTGAATATTGGTGAAATGTTGCTTTGCAAAACGAATTTGATTTGATGAAAAATGAACCTTGCCCTCAAGCATTTTCCTGAGGTATAATTATATAATGTGGCAGCCGTCCTGAATGGGAAATATTTTTTAAACTTCGAGGGTAAAATTCATCTGTTACTATCGAAGGTTAAATGATTATTAAATCACTTTCTTGATAGTTTATTAAAAAAATGTAAACAGCTGAAAAGAACACAATACCTAAAATTAGAAGTTATGTAGAATCAGAAACCTTTTGTTTTGCCACATTTCTTAGTACTGCGTTTATACACTTTCAGATAATTGCTGCGCCAAAGAGTGTAAACACCCTGAAATAGCTGATAAGTGTTAAATATTGCGGTGCATGATTTTCGAAATGCCTACGGGAAACTGAACGAACATTTGAAAAAACCTGACTGTACCACAGCTGAGAAAATATTTTAAAATTCTTCAGAAATTCAATCACTTTTGTGTATTGTTAGAAAACTTCAGAACTTTTTGAAAACCTTTTGTCAGATGTTTTGCAATATACAGGCTTCCATGCAGTGTTCTTTATTTAAACGATTTGTAATATATCAAGTATGATTTTTTTTATAAATTAACAGGGTGAAGACTCGTTTGTTCGAATATGTATTCTGTTTCACTTTTTGCAAAACGTGTAAGAAGAACCTCACACCAAAAGAACATTATAAAAGAACTCTGACCTTTTGCAAAATGCAGTAAAAAGAACTTCAGAGTTTCTATCTTTATCATGTGCTGATGGATGTCGCTTTCTTCACAAAGTGAAGCATCAAACGTATATCTCCTTTCGAAGCGAATAGGGCTATTAATAATATTACAGGGTTGCGTTATTCGATATGTTGATGTTGATGGAGTTATAAGCTGTAACATTCCTATGGGTAATGCATTGGCATCATGCAATTATCAAAGCCAGTTTGTGAAATTTAAAAGCAAATTTCTCACTGACACTGGTACTGGTAAATTATCCAAGGATATTGAAATAACAACCGACCACTTTCGTAACCCACCAGACAGTATGCGAATTGCACAATACTGGAAATTCAGAAAAGTATTATGAACACCACTACATGATACACAATATCTGAATTTCAGAAATTTATATGGACACTGCTATATCAATTATACCGTTATTGATAAAAAAAGAAACAACCTAAATGAATGCATATAAATTCGTTAAGCCACTCTGAGCATTTACGAAGAAATTTTGGACGTACGGGAAAAATATAGATGTTGTACCAAAATTTCCAGTAAACATTAGTGAACAGAATATTGAACGAAAGTGGTAAGATCCTTTGATATAACATTGTGCGAAACAAATTTGGAAAAAAATGTTATGAGGGTTTCCCAAGACACCTGCTGGTCAAACATGTGCATATCGCGGAATGTCCGCAGGGAAGTTAAGCAGTAACTTCCGTCTGTTTTTCTGATTTTCCGGAAGATTTCTGAAATGTATAAAGAAATGTGATGGTTAAACAAAGTGTTTTTGGAAACTATGGGACTATTTAAAGGCCTTAAAGCACCAGAACGTCCATTTTTAAAATAGGGAAGTTGAATGTGAAATTTACTTATATATAAGGAATTTTATTAAAATAAAACTGCAGACATATTATTTTAAGGATCTTTCACATTTATATCTAAGACTCATCATACTGTTTTTCAAAGAAATTGAGTCTGTCATTAAATAAGAGTAACGGGAAGTTTCTAATGGGGAATCGTAATGTGAAAAATAAAGATCACTCAAAAGATTTTGGAAAAATCATGGAATGTTAAGAAAAGTTTACGACTCTAAAACACATTTACAACGTTTGACATTTGTTCCTGTGGAAGAATTTGTTACTCAGAAAATAGCGTTAAGAACAAACTCCAGACAAAAATTGTGAGCATATCTCTTTTACAAGAAATTTTCCCCTTTAACTAATGCTCATGCGTTCAAGTTTTGGACTTTCATATGAATGAAATAAATTCTCTGAAATTTCATATACCACGTCTATCGTCAAACATATATGTTTGTACGACCTCACAATGAATTGATTACACAGGCCTGCAATCAAAAAAGTGTTTATAAACTAATAGCTGCTTCTGATAGATTTTTGGATGCTGATTTTAGGAAAAATAGTCAAAAAATTCCATCACGCACCATTTTTCACAAATTGAAAATTTTGATTTTCGTAGCCACCAATCCATTGTGTTATAATCTACTAAGGAAGGGGATGAGCATTTAGTGTCATAAGTCGTCATTACTGGCGAAAACTGAAGATTTTTAGGGCAGTCTCTGGTGCGAAAAAAAAAAACAATTTTCAAGTAATAATATGTCCAAAAAAAAAGTTTTGTTTGGACAGATTTTACTTCAAAATGGCTCTTATTCATCTAGAGCCTACATTAAAAATCACCATGATTCACCAGTAGTTATCGTGAGGAGAATTTCAGGAACATCAAGTGTGACCGCAAATTAGTTACTCGATGACTCCCTTTTGTTCCTCTCCCCTATTCCACGCATCCCGCTCCCAGCTCAGTTGTACTTTGATCTTTGAGTGAAACGTTGTGGGCTGAGCAGTTCAATTTTTCCCAAGATGTTATATCTGTAGAGGTTAAAAATGTTTTTCCCGCAGCGGATGAGTATACTCATTTTTATAGTTTTCATATTTAGAGTTTTAACCTATAAAATGTACTAAATGGCAGCAAGGGCTTGTCTTAATTCACCTGATTCTTTTTGTTACATTTGTGGGGAATTTGTAGTTAAGAAACATCAAAGAAGAACAACAGATTTTGTGAAGAACGTATATTATGCATAATTCGGTGTAAAACTTGGTGACCAGAATAAGTCATGGGCCCCACATAAAGTGTGTTACCCTTGTGTAGAAGAATTGCGAAAGTGGTCAAAAGGCACGAAAAAGTCTTTCCGTTTTGGAATCCCTATGATCTGGAGGGAACCTAAAAATCATAGTGTTGACTGCTACTTCTGTTCATGTAACGTGCAGGGGTACAATTTAATTAATAAGAGATAAATATTTTATCCAAACCTCCCGTCGTCAATACGCCCTGATCCTCATATCTCAGAAATACCTGTACCTAAAGCTACTGAGAAACTAGAAGACATTCCTGAAGACGAAGGTCAGGTTTATGACGAGGATTTTCACGGTGTTGCAGATAGCAGCGACCCCCAACCTTTTTTCCAGCTGGAATTGAATGATTAGTCAGAGATTTGGGCCTTTCTAAAGAATCTGCAGAACTCTTAGGCTCTTGGCTGAAGGAAAAGAATTTAGTGGCTCCTGGTACTTTTTTTTCATCGTTCAGAAAGAGAGAAACAGATTTCGTTCCATACTTTTCTCAAGATAGTGGCTTGGTTTACTGTAGCAATGTCCCTGGATTAATGGAGATGTTTAATATAGAGTATGACGTGAATGAGAGGAGGCTCTTTATTGACTCGTCAAAAAGAAGCCTCAAATTAGTTCTTCTGCATAATGGCAGCAAGTATGCTTCAGTGCTATTGGGGCATTCGGTGTACTTGATAGAATGTTACGAGAATTTAGCCTTGATTCTCACCAAATTAAAATATAAAGATATTGGATGGACGATATGCGGTGATCTAAAAGTACTTTCCCTGCTTCTTGGACAACAAGAAGGATACACCAAGTACCCTTGCTTCTTGTGTGAATGGAACAGTCGGGATAAGGGCAATCACTGGATCAAAAAGGAGTGGCTGCATAGGAAAGCATTAAAACCTGGAAACAAAAATGTAGTAAAGGAATGTTTGGTTGATCCCAGTAAAGTCCTCTTGCCTCAACTTCACATCGAGCTTGGCTTCATGAAACAATTTGTTAAGGCTCTATCAAAAGAAGAAGGGTGCTTTAAATACCTTGGCAACAAGTTTCCAGGACTGTCGGAAGCAAAACTAAAGGAAATTGTTTTCGTAGGTCCATATATTCGGAAATTTTTACAGATGAAGTGTTTGAAAGTAAAATGGTTTTGAGTGAAAAAGACGCCTGGGGAGCTTTTAAGGAAGTCGTCAAAAAAATTCTTCTGGAACTTTAAGGACCCCAACTTTAAATGTGTCGTGGAAAACATGTTAAAGAAATTCAAAGACTTGGGTTGTTCGATGAGTTTGAAAGTGCATTTTTTAAAATCGAATTTGGACTACTTTCCCAAAAATCTTGGTGATGTTAGTGAAGAACAGGGAGAAAGATTTCACCAAGATATCAAGGAGATGGAGCGTAGATAACAAGGTATATGGAACGTCAACATGATGGCGGACTACTGTTGGATGCTGCACAGATAAGATCCATATACTGCCTACAAGAGACAAAGTGACAAAAGGAAATTTCAGGAAAAGGGAAAAGACAGCATAAGGACCTGTGAATACCAGGATGTATTAACAATTATAACTGCTCTCATTAAACTGGCGGAAAGTGAAACAAGTTAATAAAATCATGCAATGCATTGATTATGATACGCTTTCCAACATACCAGAAATTATTACTCAAGTTATGAGGATAATGGCTGTGGAATAATTCTCGCTCCTGTTACCTGACCTTTGACCCCATCTCGATGATATTCAACAGAACCGGTTCAGTATACATCAAGAATAACATACTAAAGTTTTGTCGCAATAGAAGCAGTTTTACGCAAGTTATGAGAATCATGGCTGTGGAATAAATCTTGTTTTTGTGCAATGACCTTAAACCTCAATTCGTTGATATTCAACAGAACCGGTTCACTCTACCTCAGGAACAACATGATAATGTCGCAATCGAAACATTTTTAGGTACGTAATGATGCACAAGGGCGATGGAATGGTTCCCACTCCAGTGTCCTGACATTTGACTTCATTTCGCCCATTTTCAATAGGGTTCGACCCCAGTGGCTCCCTACCACATACTAAAGTTTCATCGAAATCAAACCATTTTTACGCAAGTCATAAGGGCAATGGAACAAATCCCGCTCTTATGTCCTGCCTGACATTTGGACCCCATTTCGCCCATTTTCAAAAGGGTTCGTGTCCAGGTGGTTTCCTAATACATACTAAGATTTCATCGAAATCGAACCATATTTACGCATGTTATGACGCATAAAGGCAATAGAATGGATCCCGCTTTTATGCCCTGACCTTTGACCCCATTTCGCCCATTTTGAATAGGGTTCGTCCCAAGTGGCTCCCTACCACATACTAAAATTTCATCGATATATTTACGCATGTCATGACGCATAAAGGCAATGGAATGGATTCCAATTTTATGCCCTGGTTTTGGACCCCATTTCGCCCATTTTCAACAGGGTTCGTTCCCAGTTGGTTCCTTACCAAATACTAAAATTTCATCGAAATCGAACCATTTTTACGCAAGTTATGACGCATACGTGCAATGGAATGGATCCCGCTCCTATGTCCTGACCTTTGAACCTGTTTCGCCCATTTTCAATAGGGTTCGTCCCCAGGTGATCCCCTACCACATACTAAAATTTCGTCGAAATCGAACCATTTTCACGTGAGTTATCGTGCGGACGGACGGACGGACTGACAAAAGTGGAGCATATACGCTTCTTCAACCTATTTTTGGAAAGCGTAAAAAAGAACACCAAGAAAGAAATGTCTGATGACAACGAAATTTATACAGTTGTGTACGGGAGTAATATCTGATCGCTCCCCACACAAGGAGACCAGGTGTAGGCCCTGTGTGCCGCTGGCGGATGCAAGAAGGGTGGACATGCTCCCCTGTGCGCCTGCGAACACGCAGTCAGCCATCGGAGGCTGCCAAGCAGAATCTGCTTTCATCGCTGAACACGACAGATCGCCATTGCGTTCTCCAACGCAGACGTTGGCGACACCACTGCAGCCGTTCCTAACGGTGGGCTGGAGTCAGAGGTACACATGCCATAGGCACACGTGCACGTAGTCCTGCATCCAGTAGACGGTTGCGGATTGTTCGCATAGTCACCTCAGGTGCAACGGCAACTCGGGTTTGCGTCGCAGTGGATTTTCCGCTAAACAAAACCAAAACTATGATATTTTCTAAACTACAAATACTACAATCAATGAGTGACTTGGTGGTCTTGAATGGAGCTAAAATTGATTTTGTGAATAGTCATTCTTACTTGGGGGTATTGATTCGAAATTATTTGAAATGGAATATGCATATTGACAACTTGACTAATATATTGTTGCGTCCTTTGTGTCTTAGTTGTCAGGATGCCCAATCACTTCCGGACTGCGATTCGAATCACTGGAACCGCCAATACCTCGTTAGCCAATTAGCCGACACAGTACACCAATAAACCAATGGAGGCAGAGTATAACAATTAAAACAGAGATTTAATGGATACATGCATAAATTACACCGGATTCTTCATCTAATTACAAAGCTATAGTTTCCGGCGAGCTTTGGCCCTCTTCGGTGTTTTGGAAAATATGCCCTAACCAAAAGTCTGTTCGATCACAATGAGCCGCAAATAAAAGTATTAGTAAAAAGTACTTACATAGGTACTTGAGTATCCACAGTATGGTGACACAAACAACACAAACACTCACTCACATTCACTAATATGTCGGCACTACGGGTAGCTCTTTTTCATTTTTGGATGACGCCGCGTTGCTTACGGTCTCTTCGTCAAAACGACATCATCCCTAGTCGCTGAGCGCACGCACTGAGACACACGCACAAACGTTCTCTCCCCGCTTTCTTTGCGAAGATGCTCTGCAGGGGGCTCGGCTCCTCCGTGGTTCCCCTTCCGATGTTGGCGTTTCTCTTCTTTGCTCTGCATGAGTGAGGCGATATTCCGTAATTATTATGTTTCTGCCGGCATTCCACCTGAAATCGCTCCTTAGGACAGGTATCGATAGTCCGGCAAGGATCAGAAAGTTTTTAGGTAAATCTGGTGGTTATTATTCATCAGCTCATGCTTTTCAGCTGGCTTCACTTCTTATGCTCAGAATTGCAAGAGCACGCAGACGGACGGCAAGCATTTTCTAGCACGAGGAAAAATCGAGCCCCAGTTCTGTCGGATGTCAAACGGGATCTGTCTTCAACAACAATCTCCCCTCTCCAAGAAATTGGTAAGCGGTGAATTCCAACACTTGAAACCGCGACATTTTTATTATAAACCGCTCTTCAAGTCTAAGAGTTTCCATTGTTTCGTGCGCGGCACAGACAAAAGCTTCAAACGCCCTTGCCGTCCAAACACTTTTGAGTCATGGGAAATAGCTTTTAAACTCTGACCCGTCCCATTTCCGTTTATGGGCTCTTTGTTCTCGTGGCAAACACCTGCAACTCGCCATTTGAATTCAAAATGATAGAAGATCTTTTCTCAATATACCGCCCCTCGCAAGTGTTTAAAATTATAACTCTCTGTTAATTAAAACCCCCAATCAAGTTTCAATCACCGTTAATTAACCACGCCTCTCGCTAGTTAATTTAACGAGGGGGGGGTCGTCACAATATTATCTATAAGCATTTGTATAGTTAGTAAGATTATGATAAATTTGTCCCCTAAAACAATGATATTGTTATACTGTACACTAATACAAACGCATATAAATTACTGTATACTGACATGGGGGCAAACAACACAATATAACATAAAAATACAGGCATTACAGAATAGTACATAAGATTAATAGACCTAAAATCTCTTAATAATTCTATACCTAATCTTATCTTTAAGTGAGAAGTACATCCCAATAAATATAATATACTTACAATAAAACAATTATTTGACTATAATCTTAGTAAAATAATGTTCAGAAGAATTAAAAATGATTTATACCATGACTTAATATCATTAAATATTCGTACTCATAGTTATGGAACAAGGAATCGATCAACACTCATACCTAACTTCTCTCGGACAGAAACAAATAAAATGAATATATTTTATTCGGGTCCAAAACTTTGGAACTCTTTGCCTTGTGACATAACATCTAGTAACAAATTTGACCTATTTTAAAAGATTCAAACACCACCTTATGAACAAGTCTCTCAATTAATATGAAAAGGACCTGAGCTGGCCGCTGGATTGATTTCACGGCTTATGGATAGGCCTTGTATCTATATACACTTATGAATTTATTTAATCTTTCAGTTATATTCAATATGCCTCTGACTTGCTTCGTAATGGGTGAACAATGCAAGGTATGCTGCTAATATAACTACTGGCCTTCAGTGCAGTAATAAATTCAATGGCTATTTCCACTCATGCTGCGCTGGATTCTTGAAAGCGCAATTTGGAAAAGATAAGCAAAACACCAAAAAAGAAGTGGATTTGTGCCAATTTTAAACTGCTCTCTGAATCACCGTGCCCTAATGTATCGCAGGCTACTACTGAATCATTTAGACTAAACGCATCTGACCCCCTGTTGGGTGGAATCTGTGCAAATTCGGAAAAATCCGAATTGATTGCTGCCATTCTCGCTCTCCACGAAAGTGTAAAGTTTATGAGTGACAAGTATGATGACATGCTCATTAAACTAAATGATATCCATAAAGTAAATAATGATCTAAAATCAAATAATCAAGAATTACGAAAAGAAGTTATGATTCTGCAGAATAGATTGGAAGAAACTGATCAATATCTCCGGCGTGAAAACCTTGAAATCAAAGGTGTGCCATATGAACAAGGATATAACGCTGATGACCTTATTTGTGAAGTGGCTAGTAAGATGGGTGTTGATTTAGACATCATTCAGGAGACGCATGCAGTCCACTGGGTGTCGACTCCGGGAAACCCATCACGAAAAAATAGCATTGTGAAGTTAGTCAATCGAAGAAAGCGTAATGCTTTCTTCATGGCTGAAAAAAATTTCAGGAAAAAACATGGAAACTTTACAGCCCGTGACATTGGTTTTAATAACGACAGTCCAATCTATGTAAATGATCATCTTTGCCCTGCCAGTAAACGTCTTCTTGGTCTAGTGCAAACCAGGAAAATCGAATGTGGGTGGAATTTCATGTGGACGGATCGAAACGGTAGGATCTTTGCCTGCAAAATAAGGACTCGCCTGCACTTCACATTCAGTCAGTTAGTGACACGGAAAAAATTAACTAGGCATTACAATGACATTCACCCTCCATCTGCTCTGATTAATGGCTGGCCCGGAACAAATATATGACCCTTACCTGGATTATTACCATCCGGACTGTACTTGTGAAAAGATATGTTCATATGATCTCTCTGATGGAATCGACAAAGTTGGTATGTCACTCTTACATATCAATATTCAAAGCATTAACTCCAAATTTGATGAGCTTCAAATTTTTCTATCACAATTAAATCATGATTTTTCTGTAATTGCACTCAGCGAATCTCATTTAATTGATAAGAAACAAAATGAGTTTTTTAATCTCAGTAACTATAATTTTGAATTTCTTTTTTTTGATTGGATGTTTAACGACCACCATGAGTAACTCAATGGGCTATAAGCAGTCGCACGTCCCTAGTTTAGGGTCACTGGTTCCAGGGAAGGGAGAACGCCAGTGCCGTAAGAAAAACACAACATCCATGCCTCACCGGGATTCGAACCCGGAGCCTGTTCGGACGAATGATCAGAGGCCATCGCTTAGACCACTGCGCCACCGGGCGGCCATAATTTTGAGTGCAAAGTTAGAAATCGGAAAAATTCACTACTGAATACAAGGGTTCTGATGGAGTAGGCCTATACCTGAAGTCTCACATCACCTATTTTATTCATGATGACTTGAATAATATGTCTCTTGTACTTGATTCCTGTGAAATGCTTTGGATTGAAATCAAAAGTCCCAAGACCAAAAGCCTAATTATTGGCGTTATCTACAGATCGCCAAGTAGTGATCGAAAAACTTTTTGTGAATGCTCTGACAATATCATTAACAAAATAAACAACAAAAATAGATATTGGATTTTCCTGGGAGATACTAATATTAGCAACCTATCTCTAAGTGAAATCTAGCTTAATATGCTATAAGGCAATTTTTTTCAGATGTTCATTTCTTTACCAACTCGTGGTGCCAATATTCTAGACCATATCGGTACTAACTTACTTAATACTGCTTTAGAGTCCGCAGTGATTGATTTTAGTATTAGTCATCACAACCCTGTCTTCATTCATGTTCCAGTTTTTACAAATTACCATTACTCAATTAACCACAAAACAATCTCTTATTGTGACTACACCACGGTAGCTGACCTAGTTTCTAATTTTGACTAGGACAAATCGGGTATTATCAATACCACTTGTCCAACTATAGCTACCGAAATTTTGCAAAGCCTTTTGCATGATTTCCTTGAGATCACAACCGTTCACAAGGTTGTTAATACTAAATATGACATTAAGATCCAACCTTGGATGACCAATGGAATCATTAGATCAATAAAAAAATGATAAGCTTCGTAAGAAAAATAGAAAAAATCCTTAAAACAGTCACTTACGTGATAAACATAAAAGTTGTAATAATGCCCTAAGAAATATTATTCAGCATGCGAAAGTTGCTTATTACAACCTCGCTATTTCAGATGCAGGAAATAATTCATATCAAAAATGGAAAATAATCAAATCAGCAATTAACAAACGATCCTGTGCTACTGAAACTCCGCTGACGTTAAAAGAAAATTCTGGTAATTTTAATGTTGATTCAAAATCAGTCGCTGATGAATTCAACAATTACTTCATTAACATAGGTCATAATTCAGCATCTCAGCAAGACTTGCCCACAAATACTAAAGGTTATGCTTGTTTATCCAAAATTAAGGAAGTTCCTCTTTCAATGTTTCTACGCCCTTTGGATGATACTGAATCCTATAATATTATTACTTCATTGTCCCTAAAAAGAAGTGCTGGTTCAGACAATATTAATAGCAGAGTCATAAAAGACTCGATCGCTATTTTAGTACCACTTATAACAAATACTATTAATCTGAGTTTTTATTCAGGTCAGCTTCCTGACAGTCTGAAAATCGCTAAGGTTATTCCTATTTTTAAAAAAAAGGAGATAGGGAATCTACCTGTAATTACAGACCGATATCTTTGTTACCCGTTTTGAGTAAGATTTTTGAAAGGTCTATTCACAGCAGAATGGTTGATTTTTTACACAATCGTGGTATGCTCTCTTTGGAACAGTTCGGTTTCCAAAAAAAACAGGTTTACTGAAATGGCTGTTGATAAGTTGTTAAACTTCACTTCCGAAGCACTAGATGACAGTTATTATACTATTTGTGTTTTTATTGATTTTCAAAAAGCTTTCGACAAGGTAAATCAAGACATTCTGTTACATAAATTACCCAAATACGGTTTTCGTGGCAAAATTCTTTCACTCTTAATGAGCTACCTCTCTCATCGCAAACAGTATGTCACTGTAAATAAAATAAACTCCGATGTACTTAATATTTCATGTGGAGTGCCTCAAGATTCGGTATTGGGACCGTTACTGTTCCTGTTATATAATAATGACATTCCTCTGTGCCTGCAATTAACTCATGCTTTGCTATACGCTTATAACACTGTCATTTTTCAAAAATGTCATGATTTGCATAAGTTGCAGATAAATGTAAATGATGATCTATCAAATTTATCTCATTGGTTATGCTCTAACAAATTATCACTTAATATTCTAAAAACCAACGCCGTATATTTCCGGTCGTAGTGAGCAATGGGTTTTCCTCCTCGGGGCGCTCCATGGTAACAATGGCACACACAACAGCTACTAGGGCCTCTGTGAATCTTGGAGTGGTGCCAGCTAGTTCTGTGTGACATTGGCGAAAAGACCCCAACTCACTGGGTTTTGTTCCAGAATCCTTAGGTTGAATGACCAACTGGAACCCTCAGCTGTGGGCTAATCCCCTACACTGATGTACGTACCTGAATAAAAAGACAAAAATAAATATTAAGAATGATTCAATTGTGGGATATGGTGGACCTACCACACTTGAGAAGGACGGTCCACCACGGAATCGACCTGGACTTTCTAAACAGCGTATGAGAAATCGATCTCGGCTGAGTGAATGTAAGATTGGTGTATGGAATACTAGAGGTATAATTGGCAAGATGAGTGAGGTGATTGAGGAGATGAATGAGTATAGACTGGATGTGCTGTGTGTAAGTGAAACCAAAAAGAAGGAAATTGGGGTAGAAGAAGTGAGTGGCACGGTGAGTGTGTGGTCTGGAGTATTGAATAATATGAGAGGACAGGCTGGTGTATGTGTGATTTTAAGTGAAAAGATGAAGAACAACTTGATTCACTATAGTTGCATAAGTGAGAGAATTCTCTGGATTCGTTTGAAAGTGAAACTTCAGAGAATTGTAATTGTTGTAGTGTATGCTCCTTGCGACTCGGAACCTTCTGACAAGAAAAGCGATTTCTGGAATGAGCTAAAAGCTGTTTTGAGCCAGTTTGGTGCTAAAGAAAAAGTTATAATAGCAGGGGATTTCAATGCTAGAGTAGGTGTGCAGAATGAAATTTATGACAATGTTCTGGGTAAGTTTAATGATCCTTGTGTGAATGATAATGGTGAAAGATTAATTGACTCTGCATTGAGAATGATTTGTGTGTATCTAATACATTTTTCAACCACAAGTATATACACACATATACTTGGGAAAATCGACTCTTGGTCAAAAGAGTGTGATAGATTTTGTTGTCTACGATCAGCGTTTGAAACACTTAGTTGTTGACACCCGTGTGATGTGAGGTACGGATGTTGGTTCTGATCATTACTTGGTAGTGTCACGAGTGAAACTTAATGTTGGTTGGAGGAAAAGGAAAAGGAAGAGACCCAGGATAGAAAGAATAAAGGTTGAAAGGCTCCTTGAAGATCATCAGCGGTATTCTGACTTACTGAGAGAACGACTGAAGGATCTGAAGTCTGGTGAGAGGGATGTAGAAAAGAAGTGGGAATGTTTTAAGAACTGTGTTGTCACTGCTGCTAAAGAGGTCTGTGGCACCACAATAGTGGGTAACAATAGAGGTGATGCTTGGTGGAATAGTGAGATTGATGAGGCAGTAAAGAAAAAAGGAAGCCTATTTGGGGGTGTTGCTAGATAGAGTCTCTGTGGATGAATATCGCTGTAAGAAGCGTGAAGCTGCTAAGCTGGTTCGCCACAGTAAGGCAAAAGATAGGAAAGAGAAAGTGAAAAGGCATGAACTGGCTTTTTGGAAAGATAGAAATTCCTTCTGGAAGTACATGAGACTCAGGAAAAGTAAGGGAAACAAAGTTGTAAGTTGTGTGAAGAATGAGATTGGGGAAATGATATGGGAGCCCAATGAGTTAAGTGACAGATTGGGCAAATACTTCTATGAGTTATTAGATCAGGAGAGCAAAAATGATTCTGAGACAGATGCAGATGATGTCACAATGAGGGATGAAAGCACAGGAGGGATCTCGAGAGAAGAAGTGTGTAAAGCTCTAAAATCTCTTCAGAATGGTAAGGCTCCAGGAGCTGATGGCATAACTGCAGAGATGTTGAAGTATGGTGGTGACTCTATAATTGACTTGTTAACTGAAATTTGTCAGTTGTGCTGGGAGTTAGGAATGGTCCCTCGGGATTGGAAGGATGCTATTATTGTTCCTTTGTATAAGGGAAAAGGTGATCAGACTGAATGCAAGAACTATCGTGGTATTAGCCTACTGAGTGTGCCAGGAAAAGTGTTTGGTAAGGTTGTTATCGAAAAAGTACGGGGTCACACATCACAGAAAGTGTGGGATGTTCAGAGTGGTTTTATGCCTGGTAAAGGCTGCCCTAACGAGATTTTTGCATTACGCATGATGATTGAAAAGTATCTGGCTGTTGGGAAGAAAGTTTTTACTGCCTTCATAGGTTTAGAGAAAGCTTACGACCGAGTCAATAGGACACTTTTGTGGAAGGTATTGAATGAATATGGTGTTACTGGGAATCTACTTAATAGTGTAAAAGCCATGTATGCTGGTAGTAGAGCTTGTGTACGAGGAATGGTGTTTTATCAAAATGGTTTTCCATTGGTGCAGGAGTTAGACAAGGTTGTGTAATGTCACCATGGCTGTATAATATATTTATGGACGAATGCATGCGTGAGGCCAAAATAAATAATAGTGGTTTATGTCTTGGTGATATCCGTGGGTGCAGATTGCTGTATGCTGATGACACTGTCCTGTTGGCAGAGAGCAAAAATGAGTTGCAGATTATGTTGGCTTGGATGCACGAAGTTTGCACAAAATTCAAACTGAGTATAAATATGGGAAAAACCAAAGTTATGGTGTTTGAGAGAGGAATGGGTAGCACTGAATGTAATGTAAGTATAAATGGCACTGGGATTGACCAGGTGAGTGAGTCTGTGTATTTAAGAAGCAGGTTTGACAGAGAGAACAACTTGGATGGTGAAATCAGTAGGCGAGTGAATTTTTCTTTGAAAGTCATAGCTGCTCTGGGAGGTTTTCACAGGAATGATGGGTTCTCTAGAGAGTCCCGCATGGCTGTGTATGAAACAGTAATTGCTCCTACTGGGATGTATGGCAGTGAAACCTGGGAACTGCAGAAGAAACATAGGAGTCGTTTGTGTGCTGGAGAAATGCGTTACTTACGTGGGATTTGTGGCAAGACACGATCTGATATGTGAGGAATGAAGATGTATTGCAGTTGTGTGATGTAAAGCAAAATGTTGTTATCAAGGTGGAGACCAATATGCTTCGGTGGTTTGGCCATGTTTAAAGAATGAGTGATGAAATGTTTACTAAGAAAATATTTTCAGCCCAAGTGGCAGGAAGGAAAGGCAGAGGAAGGCCAAGGAAGACATGGGTGGATCAGATTCAGGAGTGTCTGCATGAGAAAAAGATTATGAGTATGAAGTATAAAAGATCTTGTGTACGGCGTGTAATGGATATCAGTGAAGCACGAGTTGTATGTCAAGATCGCTGTAAATGGCGAAGTTTGATACGACAACAATAAGTAAAAATATCTGGAAGTTTGTATTTCTTTTTGGAGCTAACCTCTGAATCTCAGAGAACAGCTTAGTGATATGTATGTATGTATGTATGTATATTTCCGAAACGTTCATAAAATAGATTACATACATAACTTTATAGTCAGGATTAATGATCTCCCCCTTAAAATTGTGGATAAATTTCAGTATCTTGGTGTTTAGTTTGATGAATTCATTAACTGGAATACGCATGTCCAGTTTGTTTTAAAAAAAGTTTCCTTACAGGTTGGCCTGCTTGGTAAAATTAAGCATCTTTTCCCTATCAATGTCCTAAAAACATTTTACTATGCTTTTATTTATACCCATCTCTCCTATTGTCTGGAATCTTGGTATTGAAATATAAGTGCAAACAATAAGTTATGCTTGCTCAAATTACAGAAGAAATCTGTTCGCTATATGCTGAACACTGATTACATGTCTCATTCTAAACCATTATTTCTAAAACTAAATATTCTAAAATTCATGAAATGTTTACCTTGAACCTAGGTATCATGTTTTTTAAAATAATGCATCTTAAACTGCCTATTTTTCAATCTGACATAAAATATCTGGATTATTCTATCTTCACCAGATCTGTTGCTAACAACAATTTATGCCAGCCGTGTGTTAGACTTAATTATGGTTTAAATAGCATACTGTATAAAGCCATTATCCTATGGAATAATCTCCCAGAGAGCATCAGATCCCTGGAAAATATCAAAAAGTTTTCCTTGTCTCTGCGAAATTACATTGCAAATCACCCTGATCTCCATAACGAATCTCAACCCTATCATTAAATTGTAGTTCCAAGCATGCTGCTAACAGTGGTGCGTCTGTTATACCATCTTACTTGCTTTCAGATATGTCATATGTTTTATTCTTTTTCTTACATCTGATAGGGGGAATCGCCTTTCAACCAATGTGTTCAGATTCCTCCTGGTGTATTGCATTTTCATTGAACTGTAAGTTTTAAATGTGTGCAATAAATAATTGTATTATTGTTTTATTGACCCAATTTCGCCCATTTTCAATACGGTTTGTCCCCAGGTCGTCCCCTACCAGATACTAAAATTTAATCGAAATCGCACCTTTTTCACGTTCGCTATGACGCGTAGACCTTTGACCGCATATCGTTCGCTTTCAATGGTTCATTCCCAGGTATTCCCCTTCCACAAACTAAATTTTCATCGAAATCGAACGATTTTTAAGTGAGTTATCGTGTGGACGGTCATACGCACACAACGCGTGACGTAAGGAGGCAGATGGGAATCGCCACCATCTGCTCGCAAGAGTGTGATGTCATTAAACTCTAATAGGATCCACACACAAAGCGTAAAGTAATGAGACAGATGGCGTGACAGCGCGCCGACATGTCACTCTCGAGATTGTGACGTCATAAGATTTCTAAGCATGGATAACATCAATGGGACGACGCCATGACACTAAAAACGTGTAAATTGAGGGTGGTTATTTAACGCACTAAGCGAATTTTCCTACAGTCGAAATCAAGCTAATTCAATTTCTAGTACGAGAAAACAGTAGGTTAACGACTTTCATCAAAATCCTTAGAGCCGTTTTCTAAATAAAATTTACATACATTCAAGAATTGCTCCTTTAAAGTAAACGTCAAGTAATTTGCTTCCTATACTTCCGATGGAAAAACGTCTGTACACATTTTCTTCATAATTAATGCGTTCCCAAGGATGAAACTTTTAACATCGATTAAAATAGCTTCATTTTATGACTTGGAATACTTAATATTTTCTGAAACATAACCATAATTATGAAATCCAACATTTGTTTGTCTACTGACGTCATCAAAGAACAGGTCGCGCCATCCCATGGTTCCAACAGCACCAAAGGAATAGTTATTGATTTTTTATATAATAATGGTTATGTTTTAGAAAATATTAAGTATTCCAAGTTATAATATGAAGTTATTTTTTTCGTTGTTCAAATTTTCATCCTTGGGGACACAATAATTGTGAAGGAAATGTGTACAAGTTTTACCATTGGAAGTATAGGAAGCAAAATTGCTTGACATCCACCTAAATAGTATGGGACAAGGGAGATGGAATGGATCCCTATCCTATGTCCTGACCTTTGACAACATTTCGTCAGTTTTCAATAGGGTTCGTCCCCAGGTGGTCCCCTAACGCATAATAAAATTTCATCGAAATCGAACCATTTTTACGCGAGTTATCTTGCCGTCAGACGGACGGACAAAACTGGAGCATATAAGCTTCTTCAACCTACGGGTGGAAAGCGTAAAAAAGCGCCTTTAATTAGGCTTTCATCAAAAAGCGTGCATTACTCGTACTTATTTAAATTTACACATGCGTAAATAAAACGTATTGAAAATGAATTCATAACACATTTCAGTGTTCATTGGTTTGGAAAACTGTTGGTAACAGGAGAGGGAACATTAATTATAAAAAAACAAATTACCTCTGACGATGTGTAACTTTCCTTCCGATTTTGGAGCGAATTCTTCCAATTGCACAGCTTTTTTATCACACTTATCGTTCCTAAACCCTTTGCGTGCGCATGCGAAATAATATTTACGCGGAAGACAAATTTCAAAAGGAACAAAGCACAGTTCAATGGTTTTATATGTGCTTTATCCGGAGTCATATGTTTCATGACTCTTTCAACCGCGACTGAAAATTCTGAAGCAGAGGATTTTGTGAAAAAAGTTGTCCTGCAGAAAATACACATACTCGTCATGTGCATACCAGCCGTGAGTCTGCATGTTGACTACGGCAAAAGATCATGGCTGTTATATAACCCAGGTCCTACTTGCAGAAGATTCGTGTACTCGTGAAACGCATCATTAGGTAATGGCGCCAAGTTCAACCCAGTTAAGCCGAAACTATCTCTAATAAAAATTATCTGAGCTTCTGGGCAGGAAACTTGTGAAGTCGTGTTCACATTGGCGCCATGTTCAGGAGGCAACTTTTTTGCCTTTTACTCAGTATGGACAAATTGAATTTGACTTCCATCTTGTTGTTTTCAGTGTTTTATTCATTCGTATTAGGGCACAACTTCTGAAAAAGAAAAAAATGCCGAGGAAATTTTGTTTTCACATGTGCAAATCGCAGTATTCAAAAACGTTGTACAGCATCAGCCTTCAGCTTTCCTGAAGAGGATGACTTCTAGCTTAAACGGTATAACGCCACACCTAGAAAGGATTTGAAGCCAACAAAATGGCAGCTGCTAATCGTATGGTTTCAAAAGGCAAGCAACGTTTCTTTATGAACATGCATTTCTCTTCGCAAGATGCATACTTAGTGAAGAAAAACAACTGTATATACACAGTCGAGTCCCATTATTGAGACCACATCGTACATTTGACGTCAAAAGCGCGTAGCCAATGAAAGAAGGCACGTGTCATGAGCTGGTTTGGAGGGTATATAAGGTGCGGGTATCCTGAAAACATATAATTCGTTGCGGTCATTGATAAAAAGAGCCATATATCAGATTTGCAAAAAAAGATGATTATCGGCTTTCGGGAAAAGGATTGCAGTATTTCTGAAACAGCGCCTTTTTTGAACTGTTTGCGTGCTGCTGTAGTTAAGGTGTATAGTGATTGGGGAAAAGGTACCATTGTGAATAAGCGACGCGAAAACTGCGGAGCACCAAGTGTCATTGATGTGAGAGGTGAACGTCGTCTTCGAAGGTGCGTGATGGCCGATCGACACGCTAGATTGGAGCAAATCACTGGCCAAATGAACCAGAGAGCAACCGGAAGTGTGTCAAAAATGACAATTTAGGGAACTCTGCTGCGTATGGGGCTCCGATGCAGACGGATGGTCACTGCACCTTCGCAAACGAAGGTGCGTCGGCAAAAGGGCTTACGTTTGCACGGCAGTATCATAATTGGACCTCCGCTGATTGGCAAAGTAATGCCTTTTGCGATGAGTTACGTTTTCTGCTTCATCAAACGGCTGGACGTTGGCGTATAAGGCGAGAAAGATGGAAGAGCAAATACTCTTGAACCATTGCTGGAAGAAGACAAGATGCTGGTGTATAGCGTTATGGTCTGGAGAGTGTTTCCGTGGCATTCTCTGGGTCCACTCATACCTGTGAAAGGTACTATGGACCGAATTGTTTATGAATTTAACTTGCAGACCCCTTAGACCCATACATGCTGATTGTCTTCCCTGGGGCGGATGTGATCTTCCAGCACGACAATGTGTCGTGTCACACAGTTAGAAATATCCCAGAGTGGTTGGATGAGCACGATTAAAACTTCAAAATACTTCCCTGACACCCTAATTCCCCTTTAGTGACTCGTTTTTTTCTTTTTTGTTAAATCTGACGTACATTTATTCGTTACCAATTGGGAAACTGTGGGACCACCTCGATCGTGTTGTTCGCTCTATGTATCCTCCAACACGCACACTCTAGCAGCTCTCATATGCGCAGTAGTCAGCATGGCTCCACAGACCTGTGTACACTTTCCAGCTCTTTATTCAGCCCCTGCCAGCCCGTGTAGTTGTTGTACGCGTTGCACACGTCGGTTACACTGGATATTAGCTGGTGGTCACAATAATGTGACTCGACGTGTATAACAAATTGCAGATTTTGTGGTTCTGTTTTCTCTTCTGTTTCGTTTCTCCTTTGGTGAGCTATTTCATATTCAGAATATTATTTTTGCCTGCTTGAAATGCAACAAAAATCCTACAATTCCAGTGAAAATAAAATGTACTGCTGGAGGAAACCAATTCTCATCGTGAAACATTTTTACAGAGTTGGAGGTAGAAATGACACAACATTCACAACATACAGCATAAAACTGCAGATGTTTTTTTTAATTCTAAAATTTTCAAAAGAACATCTGAGCGATTTTAATGTAATTTTTGATCTTTCTAGAAACAATGGCAAAATTTTAAAGTTAGATAATTTTAGAGCACCTTACCTTCCAGAAAATGTACTCACGATATAAGAAAATTTTCTTTCGCGTTCGTTAAGTAATCAAAGAAAGTTCCTTTATTTAATTACTCTGCGAACTTGATATAATTTGGAAAACTTTAAGTGATATGTTTAAAAAAACACTTAGTAGCTAAATATGGTTTATTTAAGTTCTTATGCACAATTGACCTACGATATTGAGTGCTTACAAATTTGCGAGAAATTGGGCGAAATTGTAAAACAAGGAATATCTTTCCTTTACATTATTGAATATATCCTTTAGTGACTTTGTTTTGTTTGGTAAATCTGACGTACATTTTTCGGTATTAAGTAGTATTATATCTTACTCAGATAATTTCGATATCAAAAGGCAAGCATGTTCATCAAACATGCATTTGCTTGAAGGAAATTTGACGAAATATAGGAATATATTACGCACTACTACTAGATATAAGAACGGCTGAAAGAATAATATATGTTAGAATCCGGGAAACTCATTCCCTTCCATCATGAAATTACACTATGCCATTTTGAAAAAATGTGATACAAATACATATATCAGCTCTAAAACTAGACTCTGGAAAGCCTGCCTTATCCTGTAGAAGCGTGTATGACATTGCATAACGTGACTTCAGCGTCACTGTCGTTAACGTGATTTCAGTGTTACTCTCTTACACGTGACTTTCACGTTACTGTCCTTAACGTGACTTGAGCGTTACGGTGCTTACCGTGACTTCAACGTTCAATGCTTATCATTTGTGGACGGCTACTTTTAACAACTAAAATACACTATTATAAAAGCCATTATTTTTTGGTGAACACCCTCCCAACCAAAAATTATCTCTTTATAATTACAATTTTTAAAACTACTGATAAAGAAAAACTTTTATTTTTGGTAAACTTAAAATAATTATGTATACTTGCGTAGAAGAAATTATGTTCGTCTACATTGCATTGAAATCTATTTATGACATATTTTGTTGATGGTTTCTCTTTAGCACTGACTACAAAGCCTATTATGGATACATAAGGATTATGAGTTTATGAATTTCAATTTAGTGTTATACGTTAATATAATGATTTCGCACTGTAATATCAAATAGATACAAAATTAAAAGTAATTTATTGTAATTAAAATTATGTAATTTCTAAGTGAAGAAAATATGTTATTTGATATTTGCTAACATGTGAATTTGGATACAGACAGAAACCATATATTCGCCCGATTGCCAGATCTGATCCTCAAATTGATATTTTTGCTGTTCAGCATAATCAAACTGGGCACTGCTATGATTTCGGATATAATCTTTCGTTAGTGCATTTCCATCACTCAAAGACTTAATTTTGTATATATCACTTTTCTGCAATAAATAACCCTGACCTGTGGACACGCAATTGCTTACAGCCTTTGTTTTGGTCACAGGGCTCGTTCAACTTCCAACCAAAAAAGTAAAATAAAATTCATAATACATTTCAGTTTCATGAATCACTGTATTTTTAAAATGTTGTGAATATGCTTTTCTCTTACGGATAGTAAAATGTGAAATAGGCTATCAAAGTAGATTCGTAGTTATTTCATTTTAGATTTGTAGGATTCGAAAGGAAACAATAACATTTAAAGTAAATTGGCCTTAGAATGTATAATTGCTTCCTGTAAAACTGTTCTTCTAAAATCTGGTTTGATCTCTTAATTCTGAAGTGAATTTAAAGAAGATATTTAGATGGTCGTTAGCATTGTCCTCATGTAATGTAAATACGCTATCTCATAAATTCTACTATAAAGTTCTATGTTTTACAGAATCACTGAGAAAAAGTATTTCATGTGTTGGTAAATCAATTTTATCCACAGCAATCGACTCGAACGATGAAGTAAATGACTGATCGCTGAGCTTATGAGGTAGACTTGTAGAAGTATGCTGAAGACATTACGCCATTATCTTTCTACCATACAACGTAGCACGTTAGGAGGCAAAAATATAAGAGGCTCGTCGTTCGTAAACCTTTTAGTAAAAATACAAAAAATCAGCAAACTGAATCGTTCGTGAAAGAATATTTCTTGAAAAGCATCGAATCCGAAGAAGAGCCGATTACCTAAATAAATCAGTCAGAACTAGTCAAAGTCTTAGTAACTACGTTTAATGAGACATCCAAATTTTCAACACGGTGACTTGGTGATGTTCATGTTCTAGTCATAAAGTATTACTTTATTCAGAAGTGTACAAATGCAATAAATTACGTGAACTTTTCGAAACAAACTTACAAGAAACCCGATAGAGACAAAATTTCAACAATAATTAAAAACAAATTTAAACTAAAAAATCGCCCACTAAACAGCTTGCACTCAACGAACGAAAGGATCTGACTCAGAATCGTTTCGCAAGATGCAAATCGTTCTATAACGACCGAAACGAAGATATCGGTCAGAACGAATCTTTTTAGTGAGTCGAAACGAAAGAACTGATACTTTCAAAAATATATCTTTTCTCAAAATTGTAAAACTCTATTAGTAGTCCGAATTTCATAGTGTAGAATATAAATAAAAATTTCCCTCATTAACTAGATGGTTTTTGCTAGAAAGATAGACACTTTTTCAAGAAGCATGCAACCTTCCTTAAAAAAGCTATCTGGTTGATGTGGGAAATCTTGGATATTTTGTTTTACATTCTATACCAAAAAATTCGGATGACTAGTAGAGGTTTTCATGTTTTTATTTTAAGTATATTTGGTGTATAATTCTGTGTTATTAGAATCTATTTTCACCCGTTCCAAAGACCCGGTGAAGAAATTGTCAACATCAAAATTTTGGTTTCGATTACATATGTAAAATGTATTCATGTAAATTATTTTTCACATGAAATACTGAAAAACGCAATCTTTTACATCTCCACTTAATGATTTGCCTTTAGTCGCTTAAAATACAATGCATTTATTTGATATTTAAACCACTAACATGATGCAATGAGGCTGCTTTAATACATAACCAGGCTGCAAGTGGTATGAAAGCACATAAATGGAATGGAATGCTGTCTAAGTGCTATCCTAAATGCGTTTGTAACAAGAGAACCTGATCATCATAATATGTTGGTTTCGCCATATCTTTCTTATCGAAAGTTGTCATTTAGGAAGATGATTGGCGTTGATCCCATCTGAATGAATATGTGATAAACCGGCTGCAAATTGGCAAATAACCTAAGAAACGAGAGAAATAAATTATATATAGGTCACTTCTGTCAATTTATCGTCAGGACTTCAGGGTCATGGGTAATATCCTTTCTGGCACTATGTCCTGTGCCATGGAGCAGAGAAACATGAGTCGAATAACGCACTAATCTCCAGTTACTGGCTTATTCTGACACTCCGGAGGTGAGAGTGTGAAAGGAATAGTTTCGCGTTAGTTTTCGTAAAACTCGTCGTATTCTGTGATCATTTCTGTTTGGAAAGCGCAGAGATTTGGATACCATTTTCTTTCAGTAAGGGGAATTGAATGGTATCCATTTGGCCTCTCTTAAAGCGTTAATAATTTCTGAACATTAGTAGTGGAAAGCTCGTCTTATATAGGAAAAGCGGTAATTTTGAGAATCAAGAAGGGTGAATAGCAGCAGGTTGAACTCGTGATTAAGATAATGGAGAACAACTTCATTTTTGGTACGCTACGTCCGTTGCATCCAAGATCGAAACTTTCATAGTTACAAAATTTCTGATACCGCCAGCATTAAGGTGTTGAAATGATGCATCTCCCATAAAAGAATGCACCTGGTCAGGAATAATGTTCAGACTGGATGCATCTTGTCAGCGATAGGTTAGAATGGGCACTCGGAGCTATCTGCAGCTACGCAGCCCAATTTTCAGAGGAGTTTGATAATTCTGTATTTGACACATTACCCCCGTCATCAGTATTCAGAATACTAGCAATTTGGGCCAAATCATTCTTTTTGTTAGCTTGTCCCGTACAAGAAATCTTTCGCTCACCAATGACATCGATGAGCCGTGGTCTCCTTGCGATATCCGAAAAGATCTAACCCAGTCGTAATCTTTACAATTTGGCTTTTGTCAAATACGTTTAAGTCAGTTGTTTTTCCTATCTAAAAATCAAGAATAACCCATATTCACAGCGCTCAGTGTAAGCTGTTATTTATACCGCTTGATGACGTTATCACTCATTGTCCTGTGTTCCTCTACATACTGCAGTTGTTTAGATTTGAGTGAAAGTGCTTTGGTTCTAATGTTTTGGCTCTTTCAGTGATTCTTCCAAATCATCCTGAAAATTTATTTAATCAAATTCTCGCCACCAAAATTGGGTACCAAAAACAACAAAAAACTGAAATGAACGTAACATCACCAGAAAGAGGAAAAAGTTTGATAATATACCAGATTTATTTTCGTTCCTGGGTGTTGCGGATGCCATGAAAATGCTTTTTTTGACTGTATCGTGCGGAAGATGAAACATGACCATAGCAGCATGGAGTTATGGCGTTACTTTTGTTTTAGACTTTTCCTTTTTAATCGGTTTGTGCAACACTATGAACACTAAGTAATACGTATTAACCTTGGTATCCCAGAAATTTACTCGCTATCGACGTTGAAGCAGCATTTTCTGTAAAACTGTATCTCTATCAGGAGGAAAGATCATCAGGTCATACGTCTCGTGCAGTTAGAAATTGTTTTGTTGACATGTTTATCGAAACGGTTGTCTGACAATCATAGAAACCTACTGTGAAACCCACAAGGAATCTCTGGGACGAACTGGCATGTTGGTTGCCTGAAAATGTGATCGTCCGACACAAAACGACAGCAGTGGTGACCGTTTTGATGACCGCATGCTGAAATATATCAGCGGACATGCACAAAACATCTTATTAAGAATATTTCTTGATGATTGTAGGACATCATACGGGTAAGTGTTTCAAGACACAATATTGTTGTATTTTTGCTTTGCTTTTTTTTTTGAAAATCAGTATTTCTTTGTTGACATGACTTTGCAGTAGCATGGTGTATCCAGTGCAATCAAGACCACATTGGAAGCTTTATGAAAAACTTCGGCGCAGGAAGCATTCAGCAATTAGCTTTAAAGTAGTGTCAATACTAACAGAGGTACAGGTGAAATTGTTTCAAAGAAATCAGAGATAAAAGGAAAAACAAAAGCCGCCCCGGTGGCACAGTGATCTAAATGATGGCCTCTGGTCATTCGTCCGAAAGGGGTCCGGGTTCGAATCCCGGTGTAGCGTGGATGTTGTTTGTGTTACGGCACTGGCTCTCTCCCTTTCCTGGAAACAGTGACCCTAAATTAGGGACGGGTGGCTGCTTAGAGCCCATTGAGTTGCTCACGGTGGTCGTTAAACCTCCACTAAAAAAAAATAGGAACGTAAAGAAATAAACCTTAAGAAGTGGGAAAGTAACATAGAATATAAAGACGGAAAACACACATAACGTCTGTATTTGCAGAATAGCATAGGATGCAAAAATGTGTAATTAGTTTTTTAATACCCACTCACATGGCTTAGCCTAGGTGCCCACTAAGCCTTAATTCCGCCAGGACCACGGTGCTCTCTGACAGTGAAACATACATGATGGGCTATTAGTTTGAAATGCAATTTGCGGGAGAAGCTATGCTGAGTTAACCAGCACCCCAGTTGCTGCGTTCTTGTACATATTGCAACCGTTGACGACTGTTAATTAACGGAGGAGAAATCATGGAAACAAACGACGAGCAGTAAGATCTGTCTGTAGCAAAGGTTGTTAGACTGAGCTTGTGGACAAGCACTTAAGCGATAGAGTCATCTGATATTGTGCCCAACCCTTAAGACCTGGCTGTTATTTCGGTCAATTCCATGGCGTGAAGATGACGGTATCCTCATTAATTTTTCTGTTGCTCGCTTGCAGATCCTTGAAGTTAGTAGGTCAGTTCTTCCTCTTCCTACTGATGGCACACTTGGAACACTGTGCTCACGTTTTGGCCAATACCAGCGACAATGATGCAGAAGGGAAGTTATTCCACTTACAGTCAAATCAGCAGGTCTCGCTCAAAGTGCGGCAGTTGTACTTACCGCTTTCGTCTGCTGTGAAGTCTTTTTCAATTATTGCTATTATTCCCCCGAATCGATGCGGCAACCTGTTCTTTACGTCCCGTTTAATCCCTCCTGTGGAACAACAACGACGGCCTCGGTCGCGCAAAGAGAAAGATCAGAAAAATATTTGGGAATTATTTTTAAACATTAAAAATATTTTGGTATTAGATCAAAAAGAAATTTTTTATCCAAGTTCTTTGCACCTAAGACTTTATTTTATGTTATTATTTCCCGTATTTTCTTCTTTTTGTGTTACTGCTGGGGTGGGGTGGTAACCTTTTTTTTTAGATTTTTTCTGTTCCACCATTTTTGTCTCCAAACACTGAAATCAAATACAGTGTTAGCCTTTTCTTTTTCGACTTGCTATCCACATGGCTTGACTATTTCGTAGTCCTGTCTTTATGTGTTCTTTTACGATTCTGTTTTATTGCCTTTCATAAATTTGTCCTTCACTACTGTACGAAATATTTATATGACTTCGAGGAATTTCTTGACTGAAATAGCAGAATGAAAATAGTAGAAGCGCAAAACTCTGTAAGAAACGGAGTAGAATTCAGCGAGTGCCATAGGATGAAATTCGAAATTCAAATTTTAGTGGTTGTTAAAGAGAAATGATGAAAGCGACTGGAAACTTCGCATAAGGTAAATTTTCTACCAACGTTTCCAGCAAGTCCATTGTATGTCAGGATTGAAAACATTAACAACTTAAAAAATCAAATAAAATTATATTTCACTGCATCTCAGAAATAAGACAAAAAGAATACAGCACGTGAATGAATTGCAAAAATTTAGGTGCAAAGAAATGGGATGGAAATATCTTAGCTGCAAAATATACTAGCGTCTCGCGACAGCGATATCCACATGTATCGAGTTATCTCATTGGCAGCAATAAAACCGGCACCCACCAATTGGCGACCTGCACTGAAACAGCACTTGTTGTTAACAGCGGAACGCTAGAACAGCTCCGCGAGCAATCTACTGTTTTCGATCTGGTAACGGACAGTAAATATTAAGTTGTCCGTCCATATTACCCTTCGATAGTATTAAAATTCCATGGAGTTGTCGTTGAATTGGTCTGTTGTATTTTATAATGCCTCAATGGAATTTGTATAGTCTCGTTAACGATGTCGTACGAGATAGAAAAACATGCATATCATGGTGTGAAAGATATGGTTCGCTATCCACCCTTGAAATAATAAGGAATCACGAATGGCAATAAATATCGCAACTTTTCTTCTTTAATTGTCTTTTGCTATATATTTCTCTGTACGAATTAAAATACTTACTGTAAATACGAAAGTATAATTTTTTATCAGTCTCCCAACGTATATAGCGGTAAGATCGTTAGTTTTTTTTAGATCTTTTTCAACATCTCAGTTATAGTTTTCATTTAGTACACGAAATATTTTTTTTTTGATGAAACATCGTTAATCATCATGATGAATAAAAAATAAGAACAGAATGCAAAGATAACCACCCATAATGTTTGCATTCGAATGTAAACAACAACAGATGCAGGGTCAGATCGAAAACAGTAGCTTGCTCGCGGAGCTGTTCTAGCGTCCGCTGTCTTAGCTGTGAGGAATGCGCCCGTTTGTGGAAAAATAGCCATTTTTATATTTGGATGTATACTGCAAACAGGTTAAATTGTTCGATTTGTGCCGACAGCCGCCAATGAAGAAACTAATGTTAACTAAAATGTAAACAACCTGTGTCACGACTTCGACGACGTATACGAACTACAAGTGCTGTTTCAGTGCTGGTTTTATTGCTGCCAATGAGATAACTCGATACATGTGGATATCGCTGTCGCGAGACGCTAGTGCAAAATATCTGGTCGAAATTTTTCGAGATATCATCAAATTTCTGGATACTAATGAAGGCCAAATTTCTGAGAGTAAATTGTAAAGTATCATAAAACAACACGCTAGGACAGAAACACAAAAAGAGATTTCACGTAGTTTACAAAGAAGAACGAATGTCTGACAGTGTATTTTATTTCGATTTATGGAGGCAAACAAACTACATTATTTTTGCAAAATAAAAAAAGAAATATAATTTGCCTCATCTGCTGATTCTAAGTATCCATTCTGATTAAAATATTGTAGGAATGTGGTTAATATACAGGGTGTTTCGAAAATATCTAGCCAAACTTTAAAGAGTGTTAGAGTGACCAAAATAAAAAAATTCTGTCAAAGGATGTTTGTACGGAACTGCGGCGTTTAAACGCTGACAGCGAAAGCAAGATTTGAAATACAAATTGAAAGACAGATAAAATCAAATGCAACAAACATTTTAATGAGTCCTGTTTTTACAGTAGATGTTCAAATGAGCATCCACCAAGACTTACACAAGATTCACATCGTCGGCGCATAGATTAGCGTACATTTGCAAAGATTCCGGGCATTTCTTGAATATTTCCAGCAGCAACAGACAGTATGGCGACCAGATCTTCCTCAAAGTCAATGGGAGTATCGTACATGATTCTTTATATGTGGCACCAGAAGAAGAAATCCATACATGACAAATCTGGTGATCGGGGTGGCAAAGGAACAGGCCCGCCCTGATTATTCCACTGGTTTCCATAAGTTGCGTCCAGGTGATTCCTTAAATCAGTGCTAAAGCGTGCAGCCGCACCATCAAGCTGGAACCTGTTTCTTCTTCAAACAGACGGAGGAACAGCAGTGAGAAGTTCCGTCAAGGTATATTTCTGGAAGATGCGGTACCTGCGGCCGGTAAAGCGACTAAGTAGAATGTACGTTCCAGTCAAAAATCGTGCACCATACCCGCCGAACATCGATGGGGAATCTTTGTTGGAAATCATGTGGACTTGTCGCATGTGCATTTCCATGCCCCCAAACGTGAGTATTGTCTTTGTTAAACAGTGCTCTTGTGAATATAGCTTCATCCGGGAATTACAAGTATGAAGGAAAGTCAGGCTGTACTGCAGCTTACTGCAGCTACCATCGGGAGAATCCTACACCGACAGGATAATCCTCCAGTTTCAATATTTGCATTCTCTGTAAATGGAATAGATGCATTTCTTCGTAATGTAAAATGCCGCATATGATTGAATGGCTCAAACCCAGGCAACGTACAACATCTCCCGTGCTTGTGGTAGGATTTAACTCAACTGCACGCAAGCCAGCTTCTTCCACTGTAAGAGTTCTGCAACTTCTTGTCTGGCCCACACCACGCCTGCTAGCTCTGAAAGATCCACTGTCGCAAAGGTCCCGGGGCACACGATGAAACGTTTGGCGATTCGCCAGTTGTCTCGTCGGGAATGGTGCATGGTACAACTTTTGAGCAGCTCGTCCGTTTCCGTTCGTAGCCCCATACAACAGATGCATATCTGCAATATCTGAATTCATGTAGCGCTGCACGTCATTGGAAATCCCAGCGCGTAATGACGCCTTATGCAGCAGAAACGATATTATTGACTGACCTTAACAGTGTCCCTTACCAAATGAATGCGACATTTCTGGACACAGATTTTCTGACAAAAATGTTTATTTTTGTCCCCTTTACCACCCTTTATACTTTGGCCAGTAATTTTTGAAACACCCTGTAGAGTGAAGTGAAATTTATTCTTTAATAGGGCTCCTTAGTTAAACTGGTTAATACCAGATATATGAATGGAGTACAGAATTTAAATTACAAGCGCAAAAAGTCTGAAAATAAAGAAATATGATTTCTCATATCAGGAGTTATAGCAAAAACAATTTCAAAATTGTATAATATTTGATTTTGCAATATTTCCACCTCCTGTGTTCAAACTTAACTGAAACACTTCTTACCATTTTGTTTAAATGAGTTTCCAGTTCCTTTAAACTGCATGGGAAAACTTAACAAACAACATGGATTACTTGCTCCACATCATGTCCAAAAAATAAATATTAGTTCAAATGACTAAATATAATTACTTCTTTTTTAAATGTTCTATTATTCCAAATAAAACATTTTTCTTAAATGTTAACAGTTAAGTATCTGAAAAAAGAATTTCAAGTACAAAGTCACACTTTTATGAAATGAATTATTGTCCAACTTTCAAGTTCACTCTTAACAGGGTTTGCAGTACCGCAAAAAACAATTACCATATGTACCCCCGTATATGCTAAACTCGTGTATAACGATACCCGAAGGTTAAGGTAGTTCTAAACCTTTCAGAACTACTTATAGAGGAGTTTTCCTCTTTCTTGTGTGAGAACGAGAAAATGGATTGAATGAAAATGTAGAGTGTGTTAAAGGATATAAGACAGCGTGAAAGGTGCTCTCATTTAGGTTGTTTGACGCTCAAAGTCGTTCCAAGTGCTGAAAGACAGAGAGGTTTATGAAGTTTCTGTGTATAAATCTCTGTGACCCCCTTAGCCTGCGTGGGGCAAGGAAAACAACGACTTCAGATTTCTCTACTGGCTCACATTCTTATAGTATGTTTCGTGGGGTATTTTGATCTTTGAAGTGAAAGCCGACTCCACTACATCAAAAGCTAAAAGTGTGAAAAATATTAATCCGCATATAAGCCAACCACCTTAAATTAACTGCTGGCCACCCAAAATGCAACATCAAGAAGGAAGCATCCGATTGCCCTGAAATTCAAAACATGCGTCGCCCGCGAGGGGACATGCAAACGATTAGAATTTCATTGCATATACAAATCATGTCCACCCGGCACGTCACCGAGAAGCACTATAAGATGGCTGCACAGAAGGCAGGGTGTAAGTAGTGGAAGTGTGTTGTGCTGCCGAATATGTGCATAGGAAGCTTTCTGATGCCTCGTCGCAGAATACGACAGTCATTCCAGCACGTTTCGGAGTTCGACAGAGGACGAATAGCGGCTTACCGCGACAGCGGTTCAGCGTACCGAGACTTCGGCGCCAGTCTGGGACAACATCCAGAAACAGTGAGGCGAGTATGGATTCGGTGGGTGTAGGAGGGACGGACAGACCGACGTGAGTGATTGCCGCAGCCGCCTCACACCACCGAGCGAGAGAACCGGCATGCTGTGCGGCGTGTGTTGACAGCTCGCACCGCCACATCATGAACGTTAGCGCAGAAATTAGGGTCTGTTGCCCAACAACCTGTGTCCACACGTACCGTTCGACGTCGTCTGCAGGCGCGGGGACCTTTCGCACGGCGCCCATTGCGCCTATTACCACTGACGTTACACCACCGGTGAGTGCGGCGGCAGTGAGCCGTTGAACGCCGCAACTGGACTACGGAATGGCACGACATTGTATTCTCCGACGAATCCCGCTTCTTCTTGCAAACCCACGATGGTCGGATCCGCGTGTGGCGGCACCACGGCAAGAGGCTGTATGACGCCTGCATTATGCATCGCCATACCGGTCCGTTACCTGGATTTATGGTTTGGGGCGCAATTGGATATGACACAAGCACCCCTCTGGTATGCATCGCCGGTACACTCAACAGACACCGCTACATATCCGACGTTTTGGAGACTGTAGTCCTCCCTTACCTGCAGGACCTACCAGCGGCCACGTTTCAACAGGACAATGCGCGCCCGCACGTGGCACGCACCGTGGAACAATTCTTCACGGCCTACCAGGTTTCACTGATGCCGGGGCCCGCCTGTTTTCTCGATATGTCACCCATCGAACACGTCTTGTTGCTGATTGGCAACCGAGGGGCTCGGCAAGCACCACCCGCGGCTAGGCCTGATGAACTGTGGCAACGTGTGGGAGCAGCTTTTACCGACATACCCCAAGCACACATCCAAAGTCTCTTTCGTTCGATGAAGCGGCGTGCAGCGGCCGTTATTGCCATCCATGGGGTCCACACGAACTATTGATGTCTGCGTGTTCCGCAGGTCGCACGGGCCTGTAAGCTGAATCGTTTCATCTTTGTATCTGTTGTTATGTGATCAATAAATCTGGCTTTGCAATATCGTGTCCTTCTTGGTGTTGCATTTTGGGTGGTCAGCAGTATATATTTTTCAATATTTTAGAAAATATATTTATTAAAATGAATTACGCCAGATTCTGAGATTATCTTCTGTATAAAATTTTAAATTACGATTCAAGATCGGAATTTCCAAATAACTCCAGTAACATCCATTGCTATTTTCATGCAGCATTTTTTGAGAGAACTGTTTATAAGTATTTCTGGTGAAACTACATCGTACAATTATTTAATCCAAGAAGTTACACGCCCGTGTCGGCCACGTTCTAAGTTACCACCTTCCGTTAAACAATATGTGTTCGTTACTCAATATTACGGATGGCTTAACTTGAGAGGAAAGCAAACACCGACGCCCGTGCTTAATATAAAACTGCGAAAACCGGAGATACATGAGGCGCCCCAGTAACCCAGTGATATAAGAAAATAGCTTCTCCTAGATATATCTTAGATCACAATTTGCGAAACTTAGATATCTCTCAGTGAATTTGCAAAACACGATAATCTCGCAATATCATGTTTTCGCAAATTTACCGGGCAATATGGGCGTTTTTAAACGACATTTTGTTGCGAATATGCTAGTATGATGCAGTTTGTTTTTCTAATGAACTGCTAACCGACAATAATAAAGTGTAAAGAAGAGCAGTCGTCTCACACATGTTGGATCACCCTATATTTGTTACTGAAATGTGTCAAAAATGTATTAAATTGGAGGAATTTTTTAATGATATTCACTATTTTGTTCATAAAATAATTTATTTATAAAATTTTTAACTGTGTTGTTTGCTTCATACTTTCAGCACGGTTTGTATTGCAATTAACCTTTAAGCAAGTATCAAAACTACACAGTGAGAAATGTTTTCTGTCCTACGATTGAAATTCCTTTTTTGACAAAATTCCGAAAAAGAAGATGGAATGAAATTCTTCCGGTCATAGTAAAAACATTCACGTAGTGTTTCTAAATGTCAGCTTATTTAAACAAGTTTGTTTTTCAGCTTCATATAGAAGGTCAACCGGAAGATTTTACTTAGCTTTCGGAACTTTGCATTCGTTGATGCTCTGATTGAATCAACAAATGTTTGTCCCATGAGCTGCTACGAAAATTCTGCTGTTAGTCAGAGTGAAGCCTCGGAGGGGCCACTGTGACTCCCAGCACGAACGCGATGACGGCTGTGGACAACATGTCTGACTTTGTTTAGACTGCATTTTCTAAATATATTTAAAATTTCCTAGGAAGAAGACCTGATAATTTAATTAATCTTTTTCCATAAATAGAGTGTCCCGACTCTTTATCATCATCAACTATTACACTAGTCTGCATGATATCAGATGACTGATAACTAATATGTGTGCTTAGCTCAATTGTTCATGCTGATTCCAGAACTGGTCTAAATTTTCTTCTACCACATACAGTTTTTGCACAATCGTCCCAAGTTTATTTCGAAGATTTATCGCTGATATCATTACAACTGCTAGTCAGGGGTGTTTCAGCGTGAGTCATTTCAGCTATCTCTTTTGCCAATCGTCGTCAAAACAACGTAAGGCTTTTTGGAGTATTGCCGAGATCCGAGATTTCCGCAAGAGATCTCCGAGATCTTGAAGGCCTATTAAGATCCGAGATCTCCGAGATCTTGAAGGCCTATTAAGATCCGAGATCTCCGAGATCTTGAAGGCCTATCAAGTCGTGACGTCATTTTCAGTGACGTCACACCTAGTGGATCTACTGATCAAACAGCCCGTGTCTGCATTAACGCGCTACGGCTTGCCGTGTTACTTGTGATTTTTGTCGTTGTCCATGCTTGCGTGAAATTAAGAGTGTACCTTTCCTGTGGTTTGCTTCAACTGACAATTTAATTACTGCTTTTTTTACCGGTAATTGAATGAGATAGGTATTTGATTATGCGACATCCGTGTTGTGTTTCCGGCTGCCGTAAAAATTATAACACAGGAATCAAAGTTTATGTGTATGCATTTCTAAAAGACCAAGATTTGTGTTCTAAGTGGATTCGTACTATTAAAAGGGATAACTTCACAGGTACATCACATAGTAAGGTATGTACCTCTGTGATATGTACATAGAACATTTTTTAATCGAATTTAAATACAAGAACTTAATTAATAACTCAAGACCTTAGTTAATTAATTTGATTTTCTGATTTAAAAATCGGGAGCTACAGCAGCGTAATAATTTTATTTCTCATTTATTTAAAAAAAATAATATTTTAAGCATCTGCAGTGTTATGTTACATTTGTGATGCAATTTCTCACTGAAATACCGAAATCCTAACAGAACGATCGTGACCACCGGATGGTCCAATTCCAAAACATTCTCCCACGATCGTGACCACCGGATAGTCCGATTCCAAAATATTCTCCCACGATCGTGCATTCCCGTTACTAAAGTTATTAATTGACAACAACAACATCCAAAAAACATATAGAATCCGCAAATTGTTTTTCAGATTTAAAAAACGGGAGCTACAACATCGTAAATACGTTAAGCATTCGTAGCGATATGTTACATTTGTGATGCACTTTTTCACTGTACTATCGAAATTCTGAAACAACGATCGTGACCATCGGAAATTTACTACGATACGCCCAGGCTCTCTCTCTCTCTCTCATGGGCAGCTACGATCCACCGCATAGCCATGATCCACCGCGAGTGACGTCACAAACCAGTGCGACGGACTTATCTTTCCGGGGGTAACGGTATTGCCCACTAGCCACCTGCAGAAGGAGGACTGAAAAGAGAATTGTCAATAATCCAAAAATAGCATTCTCACCAGTCAATTGCTCACATTTCCAGTTCATTGCTCTTTCTGTTCGAATTTACACAGTTGTTCTATGTTGTTGTCTTTATTGTGAGTGCGTTGTCGTACAATGTCGAAACGCAAGTGTGTAAATTATCCTAATGTGTTTTGTTACATTTGTGGGAATTATGTAGCGCTTAAGCAAAGAACGGATATCACAGACTTTGTGAAGAAAGCTTACTATGCTTATTTTAAAGAGCATCTTGGTGATCAAGATAAGGCATAGGCACCACATAAAGTGTGCCGCTATTGTATTGAGAGGTTAAGGTTATGGATAAAGGGAAGCAAACGTGCCAGCCGTTTGCAATACCTATGGTGTGGGGGAGCCTAAAGACCACCTGAACGACTGTTACTCCTGCTTAGTTAATGTTAAGGGCTGCAATTTTGAAAAATAAGAACAAAATTGTGTATACAAGCATTCCTTCAGCCATTAGGCCAGTTCCACATGGGAAAAATCTGCCTGCCCCTCATACTCCAGTTGTGGTAGAAAACGTGGCAGAAGATGATGAATCTGAACGTGATGCAATCTCCGAAGACGATAGTTATGATGTCTACATGCTGAAAAACGACTCTAATCCACAACTGTTCTCCCACAACGAACGTAATGATCTAGTTCGTTATCTGAACTTGCCTAAGGAATCTGCAGAACTACTTGGCTTCCGGTTTAAATGTAAGAATCTACTGGCTCCAGGAAAACATTTTTCATGGTACCGACACAGAGAAAAAGAAGTACTTCCTTTTTTCTCACAGAACGATCCCTTGGTTTAATGCAATAACATCAACGACTTAATGCACTTCTATTGCAATAAACATGATCCTACTCAGTGGAGACGTTTTATTGACTCGTCCAAGAGGAGCCTCAATGGCGTGTTACTGCATAATGGGAATGTGTGTGGGTCCATTCCTGTGGCCCACTCAGTTAAAATGAAAGAGACATTCGAGAACATGAAGGTACTATTAACAAATATACAGTATGAGGAATACAAATTGCTTATCTGTGGTGACTTCAATGTAATAGGAATGCTATTAGGACGACAAGCTGGGTACACGAAAACGCTTTGGTTTCTGTGTGAATGGGACAGTAGGGCAAAGCAAAGACATTGGACAATGAGAGTTTGGCCAGAGCGGAGAAATTTTGTTCCTGGGACTAAAAGCATCCTGCATGATCCACTTGTAGACCCCAACAAAATATTGCTTCTACCACTGCACATCAAATTGGGTTGATGAAACAGTTTGTAAGGGTTATACCACAACATGGGCCATGCTTGAAGTACCTTTCCATGAAATTTCCTTTCATCACACTTGAAAATTGAAAGCTGGAATTTTTGTCGGCCCTCAAATAAAAAAAACTGATGCAGGACAAAGATTTTGAGAACACGATGAATGAGAGACAAAACGGACGAATGGGCAGCATTCCGATCTGTAACCGAAAACTTTCAAGGGAATCACAAAGATCCTAAGTACAGAAAAATGTGTTGAAACAATGTTGGAAAACTTCAAGCAGTTGGGTTGTAACATAAGTGTAAAATTTCACTTTCTACACTCCCATATCGACTACTTTCCGGAAAATCTGGGACATTATAGTGAAGAGCACGGTGAACGCTTTTACCTGGATATTAAGGAAATGGGGAAGAGATAGCAGGGGAGATGGAGTGAAACTATGATGGCCGACTATTGTTGGATGTTGAAGAGGGACAGTAAAGATAAAGGAGGATCTGCAAGAAAGTAAAACAAAAGACAGTTTGAAAATTAATGGAACCCTGTTTGCTTGTCGGTTTGTTAATGAGTAGTCTCAGGTCAGTTCTTTATAGTAATTTTAAAGTGTTTTTGTAAAAAAAAATAGTCTTTGTAGAACATTGTGTTTACATATTTGTGCTTACATCAATTAAAATATTGAAAACATAACTTCCTATTTTATTTAAAAACCTGACGTAATAGAGAAAAATGGAAGTCATTTCTACAATCGGTGTCAAAAATTGATTCAGGAACAGCTATTTTTAAGAAATCATCTGACAACAAATTTAAATTTGAAGACTGGTGTTATCAATCCACTGCTAGATGACAGTCTCCCAAATTTTCTTTCAAAACTGCCTGTCATGAAACACTCTTATCCAAGTCACTTCCGCATGCCTTCAAATTTAATCCACAAACGTAACACGTGGTTTTCTTTTGGGACCTTTCCTGTCCTATGAAAAGCAGTCTAACATTTCGATTGTTCATCGGTGGTTCGTTCTCCTGGCAAACCGCCAGCCCATTGACATTTCAGAGATTCTTTTGGGTCTTTTCCTGACCTTTGGATTGCAATTTAACATTTCGATTATCCATCGGTGGTCCTTTTTCTTGGCAATCCGCCAACCCATTGACATTGCGAGATTTTTCCTTAAAATCAGTAAAATCCAATATGCTAAATTAATTATATATCAAATTAAGATGAATATGTCACAGAAATCAGTTTCCCCTATTTTAAAACCAAGGACTTCAATGTATTATTCTTTACATGCATTACAAAAAATATTTGAAGACGAAGAAAATTTAAAGAATACTTCTTACGAAAATGAAACTATAAAAATAAATTTCACAAATGCTTTCAGTAACAACCGATTTTCCATCTAACGATATCGATGAAATTAAATATAGTTGTGAAAGGATCATTACCTTTATAAACTTAAAAGAAAATCTAGGATATATAGTTTGTCATATTACAAACTATATATCCTAGATTTTCTTTGAAGTTTATAAAGGTAATGATCCTTTCACAACTATATTTAATTTCATCGATATCGTTAGATGGAAAATCGGTTGTTACTGAAAGCATTTGTGAAATTTATTTTTATAATTTCATTTTCGTAACAAGTATTCTTTAAATTTTCTTCGTCTTCAAATATTTTTGTGATGCATGTTAAGAATAATACATTCAAATCATTGGGTTTAAAAAACGGGAAACTGATTCTGTGACATATCAAGGTCAGGTGATACGTAACATCACAGCCTCTGTTAGACAAATGTCAACCCCGCCTTCTCGTGGTGCATCCTGTTCGCACTAAAGGGGCTCTGACGACCGCCAATAGCGGTATAACAATACCATAGGGATTAGAGGAAATGCTGTCCCACACTCACCAACCCGCTTGGTCAGCGTGGTGAGTTATGGCCAAACCCCTCAAAATGACTTCACAACTTAAATCTTGGCCCTCAGTCTCCGGCAGGTGAAATGTACCTGGCCAAGGCAGCGGCCAGTGCGACATAAAAGCAGAGGGTGCTAAGAATCCCCTGAGGACCGGACTAGGCTGCCATCTGATGCTGACCTTGACTACGTATAATGGACGCTCCCTATCTTCTGATTGAAGGCTTCTTGAATTGGAAGAGGAACTACAAAGAATCAAGTGGGACATCGTCGGGCTAAATGAGGTAAGGAGAAAAGGAGAAGATTTCATTGAACTGAAAAGTGGACATCTCTTCTACTATCGTGGGAAAGATACTGGCAGAACTAGTGGTGTTGGATTTATAATAAACAAGAAACTGAAGGATAAAGTTGTAGAAGTTGAAAGTTCCTCTGACAGAGCTGCACGACTCGTTATCCAACTCTCGAGAAGATACCAGACTCAGATTATTCAAACTTATGCGCCAACCACAAGTCATCCTGAAGAAGAAATTGAAGAATTTTATGAGGAAATTCGTCATCTAAATAATAAAGGTAAGCAACACTTGAAGATAATTATGGGAGATTTCAATGCAAAAATAGGGCAACAGCAACAGAATGAAACTTCAGTAGGTAAATTCGGTCACGGCAACAGAAACTAGCGTGGAAATACTCATGTTGAGTTTGCAGAGGCAGAAGGGTTTTTCATCTTGAACATCTTTTTCAAGAAAAAGCCACACAGGAAATGGACATGGAGACATCCAAATGGGACGACAAGTGAAATTGATTTTATTAAGTGTAACAAAAAATTCGTCATAGAAGACTGCAGTGTGCTAAACAAGTTCAACACATGTAGTGGCCATAGATTGGTGAGATGTAAGATGCACCTCAACACTAAACTCGAACGTTTTAAGCTCATTAGACAAACAAAATGTATTGACACAACCAACCTTAAAAGACACCATAATACCTTCAAGTTGGAAATGAAGAATAGATTCTCTGCTTTAGAATACCTAATATCGGAAGAAGTGGATATTTCTGAAGTTAACAGAAAAGTAACCAAAACTCTTATAGAAACCGCAACAAAATTAGCTGGGTCTAAGAACAAGTTGCATGTGAACAAGTTATCAGGAAAAACCAAAATGTTGATGCAAAAAAGAAGAGAGATGAGGACAACTAAAGAAGATGTGACTTCCAAAGTGGAATATATAGAGCTATGCAAGACAGTACGAAAAAGCATCACTGAAGACGTAAGGAAATTCAACTGTGAACTAGTGAGGAAAGCAATTGAAAACAATCAAAGCCTAAAGATAGCAAAGGGACATCTCAGTAAGAGAAGAAAACAGATTATGGCACTGAGAAAAGAAGACGGTTCTGTAACACGAATTAGAGGAGAAATTTTGACAAGAGTGAAAGATTACTACTCCAAACTATATGAAAGGGATGATACATGTACTCCAGACATCATGAAAGGTACCAGTGCCAGAGTTCTTTCAGACCTCCCAGCAGAAGTTGCACATGCAATCAAGAACATGAAACGGGGAAAAGCTCCAGGAGAAGATGGAACTACTGTAGACATCATACAAGAAGCAAGTGGAGAAATCGAAACAGTACTCGCCCAAATTTTCACTCGATGCTTTAATGAAGGGAAGATTCCTGAGGATTGGAACAATGTTACAATGATCCTGCTACATAAAAGGTGACAATGAGGATCTCAGGAACTACAGACCTATGAGCCTCCTATCAGTGGTTTATAAAATCTTCACTAAAGTTATTTCACACCGCTTGAAGGTAACATTGTACATGGCTCAACCTAGAAAACAAGCTGGATTCAGGAGTGGCTACAGCACAATAGATCATATCCACGTACTGAGAGAACTAATTAAAAGACCCAGGGAATATGAACTTCCATTGTGCATGGCTTTTATCGATTATGAAAAAGCCTTCGATTCGGTGAAACCATCAGCAGTTACAATGGCTCTGAAATCCTGCGGTATTGAAGATGTTTACATTAATATTATTAATAAGATGTATGAAAATGCAAGTGCAAAGATTCGGCTGTTTGGAAATACAACACACATAAAAATTGGAAAAGGAGTGAGACAAGGTGACACCATATCTTCGAAGCTCTTTAATGGCACATTGGAAAATGTCTTTCAATCACTGAACTAGGAAAACAAAGGAATAAAGTTTAATGGAGGTTATCTAACTCACCTTCGTTTTGATGATGACGTAGTCCTTTTTGCAACTTCCCCATAAGAGCTGCAGAGTATGATCCAGGAATTTGCTGACAAGAGTAAAGAAGTGGGATTAAAAATGAACTTTCAGAAGACAAAAGTGATGTACAATGCTTTTACAAGAAATGAAGATTTATCGATTGATGGAGAAAATCTGGAGATAACAGACACGTAAGTTTATCTTGGACAGCAGATATCAAGTGAGGGTTACATTGATGAAGAAATTAATCGGCGTACAAAACTTGCCTGGAGAGCTTTTGGAAGAAACAGCATAATTTTCAAGAGCAATATGCCATTATGTCTTAAAAGGAAAGTGTTTGATCAATGCATCCTTCCAGTGCTTACGTATGGTGCAGAGACGTGGACCTTAACTAAAAGAGACATACAAAGGCTGCAGACAACTCAAAGAATCATGGAGAGGTGCATGCTTGGTGTAACCAGGAGAGATAAGAAGAGAAACTCGTGGACCGAAAAATGACAAGAGTGGAAGACATCATGGTAAGAGTTAAATCCCTGAAATGGCAATGGGCTGGACATACTGCCAGAAGAACAGACCATCGATGGACCGCCGAAATTTTAGATTGGATTCCAAGGGACAGGAAAAGACCCAGAAAAAGACCACATGGAAGATGGGTGGATGAAATTCGAAAGTATGCGGGAGTGACATGGAGGAGACTGGCACAAGACAGACCGTTGTGGAGGAAACTTGGGGAGACCTTCGTCCAGCAGTGGATTGATAATGGTTGACAATGATGATGATGATGATAGTTTGTAAAAGCGATGTGAGAAAGCGTCAATAGGAAAATGTCTCCAGATAAAATAATACGTTACTTTTCAAACCTGAAATCACAAGCATACCTAAAACATCAATTAAAAAACACATTGACACACTTGGTAGAATTTGCTCTTTATTGCAATTTAAGCTAAACTATCGGGTAAAAGATAAAAGGTGTGGTAGCAGTAAAAACGGTAATTCCTATATAATATTTGATATCTTTATTGATTTTTAATTGCAAAAGGTGTTCGATAAAAACTTGCTCTTTGGAATACTGTTTGTTGTTTTTTTCTGTATGATATTTCTTGTTTGGTATTCATTACGATATCGGCAAAAAACAGATCTCTTATTTTACAGAGCTTTTTCATAGTGCTAATAATTCTTGTATTATAAGGAATGGTTCTACAATATTTTTTCAGTTTATATTCTTTCAGACTTGTTTTAGTAAATCGATCTGACTTGTATTTATTAATCAGTTTATTTATTTAATTTCGTTGTATGAATCATTTTTGGCGTAATTTTGATCCAGTTATTTCTTCGGTTAT
Organism: Macrothele yani; assembly: GCA_039090855.1. Classification (NCBI taxonomy): domain Eukaryota; kingdom Metazoa; phylum Arthropoda; class Arachnida; order Araneae; family Macrothelidae; genus Macrothele; species Macrothele yani. Next base: position 140,185,292 of record CM077034.1, read on the forward strand.
TTCTCGGATGGCAAATGAATGTGTGAAGGCTCTTTGGATGTAATACCTGATTGCAGCATATATGTATTTCGGTGGGGGATATGATATACCTGGTATGATAGATGCAACATATTAAAGGAAATGTCTTTGTAGAAGAGCAGTATATTACATTAAACAACTTTTACGATACAAATCGCATATAAAAGTGTATATACTGTACATACTTTAAACATTGATGTCCAGTTCTACATTGTAGGCAAAGTAGCCGTAGGTAACTTAAATACACTGGCGGAAAGAGAAAAAATAACACCAATAAGAAGACGTCTGATACCAACAAAAATTTAAACAGCATAATAACGGAATACAGAGGATAACGTGAACAAAACATTATGTCAAAATACAGTTGTATTTGCTGGTAAACTGAAAAATAACATTTCCATGTATCGTGGTTATTACGAGGTTGAACCGCCATGAACTGCGTCACACTGTGCAATTCTGGTATGGAGTCTGTCGTACAGATGTTGGATGTAAGTTTGGGGTATTGAGTTCCAAGCATCCTCAGTCTGGACGCATAAAGCGGGGTCGGTCGTGGCTGGCCGTGGAGACCGGATAAGTCGTTGTCCCATAAAATCCCATACGTGCTCAATGTAGGACAAATCCGGTGAACGTGCAGGCCATGGAAGTTGTCTCACACCCTGAAGTGCATGTTGCGTTGCACGTGCCCTGTGTGGATGTGCGTTATCTTGCTGGAAAACACCACAATGGACCGACCTAACAAATGACACAACAACGGGCTGAATGATGTTTTTGATGTAGGAGGTGTTGTTTAACGTACCCGGTACAAACACTAGTTGTGTGTGGGAGTGATAACTGATCGCTCCCCACACCAGGAGACCAGGTGTAGGCCCTGTGTGTCGCTGGCGGATGCAAGAAGTTTGGAGATGCTCTCCTGCGCGTCTGTGAACGCGCATGCGGCCATCGGAGGCTGTTCAGCGATGAAAGCAGAATCTGCTTTCATCGTTGAACACGACAGATCGCCATTGCGTTCTCCAGTGCAGACGTTGGCGACACCACTGTAATCGTTCCTGACGGTGTGCTGGATTAAGAGGTACACATGCTAGGGGCACACGTGCACCTAGTCCTGCATCGAGTAGACGGTTGCGGATTGTTCGCACAGTCACCTCAGGTGCAACGGCAGCTCGGATTTGCGTAGCAGTGGATTTTCTGCTTGACAACGCCGCTCTTCTTATGCGTCGATCGGTCCGTTCATCAGTCCGTCTGTGACTCCCGGTTCCACGTCTTCTCGTGCGGGAATGTTCCTCGGACCATCTACGCCACCATCGTACCACCACCGATACTTCCCGTCCAATTCGCTCGGCAATACGACGATACCACCTCCCGGAGTCCGACTAGACAACCTCGCTCTATGTCCGATAACTGCTGAAAACTTACACGTCTTCCATGTCCAGGCATTGCAGCTTCTTCAGGGTCTTCGCACGTATCCGTACGCCGACCACTGATTACATTCACTTCGCTGTACTCATTAAATACCACCGACGATAATTTGCATCTTATGCCGTGCTGTGGCGTAAACGCTAGCCGGTTGGTCCCGAAATTAACATCACACCTACGTAAACTTGACACCATGAACATATGTAAATTTCATGTGTTCTTTTTTCACTTTCCGCCAGTGTAAAATGATCGTTTTTTATGTACTCTGGAGTTCTTGTGTTTAACGACCATAATCAATACATCTGATTGCTCTAAGCAGTCCCAGATCTATTATTTAGGCGAAAGTTTCTAAGAACGTGGGATAGTCAGTACTGTGAGACAACACAACTCTATATTTAAAGATGCACTTACACTCGGACAACGGATGATAATCAAATACATGAGAGCAATTGGCAACCTTGGATGCTTGTTTCAAACTTCACGCAAACACACTTTTTCACCCTTATGGCCCTTCGCAACAGAATATTTGTCGCAAATGTTTCATAATATAAATGAATGTACCGAAAAGTATCAATGAATGAACCCTGTTTACCACTGAACTACAGCTCCCGTTTTTGAACTGGAGCTGCGGATTTTCTTTCCAGTTTGAAACCATCTGTTCATTAAATGAGTGCCCACATTTCTCTGCACATTGGACAGGGCGTTAAAACGAAGTACACAACATGCTAAACATAAAAGCATCACTCTTATTTTCTCTGCATTCTTCCAGCCTTGTGCCAATCACATCAGGATAACAGAAAAATATATTAAAAAAAGGATAAAGTAAAAACGTGGTCTGTTCATACAAAGAATACACGTCTGAATCCAATTTTTAAAACATCCTTAGACACGGTTATTGACATTTATTAAGGATGTGTTTCCCCAAACTGATGAAGACTTCTTGAAACCTTTTCTGTCTAGCGCATGGGATCTCCAGCAGCAGTATATAACTTATTATTTATCTACTTTCGCTCAGAACGGACGAAATATACTACATGCAGAGCGAAGCCAATTTCAACAGTTTAATTTTACTATTGCCTAAATATTGTTTTGCATTTCTAATCCTAATGTAAAAACTTCGAATTGAGCTGAATGCAAGAAGGATTCAAACTGATGAGTACACTGATCCTTATTTATGCCTTATGAAAACATACTGGATTCAATAAAAGAAAGGAAAATTACTTCTGTCCAGTAATCAGTACCTAAATGAAAACGTTTAGAAAAACAACGCTGTGGCCGTAGAAACCAAAAATGTTGACGCTGCGGACCTTTTTCTAATGTACTTGATTTAATGTTTTATAAATTTTCATTTCAGACAATTTTTTCCAAATGTTTGGTTTTACATCGCAGGCCGCATGCCACCAGGCTGCATCTCAGTCTTTTATGATAGCATTCCTTCATCGCAGGCTGCAGCCCAGTCTTTTAGAATAGCATCCATAAAAGAATGCCACAGTTAGTGAGCCCACTGAAGTTTAAATAATGTCTATGCTAGATACATGCAGAAAGATATCTGGAATTAACCAGATACACTACTGAAATTTCGACTTTATTTCATTTCCCAGTAACGCTTCTTATTAAAAGAAAAGGAGAAATTTCCAATGGGATGCGTTTTGTAGACGATACCTCCCGAAAAATTTAAATGATGATATTATCAAATAAATCCTGTTTATCTTAGAGCAATTTACAAAAAAAAATATTATTCAGTATTGCGTTTGAGGAAAGATCGATATGCTTGTAAATTTCATTTATATCCATACGTGCGTTTATTTATCTATTTTTCATTACACCGAATAACGATTAAGTAAAACAACTTTTATACATCTAACTGTTCTTATTATTAATGGTTCTGAGCCGTGGATTAGAAAAAATATAATTTTATCTGTCTTTTAGATCCAAAAGTGGCTCCACATATTTCTGCAACGGATCGAAAATTCTTAGAAAAAATGCACATTTTTTCAGTGCAAAATATTTCGAATCTAATTACTTTCTCTCTCCTTTTATTTGAAAGGATGGATCATTCCAAAGTTTGCGTAGTTTATTCTTAATTTTCAATTCCATTTTTCTTATCTGAAAAGCTGAATTGAATGCTAGAAACGTACATGAAATTTCCGCTTCTAAGACCGATACAGCTTTCAGTTTAATTTCTGTAAAATAATATATGTTAGGATCTCTTTTCGAAAGTTTTGTTCTTCCTCTGGCGCTTTATTTACCTTATGTAACACCTTCTAATAGGTACAAGTAGTGCTTGAGGTTCATTGACGGGGTCTGTTTTCGAATTTATTCTTAAGAATTATTTTTAAAAAAGCTCTCGGATGTACAAGCTAAAGTTTGTCCCGACTCTTGAATGACTGTACACGTTTCGGCGTCAGAAACCGCGTTCAGCCTTTCCGAGGTCACGGTTCAGGACACCCTGTGTCCATTTTGTCCTCATCGTTTACCGTAAGAGGTTTAGAATAGATTAAAGGTCAAACATTTCCCTCTTATAATCAAAGAGAAGCTACAAAAACGTAACGATCATGGCGGCAGAGGATGTGATCGGCTGTGACGCGCATGTTGGTGAGACGATTGATAATTAGTGTCGTCTGCTCAAAGTGCTTCAAGTTACTGACGTCATTTGTACTTCATCTATTTTAAGCTCCTTAGTTTACCGATTGTAGCGTTAAGGTCTTTAAACGTTTATTAACGTTTCATCCTTTTACCGATTGCTTTATTTTTTCCACTTTACTTTTAATCGTGATTGTTTCCCTTTTAATGAGGCATTACCTTCACTAACATCACATCGGGTGAAAGAAATAAACGTCAAAAACCGTAACCCACACGCAACACTATTAACAGCAACGTGCTCAACCGAAAATAAATTTAAAAATTTAGTAATTCACCTAGATTAACCAACACTTATTTAAAATGTCACCTGGACTCAGGATGGTTTCTCATGGTGTACAGCGATCGCTAGGAGAGCCTTTTTTTACCTGCTTGTAAAATGATTGTTTTTGATGTGAATATAATAAACAGTTTTTGTAAAATAAAGAAGAAAGAAAACAAGCACCCATAAGGTATCATCCAATTGAGAAAATCCTTTGTGGGTTTCTGGAAGGAAATGATTAAAATTTCAGAGCAGCCGGGCGACTTATTCCAATAGAACAGCTACACGAATGTAACAATTCCATACGTTGTAGGGTGATCCTGGACTGAGGCGGCTTTCCGGCGTAGCATAGATGCAAACATTTCCTTCCCGGATATTGTCCTCAGGTAAACCAAATGGTGTCCAAATTGCGGGCCATTTCATTGGCATTCCCGAACGGGCTTAAGTGGCTTCAAATCATGTCCCAACATGTTCGATCGGTGAGAGCTCGCGCCGGCCTTGGAAGCAGTGGCGGCTCGTGGTTGAAAAAACAGATGAAGAGATACAAGAGCAATATGAAAAGATATCTACTGACTTCAATGAAAATCTCTATATGCGGACTGACCTATTTTTTGTATATTAGATAAATTCTAATTTTTTTTTAAAGCTGCGAATTTGACGATTATGTCGTCATAGAACGGTTGTTTCTTCGTGAGCATCAATAAAATATATTTCTGAATGGGAATATTTGCCAAAGAAGCAAGTCTATTTTGAGAAATAATGTTTCTTGAGTAAGTCTGTATTTTTAAGGCAAGAAAATCTTCTTTCCACTGACACACATGTTGATGGAAAGGTTAAAATGAAGGCAACCAATTTATAAGTTTCTGTAAAAATGTCTTTATCTTCATGAAGCACTCGAAGAAGTTCTTGAATCGATATATTCTTTAATTTTTCGTTAGCATATACAAGACTCAGTTCATTTTTGAGGCGCTGGAGTTCAGTAAATATTTTTCGGTAAAAATGTTGTTGATTTTCAAAAGCGTGAGAGGGAAAGCTTTAAATAAATTGTTCGAATTTGGTTGTCTCAGCAAGACAAACAAATTGAAGTTTTTCACAGTCTTGAAATCTTATATCCATTTCCATAGGAATGTGGTCTAAAATTTCAAAATCCAATTGTTTATAATTTTGAAAAATTGTTTCTTGTTTAAGAGTAGCATATTCCCGTTTGGAATAGCTTATTCCTGTGGTTTTGCTAGTTTTTCCGGTGTTTCAAATACTTCAAAATTTCATGAGTTTTTTTCAATTTGAGTTACACAGTAATTTAGGTCTAGTGATTTTTTCTGCAAAATTTCGAATAACAGATCGGTGCAGCCAAACATTTCATTAAATACTATTGACAAAAATGTAAATTCAAAATTGTTCATATCGTTTAAAAACCCTTGCAACTTGAATTGATATTTTGTCTGATTGTTCACTATTTGTCAGAAATTCGCATACTCCCTTCAATTTATCCCAATCTTCAACAATTGCACTTATTAACTTCGAAGTGGACGACCAAAGAGTTTCTGCTACAGTTGGTAGGCGTATTGCGGTTGTAGATGTCTCCTGAAATCTGGTGGAAGAGTTTTCATATACATATGCACTATCTACCAACAAGTAATTCGACACCCTTGCAATCGACGATATCTGCGAACCTCATACACGTCACGACCGCTGCCGTTAAGTATCGCGTGGGAAACAACAACGCAAACAGTCGCATTCAAGATGTCCCGCAGTTCGGAGATCCCTGATTTCGAGAAAAGCGTAATCGTCCGGTATCACAGAAATGGCCGATCCATACGTGACATATCCAGCGAGTTGAAGTACCCAACATCGACAGTAGCCTAAGTGATTGGCAAGTGGAAGATGAGGGGTGACTGTCGGAATCTGCCCCGACCCGGCAGACCCACAAAACTGGGAGTTAGAGACCGACGGGTGCTGGCCAGAGAAATTCAGAAGAACCGCACCAAATCGATGGGCCACATCCGCGAGGAATTTCAACAGGCATCCGGGAGAGTTCTTTCGATGAATACCATCCGTAAGGAAGCATCTCTGCTCGGTTATCATGGACGTGCTGCCGGCTACAAGCATTTGATCACCAAGTCCAATAGCGCTGCTTAGCTAACATGTTGCAAAGTACGTCCACAGTGGACCGCTGACCAGTGGAAACTGATTCTCGGGAGCGACGAATCAAGGTTCACCCTCTGCCGTTTGGATGGCAGGGTCTGGGTTTGGCGTCTGCCTGGAGAACGCCTCCTGCCGGAATGTTAAGTTCGGTGGCGGTGGAATTACGCTATGGCGGTGTTTCTCCTGGTATGGCACGGGACACTTGGTAGCGATCCCTGGTATGGCACGGGCTACTTGGTAGCGATTCCTGGTAGACTCAACGCCGAGACCTACCGCACCATTTTGGATGACCATGCGCTTCCTACGTTATGGAAGTTTTACGGGGTGGACCCATGTTACTTTCAGGATGACAATGCCACCTGCCATGTTGCCAGGTCCACCATGGCTTGGTATGGTGACAATGGGGTTAATCGAATGGACTGGCCTGCGCAGAGCGCGAACCTTAACCCTAACGAGCACCTCTGGGACGAGTTGGAGCGTCGACTTAAGGGGTGCCTCCACCGTCCGAAATCGATGAAGCAACTGACCTGTTTTCTCCAAGCCCAGTGGAAGAAAATACCGCTAGACGTCGTACAACGCCTGGTTGAGAGTATGCCCCGGAGGGTCGCAGCTATAATCGCCGCTCGTAGAGGCTCCACCAACTATTGAAGGGGAATAAATTTCGTTTTCCTTTGCTATCACAGGTGTCCAATTACTTGTTGGTAGATAGTGTATTTGATTCGCTTAAACCATCAGCAGTTACAATGGCTTTGAAATCCTGCGTTATTGAAGATGCATATATTGATATTATTAATAACATCTATGAAAATGCAAGTACAAAGATTCGACTATTTGAAAATATAACGCACATAAGAATTGGAAAGAGAGTGAGACAAGCTGACACCTTATCTCGAAAGCTCTTTAATGCCACATTGGAAAATGTCTTTTAATCACTGAACTAGAGAAACAAAGGGATAAAGATTAATGGAGATTATCTAACTCACTTTCGTTTTGCTGATGACGTAGTCATTTTTGAAACTACCCCAACTGAGCTGCAGAGTATGATCCAGAAACTTGCTGACAAGAGTAAAGAAGTATGATTAAAAATGAACTTTCAGAAGACAAAAGTGGTGTACAATGCTTCTACAAGAAATGAAGATTTATCGATTGATGGGGGAAAGCTGGAAATAACAGACATGTACGTTTATCTTGGACAGCAGGTATTAAGTAAGAGTCACATTGATGAAGAAATTAATCGGCGTACAAAACTTGCCTGGAGAGCTTTTGGAAGAAACAGCATAATTTTCAAGAGCAATATGCCATTATGTCTTAAAAGAAAAGTGTTTGATCAATGCATCATTCCAGTGCTTACGTATGGTGCGGAGACGTGGACCTTAACTAAAAGAGACATACAAACGCTGCAGACAACTCAAAGAATCATGGACAGGTGCATGCTTGGGGTAACCAAGAGATATCAGAAGGGGAACTCGTGGATCCGAAAAATGACAAGAGTGGAAGACATCATGAACAGAGTTAAATCCCTGAAACGGCAATGTGCTGAACATACCGCCAGAAAGACAGGCCATCGATGTACAGCCGAATTTTTAGATTGGATTCCAAGGGAAAGGAGAATACCCAGAAGAAGACCACATGGGAGATGGGTGGATGAAATTATGAAGTATGCGGGAGTAACATGGTGAAGACTGGCAGCAGACAGACCGTTTTGGAAGAGGCTTGGAGAGAACTTCGTCCAGCAGTGGATTGGTAATGGTTGACAATGATGATGATATGTATATTTTTAAACTCTTCAACCAGACAAAAGCGGAATGCTGATCTATTAATAGCTTTCTTTCACTCCAGGTCTAACACAGTAATCAGGGAGAAGCCTGCTGAAAGGAGAAATAATTTGTTTTGGTTACCGACAAATGAAAGTGACAGAATCATTTCTTTAAGAATTGTTTTCAAAAATATTACTGCCAGTTATAATTTGTTCAGGCTTCTAAGGAATATATTATTAGTGCATATCGTAAATTCATTTTTTACACTTGTGTCTAAAATAAAAGTCAGGAAATCATTCACAGTGATAAATTGGATAATATGTTACAGCAAGTAGAAACGATTGGCATGTTAGTAAACACAATAAGAAAGAAAATAAACATTTTAAAGCATTGCCGAAATATGTATACCTTTTGCAAATACAAGGTTACATCCGTAAACTTCACCAAAGTTAAATGTAAGAATGCAACGTTGAATTGTACTTAAAAGGAGTGCGATCACTTGGTGCAGATGTACAGCTCTCATCGCGATGCTACATAATCATCACCAAGTTGTTGATGAACTCCGGAGAAAGATTTCCATTCCTGTAACTGAGGAGCGTAACTCTGATTTGCTTCTAAAAATGTGCTGACGAACTTCTACGTGTCATGCTAGAGTATTCCAGGCAAACACTATTGGTTTTGGTCTGAAAACTTGTCTAGAAAGTCCATGCGCCTAACACCCAGCCGTGTGAGGAGAAGCGTTATCGTCCACTAAAAGGAACTAAACGCCAAAAGCTCCTGAAACACTCTCACGTAAGGCTCTAGGATCAGGTCCATATGATACGTGTAATACTTTACACACTTGGAGTACTGCGCGGCCGCTGAACACAATGCCACCCCACACGATGTAAGAGGATACAACTTCTTCGAGAAGAAAACTCCTGCGCTGATGATTGCAGGATCTTTATGCCATTCCTGTTCCCTCCAGATGAAATTCTGACGAGAATCCGTATGTAGACTGAATCTCTAGTGGTCTGTGAAGTAGTATACTGACTCACTAGTCTTAGTTCCGGGAGCAATGTTACCTGCACCAATTAAAAAAAAATTACTTGTTATATACGATACGATACACGAACCATGGGTATATGGCATAAAAGTGAATTTTATTAAGCCTTCGGTATAACTTTGGCCTTGGCATCGTAGTACGAGTGTGGAATTATGAATTGCTGCCATAGCTGTGAAAACAATCTAGCGTGGAACTTCAAGATCCTTGTGGCCTCGGCTTGAGATTGGCCATCTTCTACTCGTCCTATCGTGCACCACTATACAGCGTCGGTTGAAGGTATATGAGACATATTGAAATCATTTGTAGACACCGGGACTCTTTTCACACTCGCTGTCTTCGAGAAATGGAACTGCTGCTCCCATTTACTTTTAGCATATAATTCAATTTACATATCGGACGGCGTTTTGCTTGCTGTTATGCATATTTTACCGCTGCAATTTGTTTCTAGTGTTCATTTGTACAAATTCTGTGAACATTATAACTTTACATTGAAAGTTTTGAATTATTAACCAGCTATCGCCTTCCTGATTTTGATTTTGATAACCAGTGTGTCATTCCTATACCAAAGAAACCTAGCCACCCCGGTTGCGCAGTGGTCTAAGGATGGCCTCTGATCATTCGTTCGAAAGGTCGTCCGGGTTCAAATCCCGGTGAGTCACGTCTGTTGTTTTTTTTTACGTCTTTGGCTCTATCCCTTCCCAGAAACCAGTAACCCCAAATGAGGAACGGGACACTGCTTACAGCCCACTGCTGAAATATATCCATTCATCTCTGGATTCTCGATCGCGCCCTTCCTCCTTCCCCGTGTCAGTTTATTCCTGCAATCCTGCAGCTGCCTGCGGCAGTGCGTCACGTCATCATCGAAATTAAATTTTATGTCTTCAATTGCTTTTGCCGGATTTTCACAATTTGTTCTTCGTTAAAAAAATTCACGGTAAAGTTAAACAAGAAATATTAGGTTTTTATTTAGCTGTGAAACTTATTCCTCTGTGATAGTAAACAGAAATTAACACTGTGCTTAATTTATGTAGAATATCACAGAGGAATAATATATAATATTAATTGATATACCAATTGCACGTCATTTTTTATTTCTGTGAAATATTTTACAATTAAATAGCAGACTGTTTTGCAGTATGAAATTTAAAAAAAAAGTGTATTTTTAAAAGGCTTTACCGTACAATTGGTCAAAAGCCGCGGATGGCTTAGTGGTTAGTGTTTCAGACTATCGATGCTAGGTTCCCAGGTTCAAGCCTGGGCTGATCTTTCAGAGATGGTGTGATTTACTAACAATCGCTGAATATCCGCCGTGCATCGGACGAGCACGTTAAGTGACGGCCCCCAGGCTGGACCCACTGGTTAAATGGGTATCCTTTCCTATACCCCACCTGAACTTCTCTCACCCCTCTATGTGCAATATCGTACTTGTACGGTGGCGCCATCTACTGTACTCTAAACTCACTACAAACTGTTCTGTCAAAGTCGCTAGACTTGCTCTCATTCCTTCCGTTTCTGTGTCCTGCCCAAAAGGCGATCTCGCTGTAGGTGGCTGGGACCTAAAGTCTACTCCCTGTGGACGGAAGTCCTACAAGAAAATGACGCTGATACAATTGGTCAATGGGCAGTTTCAGACTTGTACGTTTACGGGCTTTAAAAGGCCGGTCTTATAAAACAATAACGGTGGTTTCCGTATTTGGCTTCCAGAGCTCTTCAAGCCTGGCAGTAAAAACCATTTCTTTATTATTATATAATCCTTCATGGATATACCAGGGTACGTTATGAGAATGGAGTGTACTCCTTCATGTTTAGGCGCGATATATTGGAGAACATGGCGTATGATTATGTCGGATGGCATAGCGGTTAGCAAATCAGACTACCGACTGTGCTGACGTGAGAAAAATTGGGAGATTTTAGGGTCGGAAAGGTGAAAAATAAATACAAGCTGGGAGATGCGACGCCATTTCTGGTCAGCGAAAGGGAGGGTGGCGATGGGTCGGCCATGTTGTATGTGCCAGTGGAGGAAAAGAAAACAAAATCCTTTCTTTAGTGAATTCTGCGGGGAGGAGGGGCTTGACACAGGTGCGACCCTGAGATGTCATGGAAAGTTTTGCTGGGCGCTGGACATGGAGAGAAGCCACATGGCCCAGCCACTCAGAATTCTGGCACTCCATTGGACGAGAGCAGTCTCTGGGCACGAGAAAAGTGGAAGAGGCGCGAAAAGTCACAACGGACTTTCTCTCTCTTGGGTCTCTGAACGTGATAGAGGAAGACGCTTCTTTTTCTCCGTGATAGCGGTGTGGAATGTGGAATCCAGCCGTTAATAATGCTGTTCCACTGAGGTGGAGTAGCACTGTAGCATAACCAACCTGAGGGTTTGGTTATACGAATGATGTTCCAATACCTGCGGGTTATTTAGGGATATAATATTCAGGCCGCGGTCCGACGTGATTAAAAGTTTACCCTCCATCTGTGTTTCATTAACGTTCTGTGACTGTGTATCCCAACAGGAACTTTGACATTTATCTCATCCAGAACTGTGTTGCTAATCTCATCCAGAACTGTGTTGCTAATTTCATCCAGAACTGTGTTGCTAATCTCATCCAGAACTGTGTTGCTAATTTCATCCAGAACTGTGTTGCTAATCTCATCCAGAACTGTGTTGCTAATGAAGTCCAGAACTGTGGTACTAATGAAATCCAGAACTGTGTGATGGATACTGAATCTCATCCGCTCAAAAGTATGGAGCCCACAACATGAAGATGTATTAATATTTGAATATTCTTATGCCAACCAAGATTGTAAATAAAACCGTGTACAGGTTATAAATGTTTAGCAGCTCTGCATCATCTAACTTACAGATCCTTCACCATGCCTCGAACGAACAGCTAAATCAGATACGGTGATCGGTTCATATAAGGACAGGAATCGATCTGGTGGCAGCTACTAAAAAATATTTCGCAACGTGCAATACTACGTTGCACTGCAAACGACGGTCACCCGACGAATCAACAAACAAAAATCACCACAAATGAAGATTGGTGATCAGCGGCGGGATAGAATTTAGAAGAGATCTGTAAAAGAAAAAAAATAAGAGCTGAGCAGGAAAAAGGACGAAGACTCCAGCCATCAGAATGCCGGCGAGAGGGGAGATCCAACAAAAGCGAATCTAAGTTTCGTGGAAAGGACGGAAGACGGAGTCAGCGGACACCAGCCAGAGAGCAAAGGTCAAGAAGCAAGAAGTTCCTTCCCACCCTCAGAGGAAGAGCAACGGGAACACGCGTCAATGGAGAATCGTGCAACCCCTTCACTCTGCAGTGCCGTGAAAGAAATGCCTTAAGAAATCCGCAGCCAGTGTGAAGTGAAATTCTCACCCTCTCGTGGTAACGAGATTAGCACCCTCGCAGGAAAGCGAAGGAGTGTATATTAAGGAATACAAAACACAGGTACTGTAGTTTACAATATATTTAAACTAACCGTGTGAGACTGATCAAGAACAGAATAGGGACACACAAAACAAAAAACAGAATGTTGCAGGAACTTATTTATACTAATGTACACTGCATGAAAAAAAATGCAAACACAGGTGGAGAGGTTTAAATAAAACGGGGTTTTAATATTAATGTGTATATGAAAACTGTCGATATATATAAGTTGAGGTTTTTGGAATGGAAGTGTATCAAAAAATGCATTAAGGATAGAATTTTGGAATGGAAGGATTATTTCTCAGAATATATATGTAAGCATAGAAATGAAAAAAATAAAGATAGTATAAGTGAATAAGAAATTATTTCTACAGATCGAATAAAATTTAAAATCATGGGAGATCAGTACGTAAGTTTTACCATGAAAGACCTCAGGCAGGAATGTGAGGTACGAGGGATAGACTCTAAGAAAAGATCTAGACAAGAGCTAATTACCGATTTAATTGAGAGTGACCGTCAGAAAGAACTCAATGCTAGAGAACATGCAGCTGACAGTGAAAGAGCCCATACTAGCGCATCTAGCGAGATTAATAGGGAAGATAGACAGTATGAGTTAGAAATTAGAAGATTAGAGATTGAGTCGAAAAAATAAGACATCGAGGCTTTACGACTGCGGTTGGCCTTAAGAGAGATAGATGGATCTCAAGAGACAGGTGGGACAGATAACTATTCTCACAGACCCTTAAATAGTTATGGGGACGTGATCAGAAAATTCTCGGAAGCGGAGGACCAGATGGATAGTTTTCTAACGGAGTTCACCAAGATAAGTACATCGCTAGGTATCCCTCGATCGAAATGGTCAGCGTTGTTAATTCCCAGATTATCTTCACGTGGAGCGAGCGTCATCCATTCTATGGGAGCAAATGAGGTACAGGATTTTGAGAAATTGCAGGAAAATTTGTTAAGGGAATATAAAACTTCCCCGGAAAAGTACAGAGTATCATTTAGGAATTTCAGTAAAGGGAAGAACCAAACCTACCATCAGTATGGAGTAAGATTAAAAGAGTTGTTAGAGAAGTGGTTGACAGGTGCTCAAGTAGAAAATAGCTATGAAGCATTAAAAAGTGTATTACTGTTAGAGCAATTTTACTCTATGGTTAGTGAGCCCATTAAAATCTATATCAAGGATAACGAGCCTGAAACTTTTGAAGAGGCAATAAAGCTAGCTGACAGGTATGTAGACGCTCGGGAAAGACAGTATGCCCCAGTTCATCAGATTTCCCGGCCTGGGAAAGGATTTTTGCATCAGGAGAAAAGGCAACATGGCAGAGATGGAAAAGTGGTCCGGAACGGAGCAGATGCCCCAGGGGATATACAAATCAGGTGCTACCTGTGTGGGAAAATTGGGCACAAATCTTTTGAATGTAGAGGGAGCAAGGATAGGAGAGTAGCAGGTAAACAAGGTGAAAGTCGAGAGACGACTGTCAAAGACAGAGGAGGGACCAATAGACAAAGTTATCAGCCAAACAGAGAAAAATCTCCGACAATGTTATGTTCCATTACCAGTTCTATATGGGCAACGCCTGAATCTAACTTCGGACCTTACTTAGGGAAGGCCGAGCTAAATGTAGAAACACTCTGCACATTACGTGACACAGGATCATGTATCTCCCTGATTAAGTGCAGTAACGTTCCTCCAGGAGCAGTGACAGGAAAAAAGGTAACAGTTTACCCTGTGACTGGTGACAGACAGAAAATGGATATAGCGCGGGTCACTATAGAGGTGAATAAGAAATTAAGGACACATGACTTTGCAATAGTAAATGACATCCCTTGGGACATAATTCTTGGGAATGACTGGGATGCACCAGATGGAAAACTGTGTAGTGAAATCAGTGAGAAAGATGATCAGGCAAGAAGGGAACCGGACAAGAGTGTTAGAGACAGAAGTAATGGTATAGTTGAAAAGGTAAAGGATATAGGAAAAAGCGTTGACAGTGCAGATAAGGAAAGTACTCCTAGCACAGACATAGACAGTGCACCACAAAAAGAATGTGGAATACTGGATCGGAGAATGTTGAGGGCACAGGAAGAAAGAGATAAAGGGAACGAATTTGAACGACAGCAGGTAGTAGAAATGGATAGTGGGAGATCACCCCAACCACTGACAGAAGATCGGTCCCGGATGATTCAATGCCGATTCGTTCAATGGCCGATTCGTCCAATGACCGATTCGTCCAATGACCGATTCGTCCAATGGTACGATTAGTCCAATGCCGATTCATCCAATGGTACGATTAGTCCAATGCCGATTCGTCCAATGGTACGATTGGTCCAACGCCGATTCGTCCAATGCTATCATCCTACCAACGGTAAACTTTTTTGTTTTCCAGAGATAGTTTCCGTATATTTGGTATTGTAAACATTTTATTAAACCTTATAAAAGGCACTAAACGGATCATTTCTCTGCTCTTTACAAAGCAGCTAGGCCGCTGGTGTGTCACGTTAATTCGTCGACTGCGACGATTCGTCGCGCGTCCATTCATCGACTACGACAATTCGTCGCCTACGTCAGTTCGTCGCGCGTCAATTCGTCGACCACGATGATTCGTCGAGCATCAATTCGACGCGGACAAATTCGTCGACTACCTCAATTCATCGCATTTACAGGTTTTGGTTACATACAAAACGAATGCAGGAAAACGTACGATCTAAAATTTTCATGAAATGTAGCTTTCATTTCAGAACCATCAAATTTGGTATCATGAAACTCTAACTTAGATGCTAGACGGTTTTTGGAAGGGGTTGGAGCCCGGGGGTCAGAGCCCCCTTCCCCCTCATAAAAAATTTCGTAAAATTTACAGTTTTCATTTTAGAACCACAAAATTTGGCATACTATCTCATGGTACTCTAACTTAGACGATAAACCGTTTCTGGAACGGGTCAAGGCCCGGGGGCAGAGCCTCCCCACATACAAAATTTTCTTAAAAACTACAGTTTTCAATTCAGAACCACCAAATCTGGTATACTATCTCATGATACTCTAACTTAGACAGTTTTTGGAACGGGTTGGAGCCCGGAGGCTAAGGGCCCCCTCCCCCCTCATAAAAAAATCGCAAAATCTACAGTATTCAATTTAGAACCACCAAATTTGGTATACTATCTCATGGTACTCTAACTTAGAGGGTAGACCGTTTTTCGAACGGGTCAAGGCAAGGGGTTTAGAGCCCTCCCCCATAATTTTTTGGTAAAATCTAAATTTTTCAATTCAGAACCATTAAGTATGGTATCATGAAACTCTAACTTAGTCGCTAGACGCTTTTTGGAAGGGGTTAGAGCCCTGGGGGTGAAAGCCACCCTCATAAAAATTTCGTAAAATCTACAGTTTTCAATTTAGAGCCACCAAATTTGGTATACTATCTCATGGTTCTCTAACTAAGACGGTAGACTGTTTTTGAAAGGGGTTGCAGCCCGGGGGCAATGGCCCCCTTCATAAAAAAATCGCAAAATCCAGTTTTCAATTCAGAACCACCAAATCTGGTATACTATCTCGTGGTATTCTAACTTAGACTGTAGACGGTTTTTGAAAGCGGTTGGAGTCCGGGAGGTTAGAGCCCCCCTACCCTACAAAATTGCCGTAAAATCTAGTTTTCAATTTAGAACCACCAAATTTGGTGTCATGAAACTCTAACTTAGCGGAAGACCGTTTTTGGTACGGATCGGGGGCCGGGAGGTCAGAACTACCCCTTCCCCCCACCGGTACAAAATTATCGTAAAATCTACAGTTTTCAATTTAGAACCACCAAATTTGGTATACTATCTCATGGTACTCTAACTTAGACGGGAGACGGTATTTGGAACGAGTCATGGTGCGGTGGGTCAGAGCCCCCCCCTGGCATAAATTTTTTCGTAAAAACTTAACGGTATATTTTCGTAAAGTATACCGTTTTCAATTTAGAACCACCAAATTTGGTATACTATCTCGTGGTACTCTAACTTAGACGGTAGCCCGTTTGGAACGGGTCAAGGCCCGGGGGTTTGATCCCCCCAATACAAAATTTTCTTAAAATCTATTTTAGATCCACCAAATTTGGTGTCATGAAATTCTAACTTAGCGGGAGACGGTTTTTGGAACAAGTCGGGGCCCGAGGGGTAAGAGCTCCCACGCACCCGTACAACATTTTCGTTGAATCTACAGTTTTCAATATAGAACCACCAAATTTGGTACACTATCTTATGGTACTCTAACTTAGACGGTAGATGGTTTTTGAAACAGGTCGCGCACGGGGTCAAGGCCCCCACCCCTCCCATAACAATTTTCGTAAAAACTACAGTTTTCAATTTAGAACCACCAAATGTGGTATACTATCTCACGAAACTCTAATTTAGACTATAGACGGTTTTTGGAAGCGGTTGGAGCCAGGGGGTCAGAGCTTCCCCCTTACATACAAAAATTTTCGTAAAATCTAGTTTTCAATTTAGAACCGCCAAATTTGGTATACTATCTCATGGTACTCTAACTTAGACGGTAGACAGTTTTTGGAATAGGTCAAGGCGCGGAGGGTAAGAGCTCCCCACATACAAAGTTTTCGTAAAATCTATAGTTTTCAATTTAGAACCACCAAGTTTGGTATTATTAAACTCTAACTTAGACTGGCGCCGGTTTTTCTGAACGGGTCGGGCCCGGGGTGTCAGAGCTCGCTCCCGTACAAAATTTTCTTAGAATATGCGGTTTTCAATTTAGAACCACCAAACTTGGTATACTATCTCATAGTATTTTAACTTCGACTGTAGATGTTTTTTGGAAAGGGTTGGAGCTCAGGTTTCAGAGCCCTCCCCCCTCCATAAAAAAATTTCGTGAAATCTACAGTTTTCAATTTAGAACCACCGAATTTGGTATACTACATCACGGTTCCCTAACTTAGACGGTAGACGGTTTTCGGAACGGGTCGGGGCAATAGTGGTTAGAACTCTTCCCCCCACCACGCACACACACGAATTTCGTAAAATGTATAGTTTTCAATTTAGAACCACCAAATTTGGTATACTGTATCATGGTAATCTAACTTAGACGGTTTTGGGAACGGGTCGGCGCACGGTGGGTTTCATCCCCCCAAACATTTTTTCGTGAAATCTACAATTTTCAATTTAGAACCACCAAATTTGGTATACTATCTCATGGTAGTCTAACTTACATGGCAGACGGTTTTGGAACGGGACGGGCACTGGGTCAGAGCCCACATCATAAAAAATTGGTAAAATCTACAGTTTTCAATTTAGAACCACCAAATTTGGTATACTATCTCATGGTGCTCTAACTTAAGCGGTAGATGGTTTTTCGGAACGGGTCAAGACCCGGGGGTAAGTGCCTCCACATACAAAATTCTTCTTGACAAGTGGTCAGAAGGCAGCCCCTCGATCACTAAGCCGCCGTAGCGGCACACGTTGAAATGTATTTTTCATATGGCCCCAAACGCTCTTATGGACATACTAGATTGAACTGGACGCAAACAAGTCATTAATATAATTTGTACTAGCAGGGATACCAGTTATTTGCTTGGTACATATTACTATTTGTGGAATCACCAAGTTCAGCGGGTGAAAGTTAATGAATGAAAAAGATATTCCTGCAATTTTCCAGTAAACGTATTTTAAATTTTTTGATTTAGTTAATTAAATTTTGCGAAACAAAAAAGAAAGAAAAAGGAATGGGAATGCTTACCTTCTAGGAGACATCAGCAGAACTGCAGTACATCTGGCGTGTGCTTCTGTGAATCCCGCAACAAAGAAATGCAATGTACCTATGTGATGTCGATTGCGTTCGACTTCACATTGGCATTGATCATCTTTTTCTTACCGTTTTGAATTTTGAATATCTGGAACTCTCCATTTACATTATATTATATTTCTTCCTGATAAGCCGTTCGTTGGTAGTGAAAGCTAAACTATATTGATTTGTGTTTTTAATACACCATTAAACGCATATTTTTGCACTTTATTGCTATCTACAGTCTCTAACTTAGACCGTAGGTTGGTTAGTTGGTTGGTTGATGGTTTATGGTGCAAGGCACTCAAAGGGCCAAAGAGCGCCTTAGAACGTAGATAAGGTATTCTTAAGAGTAAAAAACGGAGCTTTTTATGAAAATTTTGTTTGGGGCTTCCTTGACCAGGGCCCCGACCCCTTCCAAAAACCGTCTACCGTCTAAGTTAGATAACCATTAGATAGTATACCAAATTTGGTGGTTCTCAATTGAAAACTGTAGATTTTACGAAGTTTTTATGAGGGGGGGGGTTCACCCCCGGGCTCTAACCCCTTCAAAAAAGCGTCTAGCGTCTAAGTTACAGTTTCATGATACCATACTTAATGGTTCTGAATTGAAAACTGTAGATTTTACAAAAAAAAAAAAATTATGGGGAGGGGGCTCTGACCCCCGGCCCTTAACCCGTTCCAAAAACGGTTTACCGTCTAAGTTAGAGTACCATGAGATAGTATACCGAATTTGGTGGTTCAAAATTGATTACTGTAGATTTTACGGCATTTTTTATGACGGGGGGCTCTTACCCCCCGGCCCCGCACGGGGATAACTGGTTTTCCAGTTATTTGGGGAGCGGCGCCCCACGGCCCGAGCTGACCTTGTGACTGGTCAACATCTGATGTCATGCCACCGCTTGTTTTTTATTTTGGTGCTGATGGTGTTTGCAGGGACGGCTGTTCATCCAGCTGTTGGGGAGTCGCGGCCCCACGATCCCGAGCTGGTCTTGTGTCTCGCTTTTTCGTTTTTATATATTTTCTCCACTGGCTAGTTGCCCGTGTTGTATACTTTACCTAATCGCTACCACGTTATGTACTAACACCCCGGTCTTGTGGTTTTGTTACCCTCCACCACTAACTGTTTTATATTAACCGCTCAGTTCGTAGGTTGCTGAGATTCCGTTTAGGTTCCCTTCCAGGATTTGTCTTCTTTGGATTTCTTTTCTCCTTTTAACTGGTTTGGGTGCTAGATTTACCTGCATGTTTGCCGCGTGCGGGAGACCCGTGAGGCGGAAATGGGATGTCTGGCGGCTGAGGTCGCAGGAGACCGGATAAGTGCCTCCTGTGTGCCAACACTCCTCTTCGACCCCGGCTTCGCTGTAAACGGGAGGCTAGAGACTAACCCACCTCTAGTCAGAAGTCTTGTACCAAGTTGTGTGCAGGGCTTTAGCGGCTCTGTTGTCGTATAGCACGGCAGGGTGAGCCCGGGGGCTGTGGGATCATGCCAAAGGCGTTGGCATGACGGTACCCGGAGGCCGAAGTGTCCGCCGAGTGCGTGTGATCACAGCCAACGGACTATATCTGCAACGTATAAGCTCCAGAACTGTGTCCAGCGTCATTTTCTTGGCTTGCAGACCTGCAGTTCTCCCTTGTAGGGCTCGGTGGTGGGTGGAGTAGTCTGCAGACGAATCCTTCTCCTTTTTCCATGGGTAAAATCAAAAACAAACGCTCCAAATTCAAGTCACCTGAGCAAATGATCGTTGACAACGACTCTCCTTCGTCTTCTCAACCTACCAAGTCTCATACCCTTAAACGATCTTTAGACCATGACCTGGACCAAGAATGTGGAACCTCTTCTTCGGCAGCTGTACCAGTCGCTCCGAAGCGTCGTCTCCCCTCGATTGCTGTGAATACGCATGCTACACACTTAGTTGTAGAATCCATCGATCCGAATGAGAGACTGTCCACCAGATCTCCATTTTTCATTTCTAAAACTTTGGACGCTGCGGTTGGCCCCTTGAAGTCTGTGAGGAAGCTTTGCTCTGGGGACCTGCTTGTCCAAACTTGCAGTGTTTCTCAGAGTAACACATTTCTGCACCTCACTAGTCTTCAAGGCATTCCTGTCAAAGTGACACCTCACCCGTTTCTTAACACCTCTCAGGGTGTTATTTCGGAGTTTGATCTCTTGCCATGCAGTGAAGACGAATTGGTGACTGAACTTGCAGATCAAGGTGTTATTGCTGCTCGTCGTATGATGTTCCGGCGCGATGGTTCTTTGATTAAGTCTAAAAATGTAATCTTGACTTTTAACTCCCCGAAAGTTCCGACCGAAATCAAGGCTGGCTACTTGGTCTGTGGAGTTCGCCCGTACATTCCCAGTCCTCTGCGCTGTTTCAGGTGCCAGAGGTACGGGCATTCCCAACGTTTCTGTAAGAGTTCCGCTCGTTGCGCAAATTGTGGCTCCAGTGAACATGACGGGGATGGTTGCACTTCTGCGGCCTGCTGTGTTAACTGCGGTGAGGCCCATGCAGCTTACTCCCGCAACTGTATGAAATGGAAGGACGAGATGGCAATCCAGCGCCTCAAGACCCTGGAGGGCCTCTCGTACCCTGCTGCCAAGGCCAAGTTGGGTATACCCACCAACCGACAGCGAACTTTTGCCGCAGTGGTTCAGTCTCTGCCGCAACCCGTGCAGCTCTTTGTTCCGCGCCCTGTAGCTCTCGCCGCACTTGCCAAGCGATCTACAGTTGAACAAGCGACACAGTTGGATTTCACCGAGCTCCAGCTTATTCGACCAGCTGAGTCTGCGCCTTCTCTTTTGAAGACGACCGACTCTTCCGGTTCCCAGCAGACAGCCTGTACGTGCGGAAGACCCGGCCCTCAATCCGCAAAGGTGTGCCGTGTCCATCCAACTGTCGCGGTCCACCTGACCAACATTGCAACTGTCTCGGACTCAGCGAGGTCCCCACCCTCACCCAACATTATAGAGGAACATCGGGGGAGGAGAGTGACAGTTCGTCCCCAGCCTCAACTAACATTGCAGAGGAACATGAGGGGAGGATAGTGACAGTTCGTCCTCGCCCTCGGCCAGCATTATATTGGAGTGTGTGGGGGAGGAGAGTGACTCATCCTATGTGTAGTTGTGTTCGATTTCGTAATGTGTTTTATCATTCTCATTCCTCAGTTTTACTTAATCGGCTTGTTTCTCACCATTGTACCATGTTTTTCATACTGTTTGTTTCATTGTCTTTTTTGGCCCTTCCTTTGTACTCATGGTTCGGTTTTACTTTGTCAGCCAGATTTTGCGATTTATGCCCCGTTTTTTAATTGTGTCTGTTTGTCTTGTATCTGGCGCTCTTTGGCCAACCATGGCCCTTGCGCCAATAAAATCTAATAACCAACCAACCAACCAACCATCTTACCCCCGGGCTCCAACCCCTTCCCAAAACCGTCTAGCGTCTAAGTTAGAGTACCATGAGATAGTATACCAGAATTGGTGGTTCTGAATTGAAAACTGTAGTTTTAAAAAAAAATTGTATGTATGGGGGGGGGCTCTGACCCCAGGGGCCTTGACCCGTTCCAAAAACGGTGTACCGTCTAAGTTAGAGTACCATGAGATAGTATACCAAATTTTGTGGTTATAAAATGAAAACTGTAGATTTTACGAAATTTTTATGAGTGGGGGAGGGGCTCTGACCCCCGGGCTCCAACCCCTTCTAAAAACCTTCTAGCGTCTAAGTTAGTTTCATGATACCAAATTTGATGGTTCTGAATAGAAGATTTTAAGTTACAACCAAGACATTTGGTATTTGTGAACATGTTATAAAACCTAATAAAAGGCACTCAACGGATAATTTCTCAGGTCTTTACAAGGCACCTAGGCCGAGGGCCTTTTTAGAAGATTTTTAAGTTACACCCTGAATATTTGGTATTTGTAAACATTTTATAAAACCTTATAAAAGGCCCTCAACGGATCCTTTCTCAGTTGTCAACCAGGCACTTAGGCCGCGGGCCTTTTTAGAAGATTTAAAGTTACAACCTAGATATTTGGTATTTGTAAATATGTTATAAAACCTAATAAAAGGCACACGTCGTATAATTTCTCAGGTCTTTACAAGGCACCTAGGCTGAGGGCTTTTTTAGAAGATTTTAAATTACACCCTGGATATTTTGTATTTGTAAACATGTTATAAAACCTAATAAAAAGCACTCAGAGGATCATTTCTCTGATCTTTACAAGGCACCTAGGCCGCAGGCTTTTATCGAAGATTATAAGTTACAACCTAGACATTTGATATTTGTAAATATGTTATAAAACCAAATAAAAAACACTCGACGGGTAATTTCTCAGGTCTTTACAAGGCACCTAGGCCGAGGGCCTTTTTGAAGATTTTAAGGAACACCCTGGATATTTTGTATTTGAAAAAATGTTAGAAAGCCTAATAAAAGGCAATCATCGGTTCATTTCTCTGGTCTCTACAAGGCACCTAGGCTGCGGGCCTTTTTTAGAAGATTTTTAAGTTACAACTTAGATATTTGGTATTTGTAAACATTTTATAAAACCTTTTAAAAGGCCCTCAACGGATAATTTCTCAGCTCTTTACAAGACACCTAGGCCGCGGGCCTTTTTAGAAGATTTTATTTTACATCCGAGATATTTGGGACTTGTAAACATACTGTAAAGCCTAATAAAAGGCACTCATCGGCTCATTTCTGAGCTCTTTACAACACACCTAGGCCATGGGTCTTTTTAGGCGTTTTTATCTTGCAACCTGATAATGGAATGAACGACATCAAACGGTTTAATTTGGTCATCTTTACATATACACAAGTATACATTCCACAGGAACCGTAGCTCTTACATTATTCATCAAACAATATGCGTGTGAAAATATCCGAGTCTTTCCGAACCTTCCCCTACTAGTTTCCTTCTTTAAAGAAAAGAATGATTTTATTTTACCTAAATTAAACAGAAGCAGTTCTTACTCTTGTTACAAAAGCACAATGCCCTTCAGAATTTTCAGAAAAAATTGTTTTCTGTTACAGCTGATGTATTGTAATAAAAAATTTTGCATTTATATCCTGCTGATGAATGATAATAAGGCTGGTATTGCGTGAAAATTTGTTTCTCATACTGGACAAGCCGCAATAGTTTAACTCGCGTCTCAAATTTTGCATTAAAAGATTCAAAGTTGTGTCTTAGGGATTGCATTAAAACATTCAAAGGTTTAGAAGATTAAACAATTAAAATAGAAAATCATACTATTTAGGTATATCAGAAGGAATTATAAATGGCAGGAAATACAGAATTTAAAATATTTATCTGGCTTCCCATTTAGGGATTTAATTAAAAATGAGGAAAAGTGAGGGGCACTTACCGCCCACGTAAGCCCAGATTTGCCGCCATTTCTACAAGAATATATATATATAACACTGAACATACATGATGGGCGTCTCCTTAAGTATTGTAGCCAAAAGGTCTCTGATATGGATACATATACTAATCAATTGTATAAAACTAAAAACGGAATTGGAAATTACTGGTTTTGATATTAAATAAATATAAACTAAAAACTGAGGCTTCAAGAAAGCACGCAAGCAATCGTGCGTAGTTTCGCTAAAAATGAACTGTTCTAGTTTTTTTGTTGTTGTTTTTCTGGTTGCAAACTTTTCAACGATGTCCAAATTCGTGGCAATTTTATTTTCAGTACTAACGATAATTATATTTGAAAGTCGTTTTTATTTCGTATTAGATCAAAAGTAAGTTTTCATGTTTTTAAGTTCGGAAAACGTTCTTTTCTCTCAAGCCACTGTTTCAGACAGTAGAAATTTGAAAAGGGGGATGTGTTAACCCTAGGTAATCGGAAAAGTTTCCCACAGGAAAAATCCCCAACATTCGGAAAAATTTCCCACAACGGAAAGGTCCCCATAGGAAAAGTGCTCCAGATGAAAAGTCTCGCACAGGAAAAGTCCCTTACCTTTTTCAATCAGGTATCATGAACAAATTGCATTTGAAACAAAACATCGAGCGTATGGAGATTTCCGGGGTTATCATTTCCATTTGCATGCTGTTTAAAACAAGATGCAGCCGTACAACGTGCTCAAATATGTGGGGGAAATTTCCGGGGTCGGTTTTTCGACTTTTAGGTTGGGGTGGAGGAACTTTCCGGGGTCATTATTTCTATTTTCATGAATTTTAAAACAAGATGCAGCCGTACAAGTAGAACAATTATGAGGGGGAAATTTCCGGGGTACGCATTTTCAACTTTTATTGCAGTTTGTAGTACTGTAAGTAGCTGGATGAGGTGGGGGAAATTTCCGGGTTAGTATTTTGACTGTTACCGAGCTTTTTTAGTGAAAGAGGTCTTACAACTAGCAGGCTGACATGGTGGGGGAAAATTCCGGGGTCGGGATTTTTTATTTCATCGTTCTCATGTTCATAACGTTTACGTAACAAGTCATATTATTAATATTGCGATGTTACTCAGGCTGAAAATACACTGCCGGAAAGTGAAAAAAAACACCAAAAAGGAATTCGCGGACGATCATGAAATTTACATATGTTAATGGGGTCGAGTTTACGTAGGTGCGATGTTAATTTCGGGACCAACCGGTGAGCGCTTACGCCACAGCACGGCATAATATGCAAATTATCGTCGATGGTATTTAAGGAGTATGGCGAAGTGAATGTAATCAGTCGGCGGCGTACGGACACGTGCGAAGACCCTGAAGAAGCTGCAATGCATGGACATGGAAGACGTGTACGATTTCAGCGGTTATCGGACTTTGAGCGAGGTGGTCTAGTCAGACTCCTCGAGGCCGGGTGGTCGTATCGTCGTATTACGGAGTGAATTGGACGGGAAGTATCGGTGGTGGTACGATGGTGGCGTAGATGGTCCGAGGAACATTCCCACACGAGAAGACGTGGAACGGGGAGTCACAGACCGACTGATGAGCGGACCGATCGAAGCATAAGAAGAGCGGCGTTGTCAAGCAGATCATCCACTTCGACGCAAATACGAGCTGCCGCTGCACCTGAGGTGACTGTGCGAACAATCCGCAACCGTCTACCGGATGCAGGACTACGTGCACGTGTGCCTCTGGCCAGTGTACATCTGTCTCAGGCCCACCGTCAGGAACGGCTGCAGTGGTGTCGCCAACGTCTGCACTTGAGAACGCAATGGAGATCTGTCGTGTTCAGCGATGAAAGCAGATTCGGCTTGGGAGCCTCCGATGGCCGTATGCGTGTTCGCATACGCACAGGGGAGCGTCTGCATTCTTCAGGCATCCGCGGGAGAAACACAGGGCCTATTCCTGGCCTCCTGGTGTGGGGAGTGATCAGCTATCACTCCCGTGCACAAATAGTGTTTGTACCGGGTACGTTAAATAGCATCTCCTACATCATTCAGCCCGTTGTTTTGCCATTTGTAAGGTCGATCTATCGTTGTGTTTTCCAGCAAGATAACGCACGCCCATATACGGCACGTGCAACGCAACATTCACTTCAGTGTGTGAGACAACTTCCATGGCCTGCACGTTCATCGGATTCGTCCCCCATTGAGCACGTGTGGGATATCATGGGAGAACGACTTATCCGGTCTCCACGGCCAGCCACGACCATCCACGATTTACGCGTCCGGGTTGAGGATGCTTGGAACTCAATACCGCAAACTTACATCCAACATCTGTACGACAGACTCCATGCCAGAATTGCACAGTGTGACGCAGTTCATGGCGGTTCAACCTAGTACTAACCATGTTACATGGAAATGTTATTTTTCAGTTTACCAGCAAATACAGCTGTATTTTGCCATAATGTTTTGATCACGTTATCCTCTGTATTCCGTTATTATGCTGTATAAATTTTGTTGGTATCAGACGTCTCCTTCTTGGTGTTCTTTTTTCACTTTCCGCCAGTGTATTATTAGGTCTAACGCCTAGGCCCTTCTATAAGTTTTCATTCCGTCATTTCCATATTCCTAAAATTTACGTAACAAATAATGTCAGTAATCAGGGTTTAGTAACAAGGGCTGGCTCATCGCTTCGTGTTTCTGGTAGTTGAAGTTGTCCTCACCTGTGCCGCTCAGTGACGTCACGAGGATGCATGTCACATGTCAATGACCGATGTAAAGCGCGCGGTGGAAGCAGTTACCCACGTTTGTTGCATTCGCATTAGTCATCCGCTGTTTATTTGGTTCTATTTATGACATCAAATGTTTTTATTTAATTTCTTTAGTACATCGTCGGCTTCCTGCGCTGTTGCTACGTGCCGAAATACCTGTAGGAATACGAAAGGGGTAAAAATAATTTTTAACTGTTTCCCTCGAAACGACCCAGTAGTTACAAACAACTGGGTTAACAGGTGTTACCGAACAGATTCTTTCAATTAGACACATGCCAGGATTTGCAGTGCGCCCTTTTTAAATAGTAAGTATGAAGACGATATATGATGAGTCGCCTGGTTGGTTAACCAATGAAAAAGATATTGAAATCGTCTGCTATACCAACAGTCAATTTACCGAGATCAAACGTTAAAAATGTCACTGGAAGAGGTGAAATACAAAGAAAAAAATACTGCATGATGCTTTTGATAGACTTAAAAATTTTAGTCCCAAAAGAAAGGTCTTATGAACAAAATGTGGTCCCAATTCAACCTGCATCAGATGAAGAGACAATTTTCCGAAAATATGGTATATTCCAAAAAAAAAAGTAAATTTTTTAATTGACAAATTGTCAATAATGAAAAAAGAGCTTAAGTTTCTGAAAACAGGAAAAAAAAAAAAAAAAGAATATTTTAAAGAGCTTTTCTAGCAAAGCCAGAAGATGGAATCGTTATGAAACAAATCCAGAACCGAAAATTAAAGTAAAAAAGCAAAATATGAAAAATCAAAAATTGAAAATAAAAATGACAAATGCTTTCGAAACATACTTACAAAAACACAGGTAACATCTCCTGTAGAGGGTAAAAGTCGAATTGAATTGACATCTGAATTTCCGAAACGTTTCACAAAAATTACAGTAGCAGAGGTTTTGTCATTAAAAGAAAAAGCATTATTTTTGCGTTGGATGGATTGAAAGTACTACATATATATATATATATATATATATATAAGGAAACAATCAATGATCTATGCTGCTTCACTCCTTTTGTTTCTTTAAATCATTTCACCATTTTGTTTCATATTCGGCAGCTCAGTAGTTGTAGCAAAAGCAAACGCGATTCCTAACACTCCGCGATGCATCCCCAGCTGCGTCACCAGCACAACTTCCGGAAACAACTGAAATCTGCCGTGTGAACCAGCCCTGGTCAGTAATACTGCGCTTCTATTTGTGCACCATACATTGATTAATAGGCCGTACGCCAAGGGCTTTTTAACACCTTTTTTCGTGGTATTCATAAAGTTTACAAAGAAAAGTCAAGTTAATAGATTTGCGCTTTAACTTAGGCATTCAATATTAACCACTAGGCATTAGGCCTAGGGCCAATTAATTAATAATTAGTACCTAAGTAAAAGTGCAGTATGATTAACTTGAGTTCATGCATAAACGTTATGAATATGACATCGTTAGAATAAAAACTTTTATAAAGGCCTAGGCTTAGGGAGGGCCTATGAACTAATATTTAGTGCCTAAGTAAAAGCAGAAGATTATTACTTTGATTTGTTATGTAAACGTTATTAATATGATATCGGTTGAATAAATACTGTCAAAAGAGCCTATGCCTAAGGCCTAGAAGTTAATTATGAATGCCTAAGTAAACGCGCAAAGCTATTAACTTTTTGTAAACTTTACGGATATCACATAGGCAAAAAAAGGGTTTAAACGGCCTAGGCGTGCGGTCTATTTATTAATGTATGCTGCATAAGTTAAAGCGCAATGTTACTGACATTACTTGTTAATATAAATTTTAGGAGTATGGAAATAACGGAATGAAAACTTTTAGAAGGGCCTAGATGTTAGACCTAATAATATTTCTGCCAGAGTAGTATCGCAGTAATAGTAATTTGAAATGTTACGTAAACGTTATGGACATGAGCACGATGGAATAGAACATGCAGACCCCGGAATTTTCCCCACCCTGTGAACCTGCTGATTGTAAGATCGTTTTCCACTAAAAACTGCGGTAACAGTGGAAATACTAACCTGGAAATTTCCTCACCTAAGCCTGCTAATTGCAAACCGACTTTTACTCTAAACTGAGATATATTTGTGATACTTGTACCGCTTCATCTTGTTTTAAACTGCGTAAAATTCGAAATGAAGACCCTGGAAATTTCCCCCACCCCATCCTGCTAATTGTAAGACCATTTTTTACTGTAAACTGCCGTGATTTGTTTACACTAAAAAACCGTGGAAAACCACAAAAAACTGTGGTCACAGTTGAAATACTAACCCAGAAATTTCCCTTACCCCATCCAGCTACTTGTAAGACCGTTTTTTAATATAAAGTACGTAAAAGTCGAAATGCCGACACCGGAAATTTCCCCCACCCGGTCCAGTAAGACTGTTTATACTATAAACGGCGGAAAAAGTTTAAATGACGACCCCGGAAAATTCCCCCACATATTTGTACTCGTTGAATGTCTGCATCTTGTTTTAACAGCGAGAAAATGGGAATGGTGACCCCGGAAATCTACCTCACATTCGATATTTTGTATCAACTGCAATTTGTGCACGATCCCTGAATGAAAATGGTGGGTGACTTTTTCAAATGTGGGGAAGTTTTCCTGTAGGGAATTTTCCGTCCATCATTAGTAATATCCTTTTTTCCAAAACGCGAAACTCTGAAATTTCCTCAACACGTAATGCAAAATGCATATTTTCCATTTTTTCAAGATTTTGCAATACACGAGAATTCCGCAGAAGACGCGTCACGGAATGTTTGTTAGTGCCCCCCCCCCAACCTTGATATTGCTACTCATAGCGAATCACTAATACTACATTTATTGACATTTGAAAGAAAAATGCAAGTAAAACTGCAATAGTAAAACAGTAACAGCTTAAAGAGATGCAATTTGCAGAGAAAAAATATTATCCCAACATAATAATTGAATCAAGCCAAGACATTTTTATGCACCTAACGAGCGACGAACAAAGCACGGTTGGAAAGCGTAGAAAACGTGCTGACTAATGGACCAACAAAATAAATCATTGCTGGAGGAGCACTGGCTCGAATAAGCATTGGACAAACTTTTTTTTTTAACTTCCTCTTATAGTAGCATTCTTTCTTTAGATCAAAGCTATTGCAAGAGAAGAAGTTATGAAACCATGCCCAAACGCATTCTTAATTTCACAAAACTGTCAGCTTTTGCTTAATTTCGTCATGTTAGGTATCGATCTGGGCTTAAAAATTCCACAGATTTAAAATCCGTTTGAATTTTTTTTCTACGATAACTACGTTCTGAGATAGCATTTCGAACTGGGAGTAATAAAGACACGTGCCCCAATGCAAAAATCCCCCCACGCTGGCCTACTGAGAAAGGTTTGGTTCCAACTGCGGACATGCCGATTGCGGACAGGGGGAAAACAGTGCCAATAGTGGACAGATCCAGTTCTGTCCGCAACTGGGAAAAGAGGCGTTTTAGTGAGGGACTAGGAAACCCCCTCCTAATCCCTCCCTAGAAGGGTTGCGAAGGAGATGAAAATTACTATTTTGTCAAGCTTTTCATTTGCAGTTCGGATTAAAGAAGTGAAGTAACAAATTTTTTCCGATTGTTATATGTTATTTATATTGTAATAAAAGCTGTTCGCTTCGTCCAATGGATGAGTTTGAAATATTTGAGACGGAAAAAGGGAAGATATTAGCTGCATGTAATGGGCACAGGTGTAGATAGGATTCATCGCACAAGTCAGCAAAATTTTAAAACTTGGGCATGTGTAAATGAGAAGACGGCGAAATGTAAAAGTCGTGTGGCAACGAAAGGAAATAATACACTGCTGGCCACCCAAAATCCAACACCAAGAAGGACACGAGATAGCAAAGCCAGATTTACTGGACACATAACAACAGATACAAAGATGAAACGATTGAGCTTACAGGCCCGTGCGACTTGCGGAACACGCAGACATCTATAGTTCGTGTGGCCCCCATGGCTATGAATAACGGCCGCTTTACGCCGCAGCATCAAACGAAAGAGGCTTTGGAAGTGGGCTTGGGCTATGTCGGTCCAGGCTGCTTCCACACGTTGCAAAATGTTCGTCAGGCGTAGCCACGGGTGGTGCTTGCTGGGCCACTCGGTTACCGATCAGCGACCAGACGTGTTCGATGGGCGACATATCGGGAGAAGAGGCTGGCCTCGGCAGCAGTGACACCTGGTGGGCCATGAAGAATTGTTGCACGATGCGTGCCGCGTGCAAGCACATATTGTCCTGTTGAAACGTGGCCACTGGCAGGTCCTGTAGGTAAGAGAGGACTACAGGCTCCAAAACGTCGGAGATGTAGCGATGGCTGTTGAGTGTACCGGCGATGCGTACCAGAGGGGTGCAGGTGTCATATCCAATTGTGCCCCAAACCATAACGCCAGGCGACGGACCGGTATGGTGAAACATAATGCAGGCGTCATACAGTCTCTCGCCGCGGTGCCACCACACGCGGATCCGACCATCGTGGTGTTGCAGGCAGAAGCGGGATTCGTCGGAGAAGACAATGTCGTGCCATTCCGTAGTCCAGGTGCGGCGTTCAACGGCCCACTGCCGCCGCACTCGCCAGTGATGTGACGTCAATGGTAATCGGAGCAATGGGGGCCGTACGACAAGTCCCCGCTCCTGCAGACGACGTCAAACGGTACATGCTGACAGAGGTTGTTGCGCAACCCACCATAATTCCTGCGCTAACGTTCGTGATGTGGCCGTGCGAGCCGTCAATGCCCGCCGTAAAACATGGCAGTCCTCTCGTTCGGTGGTATGCCGCGGCTGCAGCAATCGCTCATGTCTGTCCGTCCGTCATTCCTGCACCCACCGAATCCATACTCGCCTGACTGTGGCTGGATGTCGTCCCACACGGGCGTCGATGTCTCGGTATGATAAACCGCTATCGCGATAAGCAACTATTCGTCCTCTGTGGAACCCAAAACGTGCTGGAATGACTGCCTTATTCTGCGACGAGGCATAGGGAGCTTCCCACGCACAGTTCCGGCAGCACAACACACTTCCACTACTTACACCTCGCCTTCTGTGCACCCATCTCATAGTGCTTCTCGGTGGCGTGCCGGGCGCACATGATTTGCATATGTCCTGCAATGCTAATCGTTTGCATGTCCTCTCGCGGGTGACGCATGCTGCGAATTTCATGCCAATCGGATGATTCCTTCTTGGTGTTGCATTTTGGGTGGCCAGCAGTGTATATCACGGTCCGCCAGTCATATATGTAAACCTGATAATGTATTAACAGATGTGAAAAAGCACATATCCATCGCGAAGAAACGAGCTAAAGAAGAGGATCAAGCACTATTAACCATTTATCGCACGGAATTTGGACCATTGTTTCACCGATGATATGGTATTGTAACCGAAATTCCATAATTTTTGTCACTAAAAAGCAGCTTACTTCGATCAAGATACAAAAATCGAGGACAGTCGTTCCCAGGGCCAAGAAATGCGCAAGACATCAGTCGGGCGAAGATATTTTATTTATGTAAGACTAGGTTAATTTTCTCTTATTTGATGACGGGGTAAAAGAAGGAGTCTTAACATTTGCAATCAGAAAATGAAGGGAAGTTATGGAAAACAGCAAAATGTTTTTCATGGACAGAACTTTTAGGAGCTGCAGTGTTCAGTTTGCTAAAATCTACACAGTTCATACAGATATCGGAAGCTCAACGGAAGAAACAAACATTATTCCAGTAATCTTCGCTTTGTTGCCAAGCTAGAGAAAAGTTACTTATGAGAGATTTTTCACCCTGATGAAACATAGATTGGAGAACTGGAATCTTGAAGTAACTGTGATAGATTTTGAAACAGCTGCAATCATACCTCTGACGAAATTTTCCCCTCTATACAAATACGTGAATGTACTATCCATTTCAGCCAGAGCCTTCGGCGAAAAATTCAAGAACTGGGATCCAGAGCCATCGGATTCCAAAAGGCAGTTTGAGAAAAGCCCGGATGAACTCATGTCGACGAAAAGATGCATTTAACGCTGACAACGCCAAAATATGCTGTTCCCATTTTGATGATTGTTTTGAAAGAGATTAAAAAGTGAATTAATATGCAACAGTCCTTGCTTCGCCTGAAAACAGGTGTGATTCCTCCCGTTAATCTATTTAGTTGTTGTGCTTCAAGCACAAAGCAAGAAAGCTCATAACGTGCTGAAAAAAATCTCAGCAGTTTTTGTCAGAAGAAATGCAGAATTTTATATCAAAGAATGCCAGATTAAGTTCAGATTTGCAAGTTCAGTCTGTTGACGACTAGCTGAAAGTGATTCTTTTCATTTAGCTTGAAAATCGAAATAGAAGAACAAGGAAAGAAAATTGCACCATTAAAAATATGTAGAAAAGCTCAATAAAATAAATTCTGAGTTACGATCGAAATAAATTCTGAGTTACGTATTGGAAAACCAAGCTAAAATCCATTATTTGAAAGCTAGAAATGTATAATCTAAAAATGCATTACTGAAAAAAATATATGTTTTTTCTGTTATTGCTGAGGAAATCGGTGAAATAAAGCAAAATAAACTTTGAGCAGAATTTTTTCAAAAAGCATATCAGCAGAGGTGGTCATACGTATCTTGCAAGTTCTTGTATGGAAATTCTTCGAAAATTTGAAAGTGTTTTCCTGAAAGTCCACGGAGAACAAACAACTTGCGACACATCATATAGTTAAGCATTTATCTTTGGAACTCAAAAAGGTGTTTCCAGAGATGAATGAAAAACTCGTACATCTTCACCCAAAATTGAGCGTTTTTATTAGGATTAAATTCCTTAATAATTGTATGACTGAGTTATGATCGAAACTTCAGTATTAATATGAAAATAAAAAAAACAGTGGGCAAAAAGTTCTCAAAAGTTAAACAAACTCGTCATGAGAGGTACTTCAAACTCAAAAAGGTATATTCTTTGCATTTCTGTTACCTAAAAAAAAGAGCAATTTTTTTTTTCTCAAAATGAAGAAATATACGCACAGTTGTTAAATGTTACATATCATATCATACAGCATCTTAACATAAACATCGGAATATCTTTTTTATCTGGAATGTAGAGATCTTGTTTCTCGCTCTTTGCAGCCATCTGTATGATAACACACCACATTTGATCTTTTATTCATTGTAACTAGAATAACGCGTTCACGGAATGAATGATTTTTTTAATATTCAACACCCAGCGCCCAGCTGAAAGTTTGAAAATAATTATAAATTTCATGTACACAACTGAAAATCAAACACAAAATTTATAAACTTTCATAGCGCTTAATCTTTAGTTTAAAAAAAAATGGCCTAGGTATTTGTATAGTTTATAGTTAACGGCAGTATTTCTTTTTAAAGTACTAGCTACTTAGATAATTAATTTTACTGCGATTTTAGTTTTTACTTTAAAAGTTTCTAAGCGCAAATTTTAATTTTTTGACATTTTTTCCATATATTTATATTTCTTTTGGAAATCGAAATACATTTTGTTGCCTTGTATTTGAAGATACTCTCCATTAATGGAGTGTAAAATATTCTGAAATATTTTATTTAAGCGTTTTCCATAAAGTCTTGAAGTTTTACACCCAAAGTCTTCTCTCAAAAGCTTTTAAAACGCTAAACAGGAGACTTCGGTCCTTAGCTGCTTTGCACCTTTGACATCACAGGGGTGTGGTACTGAGTAGCCAATACCGCTCGACCGGCTTATGGACCTACATTCTATATTCTACTTACCTTGGTCCCCTACCACATTCCAAAATTTCATCGAAATTGAATCATTTTTACGTGAGTTATCGTGCGGACGAACAGACAGACGGAAAAAGCTGGAGCGCATACGCTTCTTCAACCTACGGTTGGAAAGCGTAAATAAGAAAAATGAAATTTTTGAGAACCATGAAATGTGATACGCCATAATACTCTGCTGAAAACGAAGGAAATGCGAACGAGAAAAATTTACATTTGGGGACAAGATAAGTACTCCTTGAAAAAATTTCAAATATCAGTAACTCAATGGACTAATATAGTAGTCACTCGTAGCCCTAAATTATTAGGGCTACGAGTGACTGCTAATAGCCCATTGACTTGCTGATGTGTTCCAGGGAGGGTGAGAGAGCCGGTGCCGTAAGGACAACTCAATATAATGTCTCACCGGGATCCGAACCCATCTTGGACGTATAATCAAAATCCAAAACTTAGACCACCACCCCATCGAGTATGCAAAACATGATTTCAATCTATGACGTCACTGAAAAGCTTAGAACCAAATGAAATGTTAGTGTCTGTTTAGTCTTACACTAAGATTGTATGCTTAATCTTTTTTCAACTGGAACGATTTTCAAACCACAATTTTGCAGAATCCTGTGTATATAAGGCAAAAAAAGTTTACATTTATTTTGTAAATTCCCCTTATATTTGAAATCCCGAAAATTCTAATTATGTACAAATACAAATCATTTCTAGCGGAGAAAGGGCTGTAAAGTATCTTCGCTAACCTCTTGACAGTAGCGCTATGGGTACCGGTTTAGGAATATAAAAGTAAATTAATGCATGGAAATGAATTAATTTACATTTTTAGTTCACAGAAGAGAAATAAAAAAATTGAAATTTTCTTCTTGAACGTAATTTTTAAAATCACTTGAACCAAATTATTTCACCTTTAGTAACAATTGTACAGTTGTGGTTCGTTTCCCAACATTTGCAGAGGATATTCGGTGAAATAATTGAAAAGATAATTTTTCATGTACTGTGTATGCCCAAAGAGGACAAATGTACTTCTTTTGACAAATAGGCATATTGAAATGGGCATATTGAAAATTAAAATTACCTTTTTTCTCAATTTCTTTATTTCTTTTATATTTTTTTATATACCAAATATTCTCAGAGGATTTGTTTTTGCCATTGTACTGTATCCTTCTTATTCAACTTTTTGTCTTGTTAAAAAAAGCATATATAGATCGATTTCCATAAGGTTTTTTGCAGTTACTTATATGTGCGTCTAACCTTACAATTTATAATAATATTTCAATGTATTATCTTAAGATGAAATATATATGAGACGACTCATTAAAAATTAGTTATTATTTAATATAATTAATATAAGCTATCTCAGTAAAGGTATTTTCTATATTGTAAGGTTAAGCGGGATTTAAATCCTCGTCAGTTCCTGATTGTTTGTTCAGCATCTCCTCAGAATACAACTTATTTGACAAACTGGTTAACAAATTGCTACAAATCTGTCAGATGTCAGCGCCTCTACAAAACAACGTCGCGCAAAGAGACAGGAGTAAATAACGGTACACATTTCATATAAGACACTTAACCTTGTCATTTAATACACTCATTTTTTCGAAGAACCTAAAAGCCAGTATATCAATTTTTACGTTCAAGGGCAACGTGAAACTGAATTTGCCGGTTGTGGTATTCGAACCAAATATTTCAGCTAGGAAGACGAATACATTCCCAATTAAGCTACGTCGTGAAAATCCTCCAAATAAATGGGGTTAGTGAATAAACAACGACTTCGCTCTTTCCACGTTTTAGCAGCACACAGCAACAGAAAAATTAATTGTTATTCGGCCACTGCTGGGAAATCGAATACCAGATCTCTCGATATCTAGCCGATCGCGTTAGCCTTACACCACGGTGGCCAACAATCCACGGCGACATGTGTGTTTATCTGTCAGCTCCTGATTTCACAAATACGTACAGATGGGCTCATCAACTGAGTCGTCTCCATCTGGTGACTCTTAACTGCACAAAGTTATTAAATTATAGCTAAACAATCCAAAGGGCGACAATGATAGTGAACATTTTTCACATACATGAAGACAATGTGAATAGACAAAGTCACAGCTTTTTCCACGTTTTCTTTAAAAAACACGCAGCAACTAAAACTTTTTTATCCGGACACTGCAGGGACCACACTCCAGAACTTGCGATAATTAGCCGCGTGCGTTCGTTCTTTTTTTCGTTTGCTCTGTGTTAATTAAAGAACACGTGGGCAGAGCAATGTCTTGGTCAATTCGCATTGTCTCAACGTATTTGGAAGGTTTTCACTATTATTTTGGTTTGTAAAAAAAAAAGATTTCCAAAAAATAATGATTTTCTTGAAAATCTAATAAAAAAGATTTTAAAAAAATAATGAAATGAAAAATATATGACAAATAAATTAAACATGTTGCGTAAAAGAAAAAACATATACTGATATGTTTAAGGTAAGTACATAGTATTAAACCACAAATGCACTTATACTGTTAGGTATATGAAAATAAAACTCAATCAAATGCAGCTTTCAGAATTGTTTTCAGAAGTATAGTGTATTAAAAAACAGTTCTTATTAGGCTGATTTTGAGCAGGTATCACAATTTAGGTAACGTTCCGTCACATCATGTGGTGGAATGTAGAAATGAAACATTAAGGCAATGCAGATTCAGCCGTACGCCCCCGTCGTTAGTGGATTCGAGTGGTAAAGGGTTTCGCAGATCAAATTCCAAATAATCGCAATGACGAACTCTGTAGATTGCTCATGGAATTTCCAATTAAATTACAGAAAAAGTTTCTGCAACTGCTACGTGCATTCGTCCAAAACCGTTCCAGGACGGGTTTTTCACGTTTGACATCATGTCTTTTCTAGGTCCAACACGCGATATAAGTATTTCTACAACGAAATGCTAAACAAGTTTTTTTTGTAGAATGACATCACATTTTACTAAAGCGAAAAGTTCAAAAGCGTTCTTTCTGTCTTTGGACGTTCCTTTGCACGCACGTTCTATCTCACTTTCCGTGCGTTCAGGAGGTTACAAGCGTCGTATTCCTTTGTCTTCTTAAAACACACGTTATAATTAAGTGTTTCCTTCATACGTTGATCTGTCCTAGCAGGTAGTTTCCTTTTTAACTGATACTATAACCGATAAAATTATGCAAACTTTCTGCTATTTATGTAAAAACTGAGACAATTTGTATACATATTCCCTCTTTCTGTGTAGCCACCAAATCTTATTATCAGCGATTTTCTTATCTCCGGCATGTTGGCGGAACGTAAGACCCGTGGATAATGATAGATTACTGTATGTATATAGATCACAACTGATAACCACTTTTTTGTCCTGCCATTACTTGTTTGGAGACTAGCGACACCCGTGAGCAACTCACTGGAAGATAAAAATTCGTCTCTCTATAACATATGACCCGTGGTTACAGGGAGGGAAGAAAGGTTGCTTTCTAAGAGGAACACTCTATCCCAAACTCACCCTGGTTTTAAACCCAAACTCCACTAATACAAATGATCTCAAGCTAACACTGTAGTAGACTCGGATACAGGGCAGCAAAATAAAGCTTGTCACATTCTTTGTTAAACTACATTTGCAAGAAAAAAAACGTAGTTCTCTCAATATGTCTTCGAAATAGTTTCTTTAGAAAAAACATTATAAAAACAAATTATGTACCTCCGTGTGACTCATATCCTGCACAAGAAGCTTTGCAAATCAATGAGTCTTTCTCGTTGAGGGATGGATCTCTTCCATGCCGTAGAATCTAACATTCTAGAGAATTCTTGTACACTGAGTTCATGTTGTCGTGGTCAGTAATATTTTAAACCGTAGACGAAACCTTAAAAGAGAACGTACAGAACAGAACCAAACGTTTTTTATTTGTTTCTTTGAGTTTCTGCCACCGAGAAGCAAAGAAACCTATTATTCCCCTAAGAGCATTTCAAACGTCAGTGTAAAAACATACTTTAAGTAAAATATTCGAAAATATCCTTATATAAATATGTTTACAACAACGTTGTGATGACGCGTTTAGCAGATTTAACTTAAAGTGGTTCAAAAATCGCTGTATTTTAAAATTGTAATCCAGAGTTGTAAATTTGTCGACTGTTGCCATATCTAAAGGTTTCTGTTTGCATTTGGTCTCAAATTTAACGCTTCAGCGACATGACTCAATCCTATGCATATTCTTCCTAATTGTGCAATAAATCTGGCTTTTTTCACCTTTTTGCCAAATCTTAACCGTGAGCTACCATTTCCAAGTTTTCATTCGGAGAATCTGAAAGGGAGTACGAGGAACGCAAGTTTCGATCAGCTTCACTACTGAAAACCACAAGTTTTTGTGTACAGTAAATCCCATTGCAGTCATTTTATTCTGGCAATTTATGTCACCCAACATCCAGTTTCTAGCCGCGAACCCTTATCACTAGCTAATTCTACAAAGAAATCAGACCAATTTCGAAAATACGTCTTTTACTCTGTTTTTCGCTTTATCTCCGAACACCAACTTAACCTGGTTGAAACTGGCAGCTCTGCGCTGCTTGTTCTAAATAAAACTGGCAGCAGAAAAGTCAAACGTTTACGAGAGCTCGAAAAGTATCTCGAAACCTTCCTAGCAAAATTTATAAATTCTGAGATCGCGCCCTACTCAATTAAAAGAAAATTGGACCGAGCAGTTCTGAGGGAGAAATGTTTCGAGCAGGGAAATACCTCCTCCTGAATGAGGAAGGGTGTCACAGAAATAGAAATAATCGATTATTTTCGTTAGTGTGCATGCACTTATCGATTTAACTGGAAGAGTAGGCTCACCTTAATTTTAATTACTGTATGGTTTAGTGACAGTGTATTCCTTAATCTATATGGTACAAGTCGGGACGTCAATGGACACACGAGGTTCCGGGCGCACAATACTTCGGGAAATGGACCGCAAAAGTGCAAGGCCACAAGGCATGGCAGACACTTCTACAACATGGGAGTGACAGATCGCATAGCAATATATACGTTATTAGCGCCGCAGTGGAACACTCTCACAATTTAGGATTTGTCCTTCACCACAGTTCGACGTCGTCTGCTTAACATAGGACTGGTCTCTAGCAGGCCATTGCTGTGCATTCACCCTCAACTACAGACACTGAAGCCTGGAATGTGGGTACAACACAAATATTGGTGTGCTGAAGCTTGATACACTAGTATGGGCGCATAAGATTTCGAAAGCGTCGTGGTGAGCTGCATTATGAAGAGTATGCTTTGCAGCGTCATATGGGCCCAACGCCAAGTGTCCTAATTTTGGGTATCATAGTGTTTAATTCACCACCTCACTTGACACGAATTGACGGGAACCATCAGCAGCCAGGAATATATCATAGATGATTTAGTGCCAGGGGTAATAACCTTCCTTCAAAATTGTTCTGAGGTTATATTCCAGCAGGACAATGCTCGGCCACACGTAGCTTGGAATGTGCAAGACCTTTTCCATGCATGCAGAAACCGCTTCTTCCCTGTCCTTCACGTTAGCCGGATTTTCTACCGAACCTGTGTAGGACATGTTAGCTAGCCGTCTGACATGTCATGCGTCTCCGCCAGTAACTTCAAATCAACTCTGGTTTCACATAGAAACAGCCTGGCAAGCTATTACCTAGGATGACATCAAAAATATCTTACATTCAATGCCTCGCCGTGTAGAAGCTGCTATTTTTTCTCGATTTGGTTTCACACGAAACTGAGTTTCGAAACGAAAAATCTTGAGTAGCTCTACAAACGTAATAGGTTATATCTTGTAACATGAGGAATGTCTGACATAATTACATTTGAACAGCGCGATTCTTTTTTCTTATTGAAATATTTAAAAACGAAGATCTATATTCATCCCCAAACTCAAAAAAGTACCTATTGCGTAAAATAAGTTTCCCAAAGTATATACGTAGCATACGTAGCGTCCTTCGAATGATCGCTAAAAACGGGTTAACTGAGATTTATCAGTGAACGTGTCAAATGATCGGTACTCTACATTTAGAGTAATATGCGTTTCGTCCCCTTCACCTTTGTCTTCAAATTTGTTTAAAGACATCGTGTAATAAGAATTGTCAGTAGATGTTTATCAAGCAGCAACGGTATTCGTGAATCTGTCTGTAACAGAGCTTGGGAGCTGTGATATCTGATAAAGTTATCAATGCACCAAATGAAATCCTTGTTTTACGTTATATTTCGAATTTGAAAGACATCAAAATTGGTTTTGGAAAAATTGAGCGAAGATCACATTTCAAAAAAAAAAAAAAAATATCCTGAGTTGCGATGATTTCTGGATATAATATCCTTCACTACCCAGTTGCATCTATTCTAAAATCGAGATGCTTAAAATAATACTTTCATGTGTGTTTAGTCAGAGTAACTAGCCGTCCTTCAAGTTGAAAGCTGAAGGATTCATGAAAAACGAAATGATTTTTTACGAAAAGAAATAAAAATCTTCTATTTCGACTGAACTAAAATATTCTTTCCTGCAGCTGTGTTTGTAAGCAAAATACTGAAAGTTCGCATATGGATTTGTGGGTGATTTGAAATATAATTTAAAAAATCCCGCATGTCCTATGCGTCCAAATTGATATATCAAAACAAAGATTATTAAAGGCAGAAAGTTGCGATATAAGCGTTCTGTTATCGCCACAATGTAATGAAGAATTTCAAAATAGGAGTATTGCTTTCAGAAAATGCCGTTTAAGACATATGACGATATAGTTTCGCTCGGCCAATCAGATTCCTTTTGCAATTCTGTCTTAAATCATATTTTGCCTTTTGACAAATCTGCAACTGAGATCATATCCGAAACTTAAAAAGAACCAAAAAACAGTCAACTTTCTTAACACATTATTGTACACGCTGTCAGTAGCAGATGAACGTTCTGACTGACTGCAGTGTAACGAAACCTAGAAAGAACGCAGCCAGACTATTCGCGCCACCTGTGTTGCCCAGAACGGGACCAAGAAGGAATCAGTTTATCGCACCCCAATTTTTGGTCAATAACTCGGACTGCTAGTTTTAAAAGAGAACTTATACCAAACCACAATATTTCAACAATGTTATTATTAAACGTCTATGCGGTGTCTCAGGGGATCACTCAACTTCATGTGATTAACGCTTTTAAACAGCAGTGAGAACTTTAAGAAAGTTCCTTACATGTAAGACAGCCGTTGTTAATGATTAAGCCCACACCAAACAAATTTTAGCTTTATGTAACACTTTTTTATATTAATATACTGTTTATTATCAAACGAAAACTCACTTGATGTGAAACAGTTTTTTTCTGAACCTACGAATTGTACGAAGATTTTAACAATTCTGCTGAACAAGAACGACAATTAAAAAAACGCTGCAGCAAATATAAAACATTTTAGCAGAAGCGCCTACATAACTCAAATAAAAAAACAAAAAATTATTTCCCGAAAAAAGGGTTGCATATTCCGTAAAAATCCAATCCTAACGAGACAGAATGTTTACTATTTAACAAAAGGAAAAACAAGGAAATCAGTTCCGTTTAGTCATAAATCAAATTTTTCCCTAAAATATGACATAAACTTGAAAAAGTTTTTTTTGTGAGAATTTTGGCTGCTGCAGTAGAATATATTTGACGATTCTAAATGACATAAAGGCATGTTTTCTGTTATTAGCATCTTCCTCTGGCACATGGTGCAGCTAGATTTGCCTTCTCTCACAAAGGACGCTTGTTTGAATCTACTACAGAGGACTCTAGATGCTGTCACATATATTCGCACGTTACGATCGTTAGTATAAATAGAATCACACGGTTTTTGCTTACCTTTTTGCTGCAATTTTTCGTTTGAAATGGTTTTTAAAACATTATGTTTTTGTTCTGGATTGACAACAAGTTCTCTTCAGTAAAGAGCGACATTAGATTTCTTAAGAATACAGCATACTAAAATCTCTGATAGGGAATAAATGTAACTTTACTTGTAATATAAGAAATAAAGCTTATTATAACTTCATAGACTGACTGACTACCATTGGTCGGAGAGTCTTACTTTCTTAATATAATCTC
Source organism: Macrothele yani (assembly GCA_039090855.1). Lineage (NCBI taxonomy): Eukaryota > Metazoa > Arthropoda > Arachnida > Araneae > Macrothelidae > Macrothele > Macrothele yani. The sequence continues at coordinate 140,227,681 of CM077034.1, forward strand.
TTGCTCCTCTGCTGAAGAAGCAGCCTTTAGAGGACTTCTCGAGGTATTAAATACAACGTCAGTTCCATAAAAACTAAGAGAAAATTGTGAGGCATTTTGAGGAAGCTACTTTAGCAACACCTGTACATCTTGAAGTATGTTAGCATCTGTGTGGAATGTCCCCCCCCGTAACTCCTCCTTTACTGTTGGAAACAACCAGAAATCGCACGGTGTGAGCTCAGGGTTGTAAGCAGGCGGTGGCATTATTTCAATTCTGCATTTCGTAAGAAACTGTTGAACATATTTTATAAAATATGGTTTGGACACCACGGGGCGTAAGCGTTTAATTTCTGCTTTGTAGGCATTTGCAGCCAAAACTAAGATTCTAAAACCCCGATTTAAAAAACTATTTGGTGGACCGATACCGCTCATGTCGATAAACACTTGAGAATATTTATTCTTAAAATAATGCATGGTTTCTCCACCAGAGGGAGTAGATGTCTATCTTATTGCTGTCAATATATATTGCTCTAAAAGTCGTATTTGAAATATTCCTTCTTTGTTAGACAGCGTTTCCAGTGTAAACTGTTCCTCATATTATTTGAAAATTGTCATGTAATGCATAGAGTTTCGTTAGGGGGCGTAAAGATAAATTGCGTTTTCCCCAATATATCTGCTTTTAAAACTCCGATTTGAAAAAGCCTTCCTGCACCGGCTACAGCTCCTGATAGGAAATGTTTTGCATATAATTTGTAATATTTGATGAAGAACGGTTTGACCATCAGGGAGCGTGAGGTTTAATTTCTGCGTCTGATGTAGTTGCAGTAAAATCTGGAGCTCCTGAAAACTCAATTGAAGAGACTCTTTCGTGGACCGATATCGCTCACATCGAAAACCTTTTAAAAATAATTTAGTCTTAAAATAATGCATGGCTTCCATGCCAGGGGGCGTAGAAGCATATTTTATATTTCGTAAATTTTATTCGCATCATAAGGGATTCAAATAACTATCTCATTATAACGGAATGAAAACTTTTAGAAGGGCCTAGATGTTAGACCTAATAATATTTCTGCCAGAGTAGTATCGCAGTAATAGTAATTTGAAATGTTACGTAAACGTTATGGACATGAGCACGATGGAATAGAACATGCAGACCCCGGAATTTTCCCCACCCTGTGAACCTGCTGATTGTAAGATCGTTTTCCACTAAAAACTGCGGTAACAGTGGAAATACTAACCTGGAAATTTCCCTCACCTAAGCCTGCTAATTGCAAACCGACTTTTACTCTAAACTGAGATATATTTGTGATACTTGTACCGCTTCATCTTGTTTTAAACTGCGTAAAATTCGAAATGCCGACCCTGGAAATTTCCCCCACCCCATCCTGCTAATTGTAAGACCATTTTTTACTGTAAACTGCCGTGATTTTTTTACACTAAAAAACCGTGGAAAACCACAAAAAACTGTGGTCACAGTTGAAATACTAACCCAGAAATTTCCCTTACCCCATCCAGCTACTTGTAAGACCGTTTTTTAATATAAAGTACGTAAAAGTCAAAATGCCGACACCGGAAATTTCCCCCACCCGGTCCAGTAAGACTGTTTATACTATAAACGGCGGAAAAAGTTTAAATGACGACCCCGGAAAATTCCCCCACATATTTGTACTCGTTGAATGTCTGCATCTTGTTTTAACAGCGAGAAAATGGGAATGGTGACCCCGGAAATCTACCTCACATTCGATATTTTGTATCAACTGCAATTTGTGCACGATCCCTGAATGAAAATGGTGGGTGACTTTTTCAAATGTGGGGAAGTTTTCCTGTAGGGAATTTTCCGTCCATCATTAGTAATATCCTTTTTTTCCAAAACGCGAAACTCTGAAATTTCCTCAACACGTAATGCAAAATGCATATTTTCCATTTTTTCAAGATTTTGCAATACACGAGAATTCCGCAGAAGACGCGTCACGGAATGTTTGTTAGTGCCCCCCCCCAACCTTGATATTGCTACTCATAGCGAATCACTAATACTACATTTATTGACATTTGAAAGAAAAATGCAAGTAAAACTGCAATAGTAAAACAGTAACAGCTTAAAGAGATGCAATTTGCAGAGAAAAATATTATCCCAACATAATAATTGAATCAAGCCAAGACATTTTTATGCACCTAACGAGCGACGAACAAAGCACGGTTGGAAAGCGTAGAAAACGTACTGACTAATGGACCAACAAAATAAACCATTGCTGGAGGAGCACTGGCTCGAATAAGCATTGGACAAACTTTTTTTAACTTCCTCTTATAGTAGCATTCTTTCTTTAGATCAAAGCTATTGCAAGAGAAGAAGTTATGAAACCATGCCCAAACGCATTCTTAATTTCACAAAACTGTCAGCTTTTGCTTAATTTCGTCATGTTAGGTATCGATCTGGGCTTAAAAATTCCACAGATTTAAAATCCGTTTGAATTTTTTCTACGATAACTACGTTCTGAGATAGCATTTCGAACTGGGAGTAATAAAGACACGTGCCCCAATGCAAAAATCCCCCCACGCTGGCCTACTGAGAAAGGTTTGGTTCCAACTGCGGACATGCCGATTGCGGCCAGGGGGGAAAACAGTGCCAATAGTGGACAGATCCAGTTCTGTCCGCAACTGGGAAAAGAGGCGTTTTAGTGAGGGACTAGGAAACCCCCCTCCTAATCCCTCCCTAGAAGGGTTGCGAAGGAGATGAAAATTACTATTTTGTCAAGCTTTTCATTTGCAGTTCGGATTAAAGAAGTGAAGTAACAAATTTTTTCCGATTGTTATATGTTATTTATATTGTAATAAAAGCTGTTCGCTTCGTCCAATGGATGAGTTTGAAATATTTGAGACGGAAAAAGGGAAGATATTAGCTGCATGTAATGGGCACAGGTGTAGATAGGATTCATCGCACAAGTCAGCAAAATTTTAAAACTTGGGCATGTGTAAATGAGAAGACGGCGAAATGTAAAAGTCGTGTGGCAACGAAAGGAAATAATACACTGCTGGCCACCCAAAATACAACACCAAGAAGGACACGAGATAGCAAAGCCAGATTTACTAGGCACATAACAACAGATAGAAGGATGAAACGATTGAGCTTACAGGCCCGTGCGACTTGCGGAACACGCAGACATCTATAGTTCGTGTGGCCCCCATGGCTGGGAATAACGGCCGCTTTACGCCGCAGCATCAAACGAAAGAGGCTTTGGAAGTGGGCTTGGGCTATGTCGGTCCAGGCTGCTTCCACACGTTGCAAAATGTTCGTCAGGCGTAGCCACGGGTGGTGCTTGCTGGGCCACTCGGTTACCGATCAGCGACCAGACGTGTTCGATGGGCGACATATCGGGAGAAGAGGCTGGCCACGGCAGCAGTGACACCTGGTGGGCCACGAAGAATTGTTGCACGATGCGTGCCGCGTGCAAGCACATATTGTCCTGTTGAAACGTGGCCACTGGCAGGTCCTGTAGGTAAGAGAGGACTACAGGCTCCAAAACGTCGGAGATGTAGCGATGGCTGTTGAGTGTACCGGCGATGCGTACCAGAGGGGTGCAGGTGTCATATCCAATTGTGCCCCAAACCATAACGCCAGGCGACGGACCGGTATGGTGAAACATAATGCAGGCGTCATACAGTCTCTCGCCGCGGTGCCACCACACGCGGATCCGACCATCGTGGTGTTGCAGGCAGAAGCGGGATTCGTCGGAGAAGACAATGTCGTGCCATTCCGTAGTCCAGGTGCGGCGTTCAACGGCCCACTGCCGCCGCACTCGCCAGTGATGTGACGTCAATGGTAATCGGAGCAATGGGGGCCGTACGACAAGTCCCCGCTCCTGCAGACGACGTCAAACGGTACATGCTGACAGAGGTTGTTGCGCAACCCACCATAATTCCTGCGCTAACGTTCGTGATGTGGCCGTGCGAGCCGTCAATGCCCGCCGTAAAACATGGCAGTCCTCTCGTTCGGTGGTATGCCGCGGCTGCAGCAATCGCTCATGTCTGTCCGTCCGTCATTCCTGCACCCACCGAATCCATACTCGCCTGACTGTGGCTGGATGTCGTCCCACACGGGCGTCGATGTCTCGGTATGATAAACCGCTATCGCGATAAGCAACTATTCGTCCTCTGTGGAACCCAAAACGTGCTGGAATGACTGCCTTATTCTGCGACGAGGCATAGGGAGCTTCCCACGCACAGTTCCGGCAGCACAACACACTTCCACTACTTACACCTCGCCTTCTGTGCACCCATCTCATAGTGCTTCTCGGTGGCGTGCCGGGCGCACATGATTTGCATATGTCCTGCAATGCTAATCGTTTGCATGTCCTCTCGCGGGTGACGCATGCTGCGAATTTCATGCCAATCGGATGATTCCTTCTTGGTGTTGCATTTTGGGTGGCCAGCAGTGTATATCACGGTCCGCCAGTCATATATGTAAACCTGATAATGTATTAACAGATGTGAAAAAGCACATATCCATCGCGAAGAAACGAGCTAAAGAAGAGGATCAAGCACTATTAACCATTTATCGCACGGAATTTGGACCATTGTTTCACCGATGATATGGTATTGTAACCGAAATTCCATAATTTTTGTCACTAAAAAGCAGCTTACTTCGATCAAGATACAAAAATCGAGGACAGTCGTTCCCAGTGCCAAGAAATGCGCAAGACATCAGTCGGGGGAAGATATTTTATTTATGTAAGACTAGGTTAATTTTCTCTTATTTGATGACGGGGTAAAAGAAGGAGTCTTGACATTTGCAATCAGAAAATGAAGGGAAGTTATGGAAAACAGCAAAATGTTTTTCATGGACAGAACTTTTAGGAGCTGCAGTGTTCAGTTTGCTAAAATCTACTCAGTTCATACAGATATCGGAAGCTCAACGGAAGAAACAAACATTATTCCAGTAATCTTCGCTTTGTTGCCAAGCAAGAGAAAAGTTACTTATGAGAGATTTTTCACCCTGATGAAACATAGATTGGAGAACTGGAATCTTGAAGTAACTGTGATAGATTTTGAAACAGCTGCAATCATACCTCTAACGAAATTTTCCCCCTCTATACAAATACGTGAATGTACTATCCATTTCAGCCAGAGCCTTCGGCAAAAAATTCAAGAACTGGGATCCAGAGCCATCGGATTCCAAAAGGCAGTTTGAGAAAAGCCCGGATGAACTCATGTCGACGAAAAGATGCATTTAACGCTGACAACGCCAAAATATGCTGTTCCCATTTTGATGATTGTTTTGAAAGAGATTAAAAAAGTGAATTAATATGCAACAATCTTTGCTTCGCCTGAAAACAGGTGTGATTCCTCCCGTTAATCTATTTAGTTGTTGTGCTTCAAGCACAAAGCAAGAAAGCTCATAACGTGCTGAAAAAAAATCTCAGCAGTTTTTGTCAGAAGAAATGCAGAATTTTATATCAAAGAATGCCAGATTAAGTTCAGATTTGCAAGTTCAGTCTGTTGACGACTAGCTGAAAGTGATTCTTTTCATTTAGCTTGAAAATCGAAATAGAAGAACAAGGAAAGAAAATTGCACCATTAAAAATATGTAGAAAAGCTCAATAAAATAAATTCTGAGTTACGATCGAAATAAATTCTGAGTTACGTATTGGAAAACCAAGCTAAAATCCATTATTTGAAAGCTAGAAATGTATAATCTAAAAATGCATTACTGAAAAAAATATATGTTTTTTCTGTTATTGCTGAGGAAATCGGTGAAATAAAGCAAAATAAACTTTGAGCAGAATTTTTTCAAAAAGCATATCAGCAGAGGTGGTCATACGTATCTTGCAAGTTCTTGTATGGAAATTCTTCGAAAATTTGAAAGTGTTTTCCTGAAAGTCCACGGAGAACAAACAACTTGCGACACATCATATAGTTAAGCATTTATCTTTGGAACTCAAAAAGGTGTTTCCAGAGATGAATGAAAAACTCGTACATCTTCACCCAAAATTGAGCGTTTTTATTAGGATTAAATTCCTTAATAATTGTATGACTGAGTTATGATCGAAACTTCAGTATTAATATGGAAATAAAAAAAACAGTGGGCAAAAAGTTCTCAAAAGTTAAACAAACTCGTCATGAGAGGTACTTCAAACTCAAAAAGGTATATTCTTTGCATTTCTGTTACCTAAAAAAAAGAGCAATTTTTTTTTCTCAAAATGAAGAAATATACGCACAGTTGTTAAATGTTACATATCATATCATACAGCATCTTAACATAAACATCGGAATATCTTTTTTATCTGGAATGTAGAGATCTTGTTTCTCGCTCTTTGCAGCCATCTGTATGATAACACACCACATTTGATCTTTTATTCATTGTAACTAGAATAACGCGTTCACGGAATGAATGATTTTTTTTTAATATTCAACACCCAGCGCCCAGCTGAAAGTTTGAAAATAAATATAAATTTCATGTACACAACTGAAAATCAAACACAAAATTTATAAACTTTCATAGCGCTTAATCTTTAGTTTAAAAAAAAATGGCCTAGGTATTTGTATAGTTTATAGTTAACGGCAGTATTTCTTTTTAAAGTACTAGCTACTTAGATAATTAATTTTACTGCGATTTTAGTTTTTACTTTAAAAGTTTCTAAGCTCAAATTTTAATTTTTTGACATTTTTTCCATATATTTATATTTCTTTTGGAAATCGAAATACATTTTGTTGCCTTGTATTTGAAGATACTCTCCATTAATGGAGTGTAAAATATTCTGAAATATTTTATTTAAGCGTTTTCCATAAAGTCTTGAAGTTTTACACCCAAAGTCTTCTCTCAAAAGCTTTTAAAACGCTAAACAGGAAACTTCGGTCCTTAGCTGCTTTGCACCTTTGACATCACAGGGGTGTGGTACTGAGTAGCCAATACCGCTCGACCGGCTTATGGACCTACATTCTATATTCTACTTACCTTGGTCCCCTACCACATTCCAAAATTTCATCGAAATTGAATCATTTTTACGTGAGTTATCGTGCGGACGAACAGACAGACGGAAAAAGCTGGAACGCATACGGTTGGAAAGCGTAAATAAGAAAAATGAAATTTTTGAGAACCATGAAATGTGATACGCCATAATACTGTGCTGAAAACGAAGGAAATGCGAACGAGAAAAATTTACATTTGGGGACAAGATAAGTACTCCTTGAAAAATTTCAAATATCAGTAACTCAATGGACTAATATAGTAGTCACTCGTAGCCCTAAATTATTAGGGCTACGAGTGACTGCTAATAGCCCATTGACTTGCTGATATGTTCCAGGGAGGGTGAGAGAGCCGGTGCCGTAAGGACAACTCAATATAATGTCTCACCGGGATCCGAACCCATCTTGGACGTATAATCAAAATCCAAAACTTAGACCACCACCCCATCGAGTATGCAAAACATGATTTCAATCTATGACGTCACTGAAAAGCTTAGAACCAAATGAAATGTTAGTGTCTGTTTAGTCTTACACTAAGATTGTATGCTTAATCTTTTTTCAACTGGAACGATTTTCAAACCACAATTTTGCAGAATCCTGTGTATATAAGGCAAAAAAGTTTACATTTATTTTGTAAATTCCCCTTATATTTGAAATCCCGAAAATTCTAATTATGTACAAATACAAATCATTTCTAGCGGAGAAAGGGCTGTAAAGTATCTTCGCTAACCTCTTGACAGTAGCGCTATGGGTACCGGTTTAGGAATATAAAAGTAAATTAATGCATGGAAATGAATTAATTTACATTTTTAGTTCACAGAAGAGAAATAAAAAAATTGAAATTTTCTTCTTGAACGTAATTTTTAAAATCACTTGAACCAAATTATTTCACCTTTAGTAACAATTGTACAGTTGTGGTTCGTTTCCCAACATTTGCAGAGGATATTCGGTGAAATAATTGAAAAGATAATTTTTCATGTACTGTGTATGCCCAAAGAGGACAAATGTACTTCTTTTGACAAATAGGCATATTGAAATGGGCATATTGAAAATTAAAATTACCTTTTTCTCAATTTCTTTATTTCTTTTATATTTTTTTATATACCAAATATTCTCAGAGGATTTGTTTTTGCCATTGTACTGTATCCTTCTTATTCAACTTTTGTCTTGTTAAAAAAAGCATATATAGATCGATTTCCATAAGGTTTTTTGCAGTTACTTATATGTGCGTCTAACCTTACAATTTATAATAATATTTCAATGTATTATCTTAAGATGAAATATATATGAGACGACTCATTAAAAATTAGTTATTATTTAATATAATTAATATAAGCTATCTCAGTAAAGGTATTTTCTATATTGTAAGGTTAAGCGGGATTTAAATCCTCGTCAGTTCCTGATTGTTTGTTCAGCATCTCCTCAGAATACAACTTATTTGACAAACTGGTTAACAAATTGCTACAAATCTGTCAGATGTCAGCGCCTCTACAAAACAACGTCGCGCAAAGAGACAGGAGTAAATAACGGTACACATTTCATATAAGACACTTAACCTTGTCATTTAATACACTCATTTTTTCGAAGAACCTAAAAGCCAGTATATCAATTTTTACGTTCAAGGGCAACGTGAAACTGAATTTGCCGGTTGTGGTATTCGAACCAAATATTTCAGCTAGGAAGACGAATACATTCCCAATTAAGCTACGTCGTGAAAATCCTCCAAATAAATGGGGTTAGTGAATAAACAACGACTTCGCTCTTTCCACGTTTTAGCAGCACACAGCAACAGAAAAATTAATTGTTATTCGGCCACTGCTGGGAAATCGAATACCAGATCTCTCGATATCTAGCCGATCGCGTTAGCCTTACACCACGGTGGCCAACAATCCACGGCGACATGTGTGTTTATCTGTCAGCTCCTGATTTCACAAATACGTACAGATGGGCTCATCAACTGAGTCGTCTCCATCTGGTGACTCTTAACTGCACAAAGTTATTAAATTATAGCTAAACAATCCAAAGGGCGACAATGATAGTGAACATTTTTCACATACATGAAGACAATGTGAATAGACAAAGTCACAGCTTTTTCCACGTTTTCTTTAAAAAACACGCAGCAACTAAAACTTTTTTATCCGGACACTGCAGGGACCACACTCCAGAACTTGCGATAATTAGCCGCGTGCGTTCGTTCTTTTTTTCGTTTGCTCTGTGTTAATTAAAGAACACGTGGGCAGAGCAATGTCTTGGTCAATTCGCATTGTCTCAACGTATTTGGAAGGTTTTCACTATTATTTTGGTTTGTAAAAAAAAAAAGATTTCCAAAAAATAATGATTTTCTTGAAAATCTAATAAAAAAGATTTTAAAAAAATAATGAAATGAAAAATATATGACAAATAAATTAAACATGTTGCGTAAAAGAAAAAACATATACTGATATGTTTAAGGTAAGTACATAGTATTAAACCACAAATGCACTTATACTGTTAGGTATATGAAAATAAAACTCAATCAAATGCAGCTTTCAGAATTGTTTTCAGAAGTATAGTGTATTAAAAAACAGTTCTTATTAGGCTGATTTTGAGCAGGTATCACAATTTAGGTAACGTTCCGTCACATCATGTGGTGGAATGTAGAAATGAAACATTAAGGCAATGCAGATTCAGCCGTACGCCCCCGTCGTTAGTGGATTCGAGTGGTAAAGGGTTTCGCAGATCAAATTCCAAATAATCGCAATGACGAACTCTGTAGATTGCTCATGGAATTTCCAATTAAATTACAGAAAAAGTTTCTGCAACTGCTACGTGCATTCGTCCAAAACCGTTCCAGGACGGGTTTTTCACGTTTGACATCATGTCTTTTCTAGGTCCAACACGCGATATAAGTATTTCTACAACGAAATGCTAAACAAGTTTTTTGTAGAATGACATCACATTTTACTAAAGCGAAAAGTTCAAAAGCGTTCTTTCTGTCTTTGGACGTTCTTTTGCACGCACGTTCTATCTCACTTTCCGTGCGTTCAGGAGGTTACAAGCGTCGTATTCTTTTTGTCTTCTTAAAACACACGTTATAATTAAGTGTTTCCTTCATACGTTGATCTGTCCTAGCAGGTAGTTTCCTTTTTAACTGATACTATAACCGATAAAATTATGCAAACTTTCTGCTATTTATGTAAAAACTGAGACAATTTGTATACATATTCCCTCTTTCTGTGTAGCCACCAAATCTTATTATCAGCGATTTTCTTATCTCCGGCATGTTGGCGGAACGTAAGACCCGCGGATAATGATAGATTACTGTATGTATATAGATCACAACTGATAACCACTTTTTTGTCCTGCCATTACTTGTTTGGAGACTAGCGACACCCGTGAGCAACTCACTGGAAGATAAAAATTCGTCTCTCTATAACATATGACCCGTGGTTACAGGGAGGGAAGAAAGGTTGCTTTCTAAGAGGAACACTCTATCCCAACCTCACCCTGGTTTTAAACCCAAACTCCACTAATACAAATCATCTGAAGCTAACACTGTAGTAGACTCGGATACAGGGCAGCAAAATAAAGCTTGTCACATTCTTTGTTAAAGTATATTTGCAAGAAAAAAAACGTAGTTCTCTCAATATGTCTTCGAAATAGTTTCTTTAGAAAAAACATTATAAAAACAAATTATGTACCTCCGTGTGACTCATATCCTGCACAAGAAGCTTTGCAAATCAATGAGTCTTTCTCGTTGAGGGATGGATCTCTTCCATGCCGTAGAATCTAACATTCTAGAGAATTCTTGTACACTGAGTTCATGTTGTCGTGGTCAGTAATATTTTAAACCGTAGACGAAACCTTAAAAGAGAACGTACAGAACAGAACCAAACGTTTTTTATTTGTTTCTTTGAGTTTCTGCCACCGAGAAGCAAAGAAACCTATTATTCCCCTAAGAGCATTTCAAACGTCAGTGTAAAAACATACTTTAAGTAAAATATTCGAAAATATCCTTATATAAATATGTTTACAACATTGTTGTGATGACGCGTTTAGCAGATTTAACTTATAGTGGTTCAAAAATCGCTGTATTTTAAAATTGTAATCCAGAGTTGTAAATTTGTCGACTGTTGCCATATCTAAAGGTTTCTGTTTGCATTTGGTCTCAAATTTAACGCTTCAGCGACATGACTCAATCCTATGCATATTCTTCCTAATTGTGCAATAAATCTGGCTTTTTTCACCTTTTTGCCAAATCTTAACCGTGAGCTACCATTTCCAAGTTTTCATTCGGAGAATCTGAAAGGGAGTACGAGGAACGCAAGTTTCGATCAGCTTCACTACTGAAAACCACAAGTTTTTGTGTACAGTAAATCCCATTGCAGTCATTTTATTCTGGCAATTTATGTTACCCAACATCCAGTTTCTAGCCGCGAACCCTTATCACTAGCTAATTCTACAAAGAAATCAGACCAATTTCGAAAATACGTCTTTTTACTCTGTTTTTCGCTTTATCTCCGAACACCAACTTAACCTGGTTGAAACTGGCAGCTCTGCGCTGCTTGTTCTAAATAAAACTGGCAGCAGAAAAGTCAAACGTTTACGAGAGCTCGAAAAGTATCTCGAAACCTTCCTAGCAAAATTTATAAATTCTGAGATCGCGCCCTACTCAATTAAAAGAAAATTGGACCGAGCAGTTCTGAGGGAGAAATGTTTCGAGCAGGGAAATAACTCCTTCTGAATGAGGAAGGGTGTCACAGAAATAGAAATCATCGATTATTTTCGTTAGTGTGCATGCACTTATCGATTTAACTGGAAGAGTAGGCTCACCTTAATTTTAATTACTGTATGGTTTAGTGACAGTGTATTCCTTAATCTATATGGTACAAGTCGGGACGTCAATGGACACACGAGGTTCCGGGCGCACAATACTTCGGGAAATGGACCGCAAAAGTGCAAGGCCACAAGGCATGGCAGACACTTCTACAACATGGCAGTGACAGATCGCATAGCAATATATACGTTATTAGCGCCGCAGTGGAACACTGTCACAATTTAGGATTTGTCCTTCACCACAGTTCGACGTCGTCTGCTTAACATAGGACTGGTCTCTAGCAGGCCATTGCTGTGCATTCACCCTCAACTACAGACACTGAAGCCTGGAATGTGGGTACAACACAAATATTGGTGTGCTGAAGCTTGATACACTAGTATGGGCGCATAAGATTTCGAAAGCGTCGTGGTGAGCTGCATTATGAAGAGTATGCTTTGCAGCGTCATATGGGCCCAACGCCAAGTGTCCTAATTTTGGGTATCATAGTGTTTAATTCACCACCTCACTTGACACGAATTGACGGGAACCATCAGCAGCCAGGAATATATCATAGATGATTTAGTGCCAGGGGTAATAACCTTCCTTCAAAATTGTTCTGAGGTTATATTCCAGCAGGACAATGCTCGGCCACACGTAGCTTGGAATGTGCAAGACCTTTTCCATGCATGCAGAAACCCCTTCTTCCCTGTCCTTCACGTTAGCCGGATTTTCTACCGAACCTGTGTAGGACATGTTAGCTAGCCGTCTGACATGTCATGCGTCTCCGCCAGTAACTTCAAATCAACTCTGGTTTCACATAGAAACAGCCTGGCAAACCTAGGATGACATCAAAAATATCTTACATTCAATGCCTCGCCGTGTAGAAGCTGCTATTTTTTCTCGATTTGGTTTCACACGAAACTGAGTTTCGAAACGAAAAATCTTGAGTAGCTCTACAAACGTAATAGGTTATATCTTGTAACATGAGGAATGTCTGACATAATTACATTTGAACAGCGCGATTCTTTTTTCTTATTGAAATATTTAAAAACGAAGATCTATATTCATCCCCAAACTCAAAAAAGTACCTATTGCGTAAAATAAGTTTCCCAAAGTATATACGTAGCATACGTAGCGTCCTTCGAATGATCGCTAAAAACGGGTTAACTGAGATTTATCAGTGAACGTGTCAAATGATCGGTACTCTACATTTAGAGTAATATGCGTTTCGTCCCCTTCACCTTTGTCTTCAAATTTGTTTAAAGACATCGTGTAATAAGAATTGTCAGTAGATGTTTATCAAGCAGCAACGGTATTCGTGAATCTGTCTGTAACAGAGCTTGGGAGCTGTGATATCTGATAAAGTTATCAATGCACCAAATGAAATCCTTGTTTTACGTTATATTTCGAATTTGAAAGACATCAAAATTGGTTTTGGAAAAATTGAGCGAAGATCACATTTCAAAAAAAAAAAAAAAAATACCCTGAGTTGCGATGATTTCTGGATATAATATCCTTCACTACCCAGTTGCATCTATTCTAAAATCGAGATGCTTAAAATAATACTTTCATGTGTGTTTAGTCAGAGTAACTAGCCGTCCTTCAAGTTGAAAGCTGAAGGATTCATGAAAAACGAAATGATTTTTTACGAAAAGAAATAAAAATCTTCTATTTCGACTGAACTAAAATATTCTTTCCTGCAGCTGTGTTTGTAAGCAAAATACTGAAAGTTCGCATATGGATTTGTGGGTGATTTGAAATATAATTTAAAAAATCCCGCATGTCCTATGCGTCCAAATTGATATATCAAAACAAAGATTATTAAAGGCAGAAAGTTGCGATATAAGCGTTCTGTTATCGCCACAATGTAATGAAGAATTTCAAAATAGGAGTATTGCTTTCAGAAAATGCCGTTTAAGACATATGACGATATAGTTTCGCTCGGCCAATCAGATTCCTTTTGCAATTCTGTCTTAAATCATATTTTGCCTTTTGACAAATCTGCAACTGAGATCATATCCGAAACTTAAAAAGAACCAAAAAAACAGTCAACTTTCTTAACACATTATTGTACACGCTGTCAGTAGCAGATGAACGTTCTGACTGACTGCAGTGTAACGAAACCTAGAAAGAACGCAGCCAGACTATTCGCGCCACCTGTGTTGCCCAGAACGGGACCAAGAAGGAATCAGTTTATCGCACCCCAATTTTTGGTCAATAACTCGGACTGCTAGTTTTAAAAGAGAACTTATACCAAACCACAATATTTCAACAATGTTATTATTAAACGTCTATGCGGTGTCTCAGGGGATCACTCAACTTCATGTGATTAACGCTTTTTAAACAGCAGTGAGAACTTTGAGAAAGTTCCTTACATGTAAGACAGCCGTTGTTAATGATTAAGCCCACACCAAACAAATTTTAGCTTTATGTAACACTTTTTTATATTAATATACTGTTTATTATCAAACGAAAACTCACTTGATGTGAAACAGTTTTTTTTCCGAACCTACGAATTGTACGAAGATTTTAACAATTCTGCTGAACAAGAACGACAATTAAAAAACGCTGCAGCAAATATAAAACATTTTAGCAGAAGCGCCTACATAACTCAAATAAAAAAACAAAAAATTATTTCCCGAAAAAAGGGTTGCATATTCCGTAAAAATCCAATCCTAACGAGACAGAATGTTTACTATTTAACAAAAGGAAAAACAAGGAAATCAGTTCCGTTTAGTCATAAATCAAATTTTTCCCTAAAATATGACATAAACTTGAAAAAGTTTTTTTTGTGAGAATTTTGGCTGCTGCAGTAGAATATATTTGACGATTCTAAATGACATAAAGGCATGTTTTCTGTTATTAGCATCTTCCTCTGGCACATGGTGCAGCTAGATTTGCCTTCTCTCACAAAGGACGCTTGTTTGAATCTACTACAGAGGACTCTAGATGCTGTCACATATATTCGCACGTTACGATCGTTAGTATAAATAGAATCACACGGTTTTTGCTTACCTTTTTGCTGCAATTTTTCGTTTGAAAGGGTTTTTAAAACATTATGTTTTTGTTCTGGATTGACAACAAGTTCTCTTCAGTGAAGAGCGACATTAGATTTCTTAAGAATACAGCATACTAAAATCTCTGATAGGGAATAAATGTAACTTTACTTGTAATATAAGAAATAAAGCTTCTTATAACTTCATAGACTGACTGACTACCATTGGTCGGAGAGTCTTACTTTCTTAATATAATCTCTTGCTCCTCTGCTGAAGAAGCAGCCTTTAGAGGACTTCTCGAGGTATTAAATACAACGTCAGTTCCATAAAAACTAAGAGAAAATTGTGAGGCATTTTGAGGAAGCTACTTTAGCAACACCTGTACATCTTGAAGTATGTTAGCATCTGTGTGGAATGCCCCCCCGGAACTCCTCCTTTACTGTTGGAAACAACCAGAAATCGCACGGTGTGAGCTCAGGGTTGTAAGCAGGCGGTGGCATTATTTCAATTCTGCATTTCGTAAGAAACTGTTGAACATATTTTATAAAATATGGTTTGGACACCACGGGGCGTAAGCGTTTAATTTCTGCTTCGTAGGCATTTGCAGCCAAAACTAAGATTCTAAAACCCCGATTTAAAAAACTATTTGGTGGACCGATACCGCTCATGTCGATAAACACTTGAGAATATTTATTCTTAAAATAATGCATGGTTTCTCCACCAGAGGGAGTAGATGTCTATCTTATTGCTGTCAATATATATTCCTCTAAAAGTCGTATTTGAAATATTCCTTCTTTGTTAGACAGCGTTTCCAGTGTAAACTGTTCCTCATATTATTTGAAAATTGTCATGTAATGCATAGAGTTTCGTTAGGGGGCGTAAAGATAAATTGCGTTTTCCCCAATATATCTGCTTTTAAAACTCCGATTTGAAAAAGCCTTCCTGCACCGGCTACAGCTCCTGATAGGAAATGTTTTGCATATAATTTGTAATATTTGATGAAGAACGGTTTGACCATCAGGGAGCGTGAGGTTTAATTTCTGCGTCTGATGTAGTTGCAGTAAAATCTGAGTTCCTGAAAACTCAATTGAAGAGACTCTTTCATGGACCGATATCGCTCACATCGAAAACCTTTTAAAAATAATTTAGTCTTAAAATAATGCATGGCTTCTCCGCCAGGGGGCGTAGAAGCATATTTTATATTTCGTAAATTTTATTCGCATCATAAGGGATTCAAATAACTATCTCATTATACCCGAAAATTCGGTGTCATCTTTCTTGTTTCTTCTTTGGACAGTTAAAAAAATGTATGAAATATTTCAGATTTCTTATGATATTTAGCTAAATCACAATATTAAGTTCTCGTATTTGTACAACAAAATCTATCGTGTTTTGTAGATGGTATGATTGGGAGTGTTGCAAAGTCGAATGCATGCGTCGTTTATAGATCTTTACTTCAGAACGAAAAAGAAAGGGGAGGAATTTTGGGATAAATTAATGCGTAAATAATAAATATTTTCTGAAGAAAAAGTGTAAATATATGGAAGATTCCAAACATCCGTGCTTATCGTGCAAACCAATACACCAAAAATAACTGAATGCTCTCTAGACACGATACCGATAAGTGCAGATTAAAAGATGAACTTTTATTTACAACTTAAAACCATATATTAATCGAGATCTTTCAGACCCAGGTCCATCATCAGGCACCGCAGAGGGGTGTTACCGGGATTATAAAGTCGGAAAAATCCACCCACATTGCATTGCCATGGAGACGCCGCTATAGCCCATGCATGCGCACTTGTTAAATATACAAACATGCAAATATTACAAAGACACAATTAACACGAATACGGATTACGATGTTATGTACAATGGTGTAAAATAAAATGTCTCCATGATGAGGGTAATGTCGACGGCATGTCGTCAGTACAACATTGGTTAGCAAATGAAGTTAGTACATGCTTTCAGTGAAAAACAAGCCAGTCTTAGTTTCAGCTGATGCTAAGACCTTGGTGTAATTATTCAAAGATTCCTTTGAAAAATTACATGTTTCCTTCCTGTTTCTCAACGGACTTCTAAAAGCTGTCGTCAAAAAAAAGGTGGTTGCTGGAATTGGGACGTACTTTTCAGGGGAGGGGAGGGGGGTAAAAAATCTGATAAAATATGACATGGGGGAGGGGGAGTCTAAACATAGTACAAAAAAAACATGAACGTATTTCATGGACGGCCCCTTATTTCATCGTTACAACAGCAATGAGCTCTCAACCCGTTAATTTCCATCGTGCGAACGATACAGGCCGAAGTTTGCTGCTTGAAACGCTTTCCCACTATAAGAGAAAAAAAGATAAGCACCACTCACCCTTGTAAAAGCTGTAATTACTTGTTTGTGAACCGACAAGTTGTTTACCATACCACCAGCAAAGCACCAAAGATAACTTTATGTCGTTGGCAAAAAAAAATTAATTATGCTACATAATAATATCATTCCCAACGAGAAGGTCTATGTCCTTTCTTCCAAATCATGGACCAAAAAGATTGTAAAAAAACCATCATATTCCCAAAATATAGTTCCCTTCTGCAAAAATGAAGCTCAATTGAAACGATGTCCCTTAGAGCTTCCGTGACAAACTTCTGTTAGTACTGAAAGTCGTGTTCTAATGATTTGCAGTTACTAAATATAAATTAGTTTTCAAATTTAATATTAAAAGTCTCTGTTTCCAATTAGGCATGGAACATCCTATTTCTCATTATGCAATTAACATGCATCTCTACTGATGTTTTTCGAATGTTCAAAGTAGACCGCGGATTCCTCATCTAACCAGTTTATTTTGAAGAAAAGATTACAAAAGTGACTTGCAACTGAATCTCTTCATAAAAATGTTTCTTTATCCTATTGAAGAGCCTTTAAAATTTGTTAGCATCGTCTAATTTATTACTTAACATTAGGTCTGTTTTTCCTTACAAACCAAGGGTAATTTAAACACAACTCATTTCAGCGGAGGCTAAGGAAAAGAGTTTGCTTAGGAACCTTCAAAGGAATTACATATGAATTTTAATCAAAGTGTAGTTATTCTCTTTCAAATTCTTCTGACAGCAAGAAAATCACCGGACGTTTTCTACGAAACAATGTCTAACTTTTAAGAAATGCAGAGCATTAAAGCATTAGTAGGCGCATTTTTGTGCGCTCCACTTCGAAAGAAGGATATGACATGGGAATCACAAATCAGCCAAGGCAGTCATATTGCAATTGTGTACGGGCAGAAAAATGATCAAAGATCGGGCAACACATGGCAGTAGATCACCAGTCTTCTCTTCCTCTGGAGCAGGAACTCGGAAGTACAGCTGGTCTCTCTTCGTTAAGGGCACATCAATTCTTGGCATCGTGAAAGGGATTACAAGCGTTGCATGATTGGGGTCTACCTGGACAACAATCGCTCAGCAAATACATAGCTGCCTTTGATTGTCAAGTAAATAAAATATGGATTTATTCTCATGAGTGATTCCTGGATTTTTTTCAAAACTTTTGCAAAAATGGATTTGAACCTCTGACGCAAAATCATTTCTTAAATTTGATTCTTTTACAAGTTTTTAACTAAAAGGTGTGGACAACTATTTGCGTAACCTAAAAGAAAGATCACAGAAGCAATTACGAAAAATATTTAGTAGCCCACGTTCTGGAATATTTGTTTTGACTAAACCGTCATACAACCCCAAAACACTATTTTGATATTTTAGTACACTTCTTTAATAAGACTTGGATGATTATCAGTCAGTTTTTTTATCCGTTAGGCAACTTTACATTCATGATGAAACAAAACTCAAAACTTTCCGGCCACGATTAATATTTTGGTGTAACGAGAAAAATTAAATTCCTAAGTGTCCTTTCACGATCACAATCCTATATTTCCGTTTAATATAACTTCGTAAGGACTTGTAATCAATCTCAAGGGTAAACTGCAGTGCTGCCATCTAGTATCCGATTTTGGAGATCCATGAGATCTGTCCGAATTTCGCAATATTTTGTGTGAACCACAATATTTTATGAGGTAGATGGGTTAATCTATGGAAATCAGGGCTGCGGTTGGCCTAGTGGGCAACGTTTGTGACTGCCACGGAAAGGATCTCAGGTTCGCAGGTACGAACGCTCGATCCACTAAATATCCGCCGTGCGACGGATGGGCACGTTAAGCCGTCGGACCCCGGGTACTTCCCACCCCCCGGTAATAAATAAGGGCGTCTTCCTCCCCTTTTTACTTCGCTTCCGTGTCACTTTCCTATAGGGCACTCTAGCACAAATTTCCTAGTTTCATACTTCTAAGGGTTTTTTAAGACCTGGTGTCAGACACTCCCTTCCTAAAAGCCTCTACATATGATCATTTGATCAATCTATGGAAATCGCATGTCTGGGCTATTCTTCGCTTTGCCATCCTCCGTGCATTTTAGAAAAAGACACATACTGAAAACCGTAGTATATGCTGATTAAAACTAATGAATGGATGCCCGTTTGACATGGAACATAATTCAGAAGTGCATATGAAATACAAGGCATTCATTTTTCACACAATGTAATTTTTAGGTTTCCTGAAGGAGTGATTTCTACACCTGCTTATCTTCATTTGCTTGAAACTTCTTAGTCCGGGGTGGTGTAACGGATAACATGCTCTAAAGGAAATCGGAAGGGGTGGGTTCGATTCCCAGTCCAGGACAATGTTATTTTCTAGTTAAACTTAATATCGTTTTCTAGTTTTCTGAAAAATGTGAGAATGTAATCATTGGCACAGATATGCCACTGATTACATTCTCACATTTTTGTTGGTTCCTGGTTACGCCTGTTTCAAACAAATACAGTTTCGGTTTCGCGAAAAACCAATTAAGCTTGATTTAAGTGGTATAGCATCACAGTTTTGGGAACAAACAGGGCTCGATTTAAGTGTTACAGCATCGCCAATTGTGAATCCAATTGACCCGAATTACCCTGCAAGTATGAATTACTTCTCATATACTGCAAATATATTTCATTTTGAACTCCCATTACGCCGACCTTCAGTGAACATTTCGAACTTTTATGGTGGTTGCTGAGGCCCTTATGCAGATATTACGTTTTGCTCTTAAGACGATTTGTCTCTCTGTTTTTTAAGCGTTTCGGTCGAAAGAAGTTGCATAAGGTTAACTGCTTTTAGTAGCTGAACCGGAGGGAGAGTTGGCGCGCAGGGTAGGAAGGTCTGATCTACATTTTTGGCAAATCTAAGTAGAACTTGTCGTAGCTCTCATCGCAGCTATCGATCTTCAATTTTCTAGGAAGATGTTTGACTTAAATTTAGGATATGGAGTTAATTTAGCTAATTCTAGATGTATTGCTTTTTGAATCACAAGAGTGTTTGCAAATTGCTGAGTAGTACACTATAAGCCTAGGTCAGTCCTTAATCATAAGCTCCGGAGCCATTTCTGTGGAATTGAATAAAAGACAAATGCTCCTTGAATTTAGGCGACAAATTCGGGGAGCATGTATTCTCTCCTCCGTTGTGTTCACTACACAATCCAAACTATATAAAATAATACAATGAAAGGACACATTTTTTGCGTTCACCCACCTGATATCGTGTGAAATCAACTTTTGCATGCAAAACAGCATCCAAACTTTGTGGTACTGACGGAATAAGATTCCGAAACGCAGACTTAGGTATCGCCGAACCAAAATCTAAGAGTGCTTGGCGTGGAGCAGGTAAAGAATTAGTGGGGATAGTTGTCCATGAACAGCTCATTCCAATACGTCCAACAGATTCTCTATAGGGTTGATGTCCGGTGAGCGAAGGGGACATACGAGTGACGTAAGCTCACTGATTTGCTCGTAGAGCCCGTCGGTCCCTAGCCAAGACCGATGGGGTCGAGCGTTGTGCTGCTGAAAGATTGAAACTTGGTTCGGAATGAAGCATGTTATGAAACGATGGAGATGATCGACCAGGAGCTGCAAAAAGCTGGAACTAGTGATAAAAGACCCAAGAAATACCAGAAGATCCACGTCGGACCACGTGAAAGCTGCCAAAACTGTTACACTACCTCCACCAGCCTGTAGTTCCACAACGTGGCATTCGTGGTCCTCAGTTTCGTGTGATTTACGCCACGCACGCTGTCTAGCATCGACGCGATACAGTGCGAAACTGGATTCGTAGGACCTTATTACGCGTTTCCAATTAACCATGCTCTAAATTTGGTGCGCCTTCGCAAACTGCAGCCGAATCACGCGTCGCTCTGCTATTATTTCTATCGTTAATATTCTAACTGCACTGAATTTTCTTGGCCTATTTATTTCCATCTATTTTCTATGGTTTTTGTGATAAAGGACAACAGGAAGGATGGCGATCCATAATTTCCCGATGTCCTTGCCGTTTTTTCTCAAATGCATTAAACATAGGGTGAAAATATTTTCTGATGGAAACTTTGTTAACTGCGTATTCCGGACACACAATCGTATCAGAAAAATATGACCGTAATATCACACATTCCTGCATCCAATGACTTAGTTATTGGCCTAGAGCACTGATTTCAGCCGCATGGGTGCCCAGCAGCCTTCTATCCGTATTTTTGATTTTTCAAGCAATACAAACGATCGGAATATAATCTAAAATGCTGCTAGATTCCTCTCGATGCTTGAATGGAAAGGCGTTTTGTGTGGAAGTTCTTTCCACTGCAAAACATACAGCACGAGGTAGCGGAAAGCCATAATGAATGTCCTGTTTATTGCTGCCAAATTTTGTTTGCGAGTTATTAACTATTATGTTGTGTTGACAGGTTGTTTTTTTCTTCCGAGGTAAAACGATGAATTAATAAAGTGTATAATTTTTACTCCTTTTTTATCATTTTAGTTGGTCATTATGACTATTTTTACCTTTTCAGTGTATCTTTGTCTCTACTCTGTGTGATAGTGAAAGACAGAACAAGAATATTGCTGTGTAAGCTCAAAGTTGATAAGAAATTTCATTTCCAACGCACCACCGTGGGGCTCTTTATATCAGAATTTAAATATACTTGATGATTGATGCATCTATTTTATTCAAGCAAGAGTCTCAGTTATGAACCCATATGCAACATGGCGTTTCTTGAGTGAAAGTTTTAAGGTGTGGAGACAAAGATGCTATTGAATGTGATTAGAGAAATACTTCCAAGTATTCTATCAAAAATCCTTCAAATTTACCTGCATTAACAGTGCTTCGAAGTTTACTGTATTTAGATAAACTATAATAATGTCGATAATTTATTGTAATTTGGTTCCTCAATCGAACGGTAGTGCTGTGTTCACTACGCGGCTAATTGGATTCCGTGTTTGAAAACAATTATAAGAATGCAAATTAGACGAGAAAGAAAAATGTGCAATTATCACCAAAATTATTCCCACACTTTTTTACCCTTCCTGAAGTACAGTATGTTTGCATATAGGATATGAAAAAACCCATTCTTTTCTCTTTTGGTAAAATTCATCAAATAGATTATTGATACCCACCTGACTAAAAATTACTTCGATAGGCAGCGGTCATACCAAATAATCCTTTCCGATACATTCAAATCAAACACATATAGTAGTTGTGAGATATTAATTTGTTGGTAGTCTCGCTTTCTAATTACTATCTCTGATTTATGAAACAGTTTTTATCTGGATTTTCATGTTTCTATTTCTTAAATTTATTCATGGAGTACGGGATATGAAATATTACATTTTTATTTTGAATGGAAGTGAGGGATTCTCAAAGATTTAGCCGTAATATTTGAAAAACAATGTACATAAACCCAACGCAATGCACCCAAACTGGTATCTAGATTTAGATATACAAATGATGGCAGTATGGGTTTCTATTTTCTGCTCATACAACTGCGGAATTCAAACCTAATGCTCACGGTATTTAGAACACGGAAGTTTCACATAATACCGTTGAAACTATTATTTAAGTAAAGGCTGTTGCTATTCAATATTCGACATCGTAGTTTCTTTCCGATGTCATGGTGTTGTATTATGAATTGATTGATGGTCTGTCAAATTTGGGACATTCTGGAAAAATACTGATGCAAATAGGGATTATCAGAAACTTGGTAGGATCAATTACGTTGTGGCAGATTTCTGAGAATGTAAGGTGAAAGCAGTATCATCATGAAAAATGTTTGCAGATATACGTAGGACGATATGATTTTTTTAAAGATAAATGTTTCAAAACGATTACGCCGAAAACAGCGACATACAGTCTTCCTTACTAGCATTTGGCTACCAAAAGGATTTTAGATTCCATGTAGCGCATCACTACACTACAAAATGGAAAGCTGTAATTGACTAAATTATATTTATATATTTTTCAAAGCATATTACTGCAAATACTTTGAATATCATAAATAACCAGAGTAAAATTGTTGTTCAGAAAACTAGTTGGCGTGAATTTCTAAATGAAGAACAATACTCTGTCAGCCACCATGAAAATACAAAGCTCTGTAGGGAAAATAAAGGTGCAGCTAATATATAGTTCTAAATGACAAGTCGTGGTATTAAAATGCTTTGGTAATCGACAAATCTGTTGCATCTAACATTAAATTTCAATGCGGATAATATATGTTCGCACTCAATGAAAGTTGAAAATATCGTAACAAACCATAAACTACCCATCAGCATAACAGATTTTTGATAAATTTCGAAAAGTCTGAATTTATTGTTTATTTCTTCTAATATAAAATTATTTTACAGATTTATTTAAATGTATAATTTTAATAAAAAGATTAGAGGTTCTCCATAAGAAGCTACAAGGGTAACTAATATTTGTATATTGCAGAAAATACCCTCTGTTCAGTGCTTCCTGAGCAAAAATAAAAAGTTCCGAACATTTAAAACATATGCATGCGATATGCAACCACATCGGTAGGGTTTGCTCTCAAAATTTCTTCTATCCTGTGATTTAACAAAAAGCAATAATTTTATGTACGTGCCATGTAATGAATTGGCTTCCCTGAAACTGTCTTTTTACCAAATGAAAGATTGATATTTAAAATTATAAATTTCCAAAAATGACTGATCAGTTATCCAAAAATTGCTATCACAAATTTTCAAAAAGAAATCTTGTGCTTAGGAATTCATAGCGATGGAAAACGATTCTGTTTTTCCTTTAAAGCCCTCTAGGCCCTAGCATTCCTCTGACTAATTTTTAGAAAGGGATTGTTGTAAGGTCGTAATAGGCGCTTGGTACAACACGTTGGCTCGCAATCGTCTGAACAATATGATCGTCAACAGAGATTTTTAAATTGTGTTGCAGACAGTCCCACCAACAAAATGGCGTCAGAGCAGCCGCTGCGCAAAAATTCTGAATGAAGTAAAAATACAAAAAATGCATTCATCGGCTTTTCAAGTGAAACTCGTTAGGCGTTGACAGTTCTTGCGGATACGGGTCCCTTAAACCACGCATGATTTCTCTTTCACGTAACAATCTGATGTATCTAAAATTCTATGCTTTTTTTTGTTTTTGTTTTTTATTAGAGGTTTGTCGACTACCGTGAGAAACTCAGTGGGCTGTAAGCATCCGCCCGTCCTTAATTTAGGGCCACTGGTTCCAGGGAAAAGAGAAGCCAGTGCCGTAAGTCAAACATACCTCACCGTAATTCGAACCCTTACTCACCTCGGGCGAATGATCATAAGCCATCACTTAGACCAATGCACCACTCTGGAGGCGTTTGCCTGGTTGTATAAAGCAATCTAGTGGAACAAACGAAAATAACATGACACGTGCTCTTTTTCCATTTCATCTGCACTTTGGATGTGTATTATTGCTATTCACCTGGCAAAAATAAAAATAAAAAGTATTGTTCGTAAAATAAGATTTATCAACATTTACTTGCTTTTTTAGCGATTGTTTCTTTCGGAAGGCACCAAGGGCAGCAAAGTGTAGTACACACGGAAATTGTTCGAACGTAGGTTTTCCAATGAGTGGCGTAGAATATTACCGGTAAGAAATTGGAGCATGTCCGTCCGCTACTTTTTTTAACAGCGATTTCCATTTCATGCGTACTTTTCGAAAAAGACTGCCCAAAATAGTGTTCAATGTTTTGTGTTTATTTTAAAATAATGTTCAATGTTTTGCGTTTTATTAAAATAGTATTTAATAGTTTGCTTTCATATTTCATAAAACGTAAGCATGTTTTTTTTAAAGCACGGGATAATTTTTACATGAAGTTAAAAAAGAAGGGGAATATGAATAAATAGTCATAAGGACGGGTCGTTCTCTGAGGATCTATTTGGAAAATGTCTATCTGTTTCAGCGGCTTACACGCTAATAGCTCTTGATATATAAAGAAATGATAAAAACGATACTGTCTATTGTGCTGGATGAAACTGGCATGATTTAACTGTTATCTTCTAAAATAACAACACATTTCTTTTTCATTTAATGTTGGCGCACAATTGGAAACCAGTTAGAAATTTTGCATCAAAAAGTGCAAACTATAATAGCAGTTCAGTCTGTCCGTTAATATGATCGAATCTCAATACATAGACGTTCATTTTATTATTATAAAGAAGAGCGGACGGTTAGGTACTTTAACTAAACTTTTTAAAAAAGTAATGAGTAATAAGTTAAAAAATTAAAATAAATATATTTAAAGCTCAATGGTTCTCTGTTACCGTTCTACCAACAGCTTTTGAAAAAAAACTCGCCAAAGTTTTCTCTTTGGTGAATAATTTGTGTAAAAAGACAGAAAATAATAATGAAATACGTTGAAGTTTGAATGTGGTGCATCATTGAACAAATATCGATCACATACCTCTTTGGGAAAGACGTTTCTTTAAAGAGCAGGCGTAATTATGTAAGATTCATGTAAAATTAGCACTACAGGCGCTGTTTAGTTTATCATTTTACAGTAAGTTGTTTAGGAATGACATCGTTCTACGCCTGTTAAAGGAATACCTAGAAATAAAAGTGTATAGTTATTTCTTGGTATTATGTATTTCGTGCAGCAAGTGCCATAATACGTCAAAGCGGTAATTCCGTCCATACACGATTTAAAAAAAAATAGTTACAAAATGTCGAGCCGGGAATGTGTTACTGAGTTTTTTAACTATTTATTTTAAAATCGTGTATGGACGGAATTACCGTGGCACATGCTGCACAAAATACATAATACCAAGGCACTTGCTGCACGTAATACATTATGCCAAGACTTTGCTTTTTACCGCTTTTAAGGAATTTTATCGCATAGCAACAGTGAAATGGAGACTTCGATCAGATGCTTTCGACGATTCAGACTCATATTAATAAGGGAAGAAAAACACCTTGCGTTCTTATTGAACTGCAGGGATCTCAACAACACTCCAAACATTCTTAAAATACGGAACATCCCAATATCGAATAAAGATGCTCGTGTGTTGGCTACGGCTGAAAGAAAACGGCTTTGGTGACTATTCGACAAAAAAGATGATTCATAGATTACCAACAAGGTCAAGTTTATAATGCTTACTTATTTATGTGTACTTGGGTTCCCTCAACCCTGTTAGAAAACTCAATTACTAAATTTATGATGATTTGTAGGAAACCACTCGATAGGGAACAAGTTACGCATGTTAACAAATAACGGAACTGGTGTCCAACGAAATCTAGAATAAGCGTCCAGCAAAACAACTTCTTAGTAGGTCTTCAAATTCCCCCACTCATCCTTTTTTTGTCAATTACAGTGCTGTTTCTCTTAATCAAGCACAGATTAATGCATTATCTAGGCGCCCAAAATTCGCTTACCCAGTGCTTAACGTTAAGAAGTTCAATATCGTTACTCAGGCGGAAACAATTATCCAAGCATTACCTATAGAAGATCGCGACTCTTTCAACAGTCACTGCGTGGCCAAAATTATAAAAAACAAAGGAATAGGAGGGAGGACAGTTGCGAACCATCAACCCTCAAAGAAGAAATGCGGGAACTAAAGCCCCTAAAAACTGACTCAATATTGCCCATTACAAGGGCAGATAAGTCACCCCACATGATTATCATGGATAGACAAGATTACAATTATAGGATGAATGAAGTTATAGATACCATTCCACATGAATCCGTAACTAAGTACATTACAGCAGCAGTTTTGATTGCCATCAGCAAATTAAAATATCATGGATCCTTACCGGAGACCATCAGCACTTGCTTACAACCTCCTGTAGGTCCGCGTGTGCCATAAATTTTCAGTAAAGTCAAGATTCATAAAGAGGGTAACCCCCTCCGCCCCCTTGTTTCGAGGAGACACAGTCCTTCTTACCTCCTTGAGATAGCGCTGGGCCATTTTCTCACCCCATTGACGACTAACACCAGCTTCTCAGTATCTAGCTCGTTACAGGCTATTAATAGGATCAAAAAGTTTAGACTTATGGGAACGGATTTCCTGATGGCTTCACTGGACGTCACCTCGTTGTTCCTTAACGTAGTGATGACAATTGTACATGACATTATCCAGGATAAATTAATCGCACATGGCATTTGTTCACAGATACAGATTGATTCCATCATGTCTGCGTTACGTTTAATTTTCAAACGGACATACTTTAAATTTAACAAGTTTTACCGACAAATAGAGTTATGACTTCCCCTTCTCACCGGTGCTGGCAGAAATTATTTTACAACAGCCAGAGGAGAGGGTCTTGGAATCTTGTAGTTTAAAACGATCCATGGACATGAGATACACTGATGATGTATTTGTGATTTGGCCCAACTCAATACAGGACATACATGCATTGACCGAGGCCTTGTTTTCCGTTTAACCAACAATACGTTTCACAACGGAACTGGAAAATAAAAATTATTTAGCTTTCCTGGACATTCTTGTAAAAGGACATCAGTCTTCACACCTAATATCATTTACGGGTATAGGAAGTCAACTTCTACGCCTTCCCTAATTCCAAAAGCGTCAGCTCACCCCAAAGGTCACAAAATGTCTGCCCTCCGTTTTATGCTTAATAGAGCTTACACGCACACTTCCAACCACCATCTTAGACAAGAGCAAATCAAAAAGGAGTATCAGATTGCTCGGAACCACGGATATACAGATATGATGCTTAATAGTATATTGAAACAATTAAGCCGGAGGTTACAATCCACCCTTCAGGGGGACAGAACCACACGCAGATTCGTAGTTTCAATCGAGTATATACCGTATTTGGTGGACACCTTACGAAACATTCGCCGCAGGAACTAATTAGCTTTTGCAATCAAAACCAACAACATCCTATCCCGTATTAAGAATGACCGCGACGATGTAGGCAATGAACAAAAACATGGAATTTATTCCATCCCATTGAAACCTCTGAACGATTCAATTTAAAATAGTGTTTATATTGGATCCTCAACCAGATCGATTGGAATTCGACTCAAGGAGCATCGATACGATGTAAAATGTGAGACTAATAACACGGCCTTATCTAGAATTATAAATAAAGGAACACATTACCCTGAGTCGTCAGAGGTATCAGTCCTGGCCGTTCCTCGATCAAGGTTTAACATTATATTTATTCTGGGCCTCTATATCTGGAACGCAGCAGACAGATGCTGCAATGAAGAAGTTCCATTTCATTTACCTGCTCCCTGGAAATCAGCCGTGAAAAATACACTTTCTACTTAAGGAAGATTTCCTTTACAGACAAAAAGAGGAAATATCCAATAACCCAAAGTAGACTGTAACGTATTACTAGTTGGGACTTTAACTACCACTTAAAATTTATTAATTTATCACGTTGTAATTTAATAGATAAGTATATCGATTGTACTTCCTTTTTCACTATGACGTTTATTGGTCACATTACAGATCGCTGTTTATATATATAGTTGACGTTCACGAAGTCTCTTGTGTCACTCACATCTGAGGATGGGTCGCGCTGACCTGAAATATATCATATAGTTGTTGAGAGTCTGGTGACGT
The DNA here is from genome assembly GCA_039090855.1 of Macrothele yani. Lineage (NCBI taxonomy): Eukaryota > Metazoa > Arthropoda > Arachnida > Araneae > Macrothelidae > Macrothele > Macrothele yani. The sequence continues at coordinate 140,256,329 of CM077034.1, forward strand.
GTTTTTAGCTACGACCCTTGGTATATTAAAGCATTTTAATGTCGAGCGGGGCATGTGTCACTGAAGTTTTAACTATTCATTTAAAATCATGCATGGACGGAATTACCGCATTGGCGTTTCATGGCATTTGCTGCACGAAATACAAAATACCAAGACGAAGCTCAGTTGCTCGCGCCAGGTTTTAAATTTAGCACACAAAGGTAAAATGCACTGATACAAATGTTAGCAGGTAACATGAAATAGAAGCTGCAAAATGAAGCAACGTGTTCTATGCTGAAGTGTAGCAAGAAAGTGAGTGACAGCTCAAGAAAGAAAAACAAAGGGATAGTATATGGAAGTTACCTGATTCCAACGGCTTTCTCTCGAACAAAGGGAGATCTCAGTATCACACTTTTTAAGAAACTCAGTAGCACACATTTTAAACAGAAACTCAGTATCACACTTTTTAAAGCTTAGAACAAGAGCGATCTCTATTACATTGTCGAAGGCACCATGGGTGTACACCAAGAAAGTTATTAAATCTGACAACAGGTAAAACATAAAGGCCACTAGTGAAGAGAAAGCTACTGTGGAAGTGAAGTTGACTCCGATAGAAGATATGACAGACTTCTTGTATGTAAGACATTAGGCTCTTATATAGAGGACACTCTAGCAGAGCACCAACCCAAAGTAATACTAGGCAGTAAAACCAGAACAAACATGGATGTTGCTATTTTCATTATGTTATTGATACATATTAATTGACATTAGTAATAGACTACGAAAAAATATTCAAAGCTAAAAGCCATTTCATCCATTTTCCGATGAGCTAACGCTCATGTACAGTGTAGTTTTCGAAACTGAGGAACTCTTAAATTTTAAATAAAATTTTTATTTATAAACAGTTTTCCAAAATAATTACTAAAAGTAATGGAATTTTCTTATGGGCAATTGTTATTTGAATTTTTTAAGAAAAAAAGATAATCTGTAACTACAATATTCCAAATATTTAACCAAATAAATTACGATTGTTATTTCAAGTATTTAAAAGAGGACCATAAAAGTTATTGTCATTTGTTGAAGATATTTTATATCTTTTTATCCTTCACCACTTAGATCAGATGAGTAATTTAATTTCTTTAAGAATACTGTTAGGTCCAGTGAATTAGGATGCATTTCTTTCAACTCATTCTGCATTGTTTGCTAAATCTCTCATTTAATCATCCTGATCCTTTAAATTCAGATAGTGGTAATTCAATCAGTTTCTATATTCTGAGTATTAATAGTTCCCACCTTACTGGAGTTGACACGTATTATCGTCAAGCCAAAAGCAATCAAATATCATTATTTTGGGACAGTGCTCACGAATATACATATTCACAAAGTAAAGAGTATTTGAGAAGGCAAAAGGGTCTTTGAAATAACGTTCAAGTTTTCGCAAGCATTTGTGTACTTGGAATATAAGGCTTTCAAAATCCGAATAACCTATGTAGCCATTCCTCAAGGTCGGGTCAGTTGATTGTCAGTATTCTGAAAAAGCAACGGTCAGTTTAAATGTCCTGCACACGGACACACAATTCTAAGTTTCGTATAAAAATTTTGCCGTCCTGCACGAGTTAAAGCTTTATGATTTTAATCTTGGCTTGTGATGCGCCTAGTTTCTATCGTCTTTCGATTTTCTGTTATTACGAAAAACGTATTAATAGATAATTTGTAGGGTATATATATTTTCCATTTGTTTACGCGAGGATGCAAAATGTCGCAAAAATTCGATTTTAAATTTGATTTTTTTTTCCAAATAGAGCTACAAAGGTACTATTGGTACTGTTTCGTTTTTTAAATCCACAAAGACAGAGCGATTTCCTCTAGCTCTTTCAGAAGGAAGAATACTTTCAGCACCCAGTCAGGCTTCGCAATGACTTGGTTCTGGGAATTTCAAATTATCAAAGTAGCAATGCCTAGTATGATCCTCACATTTCAGGATTCAAGTATGCAGTCATTTCATTTTTGAAAGTTAGGACGTCTAGTTCATTGTGATAGTACCTTGTGAAAAGAAAGTGATTTTCTATGCAGTTTGAAAATTTGTTTCCTTTGTTTTTTCTCTTCCAGGTGATTATTTCCACATTTTCTATAAGAAATATATGACAAAATATTAATCGGATACCTGTATAAAGAAATACAATTTAGAAACAAGTGAACAAGCAGTTCAAAGGTATAACATTTTATATGATGTACTACGTAATTTTCACTTATTAGAACCCGGTTTCTGTACGTTAAAGATGCAATTGATATAGCCACATCAGATGGGCAGCAAAATTGAAGCATTTTGTGTCAGCCAATGAGATCCCGCATTTCTTTAAAACATTCACTGATAGTTTTGCTTTTGGAATATGTTCGGTATATTATAATACTATCAATTTTTTCTTTTTACCTTAAGATCATTTATTTTTCAATCTCGAGTTCTAGATGTCATTTCTTTCAGTGATAAATTCATGGTCAGTAGTTGTTTTGCTATTGAACTTTACAAACATTGGCCATGAGGATTTTCAGTTTCGCTTTTCCTTTCCGAGATTCAAACTGCCATTGTTTTGATTGTCATTAAACATTGTGAATCAATCAGATTCCGAGAGAGTAAATAAAAGTTTTAAATACTTCTGTTATATAAAACATCCGTGAATAACAGTGACGTTATTCACTGATGTTTTATATAACAGAAGTATTTGGAGAATTTTCATTTTGGATCTCGCCCTTGGATTTAACTGCTATAATTAATATATAGCCAGTGACGTTGATGACCACCAGATGGAAACGTCTCAGTGGCTGTCCCCATCTTACGGATTTATGATGTCAGAAGCTGAGTGGATAGCACACATAGCGCCGTGGATTGTTGTCCACCGTAGTCTAAAGATAACGCGCTCCGCTAGATATCGAGAGATCCGTGGATTCAATTATCTGAAAGGCTGCAGTGCGAAAACATTTCCTAGCGGATTTTACAATTGCACTTTACCATATAATACCCGACTTGGAATATATCTAGCCTCCCGATGATAGACAAACGAAACCAAACACACCATACACGTGGAAAACGGGATGGTAAAGAATTGAAGTAATTTCGGAGACATTACATGAACGCGACAGGCGACAAGACCAGACAATATGATAGACATATAATGCAATAGGTCCTATGATCTGAAATTCGGCCAAGGCACTCAAAAGTACCACCAGGGACCCAGTACGCATTTTCTCGAAAGATGACCTGAGGAACTGGTAAACCCATGTGTCCTTGACCTATGCCTTAAAAACCTGAAAATTGCACGAGGCTTCTGAGAGGAAATAAGGCGTCTGCCAACAACTCCACATACACTCTCATTTAAGAGAGAGAAGTCTACGAGTTACGCTGGGCAGGGGATCTGGAGAATAGGCACAGCTATTGGCAGTGAACGAGCGGGGCTATCGTGTCGAAACTGGGCATTAGTGATATCAAGGAAATACGGCTACGAAATCGGCTGCAGTACCTAATCTCATACCGTCATGCTGTCATTTTATGCACTATGCACATGAGCATGGAACAACTTTTAATAAGCATAGCACGTAAAACGTTGACGACAATTGAGATGCCTCATGATGCTCACGAATGACAGCAAGATCAGCCAGGTAAAATTTTCATCCTATGACCCTCATTTGGTGAAAGTTGTATCTGTAACAGGAGTGAGGGTCTTAGCTGAATAAGATGCTGTCCAATTTAGCCGTCACGAATGTCTGGCCCGGACATATCGGGACGCAAAAACACAGCAATCATGAGCTTTTCGGTCTAAAAATTTGTTGCAAACGGAAGTCTGTGGTTCATTTAGCATCTTTGATTGTCACATCATCTTATAAAATATTTAGAAAATACGCCAGTACACTTTTTTGAACCGACAGGTTTCGAAATTTATCCGTGTTCATTAACTCTTTTCGATGAACATAGGAAAATCTAGATCGCATTTATGAAGGACATATCTTCATTAGTGTCTGTCCTCATGTCTGAGGAATTGTATATCTGTGAAAGGTCACTGATTATAACAGAAATGGTCGTCGATGATGCGCGGAAGCTTCAGCTGCATCGATCAACTGAAAGCTGACGTTATTCTGAATCTTAAGCTTCTGTTGCGTTATGCTTCATAGAAGGAACATACAGTATAATAATCGGATGGAAATTGGAAGATGGGAGTTCGATTATAGGTATTAAACGGTGCATTCCTTAAACCTTTCCAGGAGACGTTCACACGAACATCAGTGAACTGAAGGCGATTCATCTACAAAATATCATTATGTATGTTAAAGAAATACAACTTTTTCGCAAATAATAATTTTTAGCCTCCACGGAGTCGCAGTGGTCTAAGCGATGACCTCCGATCATTCGTCCGAGATGGGGTTTAAGGTTCGTATCCCGAATAGTTATGGATGTTGTTTTCGCCTTACGGCCTGGCTCTTTCCCTTCCCTGGAACCAGTGGCCCTAAATAAGGGATGGGCGACTGCTTATATCCCATTCAGTTGCTCGCGTTGGTCGTTAAACCTATAATCAAATAATAATAATAATAACAATAATAAAATAATAATCATCATTTATTCTTCAAGTCGACCATAGTTTCGTTAGGCCGTGGTCTACCTTCAGCTGCACGAATGGCATGACAATATTCAAATCGCATATCCCATAACCAACTGTATTTAAAGTCACGTGCTATAGTTGGTCGCTTACACGAGCTTCATAGAACCTTCACAGAATATTCTTTTGTAATGTAATCACTGTTCTTCTTATAACTACTGTATCTACTTTTTTCTCCAGTGTGCTGAGGCCGACTTGGCGTGCGCTATTCGGCTTCCTGCAATTGATCGACAAAGCGACGTTTCTTTAATTTGATGCTGAGGCGGACTTGTCTTGTGCAATTCTGCTTCCAACATCTCTGGTCGCCGGGGAGAACAGATTTAAACCGTTCTTGGGGTTTCTCAATGTCTCATTCATACGAATTTCAAGAGGTTTTCCGGACAGTGGATTCATCGTACCGTTTTTTTTTATTCTGTGCAAATTTTACTGTGTTTCTAGGTGATATTAGTTGCTGGCCAATGTCAGTATTTATCGTTTTCTTTATCATTCTGTTTTGAACAGTACACATCATAAATAGAAAGTCCATATGCTGGTTTGCCTTATTTAATTTATAATTTCCCTTAATGACGTAAGTAATATAAGTAATCTGATTTATTTAGGGTTTCTTAATGACATTTGCCCACTACTGTGTCCTGTTTTGTTTAATATCTTGGTTTTTGTGATGTATTTGTGATGTAACCGCAGCAGTCGTCTTCCAGCAATTGGTCGACAAAGCGACTTGTCTCATTTTGAGCTTCACCAGTGCGAGAATTCTTATCAATTTTACGGTGTCTATTTTCTATACTGTTTGGTTTAGTTTGGTATGATAGGGGGGAGTGGGTTTGCCATATTATACGCATCAATAAGTTTGCTGTGTATAATTTTCGTTTAAGATGTGCATGCGTTAATACGTTTTTTTTTAGTGGTACTTAATGTTACCTGCGCACTACTGTTTACTAGTAATTTGCTTATTATGCTGTTTTATTGGGATGTACTTCTGATTACTACACCATTTCTGCCGTTCTGGCATGTCCTTTCCCTGACTACAGTTGTATTTTATTTATTAACCTCTTTCTTTGTTCCTGGTACTGATTGTGTTCTCGTTTGTTTGACGCCCAACACGAATTTTTACAAGTTTTTCTACTAACTTCCTTGCAGTTATTGGTCATATAATTTGACGGTTCTGTGCATTTACATTATCTAGTTGTGCATTCTTGTTGCTTAAACGATTGCCAGGGTGCTTCTCCTTTATGATCTTGGTTTTTGGTTTTAGCCTTTGCATCATTTGTTATTATCTCCCCTGATGATATTGTGTCCAGATTTATTATATTTATCCGTTTATACCATTGTTAGTACTCAAAGAGTCTGTCGTACTATCTGTATGTCCTAGTATTTTCTCCTTTCCAACCATATATGTATGCATACATTTAGTTTTTTTTACCATATTGTCAGACACTTGTTTACTCTGTATGTACCTCTCAGGTACTTTGCACCGTAATGCCTACCTTTGCCGTGTTCCAATGTGGATCCTACTGTGCTAATTTTGTCTTTTTTTTATGAATCGCCAGTTGTGAATTCTTTTCCTTTCTTTATACGTTGTCTGTACATATTGTTGTTTTAATAAACTAAGTGAGCATGACACACCTACAATATTTAACTCCCTAGAGCAAGGTTTTGTAATGGGAGAAATGCATTTTCGAATAACCCTTCTGAGAGATGACAACAACTTATTCGTGATGTACACTATATTGACAAAAGTCACTGGACACCTATTCAAAAGAAAATGGACTGATCCGCTGTGTTGTTAATATGCGCGGTACAGATGCAAACGGTATAAAAACAAGCCTGAAGCGGACCGCGATCATATGGTACTGTGAACTTGAGTAAAAATGTCGCAGAGGGAGGGAACTGACTTTGAGAAAGGAAAGACTGTTGGGTGTCATATTAGTGGGTTGTCCATAAGATAAATAAATTGGTGTTTAAACATACCCACGTCAACTGTTTTGGATGTACTGAATAAGTGGAAGACACAGGTGTGCCTGAAGCAGGAAAACGTACCGGCAGACCAAAGAAAAACAGTGATAGAGGACGTCGAAGCGTCAGGAGGGTCGTTACAGCTAATCGACGGAGTACTGCCCAAGACCTCAGTGTGCCGGTGAGTGCAAATGCTGGAACCTTGGTATCTACACGTACCATTCGCAGAGAACTTCATTCCATAGGTTACCGTGGTCGTGCGGCTACTCATAAGCCTTTCATTTCCACTCGGAATACTACTCGTCTTTTAGAATGGAGTAAAGAACATTTATCGTGCACCATATATCAATGGAAACGGGTCCTATGGGCTAGTGAATCCAGATAAACGATCCATTAGTCTGTTGGCCGCCTGTTGGTATAACGGCAGCCGAGGGAACGCTATTTACCACATTCTACTATTCCTATGGTCAAGTTTCGAACTGGCAGTGTACTCGAGTGGGTTTGTTTTTCCTGGTGTGATCGCGGCCCATTGGTTATCGTGGACAAACCTGTTAATCAGCACGTCTACCTTGATATTCTGGACAACTATGGCCTACCAACGTGGTGGCAATATTATGGAACAGAGCCTTGTTGGTACGAGCAGTATAATGCGCCAAACCATAAAGCAACGACTGCTACTGCGTGATTTGAAGAAAGTTCCATATCGTGTGTGAACTGGCCAGCACAGAGCCCTAATCTGTAGTCCCATAGAGCACCTATCGGACGAATTTGAGCTCCGCATAAGAGTTTTGAACAAACGTCTACTATTAAGCAACAGTTAGCGGCAGCATTATGTAATAAATGGAAGCGCGTTCCAATGGCTGTGTTCCAAAACCTTGTCGAAAGCATGTCTCGAGAGTCAGTGCATGCATTAAGGCCACAGGTTGACCGACCCCGTACTAATGTGTGTTAATAAATGTTATGTTGTATTTCTCTTCTAGGTGTCCGATAACGTTTGTCAATATAGTGTATTTAAGTATATTATTTTCTTTATTATCCTTAAACTTTCGTTGATTGAAAGTGATAATTATGTAACATGCGTGTTTTTCTTCCATTACAGCACTTCGATTAGGCCGTGCGTCACAAAATCTATAATATTTTTGCAAAGCATGATATTGTATGAATTACTTGTAACATTTCTACGGTCTGATGGTTTTATGTTGACCGCAGGACACTTGGGCACATATCAGACACCTAGAAACTGCGGTAAGTTTATATCCTTCCCTGTGAGCAAAAACGAATGTGGGTACTCAAAATACGTTCACCTTTTAACATGTGTGTAATATCTGCAAATAATTCTGAAGAAAGTAGAGGGCTTGTGACAAATAATAAGCACACAAGTTTTATTCGTGTTTATTCAACATTATATAGATATACAGTTGATTTTAATAATGAACGGGCATACAACGAAAATTTCATTCAGGAAAAGTTTCTCTCGTGGATATTCCTCAGTTTAATTCAATGGACTAGTTTTGAGTTTTCAAGCATGTTTCAATGTACTTTTAACACGATTGCATTGTGAAAGAAATTTAATGGCTAAATTAGTGGAAAATGTGCTATTACCTTTGGGAATAATATATACAAATCATATTCATATATTTCCGTAATTCGATCTTAGTGTCACATAGCTTATAAATTCTATCTTCCATAATTAACCGAAAATTTGTTTTAAGTAATCTGCATACAACAAATGAAATAAGAACAACATACATTTTTCTTTTGTTTTCCATTATGTTCCGTCAATATCAAAACAGAAGTTATCACTATTTGCTTACTCAATCTTGGATCCAGTTGTTGAACTTTGAGAGTGTAACACTTATCAAATGATATGGTTATTTCTTTTTAATATGCCTATGAAAAATGTCCCTTTATTGAGATTAATATAAAAGTTAATATGCTGACAGTGTTAGAATTAGAAATAAATGCTTTATTGACCCAGCGGACCACTAGAATTTGCAAACCACTGGTCCACCAAAATGTCTATTGGTCCTTAAAAAGAACCCCAAAAAACTTAGCATTTGCAAAATATGCAGAAAATAATGTATCATTTCAATGAAATTATCTCCATTATTTGGTTTTAAAGCTTCTAATTTTGAAGTGCGGTTCACATAACAAAAAATGCTTCCAGTATAAGATTCCGATAGATTATTATTGATATAGCAGGGTAAGAGTGCATTCTTAATATGTTTTTTAAGAAGCGAACAAAAATACTTCAAATGTACAAAAATTCGTCTTTCTTGTTTTGTCATTTAGGATTTAGCTTCTTTTTCCTTATTTTATTAGTCTTATTGCCTATACCTCCTACTTTTACATAAAGTTAGTTTCAGTCCTACATTGAACACTGTCTCATTTGAATTGCTCTTTTACAAAAATTACCTTCACGCATCTAATTGACGTCCTCCGATATTGTGTTTTCTTGGGACAGAAACAAAGTCTAGTGTCAGTATCTGCTGTATAAACTAGAGTGGGGAAATCCAAGGAAGAGTAGTTTATTTATTGTGTTTACCTCTACTCATTATGCATGTTGGAGACGGAGATAACAAAAGGTGGCTGTTGCCGTTAAAAAACAAGGATGGGAAATTGCCTTTCTGTATTTGTTGTTTTTCCACTCCAGGTATTAAAAAAAATAGCTTTTATCCAACAGCATTTCATGAGCCTTTCATTAGTTCGCCACATAAAAATCGTACAACAAGGTAAAGGAAATGGAAACTCATTTTTTAACTTGTGACTATTTAGAAGAAGAAAATACTTACTGGCCATCCGGGAGATGAAATAAATAGTTCAGTGGTCCGGCGAAATTTTATTGGCCAATGTTCAGCGGACCACTGTGTAATTCGAACGCTTTGCTGATATATCTGTTTCACTTCATCTTTTTATTTCACTTATATTTCCGGAAAAAAAAGTTAGAAATATGATACCCGGCTGCCAGAATTTCTCGACATTAATGAAAATATCCTGGATCTAAAGGCTGGATATTAGAACGAAGACATAAGCAGAATACACAGAACTGTAAGAAACGGTATGCTGTCAGCAATAACGAAACCAACTAGTAAGACGATGAGATAAGCAGGATCCATCACATATATCCTAGGCTTTATATATCGCTTAAATAATTCATTATCAAAATACAGCATACTAGTATTATTGAAGTCCACGACCCGTTGTAAAATAAAATGTCAAGTTGCAGCGAAGACAGTGTGAGAAAGAAGAGGCGGCGTGTACATTATACCGTTGATATATATTGACAATACGAAAAAGATTTACAGTATATAGGAATGACAAAGCGATCCTTGGACACTAGATGTAAAGAACACGTGCGAAGTGTCAACCAGTACATGCAGAATATAGCCCTCTGCAGAGAAGTCATGCCACCAGCGGCCGCTCTTGTGTGGAATATTAGAAGGATTGTTCCTTACACGGACTTTAAAGAGACTGCCATCAGGAAAACCGTCGAAATCCTATCCAGCAAACCAGCGTGGAATGATATGGTTTCTACTGAAACCCCAATGGTTTGGAATGTGTTATTAAAAAATGTAAACACATCGCGACCCATTGTATAATTCCGTGATAAAAATTCGTGTAATATGCTAGTAATGTCACCCACGTTATTTTCAAAAATCATCTTTGTTCCTTACGTGTTCAAATTTCTGCATTTTTATATCTACCATTGCCTTGAAAAATCCTCCCACTGGAGTGCGAAAGCTTTTTTGAATATTTCTGCTCAGTACACCACAACAATAAACGGATTTAATGCGCTATATGCGTATCTTGAGTAAAAAAAGATCCTAAAATTCTTTTTTTTCTGGAAGTCGTAGGTAGCCCTTGGCATTATTAAATTGCAATAGAAACCATTTTGCTTGCATTAAAACTGGAAATCTTTTAAAGTTGAAATTACGTTCCATGATATTACATTTAAACAAGCAACATCCACGGTATCAAATAATTCAAGAATTAGTATTTTGCTTATATAAAAAAATATATATTTTACCTAAAAAATTTAAAATGTTCCGCACTTTCAAGGAATACCATGTGAAACATTATCCGCCGATCTTTGGTAGAGAGAAGAGCTGGAAATCGTCGTGGACCAAGCCTTACCAAACGAATCACTTTGCTATGCACTTTCTCACCCAACATTTGTGATTTCACCATCTTTCGTCAGTTGTAATTTAGGCAAATCAGGAATCGAATTATTCAGTACATCTATTACTGTATTCACGCAACGCATAAGAAGTGATGAAGAACACATAGAACATTCAGAGAGGAACCGAAATATTATGTCCATCACATCTTAATGCATATTGAAGCAAATATAGGTAAAAGAAGGCGCGTGTGAATGTCAAAAATCTATAAATAACACCTGTCCCTGACTTCTGTTAATGAGTGTCATTCTCGGTTTTCAGATGGGAAAGTCAGCGGACTTAGGCAAGTTTGACAAAGGCAAAATTGTAATGACTAACCTGAGACATACATATTTCCCAATGACCAACCTGAGACATACATATTTCCCAATGACCAACCTGGGACATACATATTTCCCAATGACCAACCTGAGACATACATATTTCCCAATGACCAACCTGAGACATATATTGGCTACACATTTCGGACGATAGGTGTCCGGGTTTCGGATCACAAGTACGATATCAAAACTGGAGCAACGACTACAGCCATTGCACGTTTCGTAGCCGAAGGCTACCAAACGTGCAATATATATAAAATAAACGAGATACATTTTTCACGGAATCATTATTTATCACATGGTTTGATGATCTATGTTGCAATGAAGACCTACCTAGTAATGTACCAACCTTGGCGTCAATATGTTAGAACATTAAAACCACCGGAGACTAAGATTAAATGTCGGGAAAGTTCATTTTTATGATTACAGGACATGTACACCTAGATGTTGCTATAGCTACAGATGCATGACGGTCGCTTACTTGTACATATATAATCTTGTTCACAGCACATTGGGCTGCACTTTGGCTTGATAATGTGTCTAGTGAAGACTCGAAAATCTTGTCTGTTTTTAAAGTTGCTTTTATCTATACATTCTGGTGTTAGATGTAAATAAATATTTTATGCTTCTGAGGCTTGCGTGTATTAGATGAAAGTGTTTTAGATCATGCCGAGACAGCTGTATGTAAAATTATTTCTATGGTTGCACGAGATATCTTGTCCCTTACCTGTACGAAGTTTAATTTTAATTATTTTATTCAATTTTATTTTACGGTGGGATGAATCTTGATATTTGTTTTAATTCATTGGATCTAGGATTTATTTAAATTCATACTCAAGTGTTACTCTTTAATCAAGGTTTTAACTGGTGCCACGCGATTATAGCTTTGGTTTTTAGATTTTTGCTGTCACTTTTTGGGGCTATCATAGCCTTTCATAAAATTTTGATGAACTTTAAAGAGCCAAGCACTAAATAAATTTAGATGTGTTTATATAAATGGGATGATTAAGTTTTTAATATCCAGGATAAGTTTTTAATATGCAGATTAAGTTTTTAATATCCAGAATAGAATCTATTTTGTTGGATTAACTTTAGTAATTTATTAACTAGCACTATTTAGCTAATTACAAACTTTAATTAAACGGAGTTTGTCCTTTGAATAATCCAATGACGTTCACCTGTAAATTGCAGTTAGAATAAGGAAAAAATGTCCTTAAAAGCGTCGTTTTATTTTAATTTTTGGTAGCCAGCTTTGAGCCAACTTTAATCTCTTTTCGGGAAGATACTTTGTTTCACTAAGTAAAAGATTATTTTGATAATAATCAGTGCACAAGAAGGAAAGCGCAATTAAACAATTTGTTTTCTACGTAGAAAGCCCCTAAAAATTTTGTTAAATTTTATTAAGATTTAAATTGAATTGTGTTTCACGCCTGTGTTTGCATTCCCTTTTCAGCGAACAGAAATTATTTCCCAAAAGGTCCCCTCTCTTTCATTGTCTGAGGACCCAAGTAAGCTTTTATTTATTTAAAATGAAATTTCATTTTAATTTTAATAGCAGAATGAGCAGAGTTTCTTACGCTCAAGGCAGGTCACATAAACAACCAGTACTCCAGTGTTCCGAGCATTGATGAAATAAATCAGTTGAATTGAGTCTCGAAGAATATCACTGGTATTTAGAGGCTAGATGAAAAATTACTTTGATTTGGGTATGTTGCGCCCAGTAGAAGCCCTTAATGAAGCAAAACAAAGGTAACATCTGTTGACTAAATACCGGAACAGGATGGAATTCAGACATAGTGCTTTTGCGCTGGGTTCCTTAATTCTGAAATCAACCCTTGTATTACTAACGTTATATTTTACAATGCCTTTTTTCAGTTTAAAACAGCTACTATCTTATTCATATACGATTGTTTGGTCCATATTTTTACAGCTAAATATTCTTGTGAACTTCTGCAACAGCAATAAGCGTAGATTCGCTTATTCACACACCGTTCACTTATTGAATGTCTTTTAAAATGAAGTACAAATTCACGAAACGAGTAACAACTGATCGCTGAAAAATGAGCAAATCATTAAAATTTTAAGTCTAAAGCATTTGAAACAATTTGTCATAACACCCAATGTTTGCATTTTTTAAGATTCGAACTTTACTATCAATGGCATTGCCATAGCGAATTGTCCTTTCGAGCCATGGTCACGCCATTTTACAGCTATTGTCTCCTTTCCGAAATGGATCACACTTCTTATCCACCAACACTGGCGCAGTCGACTTACAAAAATGTTCGTTCTTTACATCATTTTCAGTTTCACATTCTTTCCCCCAGTTCAAACGCATTTAGCTTCAAACGGGTATTAAGTACAATTGAAAGAAGTTTATCAAAACATACTGAATTCAAATCGGAGCCTTTGTTTAAGTAATTTAATTTTTGAATACAATTGTGGTCATATTGAAAGGTAAATCCACAATAGCTGCACATCTATGCTAATGCCTTTAACAAACAACGGAGTTTGTAACTCAGCTCAGGAATTCAGCTCTCCGACGAGGCTTCCAATTCGTTGAATAAAAGATTCAGCTTTCAGAATTAGAAACAATTTCATTTTGGTCATGGTCATTCAAGTTTCAAGGTCCTCAGTGCAAACAGCAACTTTAAATCACTAACGATATTGTGCCACACAGATTTAGTGTGCTCTGTGTAGACTAGTCTTGCTTAACAAATAGACTTCGCCAGTTGAAATTTCGATTCATCTGTCGCCAACAACACTTAAAGGTTAAGAAAAATATTTACTCAACCAAATTTTATACAAGAAAATGCTATTTCACATATGTTCTGCAGCTTTAAATATCGTGTTCACCTCTGAAATAGCGGTTTTAAACCATTAATAACCATTAGCTGTCGAAATTCAATACGATGTGATGAAAGTTTACATTTCTTTCTTATTTCGTTTTTACAAATTCCTCCTCCCTCTATGTTTCAGTTAAAAACAGTCATAGCAGTAGTTTCGCATTGTGAATAAACTTCACTCTTACGGAATCAGTTCTTAATGTCTCAATACTTACCCTAACTGAAAAGCTATTGGGTTTACTGTAGTTTGCCCACCCCAGATTCAAGTTGTTCAGATTCAAAGAGTATTTTCAATTTTTAAGAAGTTATAATCATCCTGATTCTGTATGTAGTGTGAAATAACAAGCGTCTCTATTCTGCGATTGTGAACCTTCAGCATTAGGTTTCCTACGTCATCAGCACCAACAGAGAGGCAATTATCATGAGGATTTCTCTCTCAAAGCTACGGATTTCACGTTTTGACTTTTGGGTACCACAGAGTCTATCTGTATTCTGAGAAGAAGTCAGTATTCTTTGCTTATTAATTTCTGCATTTCCAGGCGAAGCCACCATGCCTGGTACCTCGGGCATTTTATGCCTCATGCCTATATATAAGGAAATTTGCCATGAGAGTTTAAGAAAGGTTACTTAAGAATATATATATTTTTTCGAATTCATTCGCAAAATTTATTCACACTGTAACATTTTCACACAATTTCTAGAATTACAAATGCTTTTAAATGTATATTACAACATTTTTATTTTTATTGATATTTCTAATAATTATTCTAAAAAGGAAAATATAAATGTTTTGACGAACACTTTCGTCTGTAAACCAAGTAATAAAAATTTGTTTGAAAGTCGCAGTGTACACGACTTCCAAAATATCTGTTAACACGAAAAATGTATTCATCTGGTTTAATGTCAAATATCTGCTAAAATTACTTTTTTTTAATATATTAATGACTGTTCTATTTTTAAAAAATTCTGAGTAATCGAAATTTCAAAGCCGGTAAAATAACAGGCTGTAAAGTACGCATAGAAAATGTGTAATTTATTTGAAAAAGTAGTTTTTTCCCATTATTCAGTCGTATGATAGACGCAACTTGAAAACTTCTCAGTGACCTTCGCACATTTCTTTAAAGTTCTGAATTTGATAGAGTTTCGAAATCAAGGTCAAAAATTTAAAACATTTGCCTAACTAATTCGTGACATTGAAAAGCTAATGAATTCAGAAACGTAACAAAACATATAGCTTTACAGTATTTACAAAAAGTGTAGGTTTAATTTTAAAAATGAGCATTTACAGTATAGCAAGTGAATTATTTTAGTTACAATGTGGATCGTTAGTTTTCTTCTGGAACTTCGACAAATTCCAAAAATACTGACGATTTTAAATTCCAGCCCTCAAGGAGGAACAGCTTTGGGATTTTCATTTGCACTATTAGAATGTTTTAAAGTATTTCTCGTCTTACTTTTGAAACAACTGTGTGATTTAGCGAAAAAGTGAAATGCAGAGATTTTCTACAGTCTCGTAAACGAAGACAAAAGAAATTGTCAATAAGAGACATATAGTTTAACAGCATTATATATGGCAGCATGCTCAAAGAAAGTGCCCTACATTGGCAATCGTTGGACGTATTGTTAGATTATATATAAACGGTTGAGTCACATTTTTGTGACGACCAGCTAATATCCAGAGTAACCGCCTTGGGCAGCGTGGGCAGCAGCTATACGGGCTGGGAGAGACCCAGTAAGTTGCTGAGAGGTGTTCATAAGTATGTGGAGGCATTCTGACTGCAGTTCTTGCGACAGCTGCTGGAGGGTGCGTGGTGCATTATCTGTAGAATGAACAAAACGATCGAAATTGTCCCAGAGATGCTCAATTTGGTTTAAGTCTGGGGAATTAGGATTCCAGGAAAGTACTTTTAAATCTTCATCGTGCTCTTCCAACTACTCTAAGACATTCATAACTGTGTGAGCCGTCACACCGTCGTGCTGGAAAATCCCATACGCCACAGGGAAGACAATCAGTAGGATAGATTCATAAGGAATTCCGTCCATAGTGTCTTCCACAAGTATGGGGGGACCGAGGGAATGCTACCAAATCATTCCTCAGACCATAACGCTGCCCTCATCAGCTTGTGGTTTTCCAGCAATGGTTGAAAAGTGTTTTTCTCTGATGTTTCTTGTCTTGCCTTAACTCCAACGTCCGTCCGTTCGATGAAGCAGAAAAGGTGACTCGTCGGAGAAGGCAATACTTCGCCAATCAGCAGAGGTCCAATTGCGATACTGCCTTGCAAATGTAAGAATTTTCTACCCATGCACCTTCATTAGCATAGGTGCAAGGACCATGCTTCTTCATGGGAGACCCATACGCAGCACGGTTCGCCGAAATATCATTTTGGACACAATTCCGTGCGCCCCCTGGTTCATGCGTTCAGTGAGTTGCTCCACTGTAGCGTGTCGATAGACCCTCACGTACCTTCCAAGACGACTTTCACTTCTCATATCAGTGATACGTGGTGCTCCGCAGTTTCCACTTCGTTTATTCGTAATGGTTCCATTTCTTCAATCACGATACACCTTTACCACAGCAGCACGCGAAAAATTCACACATTGCCCTGTTTCAGAAATGCTGCCGCCCTTGCCGCGAAAGCCGATAATCATCTCTTTTTACAAATCTGATAAATGTCTCTTTCTATCCATGACTGCAGCGTGTGATATGTTTTTCAGAATGCCTACAGCACACCTTATATGTACTCTCCAAGCCAGCTCACGACACGTGCCTTATTTTTTTCGCTACGTGCTGTTGACATCAAAAGTAAGACGTGACCACAATAATGGGACCCCACTGTGTATTATGTAACATTAAAAACAACTTGCATATGTTCTTACATTTTTTGGTATGTTTTTAAACACATGAGCAAAGGCACAGCATCAGGATATTGCATTTCTTTATGTGCTGTAAGCATTTCTGATGCTAAAATGATATATCATACTATTAAAATGTCCCTAGTTTGAAAGTGCTTCCAAAATCTTTCACTACCTTCGAATTCAGATCTGCAGTATTAGGAAAGAAAACACATATCTGATAACTTTCCACATCGATGCTCTTCTCAAATTTCAACACCTTGAATTTTTTGCGTCTCCGTTCTCTGGATTTCCTCCTCGTTGCGGTTGCAACTGGTGTCTGAAGGTGCGTCTTCTCTCACACTTTTTCCTGATTCCAGTTCAGTTTTTAATCAAATTTGCGTCCTGTGTCTCCTTTTGTCTTCATTCTAGTCCTTCTATTTCCTGTAACGTTTCAGTGTCGTTGATTGTTGGAAATTTTCAACAACACTGGTTGAAAAACATTTTTAACACCAACATAAGTATCATAGGTAAACGAAGAGGTCGTTATTTGAGGATGTCTACTTGTATAATTTTGCTGTCTGTATTTATTTGAGGATATCTACTTGTATAATTTTGCTGTCTGTATTTATTTGAGGATGTCTACCTGTATGATTTTGGTGCCGGTAATTATTTCTAAACGTAATTATTTAAATATAGTTTTAAGATAACTTTTTCTCCAAGTAATATTTCTCAGTATGAAACAAAGAGCTTAATAACTTATTTAAAATGGATTATAACCACTGTCACCAAATGTAAGTTATATGAGCTAAAAATGCTGTACGTTTTAATTGACTTGTTTAACGGTTGTGAGATGATAACCAAGAATAACCTGTTTTATTTGAAAACATGCGTTTTTACCCAAAAGATGGCTCTGCAACATGTGCACATATTTCTATAGGAAGATTAGGTGCTCACAATTAATGTCGTCCCTGCACTCAGTGCCGGACGTTTGCATCATCAAGGTTTTTGACGAGGTCCCCGCCTATGATCAAATCTGAAACAGCCTTCTGAGTCTTTCTTTGGAGATTATATAACATCGTGTCATCCGAGATATTTTCTTCCGTAACCAATACGGTCAGTAATGTCAGTTCGGGACCAGGAGTGAACCAATAAATGCATCTGAAGGAAGAAATGGAAACAAGGAGAGCAAGAAATGCTGCAAATGTGTACTTTTAGAACAGAATTCAATATAAAATCCACGAATGACGAAGCTGTTATTGCACGGTGTTGAAAAACTGCGATGTATGCATATTCACGATGTGAATGATTTAAATAATAAAATAATACATACACTTAAAATACATGAGATCTTTCGAGACGGCAGCCGTCCCATCATCAGGTAAATAAAAAGCACTAAAAACAGATGCATGAGGAAAAGAGTTTCATATATAGTCAAGTGGTGATCCATGACGTAAATAATTGCTACAGCGCAGGCTGAAGATAATAGAGCAGAGTTCATAATAAAGTTAGATGATCTACTTACCGGTGGGAGGGTTTGGGGGAGTCGGGTTGCTGACTGCAGATCAATAGGCCTGACATCACGAGCCAGCGGCTTCCGAGGCGTTGGAATAACACAAGGAATCTCTTCGTTACAGCATGCGTCGCCAAATTTATAAATGAATAGGCTCTCAGCAAAAAGTTTAGCTTGCTGCTAAAAAACACGTATAATCAGTAAGGTGACGTTTCTGCAATGACCAGAAAAGAACGTTTATTGTTTCCTGAACTCCTGTAACAATGTTTGAAATGGGCTTTTCTGGACTTGCTGAACAATATATATCGCGAAATGACGAGGTTCAAAATTAGTCAAAGCAAATTCATGATTGCGGGCCACTGTTAGAATCAGAAATATCAAGAACTATACACCGTATGAGTTCCTTCTTTTGTCAGCCTGTGTTTCCTGAATCCCAACAGTTAGACCAGCAATGCGGAGCACCAGGAACAAACAAAAATGTAGGAAAAGCTAAGAAGGTAAAACTTGGGATTGGATATACCAAAATGGTGTTAAAAATACTGCATAACAGAAGGGAAGAAAACCCAGAAGGGAAGAAACTTAAAGGCATGTGCCAGAATAAATTCTATTTAAGAAATAGAGCGAAGAAAAGAACAAAGGAAAATAAATATTAAATAATCCTAATAAAAGAAATACTTCTACGGAATAACTGGGAGTGCCTAGCTTATCAACGCTTTACTCCGGTATAATATAACATCTCCCTGGTGTCCATCACGTGACTAAGGCACTGCTGTACTGGAGGCTGCGATGATAAAAGTTGCAAACACATGATGAATTGTTCTTGATCTCAAAAACTACAGTCTTTTGACGATTATATGTATTAAGATAATACAACGTGGTTTGTAACAAATATTTGTGTTTTCACGTCGACCATGGCTTCGCTGTGTATTTACCTAGCTTCATCAGAAAGAAAATATCAAGAACTGTACATTTGTCCTGATGACGCTAGGTGAATACCCAGCGAAACCATGGTCGACTTGAAAAAATAAATATTTATGACAAACCACGTTGTATTATATTAATACGTATGATGAGCTGTTGTTGTCCATAAATATTCGATTTGAAAGAAATATCCTATGACGTGGTACCTAAGGTAAAATTCCCGGCCACGGCACACTATAGCCACTCAGAGTGCACAGCACAGTGGCATTATATCAGAAGGTAGGCGACCTCAGTAAGTAGCAGTTAGCCGTCAGTAGGCGAAGAGTGTAAACGCCAAGCAGAACACCTGCCATTACATGCTGCATGAGTTTCGTCGCGGTAACACTCCCATGAATGCTGTAAGATACAACACAAATGCGTACCTCAATGCCATATCACAACTTCAGAGCTGTAATTGGTTCGAACGGTTTCGAGAGGAAACCTTTGTCATGTCAGACCATCCCAAATCCGGACGACCCGCAACAGTGTATATGGACATGATGAACACCAAAGTGGAGATCGACACACATGTGACCACGCGTTAGGTGGCAGACCAACGGGAGACTACTCACATGATCATCAGGAAGCACCTATGTCAAATTGGGGAGGCGCACAGCAGAGATGTTTGGGTACACTGTCGAGTAACGGTTGGGTAGAATACAAATCTCATGTTTTCATGGGTTTCTCTACTTCCGCGTAACCAGATTGAAAAATTGTTCCTGTATGACAATGGCGGTGCCGGAAAGTGGGGTTGTATACAAATCAGAAGACCATGCCGACAGCCAAAGACTATTTACGAACACGTAAGGTCCTGCTTCTGTTTTTTGGTAAATCTGGGTGTCGTGTTTCTTGAGCTTATGCCAGGAAATGCAACTATCACCACTTATATATATACTGCTGTGAGCTCGACGATTGACACGCAACGGTCACGTCCAAATGACAAGCAGTACAGAGCCGCAAAGCCGTCCGCCTACAGCAGGATGGTGCGAGACCTCACACAACACGGATGACCTCTCTGAAGATCTGGAATCTCGGCTGCGAGCGGCTGCGTACACAGCCTATTCCCTTCACATTGTCGCAAGAGACGGACGCACTTTTTCAGTCATTGCAACATTTCTTGGGCGGACAGCAGTTCACCAACTGGGACGATGTCGAACTTGTGTTTACTCACTTCTGTGCGTCCAGGCCGGCACAATTCTACAGGGAAGGTATCCTACAGCTGCCCAGACGATGGAATGAGGTCGTAGCAAACGATGTCGACTACATTTCAGACAGATTTGTATATACGGTAATTAGAACTTCTGTGTCGCCTTGCATTGCAGACATTATTTTCTTTCCTCTTCATACTTATTTAAAACCTTAAATAGAACCCTTTTTCATAAGCAAGCGTGCAAATATTTCAGATCACTCTGTTTCAGGCACAAAGTTCACTGAATAATTTAGATTTGTTTTATTTTATTCTCACATCGAATTTCATTCGAACGCAGCTGCTGCCTTCTGAATTCAGAGAAATAATTGCTCTAAATTTGTTATACAGTATAGCAACCGAATAGTTATTCGCGTATTAAAAGAAAATGAAATTTACATGCTGCACAGCGATATTTTATGTCGTAATAAGATAATGTTGATATGATGAAGACACTATCGTGCTGATTGATACACAAATAAAGAAGATAGCTGTCTAAGCATAACTCATTCCATTGAGGTTTAAAAAAGTTTAATGTTATAAACTTGCGAGGTCTTTCGAACCTACGACTTATAGGTTCATCATCAGGCACCAAAATTCGCAAGTTTTGGTGCCTGATGATGAATAAGTCGTAGGTTCGAAAGACCTTGCAAGTTTTTAACATTAAACCTTTTTAAACCTCAATGGAATGAGTTATTTGTGTCGTCATGGTTTTTAACTGTGTATACTTTTGATACCGGTGATACGTATTAGCTTCATTTGAGTGTTGCAATTGGTTTGAGCTAAAGTGTTCGTGCTTAGACAGCTATCTTCTTTATTTGTGTATGATAATGTTATTGAAGAAAACTTTCGCACTTACGAATTAGTGCTATTACAGGCAAAAAGAAATTTGTGGTTAGTCTTTGGAAAGTTTCACGTACATTCAGTTCATCTTTTCTTATTGTGCATGCATCTTCAGTGTGAATACATTTTCTGAATTGTAATACACAGCTTCCGGCAGAGTTGGTTTTTACTACTTACTGAAATCGGTGCGTTCAAAGCTGCTTTTCAAATTACTGAAAATGATTAACGTACTTTAACATATAAGTTTCAATACTCATGTGTTCCAAACAACCTTCTGCTAACATAATAAAAAAATTGTGATTTTGACAATTTGAGAAAAACCTTCGTTTCATATTTTTTAATTAAATAAAAATATGTTTATATTTTCAATTTCGCTTCTTGTTCAACGAGCTTATAAAAGCATATGTAGTGCGTTGTGTCTTACTGAACATTTTGGTTCGTTTTAATAAGGCTACACAGTTAGGATGATTACGATTTTGTAATAACGTATAAGAACAGATAATATCAATCATTGGATGATATAAAAGGATGATTATTATTTTATTTGGCAGAATGATTTTTCGATATATCGTACACACCATTACAGAATTCAGTTTACATTTATTACGGTGTACTCATAAACAACTTTCTCTTAATGGTACTTTACTAAACATTAAAAACCTTCCAATATGGGAATAGCAGAACTTTTAAGATTTTTGTGCTCGTACGAAGAAAACAAAGGCAGCAGAAGTATCGAGCCGTGAAAATGTCTTCGTTTCTTAAGAATTGCTCAAAACACAAAGTGGCTTCATGCAGCAATTGGGAATTTCTGTAAACGAAGACAACCTTATTTCGTTGATATTGTATGTTAAATAAAATTGAGGGAAAATCCGCAAAATGTTTGTCACACACTCCTTGAATTATATTCAGTTTTGCTTTTTTGCTGCTGAGTTTTCAAAATCCGTGCAAGTGCACTCTATGAATGCGGCTATAGGTTTATTATAAGAGCTGGTTTTTTTGTGTTAAATGTCAATATACTTTTACATAGCCACTTGGTAATTTTTTTTAAATGTTACTTGTATTGATTTCGCATTTCACCCTGGAAGAAATGCCATTCCTCTATAATGCTTTACCCCTTGTTTGAAAATGACTGTTATTCTTCAGTGAATTTAAAATTATAAACAAATCCATCGATTTTTTTACCAATAAATTAAATTAACATGAAGAACAGCTTTTAATTCCACTGTCTCTGTAATAAAATCGCTCACCTGGTAGTTCTTCCATATTTTTAAAGATATTATCAATTTTTTAATTAAGTTAGTTGGTAATGTAATTGCAAATCTAAAACCATCAGTGTTCGTACAATAAATCCTGGGCAAATTTTGAAGATTTTCTATACTTCACACTAAGTAAAAAAAAAAAAAGGGTTACAAAAGTGTTTCGTTTTGCTTTGGTGGATTCACTTGTGAAGAAAAAAGTCCCAATTAACTGAAATATGCGAATAATTTCTAAACTAATAAAATATCAAGGATGAAAAGATAATTCCTTTTAATTTGCTTTGGAATAAATTTATCCATAATCATTTAAATTTTGGTTGTCCAGAAAATAATTCCAATACTCGGAAAATTTTAAAGCATACACTTTCCGTAATAAACTTTGGAAAAACTGCAGCAGCTCTCGTTTAAAACTAAGCGATACACTTCACAGGTACATTGGTACACATTGGTACGGTTAAACTTCCAACTGTGAACCTCTGTGCGATTTACAAGAAACCATTTAGGTGCTGCCCTCTATCGGCCGTTGTGAAAGTTTCTGCACGTTAGATGTGTAATAATCCCGTTAAGTGAAGAATTTTGGCTGACACTTAGAAGTACATTTAGCAAAGTTGCAGTAATTTTGTCCCAACCCCAAAACAGTTATTACGACGGAAATTTTTTTTTTCTCTCATTAATGGGAAGTTGTCTATTCGGTAGAATAAACATATTGGTAACGTTAATTTAGTATGAATTTATTACGTGCCGGAAAAGATTGTCTGATGATAAGAAGCATCAGGTCAAAGCAATATTCCGAGGAAGAAAGACAAATCCATCGGAATGACAATTCCAGAATATGGTTTGCCAAATGAAGTTTTGAATTCCTTGTATCAGTTTGCGTTTCAGGGGACACCAATTACTCTCCACAGTTTTAGTACGGGTCCCTTGATTGCGAGCGTTGTGTGGATGAATGAAATTCAGAGAATGGTTTACACTAAGATATTCAAATCCTAAGCTTGGCTGGTTATGGTAGCAGGCCCACCGATCTGTCATAACTGTAACTCCCTGCTACAAAAGTTTCTGGATGAGAGACAGCAGTGTTCCTGCACATCGGTTATTGTCAAGGCAGATTTTCACTCTGAATCGCTAGGTATCTCGTACAAGTTATGCGGATTCAGGTGACTTCAACCAGGCGACCGCAGTTGCATTTCCGTTGTCTGATCTTTGCTTCATCGATCTTTCCTTCGCTATTAAACCTTTATTCTTCACACTGGGAGGCTACTATGAACTCTGACATCAGTCCTCTGCATTAGTGAATATAGTCGCTAACTCTCTCAATGGTCGTGGTAACATTACCCGGTGTCGATTCCTCAATTGCCTCATCGCATGACAAATCTTTAGACAAAAAGGACACTACAGTCATCAAGATATTAAGAGCAATATAAACTTTATGAAACCACGTTCCAACTGCCTGGAACAAAGCTCATACTTTCCTTAAACGTGTCTCTTCTCACACCTAAATTGTCTAAAACGATGCGACGCATTAACTCTGAAAGCCTTTGGGAGACGCTCTGGACGTCTTCTTGTAGAAGGAAGTAATGCAGCATCTTCCCTACCAGTTTTCTTGTAGAATGTTTTCCAGTTCCACATATTACAGCGCAGTAGAAAAGGGTCCTAGACAGAAAGAACTACATGTCTCTCGCTTCAAACCATACATTCAACAAACAGGCGAGTACTAAGATTAACTAAGGACGCGAAGAAAAGTGTGGACTTGCTGTCATCTGTTCACCGATCCGCAATCAAATTAAAACAAAATAATTCACGTACAGCGGACCGCAAATGGAAGTATAGTCCACATTTTTGTTGATAGTTTAACATCTACCGTGAGTAACTCGATGGGCTATAAGCAGTTACCCGTCCCTAATGAATTGCCATTGACAGATAGAGTCAGTTCCGACAGACAAAAAAAATCCATTGCTTAACCGAATTGGAATCGAACCATATTCGGCCAAATTTCTAGAAGCTAACGCTTACAACAGCGCCACCTCGGGAACTTCAAACTTACAAAAAATTTTATTTCTGAAGTACAATTTTCAGATTGTACTTCAGAAATCTCTTGATGACATGCGATAATTCTGCTTTAAGTCTATCTGTTTTATTTGAGAAATCGCAACATTAAACAACTTTTATATTGCTCTGAAATCTTAATATCTACCGTTATAATATAGAAGAGTTTTCTTCTTATAATGTACCGTTTCCCAGTCAGTAATAGTTAGCGTAAACCATTGCATATCTCAAGAATTTCACGTAGCAAGACGAACATGGCATCATCGGAATAGGTCAGTTGCCCATTTCCTGTTTAAATGCTGGTGGCAATACTCACGGTGTTGGGCGGTTGTTGCTAACTATTGTAACACTATCCTCTTCCGCTGGAAACTGTGCATACTAATAATTAAGGTGAGCAAATAATCTTTGAACAAACTTTCACCCAGAGTTGTATATTTACTTCGGAAGAAGCGTATTAAAACAAACGCTTAGTTTACTAAGAGAACTGCCGCTGTTCTGCTTTCTTCAGTTTCCTTTAGGGAATGACCATTTCTTTTTACCAATGTCAAATCTCGGATAATGTGATCAAAATCTTCCTTCTTCCAAACCAGAAGCAAGAGATCAAACCTACGCCAGAGTGTATTCAACATATACACAAACTGCTAGAATGTGCCTTTCAGTAAATACTGAGCTTTTGAGCATATGTAACATACCGTTTCCAAAGTTATTTTAATGTAAATCCAAGGAATATCTGGAAGTGTGATAATTTACAATAAATTAAAATAGTCCACTGCTGTTTCGTTTCTACGGAGGAGTTTAGTAAAAGCTATAAAGTCACGTTATCAGAGGGGTGAGTTTTAGCTCAGAATCTATGTGAACTTGGTGTAAATATAACGTCTTTTGTAATGTGAGATAAAATATCCCTTTTTATAACGCTTCTATGAATTTCCTACCGGAAGTTATTTGGAATTTTGTAAATATAGTTACCACTAATTTCTTGGTTCAAAGAATATGTGATATATATAGTGGTGGGAATCTAACCAATTTAGAAAGTTGGCTCTGTGGTTTCAGATGGATCACGGCTTTAGGAATTATGTGAAGTTCATGCACTCTGCAAGGGATTCGCTTGAGCAAGGTGCGTGAATTTCAAATAATTCCCAGGGACGTGACCTATCTGAAACTTCAGAGCCAACTTTCTTATTTCCGATCGAATTGTTGAAGTAAATGCACTACCACCATTGCCGGCAAACCTAATATCCATGCCAGGAAGTTGTTGCTGTGCATATGGTGGGATCAGCGCGGTATCGTTACTATGAGTCGCTCAAACCTAGTGAAACGGTCTATGCTGAGCGTTATTGTCAGCAACGCATTCGTGTGTGTGACGCACTGGAGGCGAAATAGTCATACACCGGCAAGCGCAGAAGGTCGGTCCTGTTGCTTCAAGATAACGGGCGTCCTCACACAGCGAAAACAACTTTAAACACGATCAACGACCTATGATAGGAGATTTTGTCCCACCTGGCGTATTCTCCAGAATTCGTCCAGTCGGATTATCACCTCTTTCACTCCCGGCAACATCACCTGAGCGATAGGCACTTCACTTCTGTCGAGGAGGTCCACACAAGTATTGATGACTTTATCAACTCGAAACAGCCTTCGTTTTTCCGCAGTGGCATTCGTAAGCTCCCTGACCGATGGCTCCAATGTATCCAACCCGACGGGGATTATTTCTCTGATTAGGTACGTATTCGATTTGCTATAATTTGCTGTTAACGTGTCGTGCCTGTTGAAGAGAATTAAGTTGCATATCTATTATATTCTTTATTAGTCATAATTGCATATATATCTTTATCTTCGTTGCTCATTTGTTTAAATGTATTTTTTTGTATTTTGCTTAATGATGTGCTGTTATTAAATTTATGATATACTGGTTTTATGTTTGGTAAAAGGTAAAATTTTTATGCACTCTTTGACAAAATACAACAACAAAAAAACCGACGGACCAAGAAGGAAATATCCAATTGAGACAAAATGTGTTACGTTTAACGTACATGTACAGAAAACGAAAAGATTAGAATTTCAGAACAATGGGTGATTTAATGAACAGCAGGAGAAAATCAATATGGCGTAGGTCCACCTCTTGCCTGAAAACAAGCTGTTACCCGACAGAAAGATATTACACACCACCCACTGATAGAAGGAAGTCGGCAAAACCTTAAGTTCCATGTGTTTTATCGAATCATGAATTTGTCTTTAGCATAGATCGAAAGCTACGTAAACGGTCGTAAGATCACATCCAACAAACGAAGAAGTATTTTGAAGATAGAGCAAAATATTCATCATTTGCAGAGATTAGAAGCAAAAGATTTAATCACGAAGCTCGCAAAGAAATTTGACAATAGCATGTCCACTAACGGAGATACACACCACAAAAAAAAAGCTCCATCATTGATAATATTTGTACGAATACACGAAAACATCGGATCGTACGCTATACATGTATAAATAGTTCATCCAAAAAAGAAAAAAAAATATGCTACCAAGACCTACTGTAATGGGAAGAGCGCCGGCGCTGAATTCAATACTTTGCAGCAATTAAGACTTTAAAGACAGCCTGGTGACGCAGTGGTCTAAGCACTGGCTTACGAGCATTCGTCCGTGAAGTGTCCACGTTCGAAAGCCGGTGTTGCATGGATTTTGTGTTTGTCTTATGGTACTGGCTCTCTCCTTCCCTGGAACCAGCAACCCTGAATTAGGGATGGGCGACTGTTTATATCCCTTTGTGTTGCTGACGGTGGTCGATAAACCTTCAATCGAAAAAAGACTTTAAACCTAACCGTGGAAGTTTACAAAATTCAAACAATACTGAGAAATCCGTCATCAATGAGTTGATGGTGAAAAATGTATTCCAACATTGTTTATTCCGAGATGTTTTTCGGAAAATTGCGTAAATTGATAAAAGCCGACCAACATGATAAAAGCCGACCAACGTATTTTTACCGGAAATCCCAAATATGGAAACATTTGCTACCGCAAATGAATCTCTAGCTCGCTGCCTGAAGAAATGAATTTTGACTACTCGTGGGTCTTCTAAACTTACCCGTGGTCGTCGGCGATAAAAATCAGTACTCGTAAAAAAGGTAAAATTACTGAGTGCTTTAAAACAAAAGATCCAAATTACTCACGTTCTTTATTCTCACCAGAAAAGTGCTGGGATGGAACAAAAAATTCAAAATATTTATCTTTACTTATTTTTTCGTGTTGTATTAAAATATCTATGGCCTATAATCTAACCGGATTTGTTCCGTAGGCCTGATTTGCTCGCCTAATAATCTAGAAGCCTGTGGTAGTTGTAATTTGCATCTACTTTCGTGGCATATCTCCTCATACAAGTTTCCATACAATCTGAATCGTTCTTCTTCGTAATGCAATTTCGATGGCAGTGCAGTTGATAAAATGAGAATATTCTGAATTCTTCAAATTTTTAAAGTCAAACAGACCAAACAGTAGGTAAAACAGGAATAATGAAAAAATATGATATTTCAAGAATCGTTATGCATAAGGGGAAGAATTGGTAATAAGTAGTATAATTGGCCATGAGCAGATAACCTGAGGTGATAAAGTCGTGACCCTGATTTTGTGAAGTACAATAGCATTAAGCTCTCAGATTGAATTTATTCCATTTATGATGGAAATAGAACAAGTTCCGAAGACCAAAACAATGTGTGAGAGAATGTCGCTGAAGGGTCACATCCTAGCAGGTAGGCCGAGACTTGACATGAAGGCATCTACTGTGGGATTTAACGAAAATAAAATGTGGGGTGTATTCTCCAAATGAACTTTGGAAAATCCTCACTTCTAGTGAAAACACAGTTTCCACTTGCACAGTTATAATGCCAGTTCCACATGATTGCATGCATTGTACACGTTATTTTTAATAAAAATAATAACTAAATATATTCTTCTGAATTTTTGTCGTTTTGTGAAGTATATTCTAATTGTTTATTGTTTTGTTACTGCAGCTCCCTTTTTTTGTGAGTTCTGAAAGGAAGCTTCAGTAACTTTGACAGCAATTTTCGATTACTGGTTCGCTGATACGATTTAGTCGCTCTTATGCAATTCAACTCAATGTTGGCAAATTGGAAAAGACTTGAGTCATAAGTCCAACCATTATGAATGAAAAATTAGAGGTGAGTGTACACAATGTCTTAGTCTAAATGCTAAATATGAGGAAATGCTGAATATCATATTTTGAACTTTAATTTTTTGTTATTCATTTATTTTCAGTTCGTCGTTAAATCACTGTAATGACTCGGTGTGTGACGAATGGTATAAATAGATTTTATTTCTGTTTGGTGGAAATGGTCTTTCATGCTTCATTATGATTATTTTATTGCTATTTGTCTTTAACAGAGCATTGCACTTGATATTCATGTTTCTTAAATTTTTTGAAGCGTCTTACTACATTATTTGTAACAGAATTTACATTCCAGTTATATGTTAAAAGTTCAATTATTCATTCAATTATTTATTTGTTTGATGCTGGATTTGTAGGTAATAATTTATGCCATTCTTTAATTGTTTTATAGGACAAAGCCAACAGGGAGTTTAATTAGTAGTGCAGATTCCTTACTTACAGAAAATCATGTTTTCAAAGATTACGGATCCCCCAAGAACACATTACAGATTGTGCTCCAATTGGGATCTCTGAAGTCCCTGTATCTCCTTCCCTCGAAGGCGATGGTGTCACAGAGATTAATTCACAGAAACAACGGAAAGACTCTCTCTACCATTCAACAAATTTGGAATGGCATTGAAAGTCGAACTCTGTAAATACACAACTCATACAATATCTATTTCACACACTATCATGCTTCACAGAACAGGAAAGAGCAACAAGTAACACTTGTGTTCTGTCCTGTTATGTGAAGTATCATAGGGTGTGAAATAGAGATTGGCCATTCCGAATGTAGCCTGGCTATATTTTGCACAAAGCTCGGAGGTACACAAAGCTCCTAGAGGTACACAAAGCTCCAAAGTGTGTTAAAAAACCTGAAGAAAAGAGGAGGAAAAAAACCTTCCTCAACAACGGAAAAAAACACCCACCAAGATCAAATTGTGCCGTATTGAAGAAAAAAAAAGAAAGAAACACCCACTAAGAATCAATTGTGCCATAGTGCGCAGGTTTTCCCATATATTTCACAGAAAACTTTAAATAAGAATAAAATGCTTTTCTGGCACTTCAGTGTACTTTATAACACTAATTCTATTGCTAACAAGACATGTCTGTAAATATAGCAAATGTTCATACACAAAAAACTTTAGGCGATAAAGAGTTTTTACAGTTATATTTGAATTCAGTATCCCGAAATTATTTAAAAACACCTGATTTTTACCCATGTTATGAAAACAAAGTTTAACAAGAAAGTTGACACCGAATTTTCGGGTGTAATAAGCACGTCTTTTGAATCCGTTCTGACGCAAATTAGATTTATCAAAGTTATTCAAAGTCAAAAGGAACCGGTATGGAAAACAATAGATCTGACCAAAGAAAGAAGATTTTCTATCGGGTTTTAATCCCTCAGATATTGCTGTAAACGGAATCGTTAGCTTACGAACTCTTAGAAACAGAGATATCGACGAAAATAAGATGTGACTTTAAGTCCCCTGGTGGAAAAACCATGCATTATTTTAGGAAGAAAGTATTTGCAAAAGGTTTATCCGTATAAGCGGTATCGGTCGAGGAAAAAAAAATTAGTCGAGTTTTCAGGAGCCCAGATTTTGCAACAAATACTTTTTTTTTTTTTTTGATTGGAGGTTTAACGACCACCGTGAGCAACTCAATGGGCTATAACCAGTCGCCCGTCCGTGAATTAGGGTCACTGGTTCCAGGGAAGGGAGAGAGCCAGTGCCGTAAGACAAACACAACATCCATGCCTCACCGGGATTCGAACCCGGACCCCTTACGGACGAATGATCAGAGGCCAACGCCTTAGACCACTGCGCCACCGGGGCGGCCACAAATACTTCAGAAGCGGAAATTAACACATATGAACCCTGGTGGCTAAACCATTCTTTACTAAACATTAGAAATTATGAGAAAAATATTTTTAATCTGGTCTTGTATGCGATATAGGAAGAGTTTTTTAAATCAGAGCTTTAGGAGCAGAAATGACGCAAAAAACGCAATTTACCTTTGTGCCCCCTAGCGAAAAGTGATTCACTTGAAAATTCACTTGAAAAAATGATTCACTTGAAAATTTCGAACTTATAGGAAAAACATTTCGCATCGGAAACACTATCCAACAAAGAAGGAATTTTTCAAATCGTACTCTTAGAAGTAGAGATATTGACGAAAATAAGATATACATAATCGCCCTCTGGCATAGAAACCATGCATTTTTTCAAGAACAAAATTTTCCTAAAAGGTTTGTCGACATGAGTAGTATCGGTCAACAAAAGATGTTTTTTTTTCAATCGAGAATTTGGAAACTCATATTTTGCTGCAAATACGACAGAAGCGGAAATTAAGATTTACGCCCCTGGTGGCCAAACTCTTTTTTTACAAAAATTTGAAAATATATACAAACGATTTCCCATCAGGAGCTGTATCTGGTGCAGAAAGAATTTTTCAAATCGGAGATTTAGAAGCAGAGATATAGGGGGAAACGCAATTTACCGCTACGCCCTCTAGCGAAAAGCATGTGAATGACTTGAAAATTTTAAAATTCTATGAAAAACATGTCACACGGAAAGCACTATCCAACAAAATATGAATTTTTCTAATCGGACTCCTAGAAGTAGAGATATTGAGAAAAATAAGATGTACATCTACGCCGCCTGGCGTAAAAACCGTGCACTATTTTAAGAAGAAAATGTTTCTAAAAGGTTTGTCGACATGAGTAGTATCGGTCAATAAACGACGTTTTTTTCAATCGAGAATTTAGAAGCTCATATTTCGCTGCAAATACAACGAAAGCGGAAATTAAGATTTACGCCCCTGGTGGCCAAACTATTTTTCTATAAAAATTAGAAATTATGTGCAAACGATTTCCCATCCGGAGCTGTATCCGGTACAGAAAGAATTTTTCAAATCGGAGATTTAGATGCAGATATATAAGGGGAAACGCAATTTACCGCTACGCTCTTAAGGGGAAAGTCTATGAATGACTTGAAAATTTTGAAATTACATGAAAAACATGTCACACGGAAAACACTATCCAACAAAAAAGGAATTTTTCAAATCGGACTACTAGAAGTAGAGATATTGACAAAAATACGATGTACATCTACGCCCCCTGGCGGAGAAACTGTGGAATATTTTAAGAAGAAAACATTCCGAAAAGGTTTATGGATGTAAGTGGCATCAGTCCACGAAAGAATTTTGTAATCGATATTTTGGAAGCTACGATTTTATGGCAAATACATCAGAAGCAAAAATGAACTCTTACGCCCCCTGGTGGCCAAAGTATTTTTTACCAAAAATTTGAAATTATAGGCAAAATATTTTCCATCAGGAGATGTATACGCTAAAGAATTTGTTTTTCAAATCGGAGTTCTAGAAAAAGAGTTATCGGGGAAAATGTAATGTACTTTTACGCCTCTTAGCGGAAAATCTATGCGCAATTTAAAAAAGTAACTATATCTAAAATACTCTTCGACATAAATGGAATCGAAAGATAGGCCGGTGGTAGGGCGTTATGGTATAAAGGAACATCTAGCAAACATCCTGAAAATCACTAGATGCATTTGACTACAAATGCCAATTTATATCTTGTATTGCTTATTCTCATAAAACGAAAAAATCTAAATTTTAGACATCATCCCACCTAGGGAAAATTTTCTCTAATTTACGCTTTTTTTAGGTGGTTCCACCTAAGATCTCTGCCTTATATTTCCAATGGTAAAATTTCTTTACATATTTTATTCGCAATTAATGTATTCCTAAGAATGCAAATTTGCATCTCAATAAAACAAACTTTAAGTTATAGCATGGGATACCCAATACTTGCTAAAACATGACCCTAATTACGTAAACTAACATTTGTTTATCTACTCACGTCATCAATGTTCATGTCGTACCGCCTGTTAACATGTCTGGATATTACTCAAGTACAAATTATTGATTTTTAACATAATCATGTTTATGTTTTAACAAGTATTAAGTATACCATGCTATAACTTAAAGATATTTTTATCGATGCGGAAATTTTCATCTTTCGAATTCATTAATTGCGGAGTAAATAGGTAAAGAAATTTTACCAAGGGAAACATAAGGAAGAGGTTTTAGGTGGAACCACCTTAATGCATCAAGGATTTTGATGTGTCGCGTGTGTTTTTCAGAAGTGCTTTCTAATGCATTGAGGAATGTAACATAAAACGTGTTTAAGATTGTCTTAACAAACTTTTGGTATTGCAACTTCGTCTCTCATAATTCCTATTTAAGCGATTTTATCAGTATCCTGTTAATTCATTTACTCTCCTCAAAAATATCTTTATTCAACTGGTTTCTATACTTTGAAAGAAGTAACTACTTATATCAAAATTAAAATAGTTACTTGTTTTAAAATATAAATTTAAAACTTTACAGCACATGAAAAGTCGAATTTTATTAGCACTTGCATTTGTGTTATTCCAAATAAAAGAATATTTAACTGTCGCGGAATATAATTTAAGAACACGTGGGAAATTATAAATACGGCACTTAGCTCTAACAATAGAATGCTTATTTAGGAGAAAAGTTCACCACATTTTTTTCATGTACTTTCTGAAACAGAAAGTTAAAGAATAGTGTAAACTTTTCTGACACTAAACCACGTTTTTAAAAAATTCCTTAAAACTTTTGAAATAGTAAGTATGGGTTTCTTAATAAACAAGAAAATATAAAGTTTTCTAAATTCCATAAGCGTTAAAACTTTATCTCCTTTTCAAGATTTGAGTAAAACTAGTCTAATTCAAAACATAGTTAGTAGAATAAGTCTAAACAGCTTTGATATGAAACTATGACAAAAAACATATATGCGCGTTCTATCCGTTAATAATTTCGCAATGCAGAAAAAATGTTAATTTCTACATGAAGTTGAATTCGATCTGTAAACATTTCATTAGTTTTAAAATATCGTTCTTTTTTTCTTTTAAAATCACTGTTCGTTTTTTCTCCTTTTATAGCATTTCCTAAGTAACAAAGTTTCAAAATATTACATGTTGTGAGTTCCGTGATGGCATTTAACACACGTTTCGTATTCTAATCATTCCTTTGTAAATCTTCTCGAGTGTCAATCTAGCAATTTCTGCACCTTTAGCACGGTGTGTGTAATTATGTAAGATGACGTCTTTCCGATAAATATAATAAATGAATTAAACGTACTGTCTTAATTCAAGCAGGATACTTGCTTTTGAATAGCTTAAGTTCTTGTGCTGAAAATGGAATTTGCGTAAATTGAAATGCGCATGCAAAATCAATGCAAACTTCTAAAAACATATCGGTTTTACTTTCCCTTTCAGTTTACTTAATATCTATATTACTCGCAAATTGTGAATACAAATCTGCAATTTTTAAAAGGACGAGAATTGCTCTCCTTAGTGACGTTCAAAGTTTTTACAAAGGCCGACATTCCGCATATGATCACGGGTTAAATCTCAACGCAAATAATTTTACTGCGACTTCACATCTGAAATAAATGTGTATGACTTGATAAATTGTCCTTTCTGCAAAAAGGTCTTTGCACCTCACCTCTGTTAGCAGATATTTACCACGTCAATCGCTTTGTGTGAGTACATTAACGATTGGAGATATCAATATTTTTAAAATTTTACGATGCTTTTACTTTTTAAGCTCTGTGATTTTCCCCCACAAATTTACAGAGAAGCCAATTACGATTTTAAGTAATTTGTGGAATATGAAGTTTTTGTATTATGTGGTTCCCTCAGAACTGGTACTGAGCGAATTACCTCTCAATACTCCATTAACGCAACGCAAAGCTCCTAACGATTTATGAAAATTCTACTTAAAAATTTATCGATGTAGTTTACAATCGTAAATACAAAACGTATTTCTATTTATTCAGTACAGTACTAAAAATTACGAAATTCCTGGAAACACAATTTTTAGAATGCATGGGTTTGTCGTTATTTCGTTGCTGGGGTTAAGATTTACTGGAGGCTTTTTTAAAACAAGAAACATTGTTGTTGAAACACAATTCTGCTCTGTAGTAATATAGCTTGGTATTGAAACATATCAGTATATTAAACGCATGTGAATCTATCACCAGTTTCTATACAGAATGAGTTTTGTTCGGTGCACACCCGTTCCAGGATAGCAGTTGTAAATTCTTAGTAATGTATAAATTGTTGACTGCTTATATACACCTATGCTCACGATGATCTATTAAAATATTATTACTGATGTACATTGGTTAAAAGTTTAATCTTTCTTGAACTTCTAGTTGATCAAAGCTTGGTCCATCTTCCGTAACTTTGTGTAATGTGCAAACAGTTGGATTCACCCAAAAATTTCATGGACTATATTTTCCGAAGAAATACAGGCAAATCATGAATTGTACATGCTCATAAGATATGACGCATTCGCTAGTCAACAAAAGAATCAGTAATCATACCGAAAGCGCTCAGAGTATGATATGTGTTTTAAATTTCTCACCGATTTACATCAACACAGCTCAGTGTTAGCACCACACAAATTCAATACAAATGCATCTCAGAAAAAAGAATGCAGAACTAAAAAATGTGCAGCTATACATATGTTGTATAATTTGCTGTATTTTCATGAAATATCTTAATATAGGGAGGCATGTCGTGCAGTAAAATTGTTTAAGCACAGTAACAGAATTATCACTAAAATTATATTAACTTCTACACAGCGGAATTTTTTTCTTCTATACAAACACATACACCACTGATGAAGTAGCCTCCAAATTTAAAAACAAAAAATGAAATGCCACTGATATTTTCGTATTAAACTCTGCCAAGTTTGAACATTGACAAATCACTTTTCGTAATACTTATAATTACATAATATTTTATTATAAAAGCCATACCAAAATATCTATTTTTCACAAAAACGAAATTTAAGACTGTACACTTGAATTTAGCGATTAACAGTAACGCAACTTAAAAAAAAGATTTCTTTGGGGAATATTCAAAATCATAACTATTTAGTGATGTATATTTAAAAATTGTTACTTTCAGTATTTATCTAGTAAAATGAGTTTTTAAAATAAGCATTTGCATTCATTTTCACTGTTTGAATTAAGTCTACACTTTAATTCAAATGGCTTTCGCCAATTGACAAATTTAGCTTTAAAAGGTTAGTTTTAAAGTTTATCGGAGCTTAGCTTTCTGACAATGTGAAAAAGTAAGAGGAATTCTTGTCAGAACTATTAGTAGTTTTCGATTGGAAAAAAAATAACTATCGATAGTGTGTTGGCAAAGTTTATCGGGAAAAAATTATTCCTGACAAGAATTTTTCTTACTTTTTTCAGATTGACAGAAAGCTAAGCTTCGATGAACTTTAAAACTAACATTATTTTTATTTTATTTTTTTCGTTTGGTGTTTAACGGCCTTTGTGAGCAACACGATGTGTGACGGGCTGTAAACAGTCCACTGTCTCTGACGTAACACAAACACAACCACAACATCTATTCCTCACAGGATTCGAATCCGGACCGATCTCGGACGAATGGTAAGAAACCAGGGCTTAGACCCCTGCCTCACTGGGAATGGAAATCTACGTTTTGACGATATGTTCCCGAAGTGAGTGAGCAAATGTCACGAAACCAATGTTTTGCCTGAAGAACGAGCTAATTCGCGGCTCCTTAATTCTGAATTTCTGTTTGTATTGTTTGATTTTTTGATGTTTTTGTTAACTAAATCTAAAGAAAAATATTCTGCAGTTTTGTATGCAAAATTCTTTTTTCTTTAATGTTTAGCAAAATGGTGCTAATAATTCTTGAGAAATCAAACAAATTTAAGTTTTGGGTGGGGCTGTTCCTCATTTGTTTTTTTTTCTGGGATGATTTAAAAGGACAGCAGCTGGATGCAGTCCTTTTAAATTATCCCTTAGATTTGACGTAATGCCCGACGTTTTGTAGTTTTTTCCGCAAAGGTGTATTCTGCATAGATCTTATTCTTACCAAAAGAAAAATAATGTTGCACAAAATATGTATTACGTTTATCCATTATGACTTATTACTTACTTTCGACAAAAAACTGTTTCAGCACCTGACGCACCATTACATTTCCAGTAAAAACAACAAGAACAATGCTTTTTGACTTTGTCTTTATCTGACTGAAACGTACACTTCTGCTTTCAGCTTTACTTAACATGAAGAACAACAAATTGCAAAAAACGTATACCCTCGACGTTTTCACTTTTGATTATAGTTAACCTCAGCTTCACATTGTCAACATGTATCAATATGGCTGGGTTCAATGCTTTTGACACCAGTACAAATGAAGTGAAAATGAGCGTTCCAGTCACAAAAGCCATCGGTGGAAAATGAATAGTTTGCACCATTGTTATTTAAACTTACAGCATTGAAAAACGTAAAATTATCGACAGTTACGAAACACTATAGATGCACTATAGATGCACTATCGATGTACTGGGTTGGGCAAAACTATCGGCACTATCGATAGTACCTCCACCCCTAGCCCTAATGAGTGTCTGCTGGAAAAACGCCACACAATATCAGAGCCACCGCCGGCCTGCACTGTGTCTGCAATGGAAACGGGGTGAGCCTTCGGCACCTGAAAAACCTCATAAAATACAGGGAACTCTGCCCTGATCAAACACTGATGCTGCACCTGGCTCTAGTATTGAAATGTGGTGTGATTTATAGTAATGTTGCACGTCGGGCTGATGTAATGATACGTGCAGACGCCGCTGTCCACGTTGATCCAGCGCTTTTCGACGGTCATATCGATTTCTCACTCTGGATTTTTACCCTGCGTCTGTGTATTCCAGGTACACCCTTAAAAGGTTTGACCGTGTAAATCTGAATTTATTGGTAATTTCCAAAACGGAGTGACTCATTTCCTGGGCGCCGACAGCCATACCACGTTAAAAATAGCTGATCTCCTAATAAGATGCCATCTGAACTGCAAATGGTACTAGTTGAGCTCGCGGAGATATATGCTTCTACGTATACGCCGTTTGTGGACGATACCATAACCGTAAGGGCGTGGTAGTACGTAATAGAAATGGTAGCGCCCTTCCATTTATAATTTTTTTTCTGGCGCATCTGTCTATATGTTATTGTTTGTTATCCCCGATCTGATGTGGAGTGAAACAGCCCGTTTCTACAGTCCTGTGCTGGTAGAAGACAGTCTGTGTCGTTAAAAATAAAAGAACTAAAATAGTCTTATTTCTAGAGGTGATTTACCTCCAGAGGGAAATGAAATGTCATCCTCATACGACAAAATATTCTAATCTTCTAAATTGGTGGTGGGCCAGTCTTGAAGTTCCAGTTCATATAGTGAGAACAATATGAAATGCACCTTTCTTATGTTATTTTCTTGGTCATGCGCAATTTTGGGTTCTGTAATTATAGACACTTCTTCAGAGTCATAATACGCTGCCACATCCTATGATATGTCCGACTTAACTTTGAATGGAAAGCACCACACCTCAGTTCTGTTCTCATCAACCAATTACGCAACTACGAATCAGCATGTTGCTCGGTAGGAAAACTTGGATAAATAAAGATTTTATCTTGATACGGCAACAATTTCATCAAAAAAACACCACACTCGTACATCATTCAGCGCATTTAAATTTCCCATTGAAAAACTTACGGAATTTACATTCTGAATGAGCTGTGAGTATTCATTTATACAGCAGGTCCATATATATGGATTTTTAATTGTAACTGATTTTTTTGGGTGCATAAAAATTTCGAAGCAAGATCAAAGGTAAAAAATAAAAAGAATGTTAAATTGTTATTAAAATGGACCAGAGCAATCAAATTAAAATTTTATAAATTTCTTCACAACAAAGGATATATTTCTGCACAGTGTGTTTCCCAGTTTCCATGTTGGATTAGTACTCGTATATTCCATATGAAAGGTAGATAGCGTTTAGCAGGTGAAGTTTACAGAGAACCGCATTATTTTTTTAATTATTTCAGTAATTTTGCTTCCTCTACTTTCTTTTAAGGTGCGCCTTCGCATATCATGCACTAAACAAGTTCTCCTTGTGGTGGCAGTCCGGTACGAATTTACAAAATGTTTTTCAGTGTTTAATAGGAACCATGTCCAATTCGTATGGTGGTAAGCAGTTTGGATTCTGATGTACGGCATATGGTTTTCGCGAAGAGACAAAGACCGCACCATCAGACAAACAATCCCCATACATAATTGAAAACTCGAACCTTTATACTCCTCGGAAGAATGAGCGAAATTTTACTCTATCCAATACTCGACTATCGGGGTGGAACGCAAACCCTGAAAGTAGGACATTGTACCGGAGCGAAATATTTAAGTCATATTTTACAACAACCATAAGCAATTAGTTGTACAACAACCATGAGCAATTATATGTAAAGCCGGGCGCTTTTTTCTGCGAACGGAAAGAGGCTGCACCATCAGACAACTATTCTACTCACATATCATTCGAAACTCGACACTTGTCCTCCTCAGACGAATGGCCGGAAAACAGTTCTTTCGATGACTCGACCACCTGCGAGAAATGAAATCCTAATCAAGGATTCTTGACAGTAAAACACTAACCACAGAGAAATATGCATGAATCATATCAATATGCCTTAATTATTATTATTATTATACCTTATTTGACCTTCATACTAGTTTTAGACGTTTTGTTTTCGGTGATCCAGCAATGGAGAAACATCCGTGTTAATTTCAGGAAATTAAAATTCTCACCTACCACAGATTTAATCATTTTACAAATCTAAATATTCAGGCATTTTTTTTCGAATTACGTAATTTGTTTACATGATTCGAAAAAAAGTGTTTTGACAGATGCTAGGTATCGCTTTGATTAAGGACAAAATAAGTTATAAAATCGCTTTGACCAAATAACGTATAGAATCTGAGCTAGGTCAATTAGACGAAAATAACTTTATCTAAGAAATGTTGTGAAATTTATCTCTGCACATTTTCTTACTAATTTTTTCCCATTTACAAAAAACACGCGTTTTTGGTAAACAGTATGATTTC
The DNA here is from genome assembly GCA_039090855.1 of Macrothele yani. NCBI lineage: Eukaryota > Metazoa > Arthropoda > Arachnida > Araneae > Macrothelidae > Macrothele > Macrothele yani. Next base: position 140,296,056 of record CM077034.1, read on the forward strand.
GGACCAACGGAATTTTCTAATGTCTTAGAAATCGCTATTCAATCTCTACAGAAAATTTAATACAATTTTTTAGAATATGGTATTCTGCGAGAATTTCTTGTAGTAGCCTGTATCAATATGTACAGCCATGGGTACCATTTACTATTACGTCGTTTAGTTTTCTATATTTGGTTGCAGGTATAATATTGCCTGAAATAGTACAATAAATAATAATAATACTTTATTTACAAAAATTAGCCGAGTACACCGACTTCGCCTTTTCCGGGGCTACGTACCCGACAAGTGTGAGACCTCTGCTCCAGATCACCCGGCCAATGACACGAAGTGATGGAATTGATGATCTTGTTTCATTTCAGTGAAGCGCTTTTGAATTTAATTTAATTAGCCATTGACATCAATTTTATAGCGAATCATGTTTCTTTGTACAAAAAGGTGAAACACCTATCTAGGAGTTTTAATGACATTGTTATAAAACTAAACTAAACGAATCCCGTCGGAATCGATGGTTAGCTTATCATCTTTTTTTGTTTTTTTTGAAAAGAATAAACTCGTATGAAAAAACAAATGTGAGCGTGATTGACAAAATCATTCAAACATTTCAGTAAAGACAATAGTCCAGGTTCGTGATTTTTTCTCTTTTTTTTGACTGAAGGTTTATGTCGATAAACATTAGAAAAAATTGCCTTCTTGAAATAATGCATTATTTCTCCGCCGTGGTGCGTACATTTATGTCTTATTACTGTGAATATCTCTTTATTTCTGAAAATCGGATTTGACAAATTCTTTCTTTGTTCGATAGCGTTTACGGTGTAAAATGTATCCCATATAATTTCCAAAATTTCAAGTAATGCATAGAGTTTCCGCTAAGGGACATATAAGTAAATTGAGTTTTCTTCGATAGCTGTGCTTCTAAAACTTCGATTTGAAAACTTCTTTTTGCACCGGATACAGCTCCTGATAGGAAATGCTTTGTCTATAATTTCTAATATTTGATAAAGAATGGTTTAGATACCAGGGGGCGTAAGAGTTAATTTCTGCGTCTGATGTATTTGCAGCAAAATCTGAGCTCCTAAAAACTCGACTGAAAATATTCTTTCGTTGACCGCTCTCATCGAAAAACCTTTTGACATCGCATTCTTCTTAAAATAATACATGGCTTTTTCACCAGGGGACGCAACGTCAAGTTTTATTTTTTTCGATATCTCTGCTCAAAGTGTCTGATTTGAAAAACTATTTCTTTGTCCGAGAGCGTTTCCGTGGGGAAATGTTCTCATATAAATTCAAACTTTTCTTAACGAACAAGTCTGACACCAGAAAGCGTAAGTTCACGTTTCCGTTTACAGCAATGTCAGCGGGACTAAAAACCTGATTGAAAACTACTTTCTTCGGTCAGATACCACTAACTATGCAAACTCTGTGTTTGCATTTTCTTTCCAAAATAGTGCATACTTTTCCATCTAGTGGGGCGAAAGCTTATCTGTTTTTCTCAATATCAGCGCTTTTACATGAACAATTAAAAAAATTATTTTAACACTATAAGCCATTTCCCTTGTACAACACTTTAGGCTAGTACATAAGGAATTTTGTAGTTCACAGTTCTGTCGGTATGTGGTGTTCCGGCAGTGTGCAGTCTTGTTACCGCTTCAAAAACGGTATTGAGAAACTTATTTCTTTACTGTATGTCATTCGCTACAACAGAGATATGGAACTTTGTCCTATTTAAATAACGCAAAGATTTTTCGCTAGCAGCTTAAAGGTCGGGACATTTTTCTTTCGCTATATCTGCTCACGGGAGACGCATTTGAAAGGTTTGCTTACCTAAGTACAGCTTTTCCATAACGAACATTTTTCGCGTATTTTCAACTTTACCGTTATGCAAACTTTTTTTGCTATCAGACGTAGACTTATATCATGTTACCTTCTATATTTCTCTTTTCAACTGTTCGATTTGAAGTCTCTTTGTCTCTGGGACCTTCTTTGTAGTAGGTGAAACTTGTTTGTCATTTGTTAATTTTCTTGACATGCTTTTTGTGGCTAATGAAACTAGGTAGATGCTTCTATTATTGGATGTTTTATCAATTGTTGGAACCAGTTGATTGTTTTCGAAACCGGTTTCATTGATTTTGAATAGCTCCGATAAATTTAATTAGTGTCAGAACGAATTCAAAAACCCTGCTCATTACATCCGAAAATTCACTGTCACCTTTCTTGTTGTATCTAGCACCAATACGTCGCCAGCAGATTTTCACTCTTGTATGTTACTTGGACGAGACACTGCCAATCGGATCTAATGTTCCAACACAAACCACAGATGTTCGATTGTATTGATATTTGAGGAATTTGGGGATCAGTACAATACCTAGAAGACTTTCTCAAAATCCGCGAACCATTATTGAACAATCCGGACAGTGCTACATGGGGAATTATCCTTTTTATAGAAGCCAATCCTAGAGGTGAGCAATATTGCCATGAAAGGACGTATGTGGTCTACCATAATGTTTAGGTAGATGGGAGACGTCATAGTTTCCTGCACATGAATCACCGGACTTAGGATTTTCCCGCACAACATTTCCAGGAAAATTACACTATCTCCACCGGCTTGTTTTTGTTCAACGGTGCATCCTAGTGCCAACATTTCCCCAGGTAAGCGAAGCACACGTACTCATCCGTCCATATTTTGCAACAGCAAAGGAGATTCATCTAAGCGGGTGACAGTCCTCCGGTCATTCACGGTCCAGTTTTGATGCTCGAGTGCCTATTGTAGGCACCTTAGGCGGTGAACAGAGTTGGCATGTGAAATCGGAGCTGCTTGCGACTAAGCAGCCACATTTTCAGCAGGGTTTGCTGTATTATTTGTTGTAACACTTTGCTCTCGTCGCAAGCATTTAAATTACCCTGAATTTGCGCATTAGGACCCTGTCCATTGGTTCGTACCATTCAGGATAGCCTTGACTCACCTCTAGCATTAATAAACCGCGGTGGGGTCACACCTTGCCAACAATCCTCGTTTTCGCCTCCTGCGACATCCTTCTGAAGGTACAATCCCTGATGAACGTGAGCACACCACAAGCATTTCGGTATCGCAAATGCTAGGACCCTCCGGGCTGTGTATTAAAATTTGTCATTTTTATAGCTCACTTAAGTCTACAGCTTTTCCCATCTGAAGAACAAAATATAACACTGACAAACACAGCTTTGTATTAGGTGTTACTTATTCCGTTTCATTACCTCCACACAGATCGTCGTTTACCTGCAGTTGCTTCGAATTACATAATGTCACGATGGTCATAATGATTTGGCTTTTAGGTGTATTATTTGGGCAAGCCACATATAAATTACTATATTTAAGTACTCATTGTAAAATGCAATACTCCACTAACAATTTGATTTGTAGAAGAGATTTTCACTCGGCTGAGCTACAATTATGAATTTAAATAATATTGCTAAAAATAATAGGTCCTATTTGCACACAAAATCTATTGTTTGCCATATATGATGTTCATAATCCAACTAATACTTTTCTGAAAGATAAATTATTTAGAATTGAAAAAAAAATGTAGTTGCACTGCGCGAATTTCCCGCTAGAAATCCGTTATCATGTATTTTGTGTTTCGCTGGAAGTTTAGAACGGGAATCTGGTAAAACAGTTTTGAAACGTGAAAGGTTGTTACACTTAGGATTATTTTTAAAGCACTCCTGTGGAAATTAAATATCGCCCTTTACGTAGATAAATTTAGGTGTGAGTAGGCAGAAGGGATTAATTTTTTTTATTACTGGATTAAATTCCATCATCGTTTTCTTTTTTTTTCTTTGTTTTTTCTTTCGAATTATTTTTCCATTGAAATTTATGAAAACTTTATACTTCGTAATCAGATGAAAAAATTCAATCAACAAACCCTATAAAACAATAAGTCTGAAAACTGTTCTGTGAAGTTCTTTGTAAAAATTGTATGTTTTGCCTCAAACTTAAGAATAAAGACACATCAGCTCAGTCGTTTCAGACATCACTTATCAACGCACACTGTAAACATTTGGATACAGCATGCTCTCATACAAACCGTTCATCAAACATCATCATAATTCATTTTCATGTTGGCGCGGTTACTGAATCTACCTTAAAAGTACAATGCTGTCTCTCTTCAAAATGAAAATGTAACATACAAACAGATACCGGCATTGCATGCTGGTTTGAGCTTTAATCCCAACTGAAAAGGGTGAGATTGTTTGTGTGCACATGATACCGAAATTGATTTCTAAAATTATCATCGTTTTCTTCAACAGTTCTTCTGTTTTAGGCAAATGTTTGAACACTACAAACAATTTTAAATACAATTTCCAATGTGCCGCAATGGTGACTGCTAGTTGTTCTTTAGTTTCCAAGACGAGAAATTGTTTGCGGCAAAGATGACCCAGCATTCCACAAGTTGTAGTGGAATAATTCGTTAAGAAGGTAAACATTTTTAATTTATTGTTATTAAGTGCATTAACACTAATTTAATTTTTTACAAATTTTCGCCGTCTACCACTGACATTTTTGGGTCATGCGTTATTAAAAATGCAGTAATGCAAGCATTCATCTTTTTTCAGAAATAATATCTAATCAATCAAGGTTAGTGACGTTCCAAAGCAGCCAAAAGAAATATTCTACAGTCTTCAGAATTCTGAATTAATTCGTAATTTGGACATTTTGTGCTCAGTGTTTTATACGTTTCTATTCCCATCTCTTATAATAAATCATGAAATGCGCTATAATAAACAGTGCGGTTTAAAGAGAATTACATGTTGCGTCTTCTTGGTCATTGACGCTTATTTGATATTACCATAATATTCTAGTACTCATGACTAAAGGTATACAAAACTGTACGAGCTGCTAAGCTCATTTTCAGTTACCATCCGCCTGCAAATTTTAAACTGCAAACGAACTACTTTTATTCAAATTTGGACACTAATTTAGGTCTATTTAATAACTAATGATTAACTTACTGTTTAGCGTATACACAAAATGGAGGTTCATCGCTGTATCCACGAAAAAAAAGAAAGCTGAACTGTAATAGTAGTTTCTCAGCCATTTTACGTCAGATTCGGTTGCCGACACAAAGTTGGGGGAATCAAAAGAAACGTGCGTTCAATCCCGACTTCAGACAATTTTCACGTATTTAAGTTCATTCACCGAAAGAGTCTATGGAAACCGGCAAAAGCAGTAACTTAGTTTCGAGCAGACCCATTTTCGAATACTTGTCAAGTACGTTCACGTTCAACAAAACACATAATTCAAATTTTTTTCCTTGAGACTAATCCTTTGTTTTTTGTTATGTAGCTCAAATAACGTTTGTTTGAAAAAAATATTTGTTCACTTTAACTTCTTCAAAAAAAAGAGATATATGCCGATTATAAGCATTCAGAAATACAACATATTTATTGTTGAAATATTTATTGAATACTAATTTTTCTGGGTTTCTCTACATACCATCATGATACTTCGAAACTACAACTCAACATACATTCCTGGTGAGTTCACTAGCAGAGCATCGATTCGTCATTGTCTTCAGAGCTTAAAGTTGGAGAAATATGTAAATTACATAAAAACAAGTTCATGCATTTCCAAAATCTGACAAAGTAGTCAATTATCCCTGATTCCATATCGTACATTTAACAAGTAGGAGATAGTTTGTTTTTTTCTCCCCAGAAGGTAATATTACGCATTGCTATGAACTAAAAAAATCACTGTAAACCTATAGATTTAGGACCATACTATTCATAAATAGAGATTCACTATGTTCGCACTAATTTTAATTTCAAACACAATTTTACATTTTACAAAAATTTAATTTTAGAGAAAAGAATACAATCAAATGTGTTAATTTACCAGATTCCGGAGTATGACGTTCTCCACTCATTTTAAAAAGCCAAAATATATGTCACTTCCGTTGTTGATATTCGTTTTTAATTGATGAAAGTTACTTTCTGCACTACCAGATAGTGCCGGAGGGTAAGGATGTAAAACACCCAGCATCGAACAAGGCTGTAGTTTTTGTATAATAAAATAATATTTAGTGTAAAGAAATTTAAATTTCATATTTTTAATACGTTTCGGGATATTTTTCTCTTTTTTACTTTCCGTTTCTGCTGTGCAATATGTGTTGAGATTTATCTCATTCGTTTATGAGATGGAGAAAAGAACAGAATTTTTCAAAGCACTCTCTGTACTAAGATTTACACAGACCAATACCAATTTAGGAACTCAACTTTAAATTTCAATAAATTATAGTGTTGTAAAGGAGATGCGACAGGAATTTCAAAACTTTAAATGTTGCTAAAGACCATAGATTTTAAATTAAAGATAATTTTATACGGGTAATCCTGAGCTTCAGAGAAAATTGTGCAAATTCTAGATACACAGAGAGTAAACATACCACCAGCTGTGCAAAGAATATGTTCAACTGATCCTTTATGTTAGGATAAAGTTATATGAAGCCTAAATACAGCGTTATCAAAAATATTATTTTGTAGATAGAACATTCGCAATTATTCCTTATTTTTAAGAGATATCATTTAGAACAGATCGGTAACATGAAACTTAAAGTAAACAAAATGCAAAAATTGAGAGAACTGACATAAACGGCATGCCTTTTAATATGATATTTAACATTTACCGGACACCATGTGGCTCAGTTGTCCAAGCGCTGTGCATTCGTCAGAGATGGGTCTGATTCGAATCCTGGAGAAGCACGGATGTTGTGTTTGTTTTACGTCACTGCCGCTCGCACTTCATTCTAGACGGATGTCCTAAATTAGGGGCTGACGACTGATTATAGCAAATTGAATTGCACACACTAGTATCTAAACATCCAATCGAAAAAACATTTCAACACAGAGGCGTTTAGAGCATTGAATATATTCATAAATACGTTAATTTACCAGCGAATGTTACGGATTAAAATTTGTAAAACGCTACAGTTTGATTTCACTTTAATATCTGGAAATATAATTACATCACCCTTTCATTTCCTAAGACTTTAAAAACTTTTCAACTATGGAATTGTATTGCTGAACGCCTCTGATAGGCTTCCCATTTATTCAATAGTTCCAGTTCCGCGTTATCAAAGAAAACGTCCCCAACAACGACCCGGTAAACATCCGGAACTAAGAGAACATAGCAGGAGAGCTCTAAACATAAATCAGCAACATACACCTTGAACGGTATTCTGAATTCTGACATTCTGGTATTCTGTATTCACCCATTCTGACATTAACGGTTCTTAGGGTAGAACCTTCTACCCTAAGAACCGTTAATGTCAGAAAGGTTCTACCCTAAGAACCGTTAATATCAGAAAGGTTCTACCCTAAGAACCGTTAATGTCAGAATGGGTGAACATAAATACGCTCTTCGTTCTGGAACGGTTTCCATAGCTTTCACTCAAGCTGTTAACCAGGGAGGTTACTCCCCAGATTGGACAAATGTTAGGGTACTTAACTCAAGTGTTAATAAACGTACTGTGTTCCTTACGGAAAGCCTCTTCATTCTTGCATATGGGGAAACATGCTGTAACATTGAACTCCCGACATTTGTTCCAAGACAGTGGAGAAAGATGGTTGCCCCATCCTCACACAACTCTGAACAAGAGGACTTTATAGGATAAGATATTAAGACTTGATTTTTTGGACTTTAACGATTTGTTGATGGCATCACCGGTGATTCAGAAGACCGAGTGAATTGTGGGTCGTGTTGACAATATATAATGTCTTCTCCTGTGTTTCGTGGCACTTGAACCTGATGATGTTCAGCCCCGAAAGATCTCGCGTGTAAATATTAATTTTTAATTGTAAATAAAGTGTTTTTAATCTTGACCTACAATTTGAAAACTATGTTTGTGAATGACCGTAGGTGTGACAGCATCGGTGAATTACTTTAGTGATCTATCGTACGATAGACTTTTAGCATTTGAAAAGAGTGCTTCACACTTACTGGTCGTGGCAAAAAGAATTAGAAATTTAATCGCTTTTTCTGCTAAAACTGGGTACTCCTGACGACAGGACAGCAAAAAATCCATCATTGCTATTTTGTTGAAGATGTCTTTGAGTGAAGTATCACACGACTCTTTAATTACAAGATCAATATCTGAATCCTGCCATTCTGTCTCGAATAGAATTATCATTGTAAATGGATTCCTTATCCATGCTTTGTTGCTAATAATTGGGGAGAAATATTCTTTCAGACTTGACTCCAGTCCTTGCGGATGTTCCATGATAGCAGCTGGAATCTCATCCGTCGTGGAACTCATGTTATACTTTCTTGCAGTTGTTAGCTTTGTAAAAGCTTTGTAATTCCCTGCTTCTCCACGATGAGGCCACAAATTGAGTTTTTTCTTTGCAGCTTCCACCTTCTCTTGCACCTTAAATAAAGTTACTTTGCTACTTTGTATTGTCAGATTTAAATTTTCAGTAAATCAGAAATCTCACAAAGGAAGGCTACCTTGGTTAACCAATTGATGTCATGAAAACTGTCTTTGAATTGAAATATTACGTTCCTAGCAGCTGGGGTATGTTATTCTAAGAACATTAAAACTTCTTTCTTCATTTCAATAAGTCTTTTGAAAACCTTCCCTGTTCATAGCCAAAAACCATCCCTCCTCGCAGTGTAAAAGAAGATGTCCATATTCACTCCCCAATTCTTTGCACAACGCAGACTGTTCTTGAATTCAATGGACAAGATTTTATAAAGTTTACAAATTTTACACACTCTTGCAAAGTTGCAGTTGAAAGCGGTATTATTTCATGGAAACTTTATTCTTCTCTAGCAGTTCTCCAGCGGTATTGCGGGAAGTTTTACAATATATGTAAAACTTCCCGCAATACCGGGAAGTTTTACATATATTGCGCTAGCCGTTTTCAAACAATTTTGGCAGTGTGAATTGGCGCATCATCCTACTGAAAGAAAGAACTGCTAGAGAAGAATAAAGTTTCCATGAAATAATGTGCCCGGTGTGCGAAGACGGTGAGGTAAGCGTCATAGTTTTCTGCACATGAAATACTGGATCTTCGCACACCTCTAGCTTGCTGAGCCAAGATTTGCCCATTATATCGACGGCTTCCTTTCTAGAACTATTTCTTGAATGTAATGGACACGGCTGATAATGAGAACACCGCTAGTCTTGCCGTCTTGGAAATTTTCCGGCCCAGCCTCCTGTCAATAAGAATTTGGCCTTTGTCAAACTCGCTTGAGTCTGCTGCCCCTGTCTTCTGATGAACAACAATAACACTGATAATCGGTGTTTGACGACGACAAAGCATTGGAAAGTAGGGACCTTCACTGTACAACGCGCTTTCACAATAATAGGTGTTATTTTTTTTTTTTTTTTGTGCCATGATTATTTCACGCGTCGTCCTCTTCTTGTAGTTGCTCCGTTTTGAATAAAGACGAGCTGAACATAATGATTTGGCAGTTCGCTGTACTTTGCAAGTGAAACATATAGCGGCTATTCTAAATTAATTATATTTCTTGTGAGAAACGGATGCATGCTTTAATCATATAAATATAGCTTACAGTAATTTATTCTGAAAATGATTTATGTAAATTTTAGGAAAACGTATTACAAATTAAACAATTATACTGATATACGTATAATACGGATACAAATATCCAGTTACACGGATTAAGCACTGATTTTCTTGGATCACGACATGGTCACGTGACCAAACTGTCCAATCTAGGCACTTTTAAAGACCACGCGCTGGACAGCGACCTTATTTTAATGAAATAAGATCAGAATTATTTGCTTTAAATAATTTTAATCTTATGTTATTAAAATGAAATACGATAAAAAAACCTTTCTTTTTATTTCCTTAAATTTATTTTGTTTTAAAAACACATTGCGCTGAAACACGTTTCTATACCAAAAGCGCTTCTTAAAAATTGCAAAATTTCCAAATAGAAAAAACTTGGGCGCCAGGATGCAAATTCTAGTCGCCCTTGAAACCTGGTAATGGGGTCGATCCCTGGGAAAAACCATTCAAACTAGAATTATAATTTGGCAATGAAAAAAAATGCATATCTAGCGTCCTCATATGTTATGGGGTCCTACGTACTCTCTTGCTGTTTTGTACTAGTGCTACAATTATAACGTAAACTTTGTATTTACATTGAAGATCAAGTTCTCTAGTCCTTTAGAAACAACAACAGAAACACAAGACACATAAAATACTTATTTGCATCAAACAAGTAATATTTTTTTGGAAAACTAATCTTTAAATATATATTAATATCCGAATATTTACTAAAATATCCAACATTTGATATATTTACATTAACAAGCCACATTAAATCTATATCTTTTAAAGAGCACAATTGTTTATGTAAATATTGATCGCGTGTGGTTAAGTTCAAATATGAAAACATTTTGTTATGATTGAAAATGTTTTATTGCAATTTCTAAGTTACTCTTCGTTTTAATATAAGAAAACAAACTGTCGTTACTCATTAGCTGTACCAGAGTAGCCATCAAAAATCCATAGTGGAAAAGGGAATTTTTACGGACTACTGTTTGAGAAAAATTGTCGAGGTTTCCAAAACAAAAATTAAGGATATGTGAGAATCACCATTTCTGCTTTAAATGTCCTTTTAATACAAATCTACAAATTACCGCGGTGTTTTTATTGAGAAAAGGAGTTTTTAACGTCCTTTTACTCGTTTTTCTCTACTCCATCCAAAGATTGAAAATTATTGTAAAAGCAACATCGCTTCTGATGCCGCAGCAATAGCCAGAGAACTGAAGTCAAAAGTGTAATAACTCCTTTGCTTTTAAACAGAAGAGAAATCAATATACATCAACATATTTTTTTTTTACATTTACCAGTGTAGTACAACAAAAATCCGAAAATTTGTTTTTTAAAAAGATATTCTTCAAATTAAAATAGTAAAAAATCCGAAAATTTGTTTTTTAAAAAGACATTCTTCAAATTAAAATAGTAAAAAATCCGAAAATATTTGCACAAATTCATAAAGTGAGATAAATTGTTGAGGGCCGAAATTGATGCTTAGGTAACTATTCTAAAGGGGGAAAAGGACTCTGCATATGTCTGAATTTGAAGAGTTTCATGTAGGTTCAAAGATCAAATGTAAAATATCAAATTCCGATTCCGTTAAGAAAATAATAAAATAAAGGACAAGCAAATATGTGCATATGCAACAATCGAAAATTTAACGTAGTTGTAACCCAATGAATTGAAGCATGCAACAAATTTCGAATTTCTGTCTCAAATTTAAATAATGTATTTACGAGATTACCAAAGGAAGTTCCAGTGCGTTTATGGATTCTGTGTTGTTATACTGCAAAATGTATGGTTCTCATTGTGTAACAACTGACAGTTCAAGGCAAGACAATATATTTATGATTTGTATTGCATTTGGAGGAAGTTCTTCCCAAATTTGTTTATGAAAAACGCACTAAATTTTCCAACGTGTAATAATCAGTGAACCTTGTCGCCGTAAGTTCATGGCCAACAAGCTCCAAAGAGTCTGAGGTAATGAATGTGATTTGGCTATAATGAAACATTAAAAAATATTCATAGCAAAGCTTTACTGTACCATCTAAATATTAGCACGTAACTTTACCTCTATCATATACTTCTCAGATTAGTTCAGCGAAAATTTTGAAAAATTTCCTCTATAAAGCTAAATGGTATAAACGCAACATTTCAATGTTCTGATATCAAAATAAATGTCATTCTGAGAATTAGGTGCTCCATTTATCATTAAAATTTGTTTATATTTAGCAGGTAAAAACAATTGCTTTAGAACTGTCTGATATGATTGAAGTTGTCAGAGTTAATTCTTCCACCCGTGCATGGAAAGCAAACTCTTGAGTAATTTAGAAATTTGTCTAACTGCGAGACAGAGCGTTATGAAACTATGTTAGTGAATTTTTTTAAAAATCTTACGTAAAAATATTTGATAACTTCACTTCGGTCCTTGTTCTACTGTAGTTACTTCTCCTTACGCCTTTACATTAGGCCTTGAAGTATATTATTTAAATTCCGTTCCTATTACGCGCTCGTACGTAGAGTCAGCAGAAGTATTCGCTGATTTTCCATCATACAACGTATTCCCAGTAATTCGTAGAATTTGTTAGTCATCAGGTGAAGTATCTCGGAGTCTGCCCAACCATGTGTTGCACCTAGACTGTAAATAACGGATAGGGATCACCAGGTGATCGTAATTAAAGTACACTTATTCAGCTCTGTCTAGAGAGATATTCAGTTGTCCAAATGTTACCATATGCCTCTTGGGGAGCTGCAAGCACCGAAAATGCAATTCATTTGCATAAGCACACATATCACGTGCAGTCGCCAAATTCTGGGTACAAAAATGGCTACAGCAGTTGTATGTCATTTTTATCAGCTACGATGGCCATCACCATGCCAGAACACGCGTTTCTTGGGAAGCTGTTTTATGAAAAATACGGCAATGCTGCGACTGCATTTCTTGAATTTCTCCGTCGTATGATGTTACGCCGGGGATTTAATTCCTAAATACCTGGTTTATCGAATGGATATCACTCCATTCGATAAACCAGGTATTTAGGAATTAAATCAATCGAAAGCGCAAATCTATCACTTCACAAGTCGTGGAAGATGTTGCAACCGCCGTTGATGAACAGTCAATGTAACGTGCTTTTTCTCCAGCAGTGCATGTGCAGTATCACGACAGTTAAATTTATCCTCTGGCACATTGTGGACACACCATTCTCCGGATCTTAACACTTATAATTTCTGTTTGCGTGGGTACTTATCTTGTTTGGTTCAAGCACATGCACATTTTGCAGCTTTGAAATACCCTATTACACTGAACGGGACAAGCATCACACAGTATCAGTTGCGGTCGGTCAACGAACATAGTAGTCATCGCCTTCATGATTTACAATTTCAGAATGAGGATCACATTCAGTAGCACCATTTGCGTCGCTAAGGTCGGTATAGCTGAATGAAATGGTGATCAAGATTTTCTATGCTCCCCAAATAGAGATGTTTACGAAACGGTAAGGTAAAATAATTATTTTTCATCCCATTTCAGTACTAACCAAGGTATCACACGTGATAAGAGCTCTCTTCTGTTCCCTTATATTCTGTTCCGTGACGAAATGATTCATAGCAAAGTACAGGTCTCAGACGACATTAAGATTGTTTCCTCGGGTAGAAAGAAGTTACTCAATCATATTCTGTTCCCTTTATTTGATTGGTCGTAAATGTTAGAGAATATGTAGCAGGGAATTAGTCAAAAATATGTTATGTCACTGATCTCTCGTGTTATGTCACTGATCTCATGTCACTGATCACCCTATTGAATACCGAAGCTAAAGGGAAAAGTACCCTTCTGAGTAGCAGATTAATTCTTCCAACCAATATTGAGCCCAATTCTTTGAGAACGAATCAATTCGGTTAAACTTATATCATCGCATCTTGATAACCCAGAGTTAATACGTTCAAGCCTGTTAAAAGGTTACAATTCCAATATTACTGCAAGACATAAGAAAAGAGTTACACTCAATGAAGTCTGACTGATTTACTCCTATTAAGCCATACGAAATTGAAGACGAGATGTAGTACTGTACAAAACTTCAGAAATAAAGAAGTCAGTTCTTTAACTAGGGAAACCAGTGCTTTGTATTCTGACCGTACTTTGCTGCATAACAGCCATGTAATCACAAATTCAGGGGAAAACTCGAAATTTATTATGCAAAGTTTTGTTCCAACTTTTGCAATCGAAAAAGAACGAAACGTAGGATTTCTTTTTGCTCTCATTATTGATTTTCTCTTGTATGCCAACATTCATACAGGTTTTTACTAGTTTATGTTTTAGTTTTTTAAGTCGCTATTGCTTAAAACAACGAATGTTATTAAAAATGAGGTTCCTCTACTAATTTTTAATGAAAACAGCACATAGCTTCTCAGACGTTTTCACGGATATTTGTATTGCAGATTTTTAGTAAACAAATTTTCATTGCGAACTCAAAATCAAACACATTAATTAAAACCAATTTTTGATGCAGTAGCTTACAGTAATTCACTGGTAAAATTAAATTTTAATTAGAAGTGCATCATTTTTTGGTTAGTAAGGGATCAAATTATTCTATCCGAAGTAATCTCGTAAAATAGATTTTACGGCTTTTAAAAAGCTGTCAGCGTCTCATAAACATATACGTTCGAAGCGACTCTGTTGTCGCACAATGTAACAACACAAATGAAAGTTAAATTGCAGTTTCTATGCACTTTCGAAATATATGCAGGGAAACGTTACTACGCTGCTGGCCACCCAAATTCAACACCAAGAAGGAAGCATCTGATTGGCCTGAAATTCGCAGCATGCGCCGCTCGCGAGAGGACATGCAAACGATTAGCATTGCAGGGCATATGCAAATCATGTGCGCCCCGCACGCCACCGAAAAGCACTATCAGAAGGGTGAACAGAAGGCGGGGTGTAAGTAATGGAAGTTTGTTGTGCTGCCGGACATGTGCGTGGAAAGCTTCCTAATGCCTGGTCGCAGAATACGGCAGTCATTCCAGCACGTTTTGGAGTTCGACAGAGGACGAATAGTGGCTTATCGCGACAGCGGTTTATCGTACCGAGATATCGGCGCCCGTGTGGGTCGACATCCAGCCACAGTGAGGCGAGTATGGATTCGGTGGGTGCAGGAGGCACGGACGGACTGACGTGAGCGATTGCCGCAACCGCGGCACACCACCGAACGAAAGGACCGGCATGACGTGCGGCGGACATTGACTGCTCGCACTGCCCCATCACGAACGCTATCACAGGAACTAGGGTGTGTTGCGAAACAACCTGTGTCAGCACGTACAGTTCGATGTGGTCTCAAGGAGCGCGGACTTGTTGCGCGGCGCCCATTGCTCCGATTACAATTGACGTTACCCCACCGGCGAGTGCGGCGGCAGTGGGCCGTTGAACGTCACACCTAGACCATAGAATGGCACGACATTGTCTTCTCCGACAATCCCTCTTCTGCCTGCGAAACCATGATGGTTGGATCGGAGTAGGGCGGCACCGCGGTGAGAGACTGTATAGCGCCTGCATTATACATCGCCATACCGGTCTGTCGCCTGGCGTCATGTTTGGGGCGCAATTGGATATGACACCCGCACTCCTCTGGTACGGATCGCCGGTACACTCGACAGCCACCACTACATCGCAGACGTTTTGGAGCCTGTAGTCCTCCCTTACCTGCAGAACCTGCCAGCGGCCACGTTACAACAGGACAGTGCGCGCCCTCACGTGGCAAGCATCGTGCAACAATTCTTTACGGCACACCAGGTGTCACTGCTGCTGTGGCAGTCTATTCTCCCGATATGTCGCCCATCGAACACGTCTGGTCGCTGATAGGCAACCGAGTGTCCCGGCAAGCACCACCCGCTGCTACGCCTGATGAACGGTGGCAACGTGTGAAAGCAGCCTGAACCGACATACCCAAGCCCACATCCAAAGCGTCTGTCGTTCGATGCCGCCGCGTGTAGCGGCCGTTATTGCCAGCCATAGGGGCCACACGAACTATTGATGTCTGCGTGTTCCGCAAGACGCACGAGACTGTACGCTCAATCGTTTCATCTTTGTATCTTTTGTTATGTGTCCAGTAAATCTGGCTTTGCCATCTCGTGTCCTTCTTGGTGCTGCATTTTGGGTGGCCATAAGTGTACATAGTAATAGATGATATTCTATATTTGCCAGGAGTAGAATTAATTAGTTTCCTAACTGAATATGTACTTACGTGTATGCGTATGTAACCGTAAAAAGATAGGTTTAAACTCCGTGACACATTTGGGATTACACACACTTCTGTAATTAATGAAGTAGAACATGGAGATCAATGATGGAGTCGAAATACAAGCAGAATGGAAACAAAGCTATGTACAAAACGGTTTCTCTTATTAGGAGTGTTAACTGAATTGGCGAATGTGTGTCCTGTTTCATTGTCCTCGAACGAGAATAAGTGTATTTGGGATAGAACTCTTCAGCTTTAGAGTAAGTTTAATAAATGAAGGTAATAGTTTCATGAAATGTATAAAAATAGTACCCAAAAGCCGGACGCTAAAACGTGACGTCGGGCATAAAATTAAAATATCTTATTTAATGCCATGATAAACATTGTTATACGCTTTCATGTATAATTATGTTTAATACTGCCACGTAGATGAGGAAAAAATTGATGTACAGCTAGTTTACGAAATATTGAAAGATGCAGATGTGTCAGCGAATTGTATATTACCTAAAGACTTTCTTTAAAGGAGAGTCGTGGAAATAGAAAATTATTCAGGAGCGAATTGTGCCTTGACTTTAATTCTTGCAATACATGTTAATTAAAATAACTTGAAGAACATTCTAACTGCATACATTTATTTATATATGAATCTCTCATATTTTGGACCCTATTCTCATATTCCTTTTTATTAAAAAAGAAGAGCAAGCTTTTGAAGATCAGGTATTTAGTATTTGACTTACCACTGATATTTGAAATCAAGTCGTGAGATATGTGGGAAATTTAAAACGGATCAGAAAACAGTTGAAATACCAAGTATAAATTAAAATTAATAAATTTTTGTTGGCGCCAGGAATTAAACCGATACTGATCAAGAATTCAAACTTTTGCACTCCACAAAGATAAATTTGTTAGAAGATATGCCGTGGTGTCGGCGTTTACTCCTATTCTCGCAGAATCTGTGGACGCCGCATAAAGAAACATATAATTCATCATTAAGCCAACACCTTCCACATGACTAAAATATGCAAGTGACGTGTTCATAGTTTGGTCTGATGGAAAAGACACGCTTCCGTTCTCGTTAGATAAAATCAACTCAGTTCTCGATTTGATAACTCTCTCCATGTAGATTGAAAGAAACAGTTCTGTAGTCTATCAATGAAGGAAGTAATACTCCTTATTGAAGAATATTTTGACGGATATTGTCATTTCCAGGAATACTTCGTCCTTGCTTTATTTACCTGCGGTGCTGGTGAATTTCGACCTACATGGGTTACTGAATGGGACATCAGTCAACACGTTATGAAGAAACCAGACTGCTTCGACTAACGAAAAGCTGATGCGGTTCAGATTCCTAAGCAAATTCTGCTTTGTCTCAGTCGCTTGGAACTTTACTGTCCTGGGTGGTGTAACGGTTAGCATACTCGAAAGTAACTCGGGAGATGCGGGTTCGATTTTCGCTGAAGGGAGATGAAGTTTTGAAGTTTTCTGAGATATATTACATGGATGACCAGTACGTTGTACAAGCAAACCGAGAATTTATATTCTGTAGCTTTGAATATTCATGCCTTTTAGCCTAATTAGATATACTGTTAATAAATTACCGGGATAACAGTCTCCGCTCTTTAGTATATTTCATACGCATTTCATACGCATTTCAATACTTAACCCTGTGTTCAGCAATTCATCCCGTTCAGTTGATAACGGCGCAGCTTTCTTCAGATCAGGAATTCGTAGAGTCTGCTCTCCGATCTGATGTCATTCACAGGAAATCCGAAATGGAAGAATAATAAATCTAGCCCCTGAAGCAGAACAAGCCTACACATTTATACTAAGCGCAAAATAATAACAATCTCCTAATTGTCAGATTCATTGGCGTAGGAAATAAACACATAAGCGTTTCCACGCTTTTACACATCACCCAGATGGCTTTTTCAAGGAAGTTAGACAGAGACTGCAAACTGAAAAATAGAACGCTTAAAAATTTGAACGCGGGAACTTGACGATAAATAGATGCGACGGTATAATCATTTAAAGATCCGAGGCATCACATTGGTTGCACGCGGGATCCTGGTAGAGAAAAAGCGTTACTTGAAGAACTGGTTCCAAATTCGTGGCAACTCTAGTGAGACGCAAGTATCGCTGTTGGTAATTATCTACAGGGTTTCCCGCAAGTATCGCTGTTGGTAATGATCTCCTAGGCTTTCCTAATGTCTCTACATTTAGGGATAGGGTAGCTAGCTAATTGCCTTATATCATCCGACATAGGAATAGCTGACCTGAATTTGACTTCTTTGGATAGTGCCGTGGCTACTTTACCGTATTTTGTGTCCCTTTCATATTCGTTGACTCTGATTCAAAACGAACGCTTCGTCATTCCAATGTAGTATCGTTAGAGCCGTTCGGGCCGCCCCGGTGGCGCAGTGGTCTAAGGCGTTGGCCTCTGATCATTCGTCCGTAAGGGGTCCGGGTACGAATCCCGTCAGGCATGGATGTTGTGTTTGTCTTACGGCACTGGTTCTCTCCCTTCCCTGGAACCAGTGACCCTAAATTAGGGACGGGCGACTGCTTATAGCTCATTGAGTTGCTCACGGTGGTCGTTAAATTTCCAATAAAAAAAAGAGCCGTTCGGATACTGCAGGGGAATCAAATAAACGCCTGCTTCGCAGGAGAAAGGGGTTTATCCCTATTTCTATTTAGTATAGTATATAAAGATGTAGGATACCTTCTGCAGAAGCAGTAGTTCATCTTCTTGAGGGAGGTTTGGTGCTTGTAAAACTCACTTGGTATGTAGGGAATCGAGCCTAAATAACGTAGCTGCGGCACAGGAAGATTGAAATATTTTGCTGTGGCTTTTTGGATAAAGCTAAGTATCTGATTCAATGAATACGATTGTTGACTCTGGAATCAGTGCCAACGAACATAAAAAAGACACAAAATATGGCAAAGTAGTAGCCACGGCACTATCTAGAGAATTCAAATTCAAGTCCGTTACCCCTATGTGGGATGATATAAAGAAATTAGCTAGCTACTCTACCCCTAAATGTACAGCCATTTGGGAAACCTTGGAGATCATTACCAACAGCGGTACTTGCAATGACTGTGTCTCACTCGAGTTGCCACAAATTTGGAACCAATTCTTCAAGTAAAGCCTTTTCTCTACCAGGATCCCGCGTGCAACCAACATGATGCCTCGTATCTTTAAATGAATATAACGTCGCATCTATTTATAGTCAAGTTCCCGCGTTCAAATTGTTAAGCGTTCTATTTTTCAGTTTGCAGTTTCTGTCTAATTTCCTTTAAAAAGCCATCTGGTTGATGTGCGAATGCTTGGAAACGCTTATGCGTTTATTTCCTCCGCCAATAAATCGTACCAGTAGTATAGTGGAACTATTTTCTACTTAATTGGTGTACTGTTCGTCGTTATAAATTTATGCTAAGCGTTTTCAAAAACACCAAGGACACGCCACAATGCAAACACATTAATCAATCCACTCAACTCCAGTACCTGGAATCAATCAGCTAAATTATTCTTGCTCCAGTCATTGTTGAGAACTCATAAGAAAGATAGAACACGGTGTAGACATAAGGTCTCCAACATCTTAAACAGCAGTTTCACAACATGCTCAGATAGGCAACCGATCATGGATGAGGCTGGGTTTTATGCCATACCATTATCCCATCCTGATGGTACTCAATAATATTACATCAGAATGATAACACTTTCTTTCGGAACCAGAATTAGCAAACATAAAAAAAGACGCCAACTAAGGTTCGTCATCCACAGCTGTCACTCTAGATGTCTTTCAAATCCTCAGTATCTATGTGGGAGACAGCTTTTTATAAAATCAGTCCTCTACTCCATCTCAAAAGAATTATCCTTCCAAGAGACCCTGGAAACCACTGGTAGATATGAAAGTGCAAACATATCATCCGCTTGTTGCTGCTGTGACGTACCTGCCAGCAGGACGCACACGACATAAAAGCAGATAGGAATCAGAATAATCGTCTGCGTAGCTCAGTTGGTAGAGCGACTTGTTCCGGAATAAGCGGCCTCGGGTTCGAATCCCGGCGTAGACCAAAAATGACGGAGAAATTTACTTCGTTATAATGGCGCCCGAACTATCCGGATGACCAGGCCGTTCAAAATCTCGCATTGGTGTGATGTTATTTCCACACCGCAAGACAAGAAAAATGAGAGAATTCCTTCTCCAGCGCTTCGAAAAATAAAAATGTGTGATGTTGCATTCCACACAGCAGATTGACTGGGAGTTCTCAAGTGCACGTTCTACAGTGGATGGCTGCCTGCAACGATTCATGGTCACGGCTGACCCGTGGGCCATGCCCCCGGCCCTCTTTCGGGGGGGGAGATGTGACGTACCTGCCAGCAGGACGCACGCGACATAAAAGCAGATAAGAATCAGAATAATCGTCTGCGTAGCTCAGTTGGTAGAGCGACTTGTTCCGGAATAAGCGGCCTCGGGTTCGAATCCCGGCGTAGACCAAAAATGACGGAGAAATTTACTTCGTTATACTGCCACCGAATAGGATCCAATGCCGTAAATGATCACTTAGAAACAAAGGGGGAGGCAACACTTTCTGTTGCACAAGTTCGCTCGTTCAAGCATTGAGCGTATTTGTTTGAGCTGATTTTCGTCCATTTTGATAACCCCGAGTTAATTCATTTCATGCGGTTAAAGGGTTAAAATTCCACTTCAACCAACGCACGTTACCTTACCTGCATCAAACTATTGTTGCGTCATTCGGCCGACAGATTGTACATTACGAGGTGTTTCCGTCGTGATACGAATTAGAAATCCACAAGCCTTAAGCAGTTCACATGTTGAGACTACAGTAAAGCTACACGTGAGACGGTAGAATTTCTAATGCATTGCCCTGGTATTCTCGCTCCTTATAAGATTTTTTGCTA
The DNA here is from genome assembly GCA_039090855.1 of Macrothele yani. Lineage (NCBI taxonomy): Eukaryota > Metazoa > Arthropoda > Arachnida > Araneae > Macrothelidae > Macrothele > Macrothele yani. The sequence continues at coordinate 140,316,747 of CM077034.1, forward strand.
CTGAGATCACTGTAGTGCGTGGATTAACACACATAGAAGCACGAGATCACTGTGATTCTTCGGTTCACATGCACATAAGATGACGGCCAATATGTTTCGCCGAGCAATTTTGCCCTTTATGTCCACACCTTAACTTATTGGTTCGCAAAAGCTGCCACTTACAAACCCCAATTGCCCCCCCCCCCCCAAAGCACCCACTGATCTACTTGACAGTCCGAAAATATATTCTGGTTTAGAATTTTCGAGATGCATAGGAAAGCAAGTTTTTCGGGGTATTCAAAGGATTGGTATCTTTATTTGAAAATTCCGGAATATACTTTGGTTAATTTTTTCAGATCTGAAAAGGAAATGAAATGGAGTCCGATAAAGACATAGCAGGGGAGAGTGGGGGGTCACACCTTCAATCAGTATGATATGTACCATATTTCCAATTAGTTAGATTTGAAAATTATTTTTCTACTTCGTTGTAGGCAGATAGAACTAATTCCCACACATTTCTACCTTTCTCTAAAAAGACATAAACTCCCTATGGGTAACAACTTGTTTGACGGTAATAGTTGCATTACAAAAATCGTTTTTTATAATGTAATAAAATTTATTTAATTTGGACTTCTGATTAGAGGTTTCTAATTTTCCCTGAAGCTACCTTTCACCAGCTTTCCTAAAAGCAAAGAAAAAAATGTTTAACATGTGGCCTCCGAATTAGGCACATATTACTTAAATTATCTTCATTATGTTTCATCCCTGAGTGATGTTAAATACCTCTCTTCCAAAAAAAAAAAAAGAGCACACCAGTTGAAATTAAAATCCTCTGGACGTCCTTCCATCGCGAGTACTTTTACAGCCAAAAAGTAGAAAATGTTTGTTACTTTTTTTGTCTTATGTGGGAGTCAAATGACCCCCTTGAGCAACTAGTTGTGATATAAGCATTCGCTTATCCTTACTTTAGGGTTGCTGGTTCCAGAAATGGGAGAGAGCCACTGCCGTATGAGAAACACCACATGCATTCCTCACTTGGATTCTACTCCTGATTAATTTCTGATCCAGAAATTAGCGCTCACACCACAGAGCCACCTGACGGAAATTTTTTGAAATAGTGTCTAAACCTCTTCACAATTCAATAACACTCTTACAAGGCACTTCGAACTGGATGAAATGAAGCTGTGTAAAGCGCGGTATTTCGCCTGCGGTTCGATATCAGAAAACCTCCTAGCAAAAACACAAGTGCTGGGAATCTGCTGGCCACCAGCTGGCAGTGATTTGTCACTGCTGGCTGAAATCTGCCGTTCACGGCCCGGCAGTGGTCCGTTGGTGGCAGCGCTATCAGTTGGCGAGCCATTGATGGCCCTGCAGCATCGCCGTGAATTGTGGGCCTCCAAGCAAGTGCCACTAGTGGCCCGTTGCTGGCAACCAATGCAACCCCCAACAGCAGGTGGAAGCAACGGGCTTGCGCATGCGCAGAAGCAACAATTGCTGTGTCTCTCATAGTACCAGTTAGTTGACGACGCCGCTATCGACATCGTGTTATTTTAGTGGATGTTAAGAAAAAAGATCTATATGTAGAGAGGCGAATTAATTTCCTAATGAAATTCCACGTAGACGAAGATATCAGATTAAGCCATGAAATGCTATTGATTTACAGCCATGAAATACACCCACTCCATTCCCATGAATAACAATTCATGGAATGGAGTGGATGAATAACAAGAAAAAATTTAAAACCGCTTGAAACAAATATCCTGGAAAACTATTAAAACAACGTCTATATTTGAGCAAGTACTGAAGACGTTTCACTGTCTTCAAGTGTAAACATTCAGCTAAGCCACTTGCAGGAAACTTGTGATCTGACAAATTCCGTAAGGCAATGATTACAGCTTCATAACAACAGCGTGATGAAATTCAAACGGAAAAGTCAACGACGAATATTTCTCAATGATAGCACTGAATTTAGGCTCTATTTATTTCACGTTTTACGTAATAGTAAAGCAACCACCGTGGCGCAGTGGTCTTACGGATGGCTTCTGATCATTCGTCCGAATGGTCGAAACCCGGTGAGGCATGGATGTTGTGTTTGCCTTACGGCAATGGTTCTCTCCCTTCCCTGGAACCAGTGAGCCTAAATTGGGAACGGGCGACTGCTTATAGCCCACTGAGGTGCTCACGGCGGTCGTTAAACCTCCATCTTCCAACAAAAAAGAATGGCAAAAATTGAAAATTATGGCAATTTAAAATTTTCGACAAATATTTTAAAATCAATGTTAACTCCAGATTTGTAGAATCGATACGCTTATTACCGTAGGGTTAGCCTACATATTTACCACTGAGCTTTCACACGTCAACAGTTTGTGTTTCTAGAAGGCTACAAACGTAATTGCACGTAATTAATCATGAGGATGTCGAACATGTACTAAACTCTTGCAGACTTTTCGAAAACATACGATTGAAATGTGAATGCTTTTTTATTAAACGAGCAGCGTGATTAGCTTTTAGGACAATAAGCAATCTCCTGTCCTCAATTTTGGGACACTGGTTCCAGGAAACGGAGTGAGCCGGTGCGATAAGTCACATACTGTTATGTGTGCAACTTAAGTCTCCGCTCCTAAGCGCAAGCGATCATAGAACATCGGTAAATGCAAATAGCTCTGTGCGATAATGGCTGATTACAGCTCCATCCAACAGTTTTCCAGGCAGCAGTAACCGCTCACAGCTATAGTGAAAGAAGGGACGAAAGTTAACGGTGAAAGCAATATCGTTAGACAAGCAACATTTGAGGTACTGCCTCCTGTTTGCGTTTCAGCTGAAACAAAAGTGCGGCGGAAGCCCAGCATATGATTTGTGCTGCTTTGGGTGAAGTTGCTGTGTCCTACAGTACGTCTAAAAAGTGGTTCCAGAGGTTTAAGCAGAAAAATGTCGATCTCCGAGATGCAGAACGTACGGGAAAGCCACAGAAAGTTGAAGATGAGGAACTGGAACAACTGTTTAACGCGGATCGCTGTCGCACACAGTCAGAGCTCGCCCAGGATCTCGGAGTAACAGGGCAAGCCATTGCAAAGCGCCTGCCCAAACTTGGACGGATTCACAAGGAGGGACGTTGGGTTGCGAACAAGTCTAGGGGCTACGATGTTGCTGTGTTTTTGCTCTCCAGATTCAAGAAGAAGGATTTCCTGCACAAGGTGGTGACCTGTGATGATAAATGGATCCTCTACGATTATCCTAAGCGGCCAAATCGTGGGTTTAGCCAGGTCAACCTACTACTAGTAGCGCCAAACTGAATATATAAGCCAGGGAGTTGTTGCTGTGCATATGGTGGAATCAGCGCGGTGTCTTACACAAGGAGTTGCTCAAACCTGGTAAAACAGTACAGTCAGTGCTGAACGTTATTGTCAGCAACTCAGCCGTGTGAGTGACGCACTGGAGGAGAAAAGGCCATACATCGGCAAGGGCAGAAAGTCGGTCCTGTTGCTTCAGGATAACGCTCGTCGTCACACCGCAAAAACGACTTTAAACACGATCATCGAACTGGGATGGGAGATTTTTTACCACCCAGCGTATTCTCCAGACTTCGCCCCGTCGGAGTATGACCTTTTTCTCTCCCTGCAACATAACCTGAGTGGTATGCACTTCACTTCTGTCGAGGAGATCCACAGAAGTATTGATTACTTTATCAACTCGAACCAGACCTGATTTTTTTGCAGTGGCATTCGACAGTTCCTGACCGATGACTCAAATGTATCCAACACGACGGGGATTATTTCCCTGCTTAGGTACGTATTCGATTTGCTATAATTTGCTGTCAACGTGTCGTGCCTGTGGCCGATAATTAAATTGCACGCCTAATATATGTACGTATGACACAAACACTGAGAAAGGAAATAGCTAAAAAACGAAGTATTTAGTTGAACCTTTAACGAATTTTTCCCTACCTTCGTGAAAAGAGATGTCTGTATTTTGTTTTGAGATAATCTGAGAGATATTGTTGCTAACAATAGTGGAAGGTAAGTAGTGAAATGCTCTCAGATGAAATGCAGATTCTTCCCCACCCCTTTCTACAGGAACTTGGTTTGTTTCTATGACAGACCAGATCTCAAAACGTATTACTGGATTCGTGTGTATAACAATTACTCCATCTTTTTTTTTAAAAATTTCTTCGAATTTTCTTCATATATTTGAGCGTCCAATTTAAGGTGTAATATGAAATTCCGTTCTAATAATGATACAAAACAGTGATACATGAGTTTTATCACGAGCTGTCAAAGATGTCTTGCGGAAAAGACACTGTGGAATTGTAGAGCTGTTCGGTTTAAAATGCATATTTGTTCTATATCTGTGTGTGTGTGTGCCCAAGTAGCACAAAAACGTTTGTAAAACGTTTTAAAACCAGTTCGGCGAGACGTTGAAAAAACGTCACAATATTACGTTTATAAAACGCTAATACGTCTCGTTGATTCAATGGTTTTTCAACCGTTGTTATAACGTTGTAGCACTGTTTTTAAGACGTTTAGATGACGTTATTTAAACATCATATTCCTTTCATTATGACGTTTAGAAACGGTTTTAACAACCGTTTAGCAACGTTTGAATGACGTTATTTAACCGTCATATTCCTTCCCTTATTACGTTTAGAAACGGTTTTAACAACCGTTTAGCAACGTTTGAATGACGTTATTTAACCGTCATATTCCTTCCCTTATTACGTTTAGAAACGGTTTTAACAACCGTTTAGCAACGTTTGAATGACGTTATTTAACCGTCATATTCCTTCCCTTATTACGTTCAGAAACGGTTTTAACAACCGTTTAGCAACGTTTGAATGACGTTATTCAAACGTCATATTACTTCCATTATGACGTTGAGAAACGTTTTTAAGAATGTTTAGCAACGTTTAAATGACGTTATTTAAACGTCATATTCCCTCTTTATTACGTTGAGAAACGGTTTTAACAGCCGTTTAGCGACGTTTTATTTTCGATTTTACAACGTATTTTTGCTTTCTGTATTACGTCTAGTAAATGTAACAGCAACGGTTAATCAACGTCTAAATTTCCTCTATTAAACGTTGCTGTCCTTTGTGTATTACGTCAAACGTCGCAAAAAATGTTACCACAACCTTTTATCGAAGGTTATATTCCAGTTTCAATACTTTTTTTTTTTTTTTTTGGCTTTACGTGTGCCGTTGCAAAACGTTAGAACAACGTTTCTATTTCGTTCTTGGGTCATTCCCTATCGACTCAACACAACGACTTGACCATCTCAGATTTTAATGAAATTTGGTACATAGGTGGCCTCTATATAGATTAAGAAAAATACCAAATTTCATCGTCATATATCCACCGGTTTTGAAAATACAGCTATAAAAAGTATTAAAAACACCCCAAAATCGGAAGATTGATGGGTTTTTAAATTGTGATTGCAGCTCCCCTAATTAAGATAGAGAGATGGGAAAGGTATCTTTTTGTAGTATTGTTTATGCTATTTTATTTGATGTACAACACCATAAGGGTTAATATTTAAAAAAATTCAAATTTTAAAATTAAAATTTAAATTTTGAATTTTTCAAAATGTGACGTCCAAAAAATTCGAAATTTTTTTAAAACAATCTTTATATGTTTAGCATTTGATTACATGAGTTTTAACTTGGGATGATAATGGGTTTACTTAAAAAGCTATATTCAAATTTAGCCTAACACAAGAGTTTAATGAAAAAAAAAACAAAAAACAAACAAACATGTAATCTGAAAATAAATTTGGGCTAAATCTTTAAAAAGTTTCATTAATAACAATAGATATAGTATTTTTGTTATTTAAAACCATTTATTTAAACAATGTTTTATTTTTAATTAATTTGTTTAAAATCTGAGTCACATGGGCTTAAAAATTTTATTAATTTCATTATTCAGAATTTGTAATAATTCCCAATACAATATAAAAAAATAAAGACTGTGCAGTTATACTGTAGGCTACATTTTGTTTTGGACAAAACTCTGCATGTTCCGACTTAAAAAACTGATTCTGTTGTTTAGATCATTGGTAACAAGACCCAACAAGCAGCAACTTGCATTCCTACCTTGCAGACCTGTCTGCTTTAGGTTTTGATGGTGATCAGATGTGTTTCTCAGTCTGCTTTAGGTTTTGATGGTGATCATGTGTTTCTTGCAGTGAAAGTGATATGTGTTTGAAAACTTTTGTGGTTGAAAACTTTAAATTGAATAAAGTACATCCTTTTCAGTTTTGAAACTAGACTTTTATAAATTGAAGCTGCGCAGGATTTTTTTAGGAAAAATAAAAAGAACAGGTAATGGGAGGCAATTATTTTACTATTTTAATTTTACATTTTATGCACAAATAATCAACAATGGAAAGTACAAGATATGCATTAATACAATGTTTCAATCCATATAGAAATGTGACAGACTGGATGTTGGAAAATTTTGATGACTTATCAGAGGAGACTAAAATTTGTGATTCTTGCAGAAAGCAGCTGAAAACTTTAATAATTAGTCAAGAAGCAAATGAAACCTGTGCAGATGAGAAAATGGACGAAAATTTTGCATCTATGTCAGAAGTAATTGAAACACTGAATACTTCGCTCCATGAATTGGGTGAATCAGCTGTCAATAAGAAAAAGCTAAAATCTAAATGTTATGCTTCAACCAAAATTCAAAAAATCAGTTCTGCTATGAAACGGAAGCTTTTTACAAATATTCAAGAATCATCTGATGATGAGGATGAAATACTTCACGACTCTCTTATGGACAATCTTAAAAGTAATTTTTCTAACTGCACTAGAGATAAACAGTTGATGATTTTGACTTGCTTACCAGAGTCATGGAGTGTTAGGAAAATCATGTAAGAATTCAATGCTCCTAATTATATGGTAAGACAATAAAAAAAAAATTCTGAAGGAGAAAGGAATTTTGGAAAGCCTTAATAGAAAACCATGTAAGTCTCTCTCTTCTGAAGTAGTTGTAGTATGATCGTTTTACCAAAGTGATGAAATTAGTCGGGTTTTACCTGGAATGAAAGATTGTGTTTCTGTTAGGACTGAAAACGGAGATAAAGTTTGTCAAACAGGCTGATTTTATGTAATTTGACAATTTGCAAGCACGAAAGTCAGTTTTTCCAAATTCGCAGAGCTCAGACCAAAAAACCGTGTCCTGGTAGGGTCTTTTTTTTTTTTTTTTTTGATTGGAGGTTTAACGACCACCGTGAGCAACTCAATGGGCTATAAGCAGTCGCCCGTCCCTAATTTAGGGTCACTGGTTCCAGGGAAGGGAGGGAGCCAGTGCCGTAAGACAAACACAACATCCATGCCTGACCGGGATTCGAACCCGGACCCTTTACGGACGAATGATCAGAGGACAGCGCCTTAGACCACTGCGCCACCGGGGCGGCCTGGTAGGGTCTAGTGGTACTCATACGGTATGTGTTTGCACCACACACCAAAATGTAAAACTGATGATGGAAAATGCAAGAATTGGTTCACTAACGAATGGACAATTATCTTCCTACAAACATTGTCTTGCAAGAGTATTATGCAACCCTACTTCCATAGATTGTCATTTGGGGAAGTGTCCCACCTGTTCTGGGAACACGGTTTTGAGAACTTGGTTGAAAAACTAACTTTTCGCCAATTGATTACATTTGATAGATGCAACTTGGAGACATTAGAAAAATCAACTTCAAATTTTATTGATTTGTTTTGCGAAAAACTGTCTGCTTTGGTCAGACATGACTTCATTGCTAAGCAGCAAAGCTCTTTTATGAATAGTAGTACTAAGGAAAACCTCAAGGACTCAGAATTTCTCATCATTTGTGATTTTGCTAAAAATTATAGTTTTCTTCTTCAAGATGAAGCCCAGAGTTATCAGTGGACCAGTGGGCAAGTCACAGTCCACCCATTTGTCATCTATTACAAAACAGAAAAGACTGAACATGCAAGTTTTGTAGTAATTTCTGAATGTTTAGAGCACAACACAATTACACTGTACTGCTTCCAAAAAAAAAAAAAAAACCTTATTAACTTCTTGAAAAGAAAGTTTGGTGACAACAGCCTCAAAAAAATGTACTATTTCTCTGACGGGTCTGCAGCCCAGTGCAAAAATCGGAAATTTTTTCACAAACTTTTATGTTTCCATCAAGATGACTTCAACATTGATGCTGAATGGCATTTTTCAGCAACAGCACACGGGAAGGGGCCATGTGATGGCGTTGGTGGAACGGTGAAAAGGTTAGCTGCCCAAGCCAGCTTACAACGCCCTTACGAGAATCAAATTCAAACACCATTTCAGTTGTACGAATGGGCAATTCAGAACATTTTTGTGGCAAACTTTACATATGTAAGTCAAGAAGAATGAATACATAGAAACAGACCAATTTTTGGAAAATCGCCTAAGAAAGTCTCTAACAATACAAGGTACCCAGAAACTTCATGCTTTTATTCCTATCCCATTGAGTAATTCAAAAATAAAAGTGAAGATATTCTCAGAATCAAACGAGTCAGCTACTGAAAAAGTATCAGCATTACAAGACAGACTGCAAATAACAGAAATGAGTGGTTACATAACCATAATCTATGAAAACAACTGGTGGGTAGCGTATGTTCTACCAAAAGAAGAGAGTGAGAATGAAGTTAAGGTCTCATTTTTACATCCAGCTGGTCCATCTACATCATTTTCCTACCCTAGCCCACAAGATGTATTATAGTTTCCTGTAAGTTACCTCTTGTGTAAAGTAAATCCTTTGACTCCGACAGGAAGACTCTACAATCTCTCTGAAACAGAAATACACCAAACTATTGAAGCTTTTAAAGACTATATCAAGGATCTACACGTGTGATTTCACTTCAAAACAATGATGCAACTTTTTTTTTTAATTTTAGAAGATTCTGCTTTAAATGACGATCTAAGTTTAAGATTAGGAATATAATTTGCATAAATGTAAACAATTCAATGCCATATGTTATTATTATTTTGATGTGTTTCTTGAGCAGTAATTGAAATTACTTTTTAAAGTCTGTTTATTTTTTTTGTATTGAATTGTGAATTATTACAAATTCTGAATAATTAAATTAATAAAATTTTTAAACCCATGTAGTCTCAGATTTTAAACAAATCAATTAAAAATAAAACATTGTTTAAATAAATAGTTTTAAATAACAAAAATACTATATCTATTGTTATTAATGAAACTTTTTTGAGATTTAGCCCAAATTTATTTTCAGTTTACATGTTTTTTTCATTTTTTTTTCATTAAACTCTTGTGTTAGGCTAAATTTGAATATAGCTTTTTAAGTAAACCCATTATCATCCCAAGTTACAACTCACGTAATCAAATACCAAACACATAGATTGTTTTAAAAAAATTTCAAATTTTCTGGTATCGCTCGCATTTTGAAAAATTCAAAATTTTAATTTTTAATTTTAATTTTTTTTTAATCTTAACCCCTATGGTGTTTGTTGTACATCAAATAAAAGAGCATAAAAAATACTACAAAAAGATACCTTTCCCATCTCTATCTTAATTAGGGGAGCTGCAATCATAATTTAAAAACATATCAATCTTCTGATTTTGGGGTGTTTTTGGACATTTTATATAGCTGTATTTTCAAAACCGGTGGCTATATGACGATGAAATTTGATATTTTTCTTAATCTATACAGAGGCCACCTATGTACCAAATTTCATTAAAATCTGAGATGGTGAGATAAAAAATGCCTTCAAATTGTGTTGAGTTGATACGGAATCACTCTTCAAATCTTTTACTTTGCATATTACATTGAAAACAAACGTTTCCATAACGTAGCAAAACCATTTAAACGACGTTTCCATAACGTAGCAAAACCGTTTTAGTAACGTTTGTGCTCCGTAAGAGGGACGTACGGTAATGCTTATCTTAAAGCTGCCATGATAATCTGTTGTATACAGTCTTGTTACCTAGTCTACAAAAATTTGGGGGTAAATAAATGAAGTTCTTAGCTAACCTAAAAATCATTTTCATCATATCATAAAATATCATTTTCATCATATGAAGGCCCCTTCACAAAACTTTTCTTGTTCCTAATAGTTATTTTACTATCACTTATTGTTGTTGAAGCTTTATAAGGGATGACTTTGTCAGGAAAGTAATGTTATAAAAAAGAAAGCATTTCTATCACAGTTACTAGTGCAACACAATCTCTCACCATTATACAGAGTGTCCAAGAATTATTAAACACATTACAAAATTATGTACAAAAAAAAAAAAAACTATGAGCATTGTCTGTTTTTCTATGTCACATATTACTAACACGGTTCCTATATTTTTGTATTGCAGAATTGTTACTCCCAGAATCCGATAGATGGCGCTAGGTGTGGCCTGATGAGGAATTTATGAGAAATGCGCAATCAGTAGTCATGTCATCCATACAGCAGAAGGCGATGTGTGTGTTATGGTTTGCGGAATTAAAGTCTGTCATTAAAGTTAAAAGACGGTACCGTTTAGAGTATGGTTGTAATCCTCAGTCATCGAATTCAATTAAGCGGTGAATGAAACAGTTTAAAGAAACTGGCAATGTGGAACATCGTGGAGGAACCGGTAGGCCTAGCGTCAGAGGTGAGATGGTTGACCAAGCTATGAAAGTTTCCGACGAAGCCCCAGGAAATCCGTTCATAAAGCAAGCAGAGAACTGTGCATTCCAAAATAGACAGTTCATGATATCTTGCACAAGAAATTAGTTTCATGCTTATAAAATTCAAATAGTGCAAAAGATGCATGCAAATAATCACACTCTGCAATACGATTTTGCTGTGGATATGCTGAATCAAGTGGAAAACGATAAAAACTTTCTAAGTACTGTAATTTTTAGTGATTAATCCACACTTCATGTATGAGGTATTGTTTCACTTCGTAAACTATGTTTTGTTTGGATATGGGGCAGTGATTCGCCTCATGCTGCTATTGAACTGGAACGTGATTCTCCAAAAGTTAATGTGTGGTGCGCCCTATAAAAAAGAGAAGTGATTGGCCCTTTCTTCTGTGAAAAAACCATAAATGGTGACATTTACTTGGATATGTTAGAAAATTTCCCTATACCCCAGATCAAAAGATATGACGTCGTTTTCCAACAAGACTGCATGCCTTCGCATTGGTCAATGTGTGTACGTAAGTGCCTAAATGAGCATTTCCCCAACAGATGGATTGGGCGTGGTGGTCCCATTCCGTGGCTCCTCGCTCCCCAGATCTAACTCCATAGGATTATTTCATGTGGGGTTATGTGAAGGATCGTGCCTATCAGACACCTTGTACTGATTTGCAGGAACTGAAGCAGCATATCACAGCTGCTATTAATTCCATATCTTTTCAGATGCTTGGCAATACATGGCATGAAATCGAGTATCGCTTGGACGTACTACGAGCAACCAAGGGATCTTACATCGAAATTTATTAATATGTGTAGTTACATTGTAAGTTAGTACAGTCAGTTTCTTTCCATCTGTTTAATGTTTTGTTTTACATAATTTTGTACTGTGTCCAATAATTCTTGGACACCCTGTATATTTATTGTTCACAAGGTATACGACTTCACAAACTATGTTTTGACTCAAGTCCATTTCACTGGCTTCGTTGTGGCTGTTGCAATTTTCTTGAAAATTCAGTTGCTCATATTTAACTGAACATAAAGTAGACATTTTAATACCACTAAGATCTAAGTTATTGCAACATAAAACTGAGTCAGTTGTGTTGTTCATTTACGAGTTCTTCGGACACATCTGAAATTTAGCTGATAGATTATTAGAAATGTGAGGTGAAATAATGCTGGGAGATAAATGAAGTAGTACTTTCACAGCTTTGTTTTTAATTTTCCTTTTAAGTGTAGCTAAAGGCTATCTGTGTTTCTGCTGCAGATCTGTGTATTTATATCTCAGTTTACGTTTCTTTATCATTTTTTCTGTATTTTTACAGAGGAGCCTTTTATTTTGGTATGTTAGTTGCTTTGTATTTTTTCAACCCATGTGTATTTGGTTCTTAATCTTTTTTTCACTAGTTTGCGAATTTAGACTTAATTTTTGGTTATAATTGTCTTAGTATTTCAGGAAGTTTGTTTAGTGTAATGTCCCTAGTTTATATCTTGTGCTTAAAAATTGCAATTTTTAGTTTCCGCTTGAGGGTCCTATTGTGTAACAAACAGTACGTAGCATATAAATAATTGTAAGAATCAATTGATTATGCATGTTGAAACACCTTTTTCAAAAATTCGTATGCAAATAAGATATGAAAACAGCCACCCCAATCTAGTTTGTTCTGTCTTGGGTTAAATTCTGTTGCTACTCATATATACTCATTTCACAAGTAACTCTTTGCATTGTTTGGCCAACCAGAAAAAAATATTTTCTTCTATTGGTTGTTCATTAATGCCATTTGTTGTTGTACTGTGACATTGTGCTGTGCTCTTCTCTCTATTTCTGTACATAACATTAACTTCAAGTTCCTAAAATGTATAAGTTCTTTTTCTGTTTCAATTCATAGGTGGTCACAAAAAGTTATAATGAAACAAATGAACAATTCATGCATTCATTTCATTATTTTCATAGGCTTCAAACACAATTCATGTATTCTGAATCATAAGAATATATATATATATATATACAGTACTCACAAAAAGTTTGGGATATTATGGTTTCAAAAGGGAAACATGGTGATATGCATATTTAGTGACTACAGGAGATAGGTTATCAGCATAAATTAGCATCATGATGACACATCATGTGGTGTGTGTGTGTGTGTGCGCGCGCGTATGTGTGCGCAAGCAAGCAAGCTCCGATAAAAGTAGCTTCCGAGAAGTAGAAAACAGGTCGTCTCACTGCTTGGACTACAAGTTTGCTGAATGCATTTCCTTCAGAGTAGGATTAACTTGAAAAGATGTCCAGACGACGTTTAAGTATTGACATCAGAAATAGGGCTGTTACATGCAGGTGTACGGCAGATTGATGCAGTTGCTGCTTTAGGAGTTTTGCAAGCTAGCTACACACAAAATTTCTACCGAATGGAAATGCTGCAGATCAAGCAGGATCCCCCCCCCCAATAAACAGGTGTGTGTGTGGGGAAGGGGTTACTTTAAAAAAAACCCAAAAAAAACACCCACTGCAAACGGTTATTTTATTTTTTTCCAAAAAAACACATGATTTCTTTTCCAAAAAAACACATGATTTCTTTTCTGGTTAATGCTCTTGTACGTTATGTTTTTGCTCCAAGTAATTCCCAAATATATTTTATGACTTCAATACTTGGGCTGTAGAGATAGAATATTTTAAATAAGCAATGTTTATTCACAATTAAATATTTTATTTTAAGATTTTAAATCTACTGTAGTTTCACTGAGCATTTGGCTTGGCTTCATTAGGACAAATGGAGTGCAAACGTTCAAATCATTGTGACATCATCAGCATTCTGACAGTCACTGCTTTTGGCAAGTTGTTTCCACGTGTTTGAAAGAAATCTAGTAGATGTCATGTCGTTGACAAGCCATGAGCAGTTGCACTAGATGTGGAAAGCTTCTAATATATTAAGCTTGATAGTCAAATCAGGTTTATCAATAAGGGTAGCATTTAAAAAAAAAATCTGGTTATTTTCATGACAATGTTGGGCTATAGACGACTTCTTCAGTTCCATACGTAAGTCATGTGTTCCTTCACATGAAAACTTAAAAGCTCTACGGATCTGTCCTATACATGAAAGTCCACATTCACAAGCGATGTGATAAATTCCATAGTTATGTCTTCAACGTAGTCTTTTGATCCACAAAAATTTGCCTTGTTTATAGATTTCAAAATAACTTTGAAATTTAAACATTTGAAAGTTCCTAAATTTCTGGACAGCTTTGTCTACAACAAAAGGACAATCTATATCAATCTATATCCTGTGTGTGCCATAATTTCTTTAAAAAAAAAATCATAACTTTTTTTTATTTTTTTGTTTACTGACCATGGTGAGCAACTCAATGGGCTATAAGCAGTCGCCTGTCCCTAATTTAGGGTCACTGGTTCCAGAGAAGTAAGAGACCCAGTGCCGTAAGACAAACACAACATCCATGCCTCACCGGGATTCGAACCCAACCCACTTGGAAGAACCGAACAGTCATAAGCCAGTGCTTAGACCACTGCGACGGCAAAAATCTAGCTTTTTCTGCAAGGAATCCTCTGTAACGCATAGATGTACTGCACGATATACATGGGTAGGAAACACCAATTTGTTTCCATGACTTTTCTTTATGACTTGTCAACAACATGACACCTACTCGATTTCTTTCAATTGCATGGAGACAATTCACCAAAATCCATGATCATCAACTACCTGATGATGTCACATATGAATGTTTATGCTCCCTTTGTCCTGATGAAGCCGAGCAAAAGGCTCAACAAAACTATAGATCTTAAAATAAATTATTTAATTGTGAATAAATGTTGCTTATTTATTCTATAATTTCACACATGGTTTAATCCTTTAATTCCACTAATATTATATTTACCAACTTGGTGAAGTCACCAACTTGGTTTACTTTCACAGGGTGATCCAGTTGTACTCTACAGAGAGATCTACTGGTAGGAGGGGAAATACTGATCTGAGGGATATAAGCTCAAGTTTTAAAGCTACAGGAGGTTGTACTTAATTTACACTCATCTGTGTTTTGCATAACATCCCTAACTTTCCTAACTAGAGCCATGAATAACCAAACCTGAGTAAAATTTAAAAAGAAAAAAATCATTTATGCAATTTCTTTATATAATTCACCTGTTTTGAATGCCCTATTATTTCCTAATGTAAATCACATTCAAAAGTTTGCCCTCATTAGTGCTGGTAAATTATGTTTATAAAATTTTATTATGATATACCCCCAAATTTTAATTTATCTTTATATATATTAAGAATCAAGCAAGAAGAAACAAAAAGGGAAGTAAACACTGAAAAACAAGTTACTAGTAAAGTGAAAAGCCAAAATGAGCACAAGCTGCAGTTACAATTAACTGGAATGAAAATTATTAAAAAAAAAAAAGGAAGAGAAAAAAGCTAAACCACTGATGAAACCTATTGAAAGTGCTGTCATCATGGCATTCAACTTTTTCTGTTTTTTTTCCTAGAACCAGAAAAGACTCCTTTGATTCCCCCCCCCCCGGATTTTTTGTTTTTGCAGTATGGACCCAAACACAGCAAATAGCTCTAATCTCAACTTCACATGCTCAGTAGATATGTCACTAACTCACTATTATATGCTATGCTACAAATAAATAGTCCAATATAATAATGATAATTTTACTCACAAAATGACTGAATCATACATAGTTGTTTGTGTTATTTACATGAAACTTTCACGTCTGGCTTTACTTTGCAAAAACCTCTTTACTTCAGAAATTTTTTTTGTGCAATATCGTTTTCAATAGAAATGATGGATAAAGCTGATAGCTGTTCCTGCATCGTTGTAGATCTCAAATAAGTCTTTAGCAGCATTAATTTATTAAAACTTCTTTTCCCGCTTTCTACAGACAGGAATTGCAATACTCGAAAGCAAATCCTACTGTTGGGATAACAATGAACCATATCATACTGGAATATGAAGTTTAGAGCTTCTATTGTAGTAGCTGAGCTGCATTTGCTCATAAGTGCTTGCAAATGCCTCAGCTCTTCAAACAGTTGCTCCCCATCGATATCTTTTTCTTCACTGTCAGCATCCTTAAGGAATTTTTCTAACTGAATACACTTTTCTTTTAAAGAATCCCCTGTCAGGCAATTTCTTCAAATTATAAAGGAAACCCGAAGCGTTCAAAAGTTTTTGCAACTGAGTAAATCTTTCCTGAATGGCAAACAATGCGCTATCAATGAGTGGATAGAAAGCCATTGATATATATATGGTTCGCAATCTGTAGGAGCTTTGTGTTGCAGTTTTCATAGTAAAAAGTGTTTTTTTCCCGCTTTACCCTAGGCTGTGGGAATTTGGGATTTATTTCCAAGATGTACATAACAATAAGGCTTGTCACTCAAGCCTTATTGTTATACACTGAGTTGCCACTTTATTATTACCACCCCCTCAGTACTTCGTTGGGCCATCTTTTGCCTTTAATACTACGTCGATGTAGATTCTTCGTGGCATGGACTCCACGAGATGTTGATAGGTGGTTTTTGGAATCTAAGACCATGCTTGATGAATAGCACTTTCCAGGAGTGTGAAATTGCAGGGTTGTGTATCCAGCTTTTTGATGGCTTGTTCAACTTCATCCCACAAATTCTCAATGGGGTTGAGATCTGGAGATTGTGGGGGACAGCTAAGCTAAGTAAACTAACCGGCATTTTCCTGAAACCAATCCTGTACAATACGAGCACTATGGCAAGACGCATTATCTCGTTGAAAGTAGACATCGCCATTGGGATAAACCATCCACATGACAGGATGTACTTGGTCTGCAACGATGTTTAGATATGATGTGCCAGTCAGACGTTGATCAACATGAATTAAAGGGCCAAAATCATGCCAGAAAAACATTCCCCAAACCATAACATTGCCTCCACCAGCTTGAAGGGTTGTAGCAATGCATTTGGGGTCCATGCTTTCGTGCTGTTTCCGCCAAATTTTCACTCGGCCATAGGATGGTGAAAACGTGATTCATCGGACCAAATAATTTTTTTCCAGTTATCGACTGTCCAATCCTTATGCTCATGTGCAAAGTGGAGACATTTTCTCTTGTTAACTGCAGACAGCAAAGGTGTTCGAACAGGCCTCCTTCTGCCATATCCCATCCGTGCCGTGTACGGCGAACAGTGCGTGCACAGATCATTTGAGGGATCCTTGATTAAGATGGTATGTAATTGCTGCACTGTTGCCTATTACCAGTCTGGACACTCCGGTCCGCCCCAGCAGTCACTAGTCGATGACGACCACACGTTGCACGTAGAGACCCAGTTTTTTGGCTGACAGTCCAGTCTTTAAACACTTTAACAACAGTGGCTCTGGAACATTTCATGAATGCGGCGGTTTCAGTGATACTCGCTCCATGGCTCCGAGCTCTTACAATCGTCCCACGTTGAAAGTCCGTCAAATTGCATTTTTTACCCATCTCGTCACCCAAAAATCACTTCTACTACTGTCGCAAGCACTAAGCTTTCCCTTTTTATACTAGCCTCACCCTCTGGCGGCAACAGCGTGCAGCCATAGCTCATTTGCTTAAAACTGTCAGGTAGTCATAATAAAGTGGCCACTCAGTGTATATAAAAATGTCAACAAACATCAGGAACGAACAAAAAAAAAAAAAAAGGTTCATTTTTTCCCCCCTGAAAACCCAAATGCGTAAAAAAGCAGCAGAGAAGAATTCTCAGAAAAAAAAACGCACAAGAATTGAAAATGCTTCTTGTTGTTGGTGGTATATATATAGGAACTCTGCATGTGTCAGAGAAACAACAAAGGAGTATTCAGCTTTCATTTTTGTGGCAAATACAGACTAGCTCATAAAAGAAAAAGAAAAAAAGTTAGCGGATAATTTTACTATGTAAGAAAATTTATGGGCATCCCTTCCATTTGGTGGCTGCCTACTTGGCCGGTAAATATGTATATTAGCGTCCTAAATTATTTCATCGGAAAAATGTCAGTACCTCGAAAAAGTGTGACGTAAAGATTTTAGAGTACGGAAATTAATGGCAAATGGTGCAGAAATTTCATATTTTAAATGTGTTTTAAAGATTTTCTATCATAATATTGAACTGTGAGTGATGCTGTGAAGAGACGCTGCAGTAGGCCTAATGCGTCGCCAGAGGTGCATTCAAATAAAATGTGACTGCATACACAACCATTGAAACAGAAAACTTGCTGCAAACCCGCAAATCACGATAACAATGGAACGAGTTAATTTAAAGAAAAATTAATATAACAGTAAATAATTATTAGAACATTACAGATTCCAGAGAGGGCAAAAGGACATTACGACTGAATCCGCAAAAATGTGTGTAAAATGGACCTTAAGGCCAAAACTTAAAAATTTTTGGACTATGAACCTCATAAAAACAAGAGACTAATTTTTATATCAAGAAAAGCAGTTCTGTTAATGAACCTTCAAAAATTATATATAGCATCTTTAACAACTTAATTCAAAAATAGTACTTATAAAATATATAAGGAAAACATTTTATTTTAATAACTGGCAAATGCAAGAGTAACCTGGCAATAAAATAAAAAAATCTTTCTGTGTAAATGAAACTTTTGTTACAGTTCCTATATATTGAGAACAGGCCTTGATAAAATCAAGAGGCTAGAAACTTCTGCAAAAACAAAATAACTCTATCGAAAGATGTGAAAAATAGTTGAACATTCTTATGTTAAGATAGAATTAAACATATTAATCTCAGTAAAATCTTAAGTGTTTTAATTGCTGTAATAACATTTTTATTTTTTTAATCTACAAGCAAAAAACTATCTGCAAAATCTGCTAATAATTTGCAAACTATCCACGTATGGCGTACGCGTGTACGTCTATATTGTGTGACTCTGTGCATCGCTACGGCGACGATGTGAAGCTTAGCTTCATTGAAAGGAAGATTCGCTGCAGCGTTTAATTCACGCGCGGACGACTACAAGTCCAAGCGCGTATTTTGTTACCACGAGAGCGAGCCGTGTTATACTCATACGCTACACAATATAGTTCGTTCATGTTTTGTCATTGTTTTTAAAGCGATGTTGAGAAATTTTTCGTTCTTTCGCATACTCGTGGTATGCGAAAGAACGTAGAAAAGCATGTTAGAAAGTACTAACATGCTTTTCTATGTTGTATAGGAAACTGGGGAACTATAACTTTCGGTTCTGGTTTGAACAGCTTCCATTCATAGCTGATTTGCTGTGTCACTGCACTTTTGGTTCTCCTGTGTTAATAGCTTGTTCGTAGGTCAGTTTCTATCTTACTCATACATATCTTTTGCAAATCGAAGAGTTTTTTTCCCAGTTTTTCCTGCCAACAACATACAGGATACAACAAAATAAAGGGTGGATGCTGTGGACCTATTTTCTGTAGCGTATCACTACATTTATTGCTCTCCTGCCAACAACATAACCTCTTTCTCTTGTACTCTTCCGCCCATCATTTTGGTACAGCAAGAAACCTTCCTTTTAAAGGACCAAAGCTTCACATTCTGTGCCGGAGCAATACATTAGGCCTACCGCAGCTTCTCTTCACAGCGTCAGACTCACAGGTCAATATTACGAAAAAAATATATCTTTAAAACACATTCAAAATATGCAATTTTTGCACCATTTGACATTAATTTCCATACACTAAAATCTGTACATTGCACTTTTTCCAGGTACTAAAATTTTTTCAACGAAATAATTTAGGACGCTAATTTACACATTTACCACCTGGCCTACCTACCCCTTGGACCGGCCCTGGCTGGAAAACCACAAGATCGAATCCTTACAGCTACCTCAGGTCTGACCTTAATACTACTAAGAAAATTTGGGAATCTATACAGCAACGTTTAGATAACCGCATTCCATACCCCAGTATACTGGCAGACCTCTGTAATGTGTTGACTAATATGGGACTAACTGCACCAAACACTAATCAATAATGTCACTGCAAGTATGCTTCGTAAGTGTCAAGACGTTCTTCGACACATAGGTAGTGTTACTGGATACTGAAATCCAGAGGTTTGGACATTCTCTGAATATACACTTTTGTCCATATTGTGGTACTACTTGTTGTGAGCAGAAATTGCCCATTGAATTGTTTTTGCAAACACACTCTGGCGTTTATGTTACGTGGCTTCACTTCATGCAATATCCCTAACTTTTTGTGACCAGTATATATATATACATACATACATTGCTGAAAAAATGTGTACAATCAAACTGACAGTTTGTACGGCTTTTCTACACAGCGTAGCTACGTGATCCAGCTTTTAATCTGTTGCCCTTAACGATCTGATAATAGAAGAGATCCATAATTCAGAGAAAGGCTAATTAGGAAGCACTGGCCTAGTCGGAAAAGTATTAATCCGACAGTGAATAGAAATATTGGTTTGTGGCTCTCTAATTTAATTGCTTAGAAAAGATTATTCATTCAGAGAAATCTGAAGATACAGACTCAACTAGCAAATACAAAAATTGGTCTATTACTCTTGCCATTTGGGAACAAACAGCTACAAAATTCAAAGTGAACATTAAATTCAAAACCAGTAGCACCAAAAGTAAACAGCTATCAAGATGGTTTTGAAGCATTACAGAAACAAAGGAGCAATGATATGTGTTCAAAAATAATATTGTTGAGAGAAAATTAATTAAAATTAGAAAAAAAATCCTCATAAAACTATACTTCCAAACAAAGTAGTAGAATGTAAAAGTATGTGCGCACGCCGATAGTTTTCAAATTATTAGCAGATTTTGCCAATTTGGGCACATTTGGACGTTTGTGGCCTCTAGATTTTATCAAGGCCTGTTTCTCAGTACATAGGAACTGTATCAAAAGTTTCCTTTACACAGGAATTTAAATTTTATTGTCAGGTTCCTCTTGCAGCAACTAGTTATTAAATTAAAATCTTTTCCTTAAGTAATTTGTAAGTCGACAGTATTTTTTTTTATTGGAGGTTTAACGACCACCGTGAGCAACTCAATGGGCTATAAGCAGTCGCCAGTCCCTAATTTATGGTCACTGGTTCCAGGGAAGGGAGGGAGCCAGTGCTGTAAGACAAACACAACATCCATGCCTCACTGAGATTCGAACCCGGACCCCGTTCGGACGAATGATCAGAGGCCATCGCTTAGACCACTGCGCCACTGGGGGCAGCACAGTAATTTTTGAACTAAGCTGTTGAAAATACTATTTATAATTTTTAAAGGTTCATTAATGGAACTGTTTTCTGGGTATAAAATGTTTCTTTTAATTCTCTTGTTTTTATGAGGTTCATAATCCAATATTTTGCCATAAAGGTCAATTTCACACACATATTCAATTGTATTTTGCCGTCATCGGAATTTGTAATGTCTTAATAATTATTTTTTTATTGTTTCTTTAAATTATCTTATATTGTCATCGTGATATGCGGGTTTGCAGCAAGTTTTGTTTCAATGATTGTGTTCACAGATACATTTTATTTTTATACAACTCTGCTTCCAACTTCTCCCACACCTGCATTCCTGAAATTTGAACAAACATTTAGTAAACTGTAACTGGAAAAGCAAAGCAACTGGCCACCTTGCCGGTGACAGGTTCAATAGCATTCCTCTGCTTCATAATTTGATAGGCACAACTCTGATATGTGGAAGGGGGAGATGGGCACATTTGAATGTAAGTGTGTACTCCCACAGTCTAACAAAATGTTGCATTGGATATTTGTATATATTCCATTTGGATACAGATACATTATGATTTCAGTAAGCTTAATTCACATCTGGTATAAAACGTGCATTTTCAAAAAAAAAAAAAAGTTTAATTTTTGCGTGCCTTACGTAGACTTTGAATTGTGACTGACAATACACTTCTTGGCCACAGGACTCTGTACAGGGTGGGTTTTGAATTTTTTTTCAACCTTGAAGCTTTCTGGATTTAATAAGTATCTCTCCAACAGCTTATTCCGTTTGTTACTCTACACACAATATATTTCTTGCAAAAAAACTGGCTGAATGAGCCCTAAGAAATGCTGATCTAATATATGATAACAGTAATATAGAGTATCCTTTATAACTAACATACCAATAAGCTGCGTTTGTAACAATGTTTGCTACACGGAAGCACATTTGAGTAATTAAGTATAAATTCAATACTCTCTAAACATTTGAAGAATTAGGATTTCTTTTACAACTAGCTGCATTTGTTATTTAAAAATCTAACCAAATATTCAGTAGCTCATAAAAATGAAAAGGTCTAAAATTTCGTTTCCTTGATATATATTTTTGTTACTCTTTCACGAAAATACAAAATTAAAAACGAATCAGCTGTGTTTAGATCCGAAAATCTAACGAATTCTTTACTACTCTCTTTACAACTCCTAGTTTAAAATGCAGTCGATGATATATATACCTGTTAAGAAAATACATGAATGTGTTCACGTGTTAAGCCTACCTCCACGTGTTACGAAACGAATACATGAATGTCTTCACGTGTTACGGGAATCTCCACGAGTTACGAAGCGAATATATGAATTGTGTTCGAAATCGAAGCCTATGAATTGAAACAGGAAAAGAACTTACCTTTTAAGAACGATAAAATCCATCGATTAGGCATGCAGCTCTGGACGATCGAGCTCAGCCTTGCCATAACTCACCGTCCGTAGTACAAGTGACGTAACAGCAGGTTAGAGAACGGCGCAGCCGCAGACCAGAAGCTGCTTTAAAACCAATGGAATAAAATCTTCTAGTCGTATAAGCAAAAAAAAAAGGAGGAATTCAATAATCTTTTTCAATTATACACAAGCTTACTGTTTTATCAACAGTATAATTTTGTTCTTTTTTGCCTGAATGTAATGTCACGCCAAAGATTAGCTGTGACCTTGCTAACATGACGAAAATGCAACGTTTAGCAAACGTAATGAATGTGACAAAATCGCAACGGTAACGGATGTAACATTTAACAAACGTTTATCAAACGTAGTCTTTGTACGGAAGACCAAATATCAACTTTTGCAACCGAAATGCGACGTCTTTTAAACGTCACGTGCTACTTGGGTGTGTGTGTGCTTTAACATAACGTTATTGCCGGAGACATTTGATTTTGGGAACTCTCGAACGCGTAAGCTAATAATAACCCAGTTATCTCATACGTATGTGGAAATTCATTCACATGTTTCCACCCCATCTCTGATAATTTATGACTATTAAACTTTTCAATTAATGTTTATGTATATATATATTAAAGGAATTCATTTAATTCACCGAGCTGTTTTATAATGTTTCATATAGAATTACTAAGACAAGGGCATGTCTTACAATCAGTATTGTGTATATTAAACTTAAAATCATAAATATAAACAATATGCATTTCAATAAAGTGTGTGCACACCCAGTATAGAATCGCAAATTAAATGTCTATTAAACACCTAACTAATTAAAGAATAAAATATTATTTTTGTAATGCCGAACTTTTTTTCTCCAATAAAGCAAAATGTCCGCTACCGATCATTATACCTGGTATGCATATTTCTACTCATTATGCGCAAAGTTATAGACTATATTGGATTTGTGCAAAAGTTCTACCCTTTTTTGGAACAGGTGCAAATTGCGATCGGAGTTGTTACGTCACACCACAGATGACTGCGAGTCAGAATTTTCTGCCAATAAAGCATGGAGTAGTAGAGCATATACAGGCACTAGATTTTCCAAGTCATTCTTAACGGAAATCACAGACGGTGTAACATGGAATACGATAAGGAGCACATTAGACCTAGTTTACCGTACAAGTTCGATAAAGGCAGTACTAGACCCGCGGAAACAACGGAACATGTCGCAACGGAACATTCCGAAACAACGGAACATGTCGCCGTTGTTTCGGAAATTCCAGGAAGGAGACAGAAGCTGTGAAGTACAGCCATGTTCTGGACGTCCACCCGGGGTTTCTGACGAGGATGTGGACCAAAACATAACAAATGAACCACATCCAACCTTTAATGAAATAGCGGAAACGTTGTCGGTACACAGAACAACAGTCAAAAGACGGATGCATGCGCTTGGGTTCATCACCAAGTTCGGTAACTCGGTCCAACACCAGCTTTCTGCGAAGCTACCAGAGGAGAGAATCCATACCTGTTGTTCTTTGGTTTCTCGTCCCAGAAATGAACCGTTTCTGGGACATATTGTAGCAGGTGATGAGACACGGAAACTGTTCCTTAATGTAAAACGTCCACGGACTGTGTGCCAAGTTGCGGAACCTGCTCCATCGACATCAAATGGAGTACTGCATCCCAAAAAAGTTTTCTTGAGTGTTTGGTGGATGTTCAGGAAATAATCCACTGGTACTTGTTGTCACCTAACCTAACATTAAATGTGGAACTCTACTGCTAACTGTTGGACAGATTACCAGAACAACTGACATCAAAGCGGCCAGCACTAGTCAATCGCAAAGGAGTGATCCTTCATCATGATAACGCCAGACCTCATGCTGGTTTAACAACTAGACAAAAATTACTGGACTTTGGTTGGGAAGTGTTACCTCAGACGGCGTATTCCCCTGACCTGGCACCTACGGAATACCACCTTTTTCGATCTTTACAGAATGTCTTCGCTCTCCAAACCTTCAATGATGTGGACTATGTGAAATCGGCATTATATGGTTTTTTAAATCTGAAACACAAAATGTTTTCCGGCGTGGGATTAACCCACTCATAAATGGCAAGAGGTCATTCAGAATGAGAGGAATTATATGAAATCTTAGGTACGTTATTTGTTGCTTTCTCCTCCTTTCTTTGTAGCCTACAAGAACGGTAGAATTTATGCACACACCCAATGCATTAATATAATATTTTCTGAAGAGGTTTCCACGCTTAATGTACTGTTCAGACATATTTTGACACCACTAAAGAATCCTCCTTTTCGGTAGGTATCTTTCTTAACTTTAGACAAATATTTAAATTAAGAGTTTTCTTTAGATTTGATGTATTATTTTATTTATGTTCTTGGTGATACTTTTAGAATTGAAATTTAATTCTCTGAGTAAGAAAACATAGACAATTCGAAGACTTTGCAGTTTGTTATTTGTAAAATAATTTACATTAAAAATAATTTTCGATTCTTTCTAAGTGTGTTTCTTGGGTGTCGGAATTTCAGAGCGCTATTGATTAGGCTTACACTATAACACGTGCTGCAAACTGTGCGAGCCAACATGCTTGTTTTTATTCACTTATCCCTTAGCCAATTGGCCATCGCCATTTCAGGGAAGCCCAATGAGATAACGAATAGAGGTACCCCGGATTCTTTCGAGACATTAGTTTTTCCACACATGTAGACGCACCGAACTGTCATGGGTAAACACATTTGTGAATAATTCGTTTACTGTTGTGGGAAGAAAACACTCGTTTTCCTTTTAACAGATGAGTAGGTATGAATACCGAACTTTGAAACTTTAATGCCAAGTCGACAAAATGCTTTACATATCCCTTTAGGTTTGTATGAGATCTGAGGTACAACCACATAGTTTTTTAATGAACAATTGCTGTCTCAACCATGAACATAAGATTCATTATTTGCAGCTATGATATATATGAACCTAAATGTTCACCAGAAATTTATTTAAGACATAATTTTTATTCCTAAAAAATGAAAGTAATTACTGAATTATTTGTTAATTTGAAAGTTTGTTCATCTTTTTTGAAAAGGCGTGATCCACCATTGTTTCAAACTCTCCCTTGGCTTGCTCTGCTATATTTCGGAAATTGGTGATACTGAACATTTGATTTCACACCGGACGACATGAAAAATTGGAGGCGTTCCGGGCAACAACAATTTCTTTCAAGCGGAAATTGACTCCTTAAATATCTTATTCTTCGATGCATTGAGATCAACATTTATCAATTTCGTTGCTGTTAGTCAATGTGCTTAGGTTCATCATAAACTTCTGGGAAACTCGAATCAAACGTTGTAACAGGAAAGACAGTTTCCTTTGTCTATCTATGATCACATTCGGCAAGGGGCGTAGTAGAAATGTATTTAGTTTCATGTTAAGAGGGTCCTATCTCTGAAGTAACAAGATTTTGTTTTTATCTTTCTTGCCAGACTTATTCCTTCACTCAATATAAAATAGAGAAGGTGTAATAGTTTTCTATGAGAATTGGGTTTAATGATGATTACGTCAATATAATCATCATTTATTAACAGATGATCCTTTCACCATCAAACTCATGATTATAAAGGGTTGCGTCAGAAGACCTCACACGTTCACAAATTGTGGTACACTGTGCGGAACAGTACATATTTTTATAATTGAATGCTGTTACAAAGCTTTTAAAACTGATAGATATGTCAGAGTAGTGCATGAGGAGAAAACAAAATAATCTGAACACTTATTCGCATTCTTTAAAGAGAGCTGTTAAACAGGATACAAAGATTATTGTAGCTGAGACTATCACCCAGCGCAATAGAAAACAGAAAGGTAATAAAAATTATCACATATATCCCAGGGGAACACAACTTTTGCTGCCTAAGATGTTAGGCTCTTTTTGGGGTATTTTGGGGTCAGAGATTCCGAAAATGGCATTAGGGTTTGTCCATCAGATCTGCTTCTCATGATATGACATATGCAGATAAATCCCAAGAAGCCTAGAACAAGAACAACAACACACAAGTTTCATCATTGAGACATGCTGCTGTGTTAGCTATTAAGCTTACCTTAGAGACCGGTACTAACTTTTTAACATAATAAACACCATTCGAGAAGATGCACTTTTTATTTAGAACAGCAACAATCGTTCATCTTTATCATCTGTACTCCGCCATTACCATACAACACACACTTGTTGCCATAACCACAATGTCTCTCGTAAATCTCGATTATGTTACATGCTGGACCAGCGGTTCTGGGATTTCATGCGATGCGATATTCCTAGCATTCGCCGTGGAAGCTCAAACAGTTGTTTACCATCAAATGCGTATCCCATCGTTCACGGTACCATTCTTTCATGGCCGTGTTTTCCTGGTAAAATCGCTCCACTTGTTCATCGCTGATATCAAAAAGACAATGTGGAAATCCATCCAAATGTCTGTAGATGTAAAGCAGTTTCAAGCTCATATTACGAAAAAGTGTACAGACCGCAGTGAGCATATACTCCAGGAGTTTACAGTAGTTAACGGCCTTATGATTCCCAAGAATATTCTGTACAACCATACAAAACGACGACCACGCTCATGCCTCAATATTGTCCACTGATTCTTGGAAACGCTGTTTTTTCATGTGCTCCCCGATTTGTGGTCAATCGAATATACCCGCTTATATTTTCTCCCCGCTCAACTCTGGAAATTTTCTACATATGTAGCCGAAACACATTCAGTCTCTGTAAAGTGACTTTAAAAATTGTTTCGTTGAACCAGGTTTGTTGTGCAATGGTGACAATAAAATATTTTCTCTCTCTACCAAAGGTTCTGTGATGATAGTTTTCTCTCCCACCTATCATGTTTTCTCTCACAGGCCACTGTCTTCTCACCAAGTGTTGATCTTTAGCTGTACTGTCCAACACACATACAAAGCACGGGTACTTGGTGTACCCGCTTGCTGCCTTAGGAGAAAATTCACCATCTTCAAATCCACACAGATGACACATTGGTGACGTGCAATGCTATTTTCTCTATGACTATGGCTATTCTCGCCCAATCTTTCCGCACAGCTACTGAGTGACCGATTGGGATTTATCTGTATCTGTTCCCGTTATGTAGAAGTACACATTTTAGGCTGCGTTCGGGGCTATCTATGAATAACCGTTATTCACTGGGTGGGTATCCTCGTACGCCCAATTTTATCAGCAATCCTGGCACATTACTGCAAAGAACGAATTTCTTTTTCTGTGAAGAATGGCAGAAGCTCTTTTCCTTTGTTGCGATACACACTGCAATTTTTGTTCTCAGTAACTGTACATTTTTTATACTAGCCTGGAAGCTAAGAAATCAGCCCCCTTCTTTGGAAAACTTAGGTCCCTTATAAGGTCGTTTAATTCCGTTTGATTGAAACCTGATGCTGCTGATGAAGGTTCTGGGAAATCACTATCATGTTGCTCAGCATAGCTTTATTTCTCACCATCCAATTCATCCGACACTTCGGATAACTCTGGAAGCCTACTACATGTTGGAACAGGTATCTCTTCTGAATGTGGAACGGGGCGTCCAACGGAGGCTAGATCAGGGTACATCCACGTACTCCAGTTCTTCCCCCTGACGCCCTTTAAATTCACCAGACGAAAGTAACAGTCATCACTGGGGTTGACCAGTTCGTGCTATACCATTCGTATACCAAATTGCATGCACTTCCTTTTTCCATTCGTCCACTGTCGCAGATACTCTGTACACATTTTATGCACGACATACGGTGCCAAAGGCTCATCTTGGTCCAGGAGTTTTACTGTGAAGTAGGCAAAATAAGATAATTACACAAAGACCGTTATAGTTTGTCTTTGTTGAGCAAACGTGTATTCTCCGCAAATGTAACAAAGAACATCCGGATGATTAACACATTTTCTTCCTGATGAACCCATGACAACGCCTGAAACAGAAATAAAACACGGCTGAACATGTACCGTGCACACGCAAACACGGACAGCAACTGAAAATTCAAAGACATGTATACGAACAGGTAACAAATGTTGCCGGGAATATAACCAACACTAGGAAATAACGCTAAAAATATCTCAAAAACCAGAGCTGCTACAGCAAAAAGGACACCATTTACGTTATCAGGTCCAAAATTCCCTACACCGCGAAAACATTTTTTTTACAGTTAACAGCGTGGCGGGAAAATAACGTAATACTCGGTAATAACGACAACAATATCTAAAAAACTAGAGGTGCTAGATCAAACAGGATACTATTTCAGGAATCAGTTGCACAAAAATACAAAGAATCAGTTCGAAAATTCCAGATACCACGAAAAATTCATTTTGCCTAGGTGTTATGTTTTATAAGTCTGTTATCTTTTGCTACTATATATTTGTTGGCCGGTGATCAAAATGAATTAACTTGTTAATAACATATTGGCTTCATTTCTTTAGAAATCGCCTAAGGAATTACACTGCACGTAAAAAAACATAAACTCTCACTTCCTTTCTAAAATGTTAAGTCGTTTAGCAAGAGAATGGAAAGGATGTACATCAATTATCAATATTTGTGCAACATATGGGATTATTCATAAACTTTTCTTCCACTATAAATAAAAATTATATCATATTTTTCTGTAATCGTATTGTATTTGTGCGAGTGCTGGAGATGGTATATCTCATTTCTTTTCATCGCGTAACGACGAATTTCCGTGGGTCTTGTCAACATCCAAATGGGTGGCAGAATAGTGAAATGTAGGGAAGGGCGAAGAGTAATTTTAGTCTTCATTCTGAATGTTATTTCTTTTATCGCAGCTATTACTTCATTCCCTAGAATTTTTTTATGAAGAACTTGTAGGATCGAAAAGTTATTAATTTATTTCTAAAACAATTCTCTATATATACTTCCGTTTTTTCCTTCACAAACGTGTTCTGTTAGTTCTAAAGAAAAATAAAGAAAGCAAAAAAATTAATACAAAGTTGGCGTGGACCAGGATCATCAAATAGAAGTCACCGCTTTTTCCACTTTTCTAAGTGAGTCACGGAAAAACAATTTCTCATCGGCCGCCAAGGGAATCGAACCCAGGGTATTCCAGTTATTCCCCGGATATGCTTCCACTGCACCACAGCGGCCTCGAAATTATCCCGACTCACAAACGACAAACTGCCATACCACATGACAGGTTGCTTCTTAGGAGCCTATAAAAACGTCGAAAGGTCGATTACTTCTATTCGATGTTCCTGGTCCACGTCAACTGTGTATTTATCATTCATTCGCCTTCTAGCTCTTCGTTCACTTGCTGCTGTTCATCTTTGGTGAATCCCTAGCATTTTGCGGGGCTCCAAAGAAGCAACCTGCTATGTGGTTTGGCAGTTTGTCGTTTGTGAGTCTGGAGAATTTTGAGGCTGCTGTGGTGCAGTGGAAGCATATCCGGCACGTAACTGGAGGACCCTAGATTTGGTTCTCGGTGGCGACCGATGAGAATTTTTCCGTGACTCACTTATAAACGTGGAAAGAACTATAACTTCCATTTGAAGCAAAAATATGTCATTCTTATTCACATAAAGCCTAAACCTTCCGTTCTCTCTCCTTTGCTTTCCTGTGGCAGGTATTCTTTGTTGATCTATAATGCGAAGTGGAGTTTGCATCATGCTGATTCATTTCATTAGGGCAACTAATCAGAAGCAAAGAATCGGAAACGTTGTAGAACTTCCGTTCTTAACACATAACCATGTAATCTTTAATTATTATTCCCTTCAGAACGTTTTTTACTTACGATGTTTCCTATCAGTGTATCTGTTTCCGTTTTTTTCCTGTTTTCATCTCCTCCAACAGACTCACACAGTTTCAGCTAGCCGGGCACTAAAACATTTGAGGTTTTTGTTGCTTCGTTAAAGGCTTTTCTTGGCATTTAAAGTATCACAATTATTACAATGCTCATTGGATGGTTTTCATGAAAATTCAGAAACAAGGCTTTTTTCCAAGCTGTTGGCTTAATGTTTGCGGCACACAGTAGAGAAAAAGTGTGAAAACTTGTATGTAATGCAGTGTATAACGTAGTAAATTTCTCCGTCATTTTTGTCCACGTCGGGGCTCGAACCCGGATCCCCTCATTCCGGAATAAGTCGCTCTACCAATTGAGCTACGCGGACGTTCTTTCTGACTGCTATCTGCCTTTATGTAGTGTGCGTCGTGCTGGCAGGTACGTCACATCTGCCCCCCCCCGAAAGTTGGGCCGAGGGCATGACCCACGGTCCAGCCATGACCATGAATCGTTGCAGGCAGCCATCCGCTGCAGAACGTGCACTTGAGAACTCCCAGTCAATCTGATGTGTGGAATGCAACGTCACTCACATTTATTTTTCGAAGCGCTGAAGAAGGGATTCTCTTATTTTTCCTATCTCGCTGTGTGGAAAGAACTTCACACCATTGCGAGATTAGAACGGGCGGGAATAATTGAGCTACGCGGACGTTCGTTCTGACTGCTATCTGCATTTATGTCGTGCGCGTCCAGCTGTCAGGTACGTCACATCTCCCCCCCCGAAAGAGGGCCGCGGGCATGGGCCGCGGGCATGGGCCACGGGTCAGCCGTGACCATGAGTCGTTGCAGGCAGCCATCCGCTGTAGAACGTGCACCGGAGAACTCCCAGTCAATCTGGTGTGTGGAATGCAACGTCACACACATTTATTTTTCGAAGCGCTGGAGAAGGTTTTCTCTTATTTTTCCTATCTCACGGTGTTTAAAGAACATCACACTACTGCGAGATTTTGAACGGGCGGGACCAATTGAGCTACGCGGACGTTTGTTCTGACTGCTATCTGCCTCTATGTCGTGTGCGTCCTACTTCCAGGTACGTCAAAATTGGTTCCAAACTTTTTCGATTCTCGGCGCCCTTGCTGAATCCAGGTTTTTCCAAGGCACCCTGTGTCAAATTCTAACAAGTACACTTAGGTACAAATAAATAAAGCACATATTGAAGATCACAAAAGATACGGAATTGAAAAAATTTAACTAAATATAATTTGTGGGATGGATGACCCTGTTGATCAACGCACATTTTCTCAAATCTTGTAATCAAACTGGACACAGCCACCCTCATTTCCTTCTCCACATTGATATTCGTGCGATACTTAGCTTTGATCACAGCGACGCCCGAAAACCCAGCTTCGCAATAATAAGAAGTCGCAAATGGAATTAAAATTTTCTCAGCTTTAATACTCAGAAGGCGGCAATGATGGTTGCTATGCAACGTCCTGATGCAATCAGACTGGAGATATAGCGCAAGAAATGCTTCAAGCATTGGTGACCCTGAATCCACTGAAATAAATGCGACGACAGAACAACATGTATTTACTCCCGAACTTAAAAAATACGTAAAAAATCCGGATATAAATACTCGTTGATCTTATAAATGCTTACTCTTAAAAGTGATCACTATAGTGCAAGGAATTAGTTCTAAATCTAAATTAGAAATCAATGAATTACTGCAATCGGCGAATTCCATTGACAATTTATGTAAATAAGTATTGCCTCAAAACAAATGAGAATGTTTTTTTAAAACATATGTTTACCTCAATTGTCAAGGAAGTTGCCATCTATTGCGAAATCCTGTTCATTGCATCGACTACAAGTGTTCCAACCAGTTGTCTCCACGTTCCCGTCAATCTTTGAATGTCTTCCGGAATTCTACTTCTGAAATGCTGGTGCTAAGCACCCTTGCGCAGCTGTAATAAGTTATTGATAAGTCTTAAATTGTCGTCCCGTAATGTCTTTTTTTAAATGGAAAACAACCAAAAGACATGTGGTAACCAGTCTGCACTATATGCAGGTTAGAGCATCAACTTAACTTTTTCATTTTCTCTAAATCAGAAATTAGAGAACTGTTCTGGTGCGACCTAGCATTGGGTCGCACATGAAAAGAAATAAGGAATTCAAGTTGGTGATTTTGAAATGTGAACCATATATTCGATATCATTAATTCTTAGATGTGGGTCTTCCAGTATAATAACGCCCATTGTGTTGATGTTTACGTCTCTAACACTCTTTGAAGAACTTCCATAGCGCGCGTTAAAATCGACTTTTATAAGACGGGAAGTCTCTTCGACACATTTCTTAAGTCAATTGCAAAATTTAATGGATAATTTTTAATCCTCTTTCACATTCACTTTTTCGAAAATTCATAGCGCTTAAACATTTGTTAAGGATTCACGAACTAACGCTCATTAAACTGCGCACTAAAAAGGACGCATGTGTGATAAAGAGGTGTGGTCCATTGCTGTGGTTACTACGACGATTACCATTTTTTGACACTAGTGCCAAGGTCGAATGAAGTGTTGAACATTTTTGTATAAAAATATTCAAAGTTGTTTTGGTGCAATCTAAGTAAATAGTGATTTTTGCTTTCACTACAGAAAAATGGTTTTAACAAATGTATCTGCTTTTAAACTGAAGCATTTTTTTATATTCTAGAAACGCGACAAAGGCCCAACCGATGGAGTTGCTCACAAGAGAGTGCAGTGCTGATGGTCCGATAACTCGACGGAATTTCCTAGTGAATAATACCTTCCATGTTCAACCATACAAACGTTAGAACCTTCGCATGATGAAGGTTGTTTCGGACGTAATGTGGGCGTCTCATGTGGGTTTAATCATTCCCTCGGATGCCTGAAATTCACGAACAGGCCTCACTTTTGATCTTCAGTAAAAACACGTGATAGAATGTATTTGTGTTGCTGAGAACATTCGCGAAAAAGGGCGAGCAAGGAACGGCATATCGCAACAAGCTGATCCCTGTTGTCTTCGGTGAGAGTGTAAGGCACCCAAGACCCCAATTTCTGGACCTTGTCCTTACGTTCCAGGTGTCGCATCACTGTGGCCTGATCAAGTCCATCCCTGTGCCTAGTTAGAGTGTGGTTTGACACGGTTCTAAGTTGATGAAATGGTTCAAACTATCATCATCGAAGTGAGATGGATAACGTGAGGGTGGAGGGTTGTTGAGTTAAAAATTGCCACCTTGAAGCCGTTCGAATCCTTTGCAGGCTGTTCTTTTGCAAAGTCAATAGAGCTCTTGATTGGGCGAGGATGAATGTTGCGGTGATAAAAACGATAACGATAAATGATATAAACGATAAAAACAATGTATAATATAAACAATAAATTATAAAACGATAACATTATGAACGATCGTTTAAACGGCTGATATTTTTCATGGACACGGCATCATACTTAACCAGCCGTCTACAAACCCTCCATTGATACCTTATCTTTCTTTAAGTTCCATTTTAGCCTTGTGTACTTTGACTGAAAATTAATAGCTTTGTAAAGGGAAAATTCAACTCTTTTTACTTACTCATTCCATTATCCAAACGTTTGGTAACACATAATTTCGAATCTCCGCGTGCTCCCCACCTTTGTCGTTTTTGAAGTGAAAAAGTATCTCACAGTGCAAATAAAGCTAAAAGGTAAGCTAATGCAGTCTCAAGAGCTGCACCAACGGACCGGAAAAAAATTATATTCCTACTGCAATAAAAGGGATTTCTAGTATAGTTTTATTAATTATAAGAGGAAGGTGATTTTTTTGTATTTTTTATTTTAAGGAAAGTAAAGTTATAATTTTCGACATATCGTCATTTTAAGGTGTCATATCGTGTTGATTTCGAGAAAAAAAAACAAGAAATGTCCGTTGTGGACATTGATTTACTAAAAATTTAAAAATGCTTTTCTCCTAAAATTCCTGAAATCAGTGATTCAAACTATACAGATATCTGTACATTGAGAGGTCTACTTGTGCCAAAAATATCGTTAGAGCTGCTGATGAGAATTTAGGTAACACCTTCCGATTTAAAATGCAGCGATATGCATGCATGTCCTATTTCTCTTTCTCCGGATGCATCTATACTGACTTAAATTTTAGCTGAAAGTTTACTAGTCGTTCATATTTTGTTGCGTTATTTCCTTTACTTCAATTTATGTGTGAATCATCATGCGACATTCTAAGTGTTTTTACATTGCGCCGACAGTTATTCGCATTCTTAAAAGTACTTTTAGACTTTCATTCGGTCATGCTATCGTTCGAGGTTCTAGTCGCATAAACCAAATAAATGAAATAAAAAAAGTACGAAAAATATTTCCATGGCACAATTTTAGGGACCTACTGGAGTATATATCACAGATATTCGGACTGCTGACATTCGGTCACAGCTGAAGACTGTAACTTAAAGAATGATGGCTCTAGAACAAATACTTCTGCCCGGTAACTCAATGAAGAGATCGATAATAATCTAACTCTAAATCGATTAAATCCCCTTGTGTCGCGTAACAAATTTTGTGGTATTTTTTTGGCTATTCTGCAAGAATAAATCTGGAAATCGCTAACCGTTGTGATTAACAGATTTAGTACTATTACATTAATTCATTGAATTCGTAACTTATTTGAAGATATCCCGGATAATTTAAGAGAAAGTTGTGATTTATTCCGCAAATTATGGGTTGAAAGATTTTTACTCTTATTTTTAGTAAACAACTATGTGATAGCAATCTCTGTAACAAGTTCTTCTGTATGTAAGTATAACCTTACAATAGAAAAAAATAACAAATAAATAAATGGTAAATTCGTCTGTTATGTAGCGCAATTCTTCGTGTAGGGTTATGATGTTATCCTACGTCAAATTCGAGCTCTAATTTAAAGTCTGTAAATTGCGTTTCTAGTGTATTCATTTTCTGTCCGAAGGAGTGAGAGCAGAACAACTCTTACAGTAGCTATTCATAAGAATAACGCTTGATGCTATCACACGGGTGTCAATATAGAAAAGGTACATTTTCCCAGAAAACAAAAAAACCTCCTGCAAACCTAATTGTGCTCGTATGTTATCGTATATAAACACTGTTGATATTGAAGAAGAGAAAGCGACATTATGTAGCACACTCATGATGTTACTCTACTACAAATTCCGTAGATAATAATGGCCTTTCACCTCTAATTTAAACTGTCTAATTTTCCTACCCAGTATGTCAAGTTGCATTTGTTGTTCAACGGAGTGAGAGCTTAACAGGTGTTGCAGCTGCTATTCTTAATCGTAAAGCTTGATGTTTCAAACGGAAATGTCAACAGAGAAAAAATATGCTGACCTCCAAGGAGGGAATGTTATATTCAGGCTTCTTTGAAACATAAATTTATTAATGATATCTAAATATAACATATGCTTCCTTTTCAGGAAACGTAGCTTTTTCCCACAAATGTTGCATCAATTGTACTTTAAATTCAATTTCGTTTCAAGATAAGTTTAACTTTAAGCTTCACCGAATAATGTTCCATCCAAATATCCCTTTGTCCAAGCACATTCACAATTATTCTTTAAGTTCCACCACACCTCAGGGCAAACGGAAAGGCTACTGCCGACGAAAGTAAAGAGTAATGTGTACTAGCAGTAGCACGTTGTATTGGGAGATAAACTTCTTCACGGGAGTCCTTGTCAAGGCAAAAGCAGGTACCATTTGTAAATACAGTCTGTATATTCGCGGAAGTATTAGTTTGCTAAATTTCATATGTTACAAAATAATTTCGAGAGAAATTTGTCTTTGGTTTCCTCGAGGCTAGATGAAACATCCGAACGCTTTAAATAAAATTTATCCTTAAAATTAAAAGAAAAACTTAATCTCAAAGAAAAACAAAAACAAAAAAGAAAAATGTTATTTTTTCTGTGAAAACAGTAACGACTGTATAAGATGCATGAATCAGTTATGTTGCCTCAATGATTCAATTTGAATCTTCTCTGGGAACTTAATAACTCCTGCAGAAGGCCTGGCTAAGATTTATCCTTCAGCCTCTGGGGGTGCTCCCTGCTGAGAGTCTCAATTCATTTCAATAGGCGCCATATGGAGCAACAACTTGTCTGTTAATGAAAGATGAACATCTTAAAGCATGTGCGCATTTCCGAAGAAGATGACTCTTCTATCAGCTACTTCGGTCCTCTCAGATGACTTTAACATTTAAGTACCGTTCTCTGCCACAGACAACGGAGTTGCCATTTACATATTGGAATTGTCTGCAAATTATGAGTAGCAACACATGTAAAAAGTGTTCCTAGGAGAAAAGGTATACGTCGCTCCTGTGGCGCAGTAATCTAAGCACTGGCTTGTGATCGTTCTTCCGAGTTTTGTATTGGTTCGAATCCCGGTGAGGCATGGATGGTGTGTTAGTCTTACGTCCCTAGTTCTGTCCTTTCCCCAGAATCAGTGGACATAAATTATGGACGGGTGAATGCTAATAGCCCAATTACTTGCTCACGGGGATTGTTAAAGGCCCAATCAAATAAAAAAGAAAGCAAGTTGCGTGTACAAAAAAATAAACATCCAAGAAATAGTTGGAAGGAACATAACTCATTTTGATTTCGCAGTTGGCTAAAATGTACTGAGATCGTCGGCCAGTTTTTACCTGCTTCCAAAGGGTGTGGAACTATGGTGAATAATAGCGGGCCTGTTGGTAGTAATATTAATATATAATGAGATGGGAACCATAACCCCAATAAGAAATAGTCTTTGCTGTCTCTCTCTATATTTCTGCGGAACAAATTTCCAAATGTACAGTTTATTTTGAAAATTTGAAATACAGAATCTATTTTCAGAAAATTAGAAAATGGTTACTATACAACAACATTGAAGAGAAATTAGAAGGCATATAAAATGTGCTTGATGAGAATTTGGATGAGACAATTTAATTATCTATGGAGATTTGCCATTATGTTTTAAAAGGAAAGAGTATATTCATTGCACGCTTCCTGTACTTAGTTTTCGATAAATATCCCATGGATGAGGAAAATGAGAAGATTTGATTATGTCATGATGAAGGTAAAGACCCTTGAAATATAGGTGGGACGGATACATCGCTGTACGAAATGATCAGCGTAGGAAAACTTTAATACTTGAGTCAGTTCTAAGGAACCACGCAATAATGAAAGGAAACCATTCTGTTGGTGATGAATGAAATTCGAAATCATGGGATTGACATGGAGGAAATTGTCTCTAAAGAGAGACTCGTGGTATATACTTAGGAACATCTTCAGCTAGCAGAGGACTAAGTATGGTGGTTAATTAGGATGGCGATGATGGTTGAGGATTACATATGATCGTCATTTTAGGTATAAAGCTGAAACAAAATTAGAAATATTGAAGTCTTGATAATAAGTGGAATAATCAAGGTTAGCGCCTTGTATTTATATAGAGCAAAACAGAAAATGTCGTTAATAATACGAACATTATTACAGGTTCCCATAGTATTGTTCGTATTATTAACAACAAAGTAACAGTAACGGCTATGGGTTCCCTATCAGCGGTAGCATTATACCGAAAAATGTGGGGAAATTAAACATTTACAATACTTCGTTTCAGCGACATAATTTTATGACACAGCTTGTATGAAGAATATTTAATCATTTCCAAACTAGCAGGGAAAGCAAATAATAAGGTTTCCTAATCATAAAATCAAGTATATCACAATCTACCTATGTTTGTGGTAAATGGAAGTCTAAGCAGATCGGATGCGATAAGAGTGAGAGAAAAAGCTCAGCTTACAGCATAAGACTCAGTTATTGAAAATTTCAGCAGCTAACGATACAAAATGTCACAGACTAAATAATCTTTGTAAATTATTTAATAATGAATTCTGCATTAATAACTGAAAATTCATTTTTTCTTGAAAAAGAGCATAGTCGGGTTTTAATAATTACAATACATTCAGTCTGGTAGTATTGCTATAATTAATACAGTAAAGTATCTAAGAAATAATTCATTTCCTAGAGCTCTCTGAGCTCTCTGTTTAACAGCAATTACATATCCTTTATAGATTTATCTTAAATGCGATTACAGCATCAATTTATTTCGGTGATGAGAAATAGAAACACAAGGAGCATGTCTACCACATTTACTAAGTAATATGAAAGTTAATAAAGGTGGAATTCCAAAGACTAAAGACTGCAAATCTTTGGCATACCAGGATCTCTTTTATTAACTATAATTATGTACCGAAAATGCAAATTGCAAAATTGATATATCTGTATCTAATAAAGTAACCCATAGCACTTTTCTGTAAGCGGAAAAAAATTGACCGTATGAAACAAAATTATGTTTTTAATAAAATCACTCAATACCATGAAATTAATCTTTAACAAAAAAAATTATCGGGAGGTTTAGAAGCCAACTGTTGTATGGCTTGAAGGATGAAATTTTCTTTAGGAGTAGGCAGATCGCCTTGTAAATAGTTTCATAGGGGAAAGATGAAGTAATAGAGTTTGAGGATTATGTCACAGATGGAAAATGCTCCTTCATTGTGGTTAAGTAAAAAGCACCTTTAGTTGTTAAAATTTGGAAAACATGGCTGTGCGTGGAGAAGGTGAGAGGGAAATTAACGAGGTGGCCGAAGAAGACTGGAGGTCTCATGGAGGTTGTTAGTTCCTGAGACTTGGTAATTCCTAGGTTGCAGGTGGTGTACTAGATAGGGGATTAATAGAGAAGACTGAGGAATCGGGAATAAATGCTAGGGGATCGAAAGTCAGCATCATACCAAATCGTGAATTATCATTGGTTCGTGGGCAAGAGGCAGAATGCCAACTCCAGAAACCAGACTTAGTTTTGCTCGTTATTGGTTTCCGTGATCGCTGGAATTATAAGACAGCAAAAATAAAAAAAAATACAGATAGGAAGTTCGGGTAAGGAGAATTACATGCTGGGTTTACCATTTGTTCGAAATCGCGTATTTATGGTTACATGGCTCTTCTATACTTTTTAAGGGTCAAACAAGGTCATATGTGCAATTTCTGCAAGGGATAGTTTATAAGTAAAAACATATGGAATAGTCATTTCAGTAGCACAATTTCGGTGATCGTAAGGATTAGCCAGAAGCATTTTAAAAGAAGGAAGAAATACAATTTCGGTGACCACAAGGATCTGTCAAAAGAATCTAAAAGAAGGATTTGTAATTTGCTTGAAAAATCTAGATATAATAAAAATTCAATTTTGACTATACATTCATTTTTCCAACAAATTGTTGATAAATGAGACTCTGCCAAAGATAAATTATGGGGGTCGTTGATTCTTTTTCGCTGTTTTGTTTTTCTTCTTTGGGAGTCATGGAAGCATGTTGAGCATATGTTTAGATCGTTTATATCGCATAATAATATCATTGGAGTAATCGCTAATAAATTTCAGCGTTGGGTTTGGGTGCGTGTCAAGCTGGTTGTAGAATTTTTCTGCTAGAGTTCCAATTATCTGTTTCAGAATCGGGAGCTTATATTTTTCTCTAATGTAACGGTTTGTTTGACTGTGGTGTGCGGAATTAAGCTGTTTTAGCATTCGATTTTGGAAGGAATAAAGTTTCTTGTGATGGGATTCGGCACTAATGACCCAAATCAAGGATCCATATAGTAGTAGCGGAAAGAAGCACATTTTCCAGATAAAAATTTTATTTTTAACAGATAATTTGGAGTTTTTGTACATAATAGGTCGTAGTATGATTTTAAGAGTAATCGCTTTATTTATGGCTTGTTTGATATGAGGACCCCAAAATAGTCGTTTGTCGAACTGGATTCCAAGATATTTTACTTTGTTTGTCCATTCGACCGGGGTTTCGTTGACGATGATGGGGGATGGATTTAAGAATTTGCTGCGGGTAAAAATAATCGCTTCCATTTTCGTAGCGTTAATCGCAATTTTCCATCGTGCATAGTAAATATCGAGCATATGAATATATTTTGGTAGTTTCTTTGCGATTACTGAGACATTTCGTGAGGTGCATAGAATTGCCGTATCATCGGCGTATAATGCAAGTTTGATGCCAATTTGTTGAGGGATATCCGCTGTAATAATTAAGTAGAGGGTGGGACCAAGTTCTAATCACTGGTGTACTCTTGCACAAATTTTTCTTTCGGTGGATTTTGTTGACCTCAGCTTCACAGAAAATCGTCGGTTTGCAAGGAGATACGCTATTATCGTGATGATCCAACTTCGAAATTTAAATTTGATCATTTTGTAGATGAGACCGGCTGTGTAGACTTTATCGAGAGCTTTCTCTACATCGAGAAAAATCGCACCAACATATTTGTTGAGATCGAAAGCTTGGTGTGCTATTTCTGAGACCCTAGATATTTGGTGATTCGTGGAGTGTGCAGGGACGAAACCAAATTGACTGTACGGAATAATTTGGTTTTCTAGATCGTAGGTTTGGATGTACTTCAATAGTATGCTTTCCGTAATTTTACTGAGGCTAGGAAGGAGTGAAATCGGTCTGTGATTTTTTTGAGAGTGTTGGATCGGTTCCAGCTTTGGGAATAAGGATAATATCAGCTGTCTTCCAGCTGTCTGGGAAATAGTGTAGTTTAAGAGCTGTATTTATAATGTTCGTGAGGATTTCAATATATTGAATAGGGAGCATTTTAATAACCTTGTTCGTGATACCATCTCTCCTCGGAGCTTTATTTGGTTTCAATTTACGAATAATATTTGTAATTTCAGCCACAGTGACCTCGGGTACTTCTGCGGGAAATTTGGTTTTGATGTTCGTGGGTGAAGCAAGATGACACGTCGTGTTCGGACCGCAGGGAGATCTGTCGTTTCTCATATAATAGTTTTTAATTGCTTCGTGTATCATATCGTCATGATCTTTCTTGGAATTAAATTTATTTAACGTGAATTGGTTCGCAAGGCCGTCGGTAAAGACTTCACATTGGTCTTCATCGGTGTATGCAATTTTGTTATCTGGAGCTCTCATAGGAGGGACGGTCTTGTAGGGGTTATTAATATTTCGTGTAATGTCTCATACGTTTCTGGTCGTGGCAGACTTTTCTCCAATTTTGCTGAGCTTTCGTTAATGAATATGGTTATAGTGGTTTCTTGTGTAGTGTCTGATTTTTCGATTTAGGAAAATATAGTGATTTATGTCCTCTAAATTGTTCGTGCGAATCCAGATACGTTGTGCTCGATTTCTTTCAGTGATTTTTCGTTTAATCCAGTTTGGGAGTTCGTAGGGATTTGTAATAGGTTTCTTGGTAAATTTGGATTCCTTAATTATGTCGTTGATGTGATCTTGTAATTTTTCAATTTACTGGTCGATGTCAGATCTTGATTCACATCGCGTGATTTCCGGGTTGGCATTTCTTTAAGATGCATCGGCAAGTGTTCCCAATTTGTAATCCACCGAGGTGGGTTGGTTCGTGTTCTATAGTAAATGCACATAACGACAGGAAGATGATCGGAGTTAAGTTTATGGATCGTGTTTATTTCGTACGGGGCGTTGAAATATTTTAAAAGTGCAAAATCTAGGGTATTACTTGCATCTTTCGATCTTATAAATGTTGGAGCGGGTGGAATAAATTAAATTTCGGGGATACCGAAATATATGGGCCGTTCGAAGTTGTAGGAGCTGGCAAAACGAGTGATGTAGCGTTTGGTAAAGTGTCGTCCTATGGTGTTTTCTCTTTTTTTTGCTAAAGCATGCGCTAAAGCTTTCGTTCTGTCCGCCTCGCGGTTTAGAGAGTGGGTGGAAGACCTGCTTTCCGAATTATTCGGGAATATCTTATAAATGAATAATTCGGTAGCAGCATCGACCAGGGGTTCATGTTTCATGAACTCCTATTCTTGCCATTTTCGCTGTTGCTGGGCTTACCATCTACTCTGTTAATCTTACTATGTCCTTCCGAGATGTTGAGGCAGAAGTCAGACAGCAGCAGGAAAATAGGGAAGACCCTTAAAAATAGAACATAAATGCACTAGAAAATATTATTAGTAGTTAGCGCAGACCCAGCAGCAGCGAAGCCCTCAAAGTTTGAGATTTCCCAAGCGGTGAACAAAACACGTCTGATCACCTCGAAGGAAAAATGCAAACTGCCCTTAATTACTTTACTGTGCATATAATTCCTATATTTGGACGCAAATTTGATACCGGCATGCACGATTCCTCAGTAACGCTCGAAACTCACGAGCACTCACTGAAAAGAACTATTAACACGATTCGTAAATACAAAAAGAGTAGAGACCGGTTAATTGGGCTATTGGTTAAACGAAGCAGCAGTTTAATTTGGAAACTTCTGGAATGATATCCCAAATAATCGGTTTGAGAAAAACTTCGCATAATATGGGCAACCACTGAATTGCACTAAAATGTTTTAGACCCGTTGTGTCCCAATTATCCAGATAACGCTGAAAAAATATGATGCCTCGCAATAAAGATTACAAAGTGATGATCTAACATTTTACCTTAATTGTGTCCCGGAAATCTCCATTATTCTTCATATACTGCAGAGTCAAAATTATTTGCGAAACTAGCGATATGAATCAAATCCCAATTTTTGTTATTAAATATCATAACATACTTGCTATTAAATATCATAACATAGTTCCTGTACTTTGAAAGATTTTCCTTTCATGAAAAGTACAACAATTTTAAGAGCCAAAAATTACATAGCGTTATTAGGGGATGTAATTGTAAAAACAGGAAGAATTTGTTCTTTTATAGGAAACCTATCATTCTACGTAACAGGTCTATCGATCTGTCAAAATGTGTTCTTTTTGTTTTTTCCAAGTTTATTCATACTAAAGAATATGTTCATACATTTGGAGAATGTTTTTGATAAGAAATTACGGTAAATAAAAGATCGAATAATTTAAACGATCAACAGCGTGTCAGACCAACACGAACTGCACATCTGCTGTAGTTAATATTTTTATGCTTAAAATGATTATGGTAAATAAGACGTTGATAGAAGTTTGTGTTTTTGCTCTTCACGAAGGGAAATATGTGTATTCTGGTTTTAAAAAGCGCTGTGAAAATCATAGGATTAATTTGCATTTATAAATGAAAAAAAAAGGAATATTATTAAGTATAGAGGGGACAATGGTCAAGCATTTCTTTTAACAATGAAAATAACAGCAAACGACTATTCAGAGAGCGTACGTTCTGCTACAGCTATTTCAAAAATAAAGCCTGTGGACTTACAATGAAATTTATCGGCCCGACGAGCAGTCGCTGTGTCGTTAAAATTAGTGTATCAACTGTTAACAAAATAATAAACAAAGATTTTAATTTGAAAAAGCCGAACAAACATAATGCTCACCGCATTTTGCCTTGGCAAGTGGCTGAGTGCAGAACACGGTGTAGACTTCTTTACTAAAATCACTTGGGCGGAGACAGATGGAAATTTATTGTGACTATGGATGAAGCATTGATCTACCAAAACGACTGTAAAAAAAGGCAAATTTATTATCCCCCAAAGAGCAGGAACCAATTTACGGACATGGTTCCAAGAATTCAAAGAATGTTTCAAAGAAGGACTCGTGATTGTTGTTGCATTCTTGTAAAATGGGAAATTAAAGTTAAGAAAATTTGAAATCAACGTTAAAATCAATTCTACATATTACCAAAGTAATGTTTTAACTCCTGTATTTGAGAAGTAAATACCTTTATCCACAGATCCTTGAAAGTGTAGAACTCCATAGGGATAAGAAAACATGCAATACATCGAATTCTTTCACCATATTTCTGGAAAAAATGTAAAAGAAGACGAGTATCAAGTCTAGTTCTACATTTATCTCATACTCCTTCAAAGTTCCCTGATGTGTCACCAATGGTCTATTGTGCATTAGGACTGCTAAAAGAGCGGCGCTTTCTATGACAATGATTGGACTACGGAAAGCAGTGGAAGAAGTGGGATACAAAATCCGATTACCACCTTCACGAGATTCCCAGTTTCTTGGAACTCTAGATGTAGATTCATAGTTCAGAGAAAGGGCTCTCAGATAGAACATATAAGAAAGAAGTAATGTTATTTTAAACACTTAATATATTGCTCAAAAATCTTTCTAAAAATGTGAGAACATCCTCTGTGTATTAACCTAAATTTTTTAAGATATTAAATCCTGCTGTGCCTTGTCACAAGAGCAACGGTGCTTTCTTCGAAAAATTCTTTATTTATAATATGAGGTAAGAAATTATTTAAATATTTTCATTATCTCCGCTGTTAT
Organism: Macrothele yani; assembly: GCA_039090855.1. Lineage (NCBI taxonomy): Eukaryota > Metazoa > Arthropoda > Arachnida > Araneae > Macrothelidae > Macrothele > Macrothele yani. The sequence continues at coordinate 140,360,987 of CM077034.1, forward strand.
GTGGTTTTGATGGAATAAATAGGTGTTATCTACAAATAAATCATTTTATTTTATTGTAGCTTGTACATAAAAGTTCTTAATAAATTCAAAGCAGAAATATGGTAATGGGAAAACAAGTTCATTCAGGAATTCTGTAGCATGTGACAATTAATCACGACAAAATGTATTTTGAAAACAAAAGATATTTCCGACGAAATGTTTGTAGTTCCGTAGTGTCTCGTGATCCATTAACAACACATTATTCTCATAATCAAATACTTAACCAAAGCTAAGCATACAAGACCAGTAAAATAATAGGAAACAGCATTTACTTACTAGACAATACTTTTCGTGAACACTCATCAGGTCCTGTGGACTTAGTCTTCATGCTTTCAAATGCATATATAAAAATATAATTGCAGAATTGTTTTACTTTCAGTTTATACACTGTTGTATCGGGATGATATCCCCACCTACCTAATAATGGGAATTATAACCCTTGGGCCAGATGATAGCGGCAGGACGGAGAACATGAATGCAATGAAACCCAGGAAATTTGCCATAGGTACACGTTTCCATTCGGACTGCAGCAGAACACAGAGGTCCCGGAAATCACGTGGTTTCGGGTCGTTCGTCGAACCTATCGATCCAAATAGCCCCACAAGGGATCTATGGGATTGAGGTTCGGGTAATTTTGCTGGATAAAAGCGAACGGAGACATCGCTGTCGTGTTCCTGGAAACAGTCACGCAACCTCTTAGCGACGGGAAAGGCGCATTGTCCTGTTGGTAGATGCCATCACCACCAAGGTAAGAGATGCATGTGGTTAGTGAGGATAGGCATGTTGCAATGGGTGTACAGGAACATATCCAGTGTTTTCAGATCATACCAGCAAAACATCTTCAGAACATGCACACTGCCACCGCCGGACTGTACGGGACCGACAGGTGTAACCAGGTGTTGGTTCTCATGTATCTGACCACGTATACGCAACCGCCTGTTACTACTGTAGAGTAGAACCCCAATTCGTCGGATAATACAACCTTTCCCTCTCTTCAACTGTACAAAGAAGGTATTCCCCTGTAAACTGCAGGCGTCCTTATGCCATTACCACTAGGGTCTGGCGCATCGATTCACCTTTACCAGTCGACCAAGGACACTTTCTTCTCTGGTGTCGTTGGCCTTTGGTGCTTAACAATTATGACAAGAGAAGGTACTCGGTATGCCAGCAGTCTCTTACTACAGCTCTTCGTGAGGAGCCCACAAAGTCTTCTGTTTCTCAGCTGCTTCCACCCTTGGCGCGGTAGCCAATTATCATTCCTTTTTGAACGTCCGTCAAATCACTACCTCTGCACATTCTGTTCATATGACGCACTGTGGCTCATCTGCTCTTCCCGGCCGCTTATGTCTCCGTGTGATTGATCTTGTCATGTGCACTCTGTAACGCGCCTGGGAAGGTACACTATGATTCCGGTGGTGATCATATTATTCTGATACGATCGCGTATGTAAGTGAACACAGATTCTATTTTCAAAGATGAATCATGTTTCATGAGAACAAAAAAAAGAAAGCCGTTTTTCTTTTTGTTCTCATGAAACATGATTAATGATTTTGAATTCCATACCAATTGCTCTAAATAGGTATGCCCAGTTTCAGACCAATATTTATAGACCAATACGAGTGTCTTTACCAAACTGAGTCCACTGTCGATCGCCCCTACAATGAGCACCCCGCAGGTATAAGTCAAACTTGAACTATTTGCAGAAGGTTGTTTGACCCGATGAATCTCGTTTCCTGATACACCAGGTTTTATGGTCGCCTCCGTGTGCGTAGTTTACCCGGAGAAGTGATGGCACCGGGATGCACCGTGGGTAAAAAACAAGCCGATAGAAGAAGTGTAATGCTTTGTGCAATGTTCTTCTGAGAAAAACTGTGTCTAGTCATACATGTACAACAAACTATGGCGTAGCCACCAATTTTAACATCATTGTTGACAATGTAGGGTACTTACTTTCATTCAAACTGTATTTCCCCTAATAGTACCTTTTTTCAGCTAGATTATGCACTATGCTACATTGCATGGTTATTCAAGATTAGTTCGCGAAATATGAAGAAATTTTCAATGTATTGCTCTGCCCTCAAAATGTCATACACATCAATTCAATTTAGTGTCTGTGGTTTATATTTGAAATTCATATCCGATTTCCGGCGGCTCAACCACGTAAGCCGTTCCGTCTAGTAAACCGATGAAAGGAAATGCTTAGTTGTAAGGAAAGACAGGATTGCAGCTAATATATCTGGATCTCCAGAGAGGGTATTTACATGCTCACGAAAGATCTGACGAATGGGAATTAATATATCAGATGTTCGGCTTAGAAGATGTCTCCCTCTAATTTCTTTAGCTTGTTGGGTTTTTGTCCGAGGTTGGTAGTGCCCGTGATACAAAGTAAATGTTCGTGTTTCTATTGTCATAAGCTAATAAAAAACGCAGGAAGACAGCTTTATTCACTAACGCCATTATATAATTTTTGGAATCGATCTTGCTCTATTGCAAATAAAACTGAAGCAGATTGAAAAACTACTGTAATGAGACTACCTGCGGATGGAGCAGAAATAAACAGAACTGAAAAAGGTTTTTAATTTTATTTTTTTGCATGATACTAATAATAAGCTATATTAAATACATGAAATCCGCATCTGTTACGGAAGGAAAAAGTTCTTCCCCACTATTTAATAAAATTAAACAGGTTTCTAGAGTACTTAAAAATCGAAATCTCTAAGGTGTGCAGATCTTGTAATTTTTCTGATTACCTTGAACATATACCATACTATTATTCGAGAAAAGGTGTTACGCGTGATGTGTCATCGAGCTACGCAGATAATCCAAGGTTATGCATGAAGCGAAACTCGGAATTTGATGGAATGTGCAATTCCTAAGAAATTGCACATCCAAATTATTTTTAACAATGTGTCACCGCTTAAAGATAAGAATAAAGAAATATATGTAACAATGAATCGATAATTTTTTTTGTCATGATATTTGCCACTGAAGAACTTCGTAGGTCGGGATTGGTGTATGTTTGCACTGGTAATCTCGCGAATAATCTAACATTAATAACACACAAATGCAAATTGCCCGTTACTTACTTTCACGTAGTGTTTTGCCATTTAGTGCAGACTCATCGTCTTGTTCGTAAAAATTAGACATATATTTCTTATATGTAATATTGAGGATTTGAGATATGTTTAACGATCGCATATTGGCTGGAAGGTCGTATGACTTATTTAAAAATTACTTTTTTACTCTTTGGGTGTTTCTATTTCGGATTTTCGATTCTGCGCGTAACGTTATTTTAAAAACAGAGAGATAAACTTGAAATGCTGATTTGTCAACCTATAAATTTGCTTTACCCATAGAAAATATGTAAAGAAACCATATATGAAATATTCTGTTATCCTTCATTTGCTTCAGAATTGGTGGCTCAGTCTTTTACAAATTTGGGAGTTAAAGTTTCGGAGGTGGGCATATTAAAGACATGGAATTAATACGTTCCTAAAGATGTGTTAATGCAGGAGTGTAACGGCTTTCACGAAATGTTTTTCTAACCTCAATTGACCAATCTGATATAGAAATTGCAGAATAATCATTGAGCATTTTAATAACACCTAAAGTTGATGGCGCAACACAATAAACTATCTGCATTTTACAACTCGAAATCGGAATGTTACGAAAGGTCAGTGGTAAAGAATTACTATTGTTCTGAGGATCAACTTCATTTCAAGTACCAATTTCAAAAACTATCGCAATGATCTGATTACATCTAGGATTTAGTTCTAGGATTCTTAGTAACATTTTTATGTTGAACAGTTTATGTTGAACTTTGCATAAACAATTTTAATCAATTATTACCCAGCTCCACGTTTTGCAAAATTTAAAATTTATCAGAAGCAAAATGTTATCTCCATCATCAAATGGCTCAAGCATCTCACGTCAATTTCTGTATTGGCAAATGAGGAGAAAAACCACGAGACACTAAATGGTAAAGGATCTTAGTAAATGCAGGAGAAATATCAAAAAGTCAACATTTGTGTCAAGCTTTAAACTCCACTGAAACTGGTTCCGGAAGTCATTTAATACAGAAAATCATAAATAAAAATGCTTAAAAATAATGAAAAACAAAGAGATAGGTCACACATAATTAATAAAATCTAACGAAAACGAATTCTGATTTCTTATAATTTTAAATTAGTGCTTCCAAACTGGCCAGTAACACTAGCGCATTTACTATTCCTTATTCTTTCGTTTTGTTTGAGATTTAGTCCCCTGTACTTATATTTTATTAAGTCTCATATCTGGGAATACTACAAAATTAAATACCCTGGTTATATTTTTGGATTTAAACTCGTCTTCAACATCATGGGGCATGGAATGTTCTGAGATACTAAAAATAAAAGTAGCCCTCACGCTTTATAGCTGCCGCGAACAAAATGTTGAACCCTTAACGTTCGAATGCGACGAACTAAATGTTGACTCGACTCGTACTGAAGGGTGTGCATGATCCACGCAGTGTCCCAGAAACACGAAGAACAGATAATTATGAGAAATTTTTTATAGGAGGCCTTGTTCCCTTTATTTTTAAATTGATATCACTTTAGTTCTAGGATTCTTAGTAACATTTTTATGTTGAACACCTGCTAGTGAAATTCGCCCGTTTCCAGGTCCGCAGTATAGTGTGACGGGGGTAAAGGAAATAAATTTTGATGCCTTTCTTTTCGCTGAGGAGAGAATGCCTGATAATGTGGCATAACACACTGGTTTGACACACTGAGTCAAGAATAATACTGAGATAATATGAGCTGGTAAGGTATTGAAAATGGAAGATCATTTCCCTGCGAACGTATTCAAGGTGCAAAAATGTTTATTTTCTCCTTTACCAACTAAATAATAATGTTTAGCTTCCAAAAATAATGAAATAGCTGACGAGCACCAAAATATTCACCAACAATCCAAATTAGTTTCAATCTTTGATCGTGCGGTAAGTCGAAGATAACTTTCTTGCGCTTTGGAAATAGGTGAATCAATAAAACATGAATATAACGTTACACTTTTGTTCCTGGAATTGAAAGGCCTTGTAACCTTAAAGCAAGAAGCAATTGGTTGTGAGAACATGAAAATATAACTAAACGATGAATAGGTCACAAATATAAGTTTAATCATTAGAGAATTTCTAAAAACGGTATTTGACAAACAAATAATTACATTCCATACCTTGAAGAAAAAAAAAAGGCAAATGAACAACATGTTCACTGGTAGAAGGGCATTTTATTGGTATGAGCAGGTTTTAAAAATAAGAATGACAAAGCCCGATATATCTGATGGAAACCTGTAAGTAATGGAAGTCTCTGAAATCGTTTTCGCTTCAAATTTTCTGCTTTATCCGTTCCACTCTTTTCAGCTAAGCAAAGAGACTTAAACAAAAACATCATTAAAATGGGCCGTATGTATTAGTCCTTACTGTGTTCATTATGTTTATGATCGTCGTCCAGGAGGCCGAGTGATTTGATATCTTGCTTTATGAGCATTCGTGCATTTTAACAGATTTGGTTTCTAATGTGAAGCATGGATTGTTTGCCTGATTTCTGGTAATTGCTGTCTTTGTTCCCTGGAATCAAATGCCCTCAATCAGGGAAGGGCGAATGCTTATAGCCATGTGAGTTCCAAAATGTGGTCGTTATACCTTGAATAAAAAAATAAAAGAAAATCAGGAAATCGTTATATTCTGTTTCTTATAAAACATAAACTACACCATGGGGTTAAAAAGTTTTACCTAAAACAGAATAGTGTTATTTCGTCTACTTCATTAAAATGTTGTCCCTAAAGCAGAATAGTGTGATTTCGTCTACTTTGAGTAAACATCGTTTGCCTAACGAAAGAATGTGTGGACGAGAAGTTACCTTTAACACCAGTTCTATTCATACAATGTCTGATACGGTGTTATTTGAGCGATGTCGCAAACAATAAGAATATTGAATGAAACCGGATATTATTTTCTTAATATATGCTTTCATCCAATCAAACATGCCAAATAGCTAGCATATACTTTCTTTTTATTTTCTGTCCCAAATGTTCTCCTCTGCTACACATTTATCTCATCTGCTGCAGTCGTTCTCCTCTGCTGCACACTTGGTATTTTCAGGAACATAAAATCGTATCCGACCGTTCTTGTTTTTTAAGAATTTTCTAGCAATAAATCCTGCTTTAAAACTTTTGAAATAAATCTTAGGTAAATCGGATCAATGATTGTCATTATGTGTGACAATATCTAATTCGGAAGTTCCCATTAAAAATTTCGAACTCAAAGGGATCAGCAGCTTAAGTTTTTATCCAAGTCAACAAAGCAACCTGCATTTTGAGGACAATCTGTTCCCGTGCCACAATAAATTGTGAATATTTCTATCAATTTCATAATCCGACGTCATTTTCATCAATTTGTTTTCTTGTAATTGTAGGAACCAAAGCAATTCTTTCGGAAACAAACTTTCTTCTCTTATGCATGTGAAATGTTCTTATCTTGTCTACAATAAAGTCATTATTAATAAAAAAAATATCATAATATATAAGTACTGATTACTATTCTCTTGGAGCGAACTTATTTCTAACTGATATGTCAGAGTAGGACGTTTCATTTCATTTCATGATCAGCTTGACGACTAACATAGAATACGATGCAGAACACAATGGCCTAGTTTCTATACTCTTTCTTAAAAGCGTGTAAAATTCCTTTCTTTTAGATAAGGATTGTTTTAGTTGTTCTTTTTGAGAATACATGCCAAACAAAATGAACACTGCGTTAAATTTAATTCAATACACCTAAGACCTTATGACATTGAATTTCAGATACAAAAGTTTAATTTTATGTTAATTTACTCTGTAGTTGCTTCCTAAAGACACCATTGCCTCTCAGAACCTTAGTTTTCCAATAAAGAAATCACGATGAATTTCATTCCTGCAAGCCACTCTGCATGTTGTCGGCGAGCGAATCTGACGTTCTGGGATTATTTTCTGGGATTATTTAAAGTATTTTAAAATCATTCTTTTTATTAAAAAACGTATCTTATGTTTTTAATAAAATACTGTCAGAAATGCATTATGCATGGGTTTACTTTGTATTGTATGATTTTCAACATAAATAAATCGTTAAAATCAATAGTACTTCCTCCATTTTCCCCCAAAATAAAGAACTCACAGCAAACTTAAAGAAAATCTTATAAAGGGAGCATTGAATATTTTTTTTAATGTTAAATGAACTACCAAGTTTGATACACAATTTTCTGCTTTAAATGCTTGGGGAACGTGTTTTCTAAGTAAGGTGTAACATGTATTTGATCATATTCAGAGTTTTTAGTAAGCATTGTTTATTCACATTACAATTTCTGGATTGCTATTAATAACCATCAGTTGAATGAAATTTCTTTGTTTACGCATTTTAGCTGTTTAGTAATACACTGCCGGACAATTGCTAAGGACGGATGACAATAGCAACGATCGCAACCGTAAAATGGAAGGCAGGAAAATGAGGAAATTAGCATAAGTGCGGATACAGTATGACGTGTTGTGCGTATGGAAATTTTGGATTGCCGAACTTGTTCGTGACGTCATAGCGCTGATAAGAGATATAAAGGATTTGACGCGTATTGACCGTTTTTGTTCAAACGCAAAGTTGAAAAGGAAAGAATCAATTTACGAACTTGCAATTTTCAGTATGTCTTCCCGACATCACCTAGATGATTTTACGCGTGGCCATATTATTGGCAAGATTGAAGAAGGGCGAAAACTAACAGATATTACCAGGGAGTTCGACGTCAGCCACAGTGTTGTTTCAAGGCTTCGGAAATCATTTCAAACAAATGGAGAGTGTAGCAAACGTCACGGGGAGGTCGTGTTCGCAGTACGACACCTGCAGAAGATCGGTACATAGTGCTATCAACAAAAAGACACCGGCGAAGCACATCTAGTGAGTAAGCAAATCAGTTTATGGCTGCTACTGGAAAGCGGATCTCCCGAAAAACTGTCGCCAGACGTTTGCATGAAGGAGGACTATACGCCCGCCGTCCTTTTGTGTGCATCCCATTGTACAGACGTCACCGTACCGCCCGTTTGCAATGGTGCCATCAACATCGCAATTGGGCTGATAACGACTGGTCTGCTGTCCTCTTCTCAGATGAGAGTAGATACAGTCTATCGTCTGATTTTCGACGACAACTGATCTGGCGTGATAGTGGTACTGCATATTTTCCAGCAAACATACAGGAAAGGGACCGATATCTGACATGTAGTGTCATGGTATGGGCTGGAATCATGATCAATGGCCGTACGTCCCTCTCTGTGCTCCCAACTGGGACTATGGTGAACAATACATTAATGATGTTGTGCTACCTCATGTTCGCATGTTCCGTGGTGCTGTCGGTCATATATTCATTTTCATGGACGACAACGCAACATGTCAGCGAACAGTCGCTGTCCGGGAGTGTCTTGACAGCAAGGATATTCAACGCCTCGTATGGCCAGCACGTTCTCCAGATCTGAATCCCATTGAAAATGTGTGGGATGCTTTGGGGAGGAGTCTTGCTGGTCGCCAATGCCCTCCAATAAACAAGGACACCCTCATCCGTGCACTGACAGAGGAATGGGATAAATTACCCCAACAGCTGCTTGATAATGTTTTGCAAAGCATGACACGACGTGTGGAATCTTGCATCGCCCTCCATGGTGGCAATATCCCGTATTGACATCTAACGCCGGAACGCCTGCGGACGGTAATTGCATTTTTTTTCACGTTTACGTATTCTGCACATGATGGCCTGTCTGTCCCTTAAACACGTTCCAAAGCCTTCTGGATTTCAGAGCACAATAAATTGTCTTTCTTGTAATGTCCTGGCATTCTGACATTATTTTATTTCACTTGGCATCCAACCACACTTACTTTTTTATGCGCTATATAGCCGTTTATGATCCGTCCTTAGCAATTGTCCAGCAGTGTATATGTAGATAAAAATTTAGAAGAATCGGGCACTTTGTGCTAAGTTTTTGAAATTTCGCAAAATGTTACGTACAATTTTAAGGTTTTAGAAAATAATCGCAAGCAATTTGTGGGTGACCCCTCGTGGCCTGTTTACCATAAATTCAATATGGCTGCCACAGGTAAAAGTCCTTGTCATGGCTTGGCTCCTATTAGCCACAAAACGTTGTTTAACACCACTTTCTCTAGGTTTCTTGATGCGAAGAATCCATTTTTGAGGTCAATTTAGTGTTTTAGACCATTTTAAAGATTATTAGTAACTTCGACGCGCCATCTTTAATCAAAATATCGATTAGTGCACAAGGGTGTTTACAACTTCGCTGTAACTGCATAGTACAATGTTTGATCAATGACTTTAAAAATGTACTCTACCATGAAATTTATACATATGCATTTTTTCTGTTTAGACGTTGAACGAGACTTCCGAAAGCCATAACGAGTGTCTTCTGCCCACAAGAGTTTCTGAAATACTAGCATTAACAGGATAACGAATAATTGGGCATTGTGTTGCTTATGTCAGCGAGAATCTGGAAAAGACTTGCGATGTCCATATAACAAAGAGTGCCATCACAAAGCATATGATTTCCTAGAAGTAGATCTGAAAAACTTTCTCGACAATTGTCATGGCGAAAATTTTAACCTCTGGTGAATTTCGAAAACACCTGATCAATCTTTCTGTTGGTTTATCAGGGATTAATTAATGCAAAAATTTTCTCCCATGGCATATGTTAGAAGAAAATTCCTGGTTCAAAGGGAGGGGAATTCGTGCGCAAAATTCGCTTGCCTTAATCACAACCAGGAAAACACAATTTCATGTTAATGAAAAAAAAAAAGAAAAAGAGAATAATATTTGATTTAACTGACTTTGGGGTTTTGAAAATAATTATTTTATCTGTTCTTTTATCGCGATAGGAAAAGGCGAGTAGGTGTGCACCTCAGAGAATCAAAATTAATTTTACTTTCATATTACGGAATGAGGAAAAAAACATTTCTGAAAAGAAAAAGAAAAAACAAGAAAGTTGTGAGAAAAGGAAATCTTCTTTCAGATCTGCCATTTTATGTGTCCTGTAGTTGTCGATCAGGAAATGTTGCAGAAAATGCTCTTAGGGGGTTGCGCTGTTCTATTTTTAGAAACAAGGTCGCAGCTGCACATAGGAAGTTACGATACTTACGTGTGAAGGTCAGAGGTCACTCGAGGCGTGGGAGAGAAATTCCGTTGTGGGAGGAACTGCTGTTACTAGGGAAAATTTCATCCAATCAGGGGTCAGCATTTTTTTCCAACACGCCAGACTTCTTTGACACTTTGAGACGCTTGTCTCGGTCACTTTTGTTCTTGTCCTCTGGCTGGCCGGGAGAAATAGTGGACAGCCGGGTTCTCTCCTCGCCTTTTGGTGGGGCAGAAAAAAAAAAGAAAGAAAAAAAAAGAAAAAAAACAGAAAAAAAAGGTTTTTTCTTGAGAGCATTTGCTGACCACCATGATTTGACATCTAGGTAAAAAGCTTAAAGGAGCCTAGTAGCGACGGTCTTCTAGCGTGGGGACTTGTCAGGTTCATGGTTGGTCACATGGAAAAAAATTAAAAGGAGCTCAGGGCTTGCGATGAATTGTTCACTGATTCCTCTAAATACAAAGAGGGAAAGCGAAGACATGGCTTCTCCCTTATGGATATATCGCCAACAGCATCTGCAGCTTCTGCATTCGGTTGCTACTCCGAAAAGGAGGCCTGCTTCAAAGGCCGGAGGAAAGAAGCCAAAAAAAAAAAATAAAGGTTCCATCTCATCCCAAAGTTTCGAAAATGGTTACCTCGGCTATTAACCGTTTAAGGAAGGGAACAGGGAGGCACTTCCTGCAGGCCATCAGGAAACACATTGAAGCTAAACACAGGTGAATTTCGTAAAGCTCTCTCCCTTTCATCAAAAAGGTACCTAAAGTCTACAGTTGCCAGCTATGCCCTTTTTAGAAAAAAACAAGAAAAAAAAAACAAGAAAGGAAAGAAATACCACCGAGATTGTAAGTGTGCCAGGACTGTAAAAAAAAAACAAAAAAAAATAGACGCCAGCTCAAAGGTAATGTTTTTAGTTCATATCTTTTTGTATTGATACATAACATCCCACGAAGGTACCTAATCTTCGAGCTGAGCATAAGAAAAAAAGCAAGTTTTTTTTGCCTCTGATTATGGCTGTGTTGTCGTTCAGTTTTCAAAATTAAAATTTATTAGTTCCTCAGGTATGAGTTCAGAAAAAAGGAAAGAAAAAAGAGAGGGGAGTTGAAAATGCTTTCATTTATGTTTTTTTTGTGTTGTCCTGTCTTGTATTTTAACAACTCCCCAGGCCAGTAAATTTTAATGTAACCCAGAAATTTGGTTTAATATTTGAGCACAGTGAATTTTGGTGCATCGATAATAGTTTAGTTGGGCATGTAATAATTGAAAAGCAGTGTTGTTGTGATGCCGTAGGTGATGAAATAATTGTAAACATTTCTCTCTAGCCTTTTACAGCATTGAGTACTTTTTTTTATGAGTGAAGATAAATTATGGGATGATTTATATTGGGATTTTGGGAACATATTATAGTGTGATGAAATTGGAAACCTAAAGTGCTGTTTACATTCTTGGAGTGTTGAGTGTCGAAATTAAGATGGTAGGAGTGTTATTTGAGGACCAATATTTTACATGCTCCAGATGAGTGTTAATCTCCCATTGGAAAGGGGTGATCTTAGGGCAAGCCGGGAACTTGTCCTAGGGCAGACGGCCCTGAGTAGGGAATTTTCACCAGGATGCGATATGTGCAAAATAGAAGTTAAGGTATTTGGGTTCTCACGTTTTGTATTTCACAAAAAGAATGAACATCATGGGTTGAGAAGACACACTTTTGCTCACCAGTTCCGGTATTAATTGTTCTTTTCTTTGGCCTAAACTTTCTTGTTTTTACTAAAAGGTCTAAATTGTAATTTTAATTTTCAATAAGGTGAAAATATTTAGTGGGTTATGTAAATGGTCAGTGTCATTGTCTGCAGTGTGACCTGCGCATTGCCATGGTGCAGAATAAATTCCTTGCTAGTGATTTTTCCTGAGATATATGTGGATAGAGATAAGTTTTTTTTTCTGGGATATATATGTGGATAGATAAGTGATTTTTCCTGGGATATATGTGGATAGATAAGTGATTTTTCCTGGGATACATGTGGATATTGTGATTTAGGATTTCTTGGGATATAGAGAGATAAGTGAAATTTTCCTGGGATATAGTTGTGTTGGTTCTGGGCCGGATGTGCGTGGAGTATTTAGGGTTGAAGTACGACAGGCTCTTGCAGGCGTGGTTGATCAAGGTGGGATCATGCATTGGTTCGAAAAGGGGAGCCTTGAGGACGTGGTGTTTTAGGTAAAACTTGTCTTCAACCCCCCCCCCCAGTAGTTTCGCTGCTCACGGAGATATGTACTGTCAGCGAGGGTCGGTCGGGCATTGCTTCAATAAATGTGGCGAGATCATGTTAGAGAAAATTCTGTGCCTGATGATGATGTGTCGCACTTGAGGATTTTTTCCTTTCCCTTTGCCTAGGCTGAAATTGGATTCACGACCCAATTTCACGCCTTCAGCCTGACTTGGTATTTTCGTCCTGTGTTGGTTCTCAAAAACCCAGGGTAGTGTCTGAACTGAGAGTGTTTGTCTCACCGCTACCTCAGTAATTCACTGCAGGTGTTAAATTTAAGTTTTGTCTTGTGATTTAAAGTATCTAAATTAATTTGTTTATGATATGCTGTAGTGCTAGGGATGTAAATTCTAAATTCTGGTTGTTAGTGTTAGTGAACTTGATATTTGGTTTGGAAATTTAGTTAATTGGTATTTTGAGCTTTTGTTTACAGTATAGAGTTATTAAGTATCTTTAGCTATTATTTGAAGTGCAGAGTGAGGTGATTTTTATGGGCAGGCTAGTGCAAGGGGATTGTTTGAATTTCTGAATTGTGTTGACGATGTTATGAATGGTGATAATTTTTGAGTTAGTTGGTGAGGTTTCTTTGTCAGTGAAGTGGGTTCATTCAGGGTAGTTCTATAGGTTATGTGGTGTTTATTGATGCTTGTGCTCAGTGTGAATTCTGTTTTGAGGATAATTTACTTGGTTTGTTTACTTGCTGATAGTGGATTTGTTAAATTATAATTTGTGGCTCTTAAAATAACTGTAAATTTAATTGAAGTCTTTGAAGCTGGTCTGGGAGATTGCGGAGTTTGCTAAGATTGTTTAGGTGCTGTAAATTTAAATCAATAAGTGTAAAGTTGTAAATTTGTCATTGAGCTAACTAGGTGAGAGAGAAGAGAGTACGTTTCAAAAAGAACAGAATATTGTCCACCTTGTGGAATTAAAAATAAAAAAAGAATTCAGTATTTTTCTGCGTAAGCTATGTGAATCGAAGTATAATTTTGGATGCATAAAGTCAATGCCTAGTGTTCAAACCAACTGTGTTGAAATATGTCAAGTTGTGCTGTTCATAAGGCCAGTGGCCAAATAGAAATAGAAAAGAAATTGAGATTCATTTTTTATACTGCTGTGTTTAAGCAAACAACAAAAAGGAAATGCCATCTGATTGTCCACTAAATTACCTTGTTAAGTTTTTAAAGAAAAAAACAATAAATACAGGCAGTAGCCTTTCAAAAAAAGTCCAAAATTAGTGCAGTGTGAAAAGTTTTGTGTGCTGTTGTCTTCCATGACTTGGACCCTTATATTCACCTTAGATTGACTAAGGCTATCGATCCGAATCCTGGTATTATAAGGTATTTCATAACTGCAATTTTTGTCCTATCCTTTTAAATTGACTTTCACCGCCTCCACAAGTTGTTATTGAACGAGTACATTTTATCCTATGATTTATAGTGACACATTTTCATACACATGCAACAAAATTCACTTATTTTTGCTCTTTCAGATGACTCAACTCTGCGTGAACACAAACAACGCAAACTTTTCAATAACTTCTTGTGGAATGTAAATTTTTTAGATGCATTTTTGTTTAGGATGTTCATGGCCTTCTAATACTTAGAAAATATTTTTGTTTCGAAATGCATCCACCCATCTCCCAAATTTAAATTTTCTATAATTTCCATATAAATTTCAATACCAGCATAAATATAGTCGCTTTTAATAAATAACATCAATCCAATATGGTGCCGTGACCCATTTTTTTTTCAATATAACACAATGATGTACCTATACCGCTTGACATGAACTTGGAGCGTTTAGGCGATGGCTCAGGAATTGCGAACACACTGAAGAAAAATAACGCAACGTATCATAATGGATGTCGGTCACTTTTTCGCTCTGGTATGTTGCAGCGACAACTGAAGAAGAGAGAAACGTATAATGCAGCGATTGCAGAAGCTACAGTTAGCCCCATGAAAACGCGATTAAATTTTAACGCAACCCTCGTTCTTCAAAACCGTAGTGTGTCTCCTGTGAAAAGTACCAAGCGGATGGTGATGGACCAATATATCGTGCCAGAAGTGCTAACTGCGGCAAAAATCTACTCCAATGAGCAACGGAATAGATACATGTACTTAGAGTGCCACTTTTCCAAAATAAGAAATCAACGTTGCCAAAGTTATGTGCAAGTTTTGTACAGTTTTGAACACCCAAAAGAAAATTTTGAACACCACCGGACGTGGTGCTTTTTGACACTCCATTGTGGCCCTCGAGCATGTACTTGGAGTGCCACTTTTCAAAAAACGAAAATAAACACTGCCAGAGTGTTGTCCTGGTTTTGTACAGATTTGTACACCCAAAAGAAAATTTTGTACACCACCGGAAGTGGTACTTTTTGGCTCTCCTTTGTGGCTCTCGACCAGATATTTGGAGTGCCACTTTTCAAAAACAGAAAATAAACACTGCCAGAATTGTATACTAGTTTTGTACAGACAAAGACAGTTATGAGCCACTCCGGCGATGGTTCTCTTTGGTTGTCCAGCGTATCATCTTTCGAAATTCAGAAGTAAACACAGTGCTATCTTTTTCCAGTTCTTTACATACTTTTACTCCTGTTCACTATACATGTGTACACAACCAGCTGTTTTCGTGTTCATTATACACAACTTTTATTTAGTCAAGGTCGCAAATTTCCGAGCGGTTGTCTCGTATAAACTAAGCAATTGCCAGAGCCTTCGTTTTTATAGTGAAGGAAGAAAATAAAAAGGTTTTTGTTGCTTTGTTAAGCAATGCTTTCAGCAAAAGCTTATCGAAAACGCGAGGAAGAGGAATTTAAATCAGCGCGTATCATCGCTTCCAGTCCAACAGCCATGCCGAATAATGTTGGGGAAGGGGGAAGTTGCAAAACACCTCGGCGCATTCGCAGTGGCGTAACTAGCACAACTTGTACCACCCCAAAAATTTTATTTCAGCTCCCTTAAGCATAATAATTTTTCCAGGATTTCGGACACTAGGGAGGATGTGTTTTTCTCGGTGTTTGATATGGGAAAATGGGGATGTCAGGAAATTAGGGAGACCGTCTGGAAAAATAAAGGAACTAGCTATAGAGCCCTGTAGTTTTACCTTTTAAAATAAATTTTAGAACAGAAGTACATAATGCAAGGTTATCAATCAGCCAGTCAGATTTAACATGGTCAGCTGTCAGATGCATAATCATGAATATACGTTTTATTGCATTGAAACGAATTCGGTAAAATATATTTAAATGTTTAAGATTAACAACTACGAGACTTTAGTGATCGTTATTGGATATGGTTGTATACAAAAAGGAATTCAGTATTCTGCACTGCAAGAATGCAATATGGATTTCGTAGCTGCAGATATTAATTTTCATGTACAACAAAACTTCAATGCAGGCCAGGAAAAAAAGAGTGCGTGTGGAAATACAATGTGCAGTGATGTGATGTTTACAAATATACCAGTACTATACCCAGTGTTCGAAGTGGGCCGGTATGGTATACCGGTAGTTAACAAAAATGGAAGTGAGAATACCGGCAGTTAAAAAAACGTTATTAACCATCCCGGTATATAATAAATTATAAACCCTTCACAAACTACGTAAAGAAATTAGGATGAAAGCCCAAATTTTAACGCAAAAATCGGCTAATGACGTTTTTAACTGATAAAATTGATAACTAGCAGAGGCCACAAACCCTTCAATGAAGGTTTTTTAATTTTTACATTAATTTTTTTCAGATTTTTTTTATAATAATACTTTAATTTTTCAATACCAAAAAAAAAAATTATATGGAATGGTATGTATTTCTTTCGAAACCTCCTATTTATACTATGTGGATCTATGGTCTACACCATACCGGCAGTAGCTCTGTGCCATATCTATATCATGTAGTTATATGTACCATATAACTACATGATATAGATATTATATAAATTATAATTATATGATTGAAATACAAGTGGAAAACAATGTTTTATGCGATAAGTGGAAATTTTCATGTTTTTAAGCCTAAGTCTTTCCTTCTAGCCTTCATTTTGGCGAAATTATTAAGCATTGATGTCCAATCTTTTGGCAAACTGCCTTTCTATGCAGTGACAATTCCTGCAGCCTATCTTGTGACATGATGTTTCTCAAATAATTTTTACAAATTTTAATTTCGAAAACCATCTTTCTACACATGCTACTGTGGCGGGTAGCCGTGAGTGTTAAGAAAAGCATCAAGGCTATATATAATTGCATAGTTTAGAACAAGCACCGACAATTGTAGGATTCACATCCTACACGAGGAATCTCCATGTGGCCGCGCACTTTCCTTCAGCAGTGCACCGATAAAGCGATTGCAGAGCGATCGTATTACAACCCGGAGCCAAAGGGCCGAATAGCTTCAATGTGTAGGACATCCAGTAACAGAAAAATTGTTATGCTGTGTGTTGGCAAAACGCGAAAAGAGGGATGTATTTGTTTATTCAACTGACGCCACATATTTGGGGGATTTTCACTTAGGATATCAGTGCTTCCAAAGTGAACTTAAAACTCCTGGCAGCTGCTTTTACTTCTATATTGCTTGCCTCCCCTCCCCCTCCCCTCCCGCAACTGCAGAAGTAGTATTGCGTACTCAGAATGCGGGTGCTCAGATAAGACGTGCCATATTTTCTGGCGTCACACTTAGTTCCGTGTAATGACACTAGGTTCGTATCATCACTTCCTTGTTGCACGCTAGGTACTGTATTACTAGTAGGCGAGCTTTATCTCGATGGACTTTGATAATTTTATGAAGAAGCGTCGCGAAAGGTTTACGTATTCTCAAGCGTTTGTTGTAGGATGCATTCATCACTTGGTTTCCGCTTAGTTGCAAAAAAAACACCCTTGTTAATGTTACTGTGATTTTCGAGCAACTACGATGCCGAGGCCTGCGTTGATCGTAATAGAAAAACTCAAGCGTTTTTTTGTTTCGGAAGAATCTGCTATTAACAAGGGCAATGGAAGAATAGCTGCCAGAAATGATATTGTATGGAATCGCCTCAGTGATGCCATGAAAGATGAATACAGAACAAAACAACAAGCCTTGTACCTAAATGTGCGCATGAATAGGCATGGTTTACATTCTTTACTGGGAATTTGTGTTGCACAACTCCCGTTAGAGAGTGACACAAGGCCAAATGAAAGGAACAGTTCTTCCACATCTTCAGAAGTTGAAGAAGTCAGCAGTTTAGAATAGGAGGATGACGATTCTGTTCATAGAGAAATACATTTTCCTGTCAAAAAAGCAGAAAAAGCTGGTGATCTAACAGAAAATCAGGAGGAATTCACAATATCATTCAGTGCTAAGGAGTAGTCCGAAATGGAACCAGAGAGAGTAACGTACACTCGAAAGTGTTTACAGCACACGCAACCGATGAGAAGTACTTATGCAGTATTGAAGCGAAATGTATGGACACATATTAGCTATGCTCATTTCTTCGAACACACACGAAGACCCTGTAAAATGATTTACAAAGGTGGCAAGGTTAACACAAAGAAAAATGTCCTCTATGTGTCTATTCGCGGTTTGTGTACGTACTGTGGCTCTATTTTGAAAGGGATTATTGAAAATGAACCGAAAGAGAGAGATTTTGTGCATATGAAATTCAAATTCAAAGGAAAATTTCGTCAAGACCATCCAAAAAATTACGAAAACAACCTGTCGGGATCCCTCAGAGACAGAGAGCAGTACACATATTAACCCGGTAATCCACAACAGCTAGTGCATGTAGGCGATTGGAGGCTGAGCGCATCATGGTGTTTGGTGACCGTGAGCCCAGTCATGTGCCAGCACTAAACGCTCTTCGACTAGCCAAGTCCCGTGAGATGCAACGAGGAAGGATGCACGAAGATCCAGTGTTGGCCATAGCTAAGTGTAAATATATAAGCCCATATAACTCTTACCTCAAAGATGTAACATATGATATGTTAGTGATTCATTACTGGTCCACGGAGCAGGTACACATTACTAAGGCGATTTTCAGAGCTTCAAAGGTATCAAGAATATGCATAGATGCTACTGGTGGTTTGGTGAAAAAGATCAAACGAACGGAACACAGCAAATCGGGACACATTTTCCTATATGGGGCTACTGCAGCGCCCTCAGAAGAAAAGAAACAGTATTTTGTGTTCAACATGCTAAGTGAAAGGCATGATACAGAAACCATTCGGCATTGGTTAAGTAGATTTCTTTAGGAATGTATGATCATGCCAATGGATATTGTAATAGACATGTCAGCAGCCCTCATGTCAGCTTGTGTACAATCGTTTACACATCTGCCGTCACTTGCGTCATACCTAGAAAAGTGTGCAAATGTTCTTGGCATCGAAGGAGACAGGCTCAATCTTCCAAATTGTTTCATTAGATTCGACGTTGCTCATGTGGTCAACTTATTTGCTAAATTTCCGAGCTTGAAAGGGAAACTGCGAAGGACACGGCAATTTTATTTAAGATCTTTGTGCGCAGTTATTCAGTCAACAGACATGAATGACGTAAGGACTTTGTTAACTCACATTTTTATTGTAGCGCTGAATGAAACCGAAGGTAACGACGAATTTTCCAGCGAATATACCTCTTGCGAGAACAGTAAATGCTATCTACAGCGCCGTATATCAGGTTTCGCAACGGATGACACAGTTATTGAAGAGTCTTTTCTCGATGACACTATGGAAATTCTGAAAGAGAAAGGGCAGAGAAATGTCTTTCGTACATGGGCCATTAGCGTGGAACGGAATGCTAGGAAATGTATTAATCCACATGGTGATCGTGGAAATCAGCAGTATGCTCCAGGAATAGTAGATGACATTCTAAAGGTGTGTCACTTAATTCCTTTATGGACAGCTGTAATGGTCCCTCATTTTGGATATGGAGCCAGAACTGCTTCGAGTGCCTCTGTTGAG
The DNA here is from genome assembly GCA_039090855.1 of Macrothele yani. Lineage (NCBI taxonomy): Eukaryota > Metazoa > Arthropoda > Arachnida > Araneae > Macrothelidae > Macrothele > Macrothele yani. The sequence continues at coordinate 140,380,394 of CM077034.1, forward strand.
AGCATATTTAATGACTTAAAGAAAAGAGTATGTCAAAACCTGGAATTACCTGCCCGAATTGATGATTTTGCTTACGCATATAGTAAATCTCAGTGGAATGATGAAATTAGCTTCCGCTTCCGTACCTCCAGGCGCAGACAGTAATTCCAGCTGCCTTCCCGCTGCGAGTGAAAGTGCTAGCGGAGAACACGAAGAAAAACAAGAAATTGGTTTGGACGAAATTCATAATCTTTATCAAAGGGAACGCGATAAATCAGAAGCAGATATACTGACATTTTCTCCCAGAAGAAATGTAGTAGCAACAAGATTAACCGATACAGAAGTAAGTGATGGCAAACTTACTAGAATACTATTTGAACCCAGTGGAGAAGTGGGTGCACTAAAAAAAGAACCCACAGAAAAAAAGTCGGGTTAGTTTCAGAAAATAACTGCATGAAGAAAACGATGCATTCGAATAAAGACAAACAGAAGGAGAAAAATCCATCAGACATAAGAACATATTTTGTTAGGCGCAGAGAGATCATCGAAATAGAAAGAATTCAGAAAGCAAAGCTTTCGAGAACTGGAGAGGTCTTGCGGAACAAAGTGAACATAAACGACCAAAGAAATCGTATCTTGAACCAAGTGCAGAAATGCTTACTATAGATTTCAGGTCACCAAACAAATGTGTTCCAATTGGTTTTCTGAAAAATGGAAATTGTATTGGTCTACGTCCAATTCAGATAGGTGAAGAGCAAATTACAGTAAAAAACACTTGCGCATACGACTCACTCGTTCAGTTAGCTTGCGTTGGTTATTGCGATAGTGAGAAATACAGGGAGGCGATGGACCAACATGCCCAAAAGAATGCAATGGCTAACATGGTATCGAAAATGATAACGACTGGTCCGACAGCTAAAGTTTACAGATTGCGGGCTGTAGCGCTTAAATGCATTATTAAAAACGCGAAGAAATTATTATGTGGTTTGGGGTCTTTAGACGCTGCACTACCAATAGCACAGATGATACTAAGATCATGGGAAGATATGTGTACGGCACAGGAGTTTCAAGAATGCACTTCTTCTGTATGTTCTAGGAGGAATGTTATTCTTCCTGTTGCCGTAGTGACAGTGGGAACTACCAACGGAAATCTCAGTATTATTCCAGAAATGGTTAACAAGAACTTGACAGCAGAACGGAGTGGTATTTGTCTCTCAGCGTTGGAAGACATATATCGCACAGATGAGGACGCATGCATTGATTGGGAAAACTCAAAGAAACATCCCCTGTGTAATGGAATTAAAACGATACCGGTGAAACCGTCAATGTATCACATTTTTGTAGAAGTAATTGACAATAAGGATGAAAACGTGATAAGTCTGAAAACGGAATCAGCGCAACTGCCTCGAATACTTGCCTTTGGTGAGCGACAATACTATTTGAGAGGGGCAGTTAGCTACACTGGAGGATGTAATGTTGCCAGTGTAGGTCACTATATGGCGTATTGCTTACGTCAAAACAATGAATGGGAGGTGTATGATGACCTTCATCAAAAAATGTACAAGGCCAATCCCCTGAAGGAAGAGACTTTCCACGTGCTCTTCTATACGATATAGAAATTTATTCACGTTGCAAATTTTCCCGTTGACTCCCACATTTTCTGACTGATTCGTAGCAAGCAAAAGATACTCTCCAACTTTACATTTGACATTTTGACTCTATCATATAGTCTGAGTTCGGTGAGCTGAGTATGCGAATTCGCCGCTAGGCGTGCTGAAGTCGAGCTGATAGGATCAGCTTTTTGTCACTTACATCAATACCAATGGTTCCACTTCATTACGAGCCTCCGTTTGGCTGTTGAGCAATTTATTACATCCACCTTGTATATCTCTGTGAGACCAATCGATACACAAGAATCGAAAGTTCAAACATTGAGTCAACCTTATCGTTTAAACAGTGACTTCAGATTTCTTGCCCTTAACAAGGTTTAGTCGCCTGAACGATCGCTTATCACAGCCCTGTCAGACGATAAAGACGTGATGGCGTAGGTCCAAACGTCTTTAAAATTAGAAAGAAACTGGTGTTCCATAGGAAAGATTACAATGGTAGAATATTAGCATCGCCTCAAGGGCATGATGCTCAGTAATAAAGCAAACTGAGTCATTTCATAAGTAGTTTATTAAGTCATTTAAATTATAATATATTTAATGTCCCGTGGCATAGATTAAAGTGAAGTGTTCTGTAGTTTTATTTCATTTGATTTGCTTTTAAGGAGGATTTAGTTAGGTTTTGTTGTTATTGTTTCAACCAGGGTATCGGTAATTATTTTTTTCATTGATTTATATTATTAATTAATTTATTATGGTCTTGCTTTAGTTATAAAATAATCATGTTTCAGCTGTCAGGTTATATATTAAATTTTTAGTATTTGTCTTATTTTTTTATTTGTTGGAGGTTCATTACACCTTTAAGGGCCAATCAATTTAATTTGTATTCTGCACTGTTTGTATATTATGGTTTGTTAACAGTAATGTTATTGTATAGTGTATATTATGGTTTGTTAACAGTAATGTTATTGTTTAGTGTATATTATGGTTTGTTAACAGTAATGTTATTGTATAACTATACAGTAATGTTATTGTATAGTTTGCATATTGTTCTTGCATTATGCTGTTCATTTATATTCACAGTGTGAAGAACTAGTTTTTGCACAGTGAATAATTTATTCTTATTCATACTTGTAATTGGTGAAATGTCATGATTGCGTATGATTGTAATGCTGTAATATGTTTGGTGTAATGCTATTTATTGTTGCACATGAACACCAGTTGCAAACTTAGTTAATTAAAAATTAGTATAATATACGCTAGTGTATAATTATTTCTTACTGAGCATAAGTTGATTATTTCGTATAGAATCTTATGGTGTTTAGCAGTGATGTTATAGTTTCCTGAAATGTTTACATGTTGTTGTTCCTGCATAATGCTGCTTATTTATATTCACAGTATAAAAACATGTTTTTTACGCAGTGAATACTTTATTTTATTAACACTTGTAATACGATCTGTAATATCATTTCACTGATATAAATGTTGATAATTTGATTGAGTTGCTGAAGAAAGAAATGGTAAGCTGATTAATATTGTTATGTTATTCTTCACATGTGTGAGTAACTTCAATTTGTTTTCTGAGTGACTAGCGTACTCTTCACATGTGTGAATAGTTGTAAGGTTACAATGTTATTGTGATTTTTGAAATTGAATGTAAAAGCGTTGTTTTACTTTATTTGCTAATGTTGCTGTGTATGTATTGTTCTAAGATATTGTGTGGAATATGTGCTTAAAAATTTGGTTGTAAAGATGTTCGTTGTATTCTTCACAGTGCGAATAACTAGTGTTTTACACAGATAATATTTTCTTTTATTCACTCTTGTAAATGGATCTGCAAAATTATTTAGAGTAATTAATGTTAAATTTGGATATGTTAAATAAAGTTAAAAGAATGTTGGGTCAACTGGTGCTATGTTTGGTAAGATTGGTATCCATTTTTAAACAAACGAAATGAGCCCTGAAAAGGGCCTTTTATTTTTTCTGATTTTTTAATATGTAGCTGCCATTATTTTCCTCATGTCGTGCTGGAATAGACTGAATAGCTATTGCTATTGCTTGGGTATCTTACGCATAATATAACAACCCTTTACAATACAATAGGAAGTGTTTGATGTGGTATCGTACACTTAAAGGCAGCCCTTACAAGCAGAAAAGAAATGTAGAATTTTAGGAAAATGCAGAAGAGAATAGTAAAATAACTACTTGCTTGGTCTCTTACTCTCTAGAAGGCAGCCCTACGCAAGTAGTATAGATAATGAATTCATAATTACCTTTAGATCATGAAGACGACCAATTCACGAAATGCGCACACCTTTTTGCGTAGATCCAAGGCGGTGCGAAGACCAGCTAACCACAGGGTATCACAGACACAAAACACAAATTCCAGAGGATTTGGCTCGTTCTCCAAGGATGGCGGAAAGAAATTCCACCAGCAACGAAAACATTACACGGGGGTAACGCAGTAAAGTATTTCTTGCTTCATGCAAATATTCTTCCACTCATCCGTACAAGCGTGATCTGGATTTCGCAGCGGGGCCACCACACCACGTCAAGTTTCCAGACCTCATGGGCATGGGCGTCCGCTGGGGGAAGAGGGCAAACGGGTCACTTGACCCCCTCCCCGGATCAGACAACTGTAACAGGGTGAAAAAAGTTACGAATTTCGTTCAAAGGTCAAAATGTGTGAGTGTGTTTCCGGGGGTGGTGTCAGCTCTGGAGAATTTAAGTTTTTTCGTGAGAGTTCAACGAAAAGACGTCTTATTCCAAGTGGGCCATTAGCTGCCACTGATTCATCCTTTGTGGACGACTACAGTATTGAGAGGTATGACAACAGGGACCTAAATCGAAGGGTTTTTCATGCCCACCTGCACGTTAAGGGGATCTGCCGACCCGAATGCTTTCGCCGCTCTGCACATCATATAAAATTTATGGCCGAGACATGGAGAAGGAAAAACAGCTTCGAGAGGTACGTTTTGAATCCGAGATCACTGGAGTCGTCATCATGGTCGTCTTGTCTGGTCCACCAGCAGGGAAATCCAAAGTGCTGTTCAGCTTCCTGGGGTTTAGCCAAGCACACTGTGTCAGCAGGAATAAGGATGATATCCCATACACCCGCTCAAGGTCAGAAGGTCCATAGCGAAAAAAACAACAACAGGGACATGCAGAGAATTTGGTTGTTCCTGGGCAGTGAACTCTTAGGGTTTGTGTTTTAAAAAGGACACTAGCTCAAAGGTAATGTTTTAGTTCATATCTTTTTTGTGTTAATACATAAGCTCCCAAGCAAGTACTTGATCTTCGAGCTGAGCATAAGAAAAAAATGTTCGCCACTGGTTGTGGTTGTGTTGTCGTATTTGTTCAAAATTTTATCAGTCTCTCAGGTATGAGTTCATAAGGAGGAAAAAAGTTCTTCCCGGGAGCCCAAATCAGGAAGGGCTCAATTTTTTGTCTCTGACAGTAGTATTTTGTGAAAGCTCAACTTTGTGCAATTCTGTGCTAAAGTAAATAATTTTGCTTGGCATTTCTTTTAATATTATGTGCGGTTACTTTAAAATTGTTTTTGCAGTGGAGCAGTACATGTTAAACGTACATATATTTCTATGATTTTTCGAGGCTAGCTGGATATGGGAAAGTTGTCAATATCTTTATGTCAGGTATTGTATTTGTGGTCAAGTAATGGTGAGCATGGGGAACTCCTGTCATTATTTCTTTATTTCTTGAGCTAAGCTATAAAAGAATGTAATGTTGTTTTTGTTGTGTAAAGAGAATATCTAATATCATAATGGTGTTATCAGCTATTTTGAAGAACAACCTCTCAAACCAGTAAAATTTTATTAAGGAAATTTAACTTTATTTGTGCTTGGTAGCATTTAATAATATATAAATTGCATTTGTATTTATAAACATACAGGGCCATGTATAGTGAAATTTTTGTCCTTAGAGGCAGGTGATGGTGATTTTTGAGTTTGGCAAATAATGGGTGAAAATATGTAACATTTTGTAGTAATTGCGGCTCGAGACCATATCCGCAAATGGATTTGAGAATTTGATTTGCATAAGGGGGAGGATGTCAAGGAGGGTATACAAGCAGACTAGGGTTGTCCGAAAGTGGGGCATGTTCATTACTTGTGTACAGTGAGATTTCTTCGCAAGGGTTTTGATTTCTGGATGTAGAGAGTGCTTCGGGAGGTAATAATAATTTCTGGAAATAGAGAGTGCTTCGAGAGCTGATAATGATTTCTGGAAAAAATGATATGATGTATTTTCTGGAAAGTGAGATTTATGTGGATATTTTCTAGAGATAATGAGAGTTTTCAGATAGTTTTTTTCTGGGAGCTGTGTGCCTGGAGTAAGAAAATTTGGGGTCAAGATAGCTCTTGCAGGAGGTTTTTAATTACGTGGACATACTTCGGGTATTGAAAGAGTGCTTATGAGGATGAATTGGGGGATTCGTCTTCGACCCCGAGTAAAATCGTCGGCCAGTAAGGACCAGCCCCTGTCAAGTTGCATGCGTTCGAGTGTTGTCCCAAAGTCAGTGAGCGAGGAAAGAAATTACAAAGGTAATGAGTCACACATATTGACTTACCATTCCGTTGCATAAGCTTGAATGGGCTTCACTACCCAATTTCTCGCCTTAAGCCTGATTGATATTTTCTTCGGGATGTAAATTTTGTTTTCGAAGAAAGTGAGTTTGATGAACTGAGGTGTTTTGCCTAGCCGTTACCTCAGTGGTTTATTATAGGGATTGTTAAAATTAGTAAAAGCTTGCATGGTGTAATTTTGAGAATTTGAAGTAATTTGTTTATAAATTGCTTGCCAGAATTAGTTGTGTAATTTTAAATTGTGGTGGACAGTAGGAGTGCAGATAAGTATGAATTTAAGTCCAGGAGTGTTGAGAGTTAGTGTTTGTCTTTTATTTACATTTTAGGATATTGAGTACTCAGAGCAAGTTGGTGTTAGTGAAGAATTTTGATTTTTCCAGATGATGGTGTAAATTTTAAGTTTATTTGTCAGCATTGTGGTGTAATGATAATTTTTGAGATAATTGAGTAAGGTATTTGGTGCAGTATGTTTAGTAGAGTGTTTAGAGTGATTTTGTATCAAGTAATGATAGAATGTTGAGTATATTTAATTGTAAGGCAAATATTCCTGGGGAGTGTAGAACCAGTTTTTAATATAACTTTTATTTGTGAATTTTGGTCAGTGGTTGTAATGTCTCAAATTAACATGTGCTAAGAAAACTAGTTGGAAGGGGTTGTTTGAAAGAAGCTAATCAAAACTATAGTACATATTCCTATATTATAACACTGAGGGGAGAGGGAGGAGACCCTTCACTTCAGCAACATATGATACAAGCTAAAGAGTGTTATATAATTTGTGAATTTCAAATATGTGCTGCATTAGGCCTGCTATGGTAATCTAAAATTTGGGTGTAACTTCTTGTTAAGCAATATCACTTTGTAAAGTAAAATCTCACACTTATTTGGTAAACATTCTATTTTTATTTGTGGATGAAGTTATGTTTCTTTTGAAGCGATTAATCTAAAGGTGTCATCTGAATGTTTCTTTAGGCCATGGGCCAAAGTTAGCAATTTTGGAGATTTGCTAAATTGTAGCAGCAAAATGTTTCAGACATTGTGTTGCCTTGGTGAGTCGCCGACTCCTTAAAACATTTTGTTGTGTTTTTTGTTATTGTGGTTAAGTTTGTACAATAATTGCAGGCAAGTGGCCTTTCAAAAACCCAAACCTTGCGCAGTGAAGAATTAGATGACTCAGTTGAATTTCCTCTCAGGGTCACATGCTCATCCACCTCAGCTTGCCTAAGGTAGGAGACGTCTCTGGAGTTTTGTTTTTATTTAATTAATGCATTTTGTCCTAACCACTAAAATTGATCATCACCGCCTCCAAAACGCAATATTGTAAAATGAAAGAGGGAAGCATTCGATTACCAACTGCATACCAAACAGATAGCTTCCAGCACCCATCCAAGCGGTCGGTAGCGAGCGCGGCTTCCACGCAAACGGCAGAAGGTCGAATCTAGTCAGATGCAAACGGCTGTTTTTCCGGTCTGGCGAGAAAATTTCCCCAGCTCAGTGCTTTAATTCACAAGCTTCGTAAGGGTAGAAAAAAAAAATTGTAGCTTTAGGAAACTGCTGTTATCCTTGCTTTTTTTTATTATTATTATTAATAATAAAAACTACTAGGGAATTAGCGGACAAGATTCGGCAAGCCACCAGTTACGTCACGTGGTTGCTGGCTGCCAGGAACGGCCCACTAGCGGACGACATTAGGCTACCCATAATTTCTGGCAAGTGCTTGCATTGCCACTGAAGGGCCCCTTGTGGCAGCTACTGCCTGTGATGGACCACTGATGGCCCTGTTGTGGCACATGACAACAGATAAGGTGCCAAATGTTGGCCAGCTATTGGGCTGAACTGCCGGCCCTTCTGTTGGCCGCCCGGACATTTTATTGACGGTTCGGCAGCGGCAACACAGTGCTGGGCCATTCCTGACAGTGCTGGCTGCCAGCAGTGGCCCACTGCTGGCCCAGCAAGACTGTTTTTGCTGGGAAATATTAGACTGGATACCAAGAGACAGAAAAATGACTGAGAAAATAGCATGGGATATGGATGGAAGAAATCGGAAAGCTTGGAGGAGAGGCACAGACAATTATATGGAAGAAACTTGGAAACTTGCGACTTGGGGAGCAAGCTTTCAAATTTCACAAACCCATCTCCCATGTGATCTTCTTCTAGGCCATTTCATCCAGCAGTCGATTGATAATGGTAAGGGTTGACAATGATGATATATAAATACACTGACGGAAAAAAAATTCCAACACCACGAAAAAATAATTGTAGAGAAATGAAATGGCGGCAATGCATTTGTATAGGTAATATATTTAATCGATTAAGGTTTCAAGATCACAGCTTAATGTAAGCGCGAGAAGAGTCATTTCAAATGTGAAATACTGCTACATTAATAACCGGTGTAAACGCCAGAATGTTGAATGCAAGCACGCAAACGTTCATGCATTGTGTCGTACAGGTGCTGGATGTCAGTTTGTGGGATGGAGTTCCATGCCTGTTGCACTTGGTCAGTCAATACAGGGACGGTTAATGCTGGTTGGCTCTTACGCTGGAGTTGTCGTCCAATGATGCCCCATTCGTGCTCGATTGGAGAAAGATCTGGTAATCTAGCAGGCCACGGCAACATGTCGACACTCTGTAGACCATGTTGGGTTACAACAGCGGTGTGCGGGCGAGCGTTATCCTGTTGGAAAACACCCCTGGAATGCTGTTCATGAATGGCAGCGCAACAAGTTGAATCACCAGACCGACGTACAACTGTGCCGTCAGGATGCGTGGGATAACCACGAGAGTGCTTCTGCTGTCATAGGAAATTGCTCCACAGACCATAACTCCAGGTGTAGGTCCAGTGTGTCTCCGCCGCAGACCGGTTGGTTGCAGGCGCTCACCTGGCCTCCTTGTAAACAACACACGGCCATCACTGGCACTCAGGCGGAACCGTCTTTCATCAGAAAACACAACAGATCTCCACTCCGTCCTCCAATGAGCTCTAGCTTGACACCACTGACGTCGCAAACGGCAGTGGTTTGGAGTAAGTGGAATGCACGCTACAGGGCGTCTGGCTCGGAGCTCTCCTCAAGTAACGGATTTGTAACAGTTCGTTGTGTCACTGTGGTGGCAACTTCAGCTGGAATTGCTGCCGCCGACGCAGTACGATGCGCGACAGCAGTACTCCGTACACGGTGGTCTTCCCTCTCAGTAGTGCCACGTGGCCGGCCGGAACCCGGTCTTCTTGATGCAGTACCTTTTTGACCACCGCAGCCTACAATCATGCACAGTGGCTACATTCCTGCCAAGTCGTTCTGCAACATTGCGGAAAGAAAATCCACCTTCTCGTAGCCCTATTACACGACCTCGTTAAAACTCCGTGAGCTGTTGATAATGGCTTCTTCGTCATCTTAAAGGCATAATTGACTAACATCAACATACTATGTCGAATCTCAACGATAACTAACGCTCACGAACGTTACAGCGCGTTCTTGCGGCAAACCAACTTTGCATGTTACGAGGGCCGCTACTAGCGCCACACATATGCGCCGAGCGCGAAATTTGCATAGACGTCATCATACAGATGTACTCTCACTGCCTACCAACTGTCGTTTATCTAAGACAACCCCTTCTTGGCGTTGGGATTTTTTTTTTCGTCAGTGTACTTACACGAGTATATATATATATATATATATATATATATATTCTTCCCAGTCAAGTTTATGAATAATGTAACGCATCTCTTTCTGTTTTGCATTATGTGTTTTTTTAAGAGCGACAACCAAGAGAACTGTATTTTCACTAATTTACTAAAAGATTTTTTTCCTTGCTACAAAAAAAAATAATAATGATCAGTGAATTCCCTAAATTACATTTACCTTTTTTTTTCTTTTTTTAATTTTTGAAACTTTTTGTATGCGCTTGTTATCCAGGAGGGAGAAAAAAACAATAGCTTTCGGCAATCAGAAATTTTCATTTTCTTTCTCCTAATTGAGATATAAACACCAGAAATTATTCGTTTTATAGTACTTCCGATATGTATTGAAAGCACTAAAATTCTGAACATTTTACTCTAATCATTTAATTAAAAAAAAAACTTACAGACTCAGACATTAAAACACAGATACACACACACTCACACACATAGTTTTTAGAGATTTTTGCTCATGTCTGAAATAAGGAATGCACGAAATAAATAAAGCAAACGTACAAGGATGAATTGCCTAGATCTTCAAATCACTACTGTTTGACAATGGGCATCTTCCTCATTCTGACAATTGGCCTCTGTAGAAAGACTTCGTTCCCTTTCATCCCCCGCAAGACCTTCCTTCCCGCGGCTAACCTATCCCCAATTCATCCTAACGAGCGGGCTTGGTTTAGTTTCTAATGGAGGGGAATGAAGGTGCGTATAAATGCGTTCTCGCCGCTTTTCAGCAGGTTTTTGATGGACGTAATATTGCGTCCTCGCCGCTTTTGAGCAAGTTTTGGTGAACGTGTATATGCGTCCTCGCCGCCTAGAAGGTTAATTATTCGTCGGAGATGCGTCGAGTTTTGATTCGCAAGTAAGGCATGGTGTGGGTTTGTCAGCATTGGTTCTCTCCCTTCTTAGGAAGCAGTGGCCTTGAGCTTGGGACGAAGCACTCTACATTAGTTCCCCAAACAAACAACAAACGAAGAAGATTGAGAATCGTCCACTTCTGTAGCAGATTGCGGGGGCAGTAGAGACTTGAGTCAATTATATTTTTCCAAAAGCCAAGAAAGACAACTGAAAATACCGTAGCACCTTTAGAATTCCCTACGAAGAACGTCAAGGCAGTGTAGTCTTCCTGAAAGCAAATACCTACGGCATGCTTTTGTTGACACAGGATACGCCTGGTAAATTTTCTTGCAGATAGAGCAAGAGTGAATTCGCCTTGTCGCACTGCCCACACGAAATAGTGTCTTCGGCCCGCAATCCTCAAGAAGTGGTTGCATAACTGTTGGAAGTGGTGATCCTGTATAAATTGTAATACGGTTTTTCATGAGTTTGTACTTGATACTATTCGTCACTTTGAAAATGCTGTGTTTTTTGCTACGTTTTACAATGCTGCTGTTTTGTAATTTCCCAATTTCTGTTAGAATCATTGATATTTTCGTTTATTCTGCATCTTTTGGTTTTTTCTGTGCTATCTAAATAGGGACTAATATTGAAAAATCAATTATAAGTCTGGGAAAAATAAAATTATGACTGAAAATCTCATGAGCATATTCCATTGAAGTTAAGAGCAACATGTGTTATACTGCTTTTAACCTCAAAGTGAAGATAGTGCTTAGAACCTACAGGAAGGATTCGGAAGATTTTTTTGCTCTGCACCTGTGTCATGCAAAACGAGAGGAAATGTTCTTTAATGACTCACTAGTCTTTATCAAGAACGTACCGGAAATATCATAAATGGCCCAGAACTTTAACAGTGAGTATTTTGCTACTTTATTTCTATAGTAAAGGTGAGCTTCTGAAAGTTTACTAATTGTGTCATGAAGTTTTCACTTATATTTAGGGTTTCCTTATTCTGATCAAGTATTTCCGAAAGCACTGATGCAAGGAATAATGAAAACAAACTAAAGGAGAACTAAGTCAGATATTTACCGCTTACTGAGACTCCTGAATGAATTATTGAGTCGCGGAAAGTTACGTACAATTGTTGAAAACAATACAGAGCTACAGAGTTGGATCAATTTTGATCAATTTCCGTACATTATTTGTAATTAGAATGGAAATAATTCTAGGTGAGAGATAACATTTTTTCCAACAGGAATTCTAAATCTTTTACACACCCTAGAAATCCAGATATTTTATGTCCCTCAACAATTTTTTTCCCAGTACTCTTGCTGATTTCAGTAAACCTATGGAAATGCCGTTACGAACCCAATTGACTCTATGAGGGTTTATAAGCATTCGTTCGAGATGGGTCCGGGTTCGAATCCCAGGGAGTCATGGATGTTGTGCTTGTCTTGCGGCCTTGGGTTTCTCCCTTCCCTGGAACCAGCGGCCCCACATTAGGGATGGGCGACCGCTGATATCGCACTAAGTTGCTCACGGTGGTCGTTAAACTCTCAATCAAAAAAAACATCTATGAGGTGATCGTTGCAACAAAATAAGGTAACGTAGCGCCGTGAGTCTGAAATTTCGTTGGAACCTGTAACTCTCTTTCCCATTCCACAGGAACGTTTAAAGATTTTATATGACACATACTTTTGGAAAACCGTTTTCAACGAAATGTTGCTTATTATTCTGTGCCCTGAAACTGAGACATTTTTATTCTGAGGCTATGGTTTCTTAGAATACTAGTTTTACCTTTTCCTGTTACTTTCTTTAACACTTCTCTGCTGAAAAAACGCTTTGGGAAATAAAATCCATTGCGGAATTTCTGTTTTTATGTGTTAAAATCTCCGGAACTCTTTTAAATCGTAGAAAAGTCGTACTTTATATAGACACAAAATTTTGGAACCGAAAATTCCGGTTTGTGGGAATAAATCAAACTTCAACCCAGCCACAACGTACAAATAAAAAGCACATTAAATGATCGTTCGGTACGATCGGATATTGTATTTAAATATTTCATATGACAAATAATTTTGGAAAATGATTTTTAACGAAGTGTTGCATGCTATTCTCTGTCCCAAAACTGAGACATTTTTATTCTGAGGGTACGGTTTCTTATAACAAATGTTTTATATCTTCTGGTTGTTTCTTGAACACTTATCTGCTGAAAAAACTCTTCAGAAAGTAAAATCCAGTGTTAAATTTATTTTTTTATGTATTAAAATCTCCTGAACTGTTTTAAAACGTAGAAAAGTCGTAAGTCAGGTAGTCACAAAATTTTGGAACTGGAAGTTTCGGGTTGAGGCAGTAAATCAAACATCGACCCTGCCGCAACGTACAAGTAGAAAGCACATTAAATGATCCTTCGGTAGGAGCAGATATTTTCTACTATTACTCATTTTCAAGGAATGTTTTATAAGTTTATTTAATGGAAGCCCTTATAATCCCTTTTGGAATAGGCGATGCGACAAAGTGAAAACTTTTAATTTAAATTAGAGATAATAATAGATGTAAAACTCAATTCTTTGACCTTCATAGTAAGACTGGTTTGTGTCCCAAGGCTTTTAGTAATTTGTCTAGAAAAACAATTACATAAATAAAATACGACGACGTTTTGGATGTCTGATGCTTAAAATTTTAAAATGAAAGAATAGAAATCTTCTCAGCTATAAGTAAAAGAGCATATGACACATTTCGTAGATAATTTCTGTGATTACAAATGAAAACACAAGAAACAGGGACCTATTTCTCTTGCAATAGAAGAACATATCTTTTAAAATGAATTCGTTGGAACAAAGGTGGGTGAGTCATGCTTAGGAGAAAGTTATTAATCGAAGTCATTTTCGGTACAAATAGGTGACAGATGCAAAAACACCGTGAAAGTAACTGCTGACCATTGATACTATGAGGGTGGATCGAAAACTAACGCGCACTATCTTTTTTTTTTTTTTTTGCAATAGTTTATTAAATTGGCAAAACAAAACATATACGCAGTGAAACTACCCTTAGCTATTTTTCAACGTAAAAACTGATACTCTACACTGGAAACATTTATTTCAGCGTGATACCAGTTTTAGTATACCTTGTTCATAAAATCCGTTTTCTGAGCGTAAAGCCATCTACTGACAACCGATTTAACTTTGTTAGCGGAGTCAAAGGGTTGGCCGCCCAGGAATATTTTCAAGACCACAAACAGATAAAAATCTGAAGGAGCTAGCAGGTCCGGATTGTACGGTGGTGGCTGGAGCGCTTGCCAGCCCAACTGAGTAATTTTTTCATGAACGTTTTGTGCAACATGTGGGAGAGCGTTGCCATGGATCATTCTGACATTTACAGCATCTCTGTTAGGTCTTTTGTCACGAAGGGCACAATGCAACTTGTTTAAAGTGTTAGCTTAGGAATTCACAGTAGTCCCCGTTGGGCGAAACTGTACCAGAAGAACGGCATGCATGTCGCAGGAAACTGACATGTGGAATTTTTGTGCAGATTGGGTTACTCTGAACTACTTTTGTGGCGGTGAGTCGGAATGTTTCCACACAATACTACTCTTCTTTGATTAGGAAGTGTAAGGTTTCTCACAGCACTCATCTCCCGTCTGTACACTTGCCACAAATTCATGTCCTTCTTCTGCCTAACGTATCAAGTGATCAAAGGATGACATCATTATCTGTCTGTTCTGGCTGTCTGTCAAGTTTTTGGGCACCCATAGCTCACTGACCTTTCGAAATTGCAATTTGTCATGCACAATATTCTACGCTATACTGCACGAAATGCTGAAAAATATGTGCCAATGTGCGCAGATCACTCGGAATTACTTGTGCCCTGCATCTCACATTAGCAAGTGATGACGCGGTTACAGGTCGGACGGAACGTGGCGAATCGGTGAAATTGGCACCGCCCTCTACAAAGAAACTGCACCATTCACAGATGTTGCTGCGGCGCAGACAATCACCACCATACAGTTCGACCATTTCGTTGTGAATTTCCTTCTGAGGTTTACGTTTAGTCCGCAAAAATCGGACTACTCTGCGTTGCTCTTCATTCGTACACGACCCTAACAAACGCAACATCTTTGTGCAGTCATTCACAGTATCTTTCACCACGGCGATACCTAATCCAGTCAAACCGAGCTGTAGTGTGATATTCAAACTCGTTGTCTGCCAAACTGGAACCTGCCAAGAGAAAAAAATCTTTGTGCGTTACTTTTGTCGCCTTCCGTAGTTTTACGTAGCCGCACCTCAGAATCCTAAAATTCTTCGTCTCGAAACTAATTGGATATCTGCCTATTCTGAATTTGCGTCTTGCAAAGCAATAAATATTCACTAGCCACATTTATACGGGCGTTTTTAACACTGCTCACTTTACGTAATTTTTTACTCTAAGCATCACCGGAGTGCTACTTTTCCTTCACACCATATGATGTGCACCATACCTACCTATCATGTTCAAACCTGTACCGCATGTCTTGCGTTATGTTCTGCCTAACATGTCAATGTTGATCTTCGTCTCATACTGTGCATGATTTCGACTTTTTCATTAGTCAGTTTCTAGTCTCTGCCAGCAACAATACCGCGTGTTCTTTTCTTCTACTTCAAGCTAAGCAATTTATTTACATTTGTCATTACACGATTATTACACGACATCCTCCGTTAACTTGTGCCTTTTCACGTACATTGCATTGCTCTATGTTTGGAATCTACGTTATAGTAGTCTTACATATTCAATTAAGTCAGGCTCATCTTTCGTACTCAATTCCATATCTTTTTGTCTAATACACATGAACAGAATTATTCTTCCATCCACTCAGTTTTGTGTTAGTGTCTATTGATTTTCTTTTTTCGCAATGTTTTGTCTTCACTCCTATACTACTAGTAACATATTTCACCGTTTGTAAGTCTTTTGTATCGTGTGTTTTTGGGCAAATTTTTCGAAATTCGAAAAACGTACATTTCATATAATTGTTTAAAACTTATAATTTATGTATGAAAAAATCTGCACCAAGTGTACCTTTTACAAGTGTTCGGCGTTCATTAAAAACACTAACGCACAAAATATGAATATCAAAATTGATTCATATTTGTTAAACACTCTGCAGCGAAGCTACAAATCATTTTTTTTTTTTTGGAATTTACGGCTACAGTTAAATCCCAAATCGTCCCCCGTTTTTGGGCTATAAGAAGTCTGCCGTCCCTATTTTGGGAACACTCGTTCCATGGATGGAAGACAGTTGGTGTCAAAGAAAACTCACACCATCCATGCTGACGTAAGAAAGAATGTTAAACAGATAACGTCTCAATAAACTGTAAAAATGTTTCTTCTCAAAAGGGTGTAATGGAAACAGTAGAAGCAGGATAATTTTGCCCTGAGAGAAAGTTCTGGAATTTGTTTCTTTCTTTCGACGTTGACATTTGATGAAAGCAGTTATGTGACGTATACGAAAGATGCAAAATTGTATGGGATCTGTGTCTGGCATCTTGAAATTCGGGAAATGTTGGTAAGTAATTGTTTTAATTCGTTTCTCAAACGGTAATACATTTCAATGGGCCAATGCTGCTAAGCAAAGAGTAATACATTTTGAACACCCAGCAGAACATATGAAAGATGCTTCCATTTCAGGAAGCAAGATGAGCCCTTAATTTCGCTAAACATTTTATTTTTAATTACATTTCTTTTTTCACGTTTTAATAGGTTTTAATAAAATTCTAACCTTTCTCATTTATCGACTACACTTTTCACCCTCCATGGTGCAGTGGACAAAGCGCCTGCTTTTCATCATTCGTCCGAGAAGGGTCTAGGTTCGAATCCGGATGAAACACACATCTTGTGTTCGTTTTACGGTTGTGGCAATCTTCTTTTTCTGAAAATAAATCCGAATTAGGGCCTGCCAACCGTTTGTAGCCAATCCAGGTTATCCAGATGTAGGTTAAACCAGCAGATGCAGGTAATTGGAAAATAATTTTGTGTAAACGAAGGTTCTTAATTCTGAAATAATTCTGAAATTCCCTTCCGCATTCACCTTATAGTATTCAAAAAATGATTCAGTACAGTAATGTAGGGAA
Source organism: Macrothele yani (assembly GCA_039090855.1). Classification (NCBI taxonomy): domain Eukaryota; kingdom Metazoa; phylum Arthropoda; class Arachnida; order Araneae; family Macrothelidae; genus Macrothele; species Macrothele yani. Next base: position 140,397,198 of record CM077034.1, read on the forward strand.
TAATGTTTTCAAAAAGTAAATGTTAGCATGATTATATCTAACAATATGTTTTTGATAAATGCCATCTGGAATTTTCCATGTTTCAGTTTATTCCTAAATAAATTTTATATAATATTTTAAATACTTGTTACTTTGTTGGCTCCTCGTTGGAACTATCCGATTACGTTTAAACTCGCCTTTCACTAGGCAGCAATTAGTTGTGTACTCCTAAAACGTTTTGAGGTCTTGTAAAGTGTAAAACGATTTGAGATGGGAAGTACAATCCAGAATTGGAGAAGAGTAAAAAATATTGGACTTGGACAAAATTTATTTGAACTATATTCGGAACGCTTTCCCTCTTTCTCTTTCTCTCTCTCTCTCTCTCTCTATATATATATATATATATAAAAACATATATATATACTGTTTATGTACCGATAAGACATTCCATTTTGACCACACCCCACTAGAGAAATGAGCGCGCCTGGAGACCGACGGAGGCGTAGTTGAGGTTCAATGAGCAGTACATATATATTAGCAGAATGAGGAAAACTGCCGATTTATCGGAGTTTGACAAAGGATATAATGTGATTGTACGGTTCCTCGGAACTACGATCTAGGAAAGACGCACCTTGTAGTTTGGTCACATGCCGGTGTAGTGAATGCGTATCAAAAGTTATGCACAGATGGCCAAACGGCGAACCGTAGTTCAGCCGTGTATCTTTCGCAACTCACTGATGCCAAAGGGGAGCGGAGATTATTGCACATTGTTCACAGCAACCGCAGATTTATAATGCGTCAAATCATCCGCAGCTACAATAGTGGTGTTCCGGACAGTGTATCACAGCATACAATACATCGCAGCCTTCTGCGCATGGGCCTGCGTAGCCGAAGAGCCACCCGGGTCCCCAAGCACAATAATGCCAACAACGCAGGAAAATGGTCCCAAGATCTTCGAGATTGGTCCTCGGATGATTGAAAGAAAGTAGCCTGGTATGACGAATCTAGAGAGTGGTACATTACGTAGACGACCGAGCACGTATACGCAGATTACCAACTGAGGCTATGGCGCCTGGATGCACGGTTGAGGGGAAACCGGCCAGCTGCGGCGGTGTTATGCTGTGTTCGATGTTTTGTCAGGACACTTTAGGCCCCATTATCTTAATACCACAATCCCTGACAGCTGTCAGGTATCTGAACATCGTTGTGGACCAAGTTCACATTCATGGCAATTGTGTTCCAGGATGGTGGTAGCTATCACCAACAAAATAGTGCGCCATGCCACACTGCCAGAATCGTCAAGAAGTGGTTTGAGGAACAAGCTGGTGAATTACTGTTAATACCTTTGCCTCAAAATTCACCTGACATGAACCAATCGGACATTTGTGCTTCGACTTGGAAAAGCGGGTTCGCGCTAAATCAGCACCACCCGAAAATGTACGAGAACTGTAGGACCTGTTGTTGATATTGTGATACCAAATACCATGGGATATAAATTGCCACCTCATCGAATCGATGCTTAGCCGAGTGGCAACTGTTTTGCTGGCGAAAGGGGTACTACAGTTTATTAAATAGGTGGTTATAATGTAATGCTCATCGTTGTATGCATAAAGTGAAATCTCGCTGTAATTATATTTTCTGCAGTCACGGCAAATCTATTATAGTAATCAGATTCCTTACGCTTCTCTTTTTCTTTTGAAGAATAATTGTCATTCTTTATAATAAAAGTAATGTTCTTATAATAATGTAGTAAAGTCCTGTTGAAAAGAAACTGGTCCACACAATTAATATTACTGTAAGAATGAAGATTTTATAATTAAACGCCGGAAAGTGGATACCACAGTTGAACATGATCTATAAAACAAAGCAAGGGGTTAGTATACCTGCACGAGACGCACGTGGCAAACATACCATTTGTCCACAAACCAAATGACTTAAATTCTACGTTTGTGGAAAGTAGAAATTACTGGATATTTAAGCTACATCGCTTCTGATTTGTTTTGCTTTTTTTGTATCGAAGATATCCGGTTTCAATAAATTTGTGTTAGTAATTTATTGAAGCTTTAGTTGTAAAGGCGCACCGTTGTTTATATTTTGAAATGTCAATAATACATGATGAGCATTTTCACATTACTTCTTTCGCTTCGCTATTATTGCTTTTAGATTGTAATGAAATTCAAACCCTACTTGAATAACGCATTCGAATTCAGCATATACTTCATCCATAATTTAATACAGACATGTTTCTCATAAATTAGTATCAGAATTTGCACACTCCGAAATAACGTAGAGGAATAATGCGTTAGCCGCAGTTATTCCAGAGTTAAACGAGAAGTAAAGGATAAAAAAATGTAATGTGCCTGTTACTGTGAAATGTTGAACATACAAAATGAGATTTTAATAGGTTTCAGAGCGTTTGTTAAGTAATTCGTCATAAAAGGTGATTGTTAGCAAAAAGAAATATTAATCTTTAGTTTAATGTATGGAAATGAAATACATTAATATTTAAAAACAGCAGCATTTTAGATTCAGGGTTTATGATTTCTTTCTTTGCCTTTTGTTAGGCTTCTTAATAAAATACCGTATAATAGCGGTTTGAGCTGTGTTAGCTTTTGTTCTACTTTGTTGGAATAACTGCGTACTTTGGTAGATGTGTGCCATGCAAAAGCCTTTCCTATTCAAGTATTTGATGATTGTATCACTGCCTTTTTTCGGATTCACTGAATTCGTAGGTTATTACTATTTTTATTAGATTACATAGCACAGATTATAGTTGTTAGTAAATGCAAATGAAAGAGACACGTGTGAAGACGTATTGCTTTATCTCTTTACAATCGGCATAGTGATTCTTCTGCACACAGTTATTACGCTGATATGTTGAACGAATATTATCCAGAATTAAAGGGATTTGTACATGTCGGTATTGGAGTAAGGAATTTCTTGTCAGACGGAATATAAATGGTATATTGCGATTCCGGAGTTCCCTTTTATTTAAATATATATGCTGAAAACTTTCTTTTTTATCTTAAGGAGAGTCCCATAACTACTTTCTTTGATTGATCAGAGAGACGTCAAACAAACCACTGATTTATACAGATTAAAAGTAGACAGTACAGATTGAAATATGAGCAATGAAGCTGTAAAATTAAAAAAAAAGAATGTAGTTTAAAATCCTTGCAATATTCATGTCAGGGTGTGAGAATAAAAAAACAAGGTAATAAATTCATGCAATGCATTGATTATGATACCTTTTCTAGCATACCAGAAATCATTACTTATGAGGATAATGTCTGTGGAATGAATCTCGCTAATGTGTCCTGACCTTTGACTCCATTTCGATGATATGAAATGGTGTAACCTAAATCGTTGAACCTTTGTAACGTGTTGAAATCGCACCCTGCACGCTTAACCTGGGGTAAAAATATTGTGGCGAAATGTTTGCTCTACTTAGCATGTGAAGAGTGCATATAACGTGGAAACCCAAGGAATGATATTTCAGATGTTGAAAATATTCGGTTTATTTACCTGTGATTTAATTGTACTAAACCACGGAATTCAGCCGCTGACGCATGTGCATTAAATTAAAACATTGCAAAATTAAGCACATTTTTTTTATTGGAGGTTTACGACCACCGTGAGCAACTCAATGGGCTACAAGCAGTCGCCCGTCCGTAATTTAGGGTCACTGGTTCCAGGGAAGGAAGAGAGCCAGTACCGTAAGACAAACACAACATCCATGCTTCACCGGGATTCGAACCCGGACCCTTTACGGACGAATGATCAGAGGCCTGCGCAACCGGGGCGGCATTAAGCACATTATAGTTGGTAACACTATGCTGAGATTTGAAATTTAAACATATATTGTTTAGACCAACATACTTTCCATTATTATTTCTATATAAGAGTGGTAACGTTAAGCATGTTTTCCTTTCTATTTTTTACCTTATCCTAAGTCTGCATATTAGTGGTTTGAGAACACGAACAGTGTTGAGTGGTGGTTTGAATACAAGGCATTTCACGAAATAGTTGTCATATGTTATTATCCGTTACTTGTTTTTATTTTTTAATCATGGCTTTTTTTTATGTATTCCTTAAGCTCATAAAATAAACCACTTTTTTTTGGAAACAAGATAGTCAAACATTTCGCAATTCCAGTAGTTTATCTAAAATGCTTGCATGTTTCAAGAATCTACACCTGTATGGAGAAACACCTAAATTTTTTTGATAATCGAACATAATAGTTACGGCAATTTGTGAACATATTTAATTGATTTTACCTACGAAAGTGTAAAACAGTCTATTAATTTATCTTTTCTCACAAATGTGCTTTTGGTGAAAAAATGAAAAAAAATAGATATTAATCATCGGCTGACAAAATATCAACTAAATACGGCTGATGAACAGATTTTACCTGTTCCTTTATATTGGGTTTGAAAAATAGTAATATCCGTTGACGAAGTACCCGAAATCGAAGCCCCTGCCATGGCGCACATTGGCCACTGGTACACAACGGCTGGACCTAGGTGGCTTAAGTCAGTGGCAGTTATGCTTCAGAAATCAAAGACTGTAGGCGACAGCCAACACAGAAGTATAGAAAGAGCACATATGATATCCCAGCACCAACTGGGACGATGTGAAACCCGCACTTACTCAATTATTTAATTACAAGAAGCCACGATTCTACAGGGACGGCATCCAACATCTTCCCAGATGTTGGTAGCAGGTCGTGTCAAACAATGGCGATTACTACTTTGACTGATTTGTAAATGTACATACGGTAATTCGCACTATTATATACAGAGTAAGAATGTAAGCTTTTGAAATTTCACATGAATGCTTATGTTGATGTGCACTGTGACATACACAATCCTGAATTCAGATGGAAGTCATACAATAGCATTTTTATATAAATATTATTTGCGAAAATGAAGCGACAACTATTGATATAAATTTTCCATTTGAAGAGAAAGAGATTACTTTGGCTGGAAAATTGTTTAGCCTACGTTTGGTTAAATGTCGTCGGTACAAGAAAATCAGTGATATCTATCATTTTCCGCAAACGTTTTTGTCATCCCATGTTGGAAATGATGATACAAACATTTTGAACCTAACAATTTGCTCTTAATAAGCGGATACTCCCAGAAGTAAATTTTTTTTATGTTTCGCATTTCAATAGATATTTTTTTTTGAATTTACAGAAAACCTATTGCATGGAAATAGTATCTTCCTACTCTAAACGACAAAGTCGCAGGATTGTAGACCTTCAAAGTTGTTACGTAAATAATCCATTTTTCAAGCTAAGCTTGCTTCCAACTTTCTCTGTTGGTACCTACCAACTTCTACGCATAAGCGTAGATGCTACCTACGCCTGTGATCTTTACTATAATGTACAAATATTTTCCGTTGAACCGCGCTTTTGTCGGAGCCGCTAAAATAATGGACGAAAAAACGTTCTTGTGAAGTACGATACTAAGAATATTTCAGTTCTCCTTTTTCTGTGTGCATTTATGATATGTGATTTGCAATACATTCAGTGTCTTGCATAAATTTAACGTTTAAGAAAACAAACACGCTCAGGTATCTTGCTCTTATTTGTGTCTTGTTCTACCTCGTACTAGAAAACTTTTTCCTCAAACTGAATAGGGTTCGCATTCACTGGAATGTCTTTTTTACTCTGGCGTTGAGAAACTACCCTTTTTACACTCATGATGAGGCACACGCAGAGTTCCGATTGTGTTAACAGTTATAAATACCTTTTTTCTTCCTTTCGACTATAACTGCAATATAACGGAAGCTGCAGTATCTGGGCTTATGTTTGTTATATCAACGAATAATTTGAAATTCTTGAAAAATTCCTTTACTAACTCCGGAAAGTTTGAAATAAAATAGGAGGTGCACTTTGTGTATGTATTTTTGGGATGTATTTTGCAAGAACAAAAGAAGGATTTCAGAACAAATTAGAAATGATTTAAAATTCATTTTTGTGATCATTTTGGTGTAATCTACCCTATCCTTATTACCTTGCACAACGTGGAAAAATTACCTAGTGCTTGTATGGATGGGATTTCGGCCATGTTTGGGAGAATAAATGTTCTATGGCTGTATTGGAAGAATATTTACAATGCACAGATTTAAAATATATTGTACAATCGAAAGCATGATGTTTTTCCCGGGAACATAAAATTCTTTCTCACCTTGATCCAGTTGTAAATTATTCAACAACTTTTGAGTACGAGCATTAAACAGATGACGCTTAAGCCAACTGCATGAAGTCCAGCCGATTGCAAATAACTGTCCGTTTCTTTATGTTATTGGAGGGCGAAGGGGAAGAGTCGTAATTAGTACAAGAACATTCCAACAATAAGTATAATAACGTCATTGTAAAGAAATGAAAAAAAATCTGGTAGTCAGTCACCGGGTATCAAGCATCAGGGAAATACATATTTGGTAGCTGACCCCGATATCGAACGTTTTTCATGAGCATTCACAATTAGGCCCTTGCAATAAGAGTAAAAATGAATAAAGTCATCAAGTCTTTCTGCCTCTCTGAGGGGTATCTACGTTACTTACCAGAAACACTTTTCTCTTCTATTCACATAACATTTCCATTTTATACACAAGAACCTTCCAATTCCATATAATATGAAAAACACAGGTAATTTTGACCTAGTTTGGAAAGTAATATTATGTGCTTTCAGGAAGTCATAACAAGTATAAATACAAGCTGCCTCCGATCCCTGTGGAATCGCATTATTTAGGCTTTTAATCGATGTGTTCGGAAATACACTGGTTCACAGATCGCGTTCCAATTCTTCTCAAAGGTGCTGCATGAGTTTGAGATTTTGGCTGCCTGCAGATTAGTCAAGTTCATCCAGAGGAGTCTTATCACACCATTCATGCGCAGACCTCACTTTGTGTGCGAGTCATTGTCCAGTTTAAAAAAGGAATGGGATCTTGTCGTGTTTTGAAAAACCCTACTCACACCGTTCTATATTCATTATAAATTAGTCGTCCGAGAATAGTTCGAATTATGTTTAAACACTCAAATTTCTATTCTTCTCTTTTGAGCAAATTCATTCTAATCACTCCCTTCGACTCGTGAGAGATCTGAATTCATTCAGAAACAAAATAAGTGTATAAAAATGTTGTTGCTATCATGAAATATGTCAGACCTTTCTTAAATATTTAGTTGCATAATTAGATATACACTTTTTTTCATATCAATCTGATAGATTTTACTCGGTTTTTAATTGGAAACAGTTTGAAAAATGTTTAGGTTTAAGCTCAAACGTATGCCAAACACCTTAGAGTATTTAACTCAAATATTTTGTGTTTGCTTCCACAATTCCACTTCTTAAATATAATTTAGGGAAACTATTTAGAAGCATATTTTCAGGAAATAAATATTTTAAACATTTCGAATAACAATTTCACACGTTCAAAATTCTTTCAGAAAAAAATATCAAAATTAAACTGCATCGATGTGGCAAATTCTCATGTAAAATTATCCGCGACAGCAATTTAGTAAGGCGAAAAATAAAAAAAATTTCCTTGATTTACGGGGTATTATGCTGTTACAACAATTAGCTAACGAATTTGAAATTAACTTGTGTTTTGAAGCTAATGTACAAACGAATCTTACGAAGGCTATATTGTGTTTGGAACTTTGGCCATATTTGAGAGTTTCTTTGTGCACAATCTTTTTTTTTCACTTTGCTCCAGTTTTAGAATTTAACTAAGCTTAGGGAAACAAATGTTTAAAATGACAAAAAAATTCAGAAATCACCGCTGCTGAATTTGAAAAAAAAAATAATTTATATAATAGATGTATTACTTTAACTTGATTTGAACTTTTCATTTTTATTTGTCAAGCTGTTACCGCCTTGCGCGAGTAGCGTGATTTCAAATTAAAATGAACCCTTGCTTGTTGTGACGAACTTCCAACAATTTTTGGCTTGGGTCTCATAGCAGAAAGGGAGTGAACCGGTCACGTGGGTAGAGAAAGAACTCACACCAACTGTCGAGGTGTTCTACAATAGAAATAGCCAGTATCTTGATCAACGGAATCCCAATTTAAGGTTGTAATGTGACTACCTCCTTCGTAGATAGCTCATTCATGGTATATAAATTTAAAATACACGAAATGCACAATGTTTCGCGGTTGCCAGAACTGAAATCTCATCAGCAAAACGTTAAGCTAGTTCTAACTCGAAATGTTATCGGATATAAAAAAAACAATTAATGTTGTGCGGAAAAGGAAGTAGATTATGACATTGCGGTAGCCAAAAGAAAATTATTAATTTTTGATATGATATAATACAGAACCAAAATCTTTATGAATGAACACATTTTAAATGTATTCTAACTGAAAATATAAAACAGTGGTTAAAATGCAACAATGGTTCCTATAAAACAAATTGTACTACATATTTTGATAGCGAATAGAAAGAGATGTGATGTAATTCTCTGCATTCTTTTTTTTTTTTGTATCTTCTTCTACATTGCATGAACTAACCATACAGGGGATAAAATTGTTATTGTCAAACACCTTACCATGCTGCTGGTTCATCATCTCAAAGTTTTGCATCAAACACAAGTCATCGGTCTTTTCACGTTTAGAAGTGAGTCACGAAAACATTCTAATTGGCCGCCAGCCGGAATTAATACCAGGGTCTTCCATTTACGCGCCGAATATGCTACCACTGCACCACAGCGGCATCCAGTTCTTCAGACTCACATACGACTAACTTGCCAAACCAGGTGTAGTGGTAGCATATCCGGCGCGTAAATGGAAGACTGGGTTTGATTCCCGGTGGCGGCCGATGAGAACTTTTTCCGTGACTCACATAGAAACGTGGAAATAACAATGACTTCTGTTTGGTGTGTCTAATCTACGTCAATTGTGTGTATTAATCAAAGTATTGCATCGCTCAATACACTAGCGATTCTTATTCTAGAGGACCACGCCAATTGGAGAGAGCTGTTTCCCACGTGACCACTTAACTCCAATGACCTAATACAATAAAGGGTTTCCTGTTTGCTATGAAGCTACAGTCAATTTCAGAAAGATATGGCAGATTTCTCCAGCCTAAGAGTAAGTGACGTTTGGAAGATATTTGGCTGGCGTCTCCAGCAATGCTGCTTACGAAATAACCGGAAAACAATTGTAATGAATGGATCTTTAAGGGAGGATATTTTCATTAAAAATGCTTCTACGTACTTCCTATGTATTGCTGCGCTGTATATGCAAACTGCCGGCTGCATATATGGCGCAGCGATGCACAGGATCAATAAGAAAAATAAATAGATTCTCATAAATTCAATGGGAACAATTTTACAAACCAACCGACGAAGTATTCTTCATGGCTGGAACTGGGAAGTCGTCAGCCCATTTTTGCACTGCGCCACATGTCTGGAACCGTACAGCAGTAAAACCATGTTGCATCGATCGGAACAAATGATTGTCTAAAGGGGCTCTGTCGGGACTATACGCCGGGGGTTCCAAAAGTACACAACCAAGCGTCAATAACGTCTCCTTGACCGATTTAGCAACATGTGAAATAGCATTGTCATGCATTAATTTCACGAGACGCAATCCTTTGTCTGTGAATTGACGTTTCTGAGAGATTTCCTGGTCAGCAGTAACAGTTTGACCCTGTTCCAATAGTTCATAATAGAGCACACCTTTAATATCCCTCCAGATGCACATCAGAAATTTCTTGGAGTGAATATTACGTTTCGGCGTCGAAGTCGTTTCTTCACTGGGGTCTACCCAGAGTTTTTTGCGTTTGTGATTGCGATGCCATATCCACTTTTCATCACCCGTAATGATTTTCCACCGGAAAGCCTTTCTGTGTTGTTTAATCATCATATTCAAACACTCCATGACACGCATATCCTTGTTCCTTTGACTTAGGTCATGTGGCACCCGTTTCCTTCTTTCTAATTCTTTCCCATTGCGCATAAACGATTGGAAATAATTTGTTGAATTACCCTAGTTGTTTAACTAGTTTTTTTGCGCTTGAGACGAATATTCATCCAGCAATGCTTGCAGTACCTCATGCGCAACCTTCTGCGGGGCGCCACTAAGTTCTCGATCGCTAACATCAAAATCATCTGCTCGTGCTTTTGATACAATATTCTCCCCCAGAACAGAACAGATCGCTACACATGCTTTTGCAGCACTTTTTCTTTGATGAAATTCACAACGAATGCAATGTCGAATACATGCAGTATTGCTTGCCATTTTTCACCTACCGATGCGCAAGTGAGTTTGACTGTTGGGCAAACTTCTGTGTCACATTTTATATTATGGACCAGTTACGGTCATATGACAACAACGCGGGGGAATGCCGGATATGTAAATTAGCGGTATACATCCCCCAGAAAACGCTCCAAATCTTTATCGTACACTTAATATAATGATATTCACGTAGAATATCAGGAAAACGTATAGAACATCATGGTATCTGAATGATATTTTTTTTTTGCGCATTTCATGTATTTTGGGAACATCTAGGAAATCTTGGGGTTCATGAAATCAAGTGGAACAGATACACCTGTGTCGACATTAAAAGGCCAATGCCACGAATATTTGCACCAAGATTAGTTTTAGTGATCAACATTATTTTATGAAGCTGTTCAGCAGTAATATGTTAATATGTAAGATTTGCGTGCTATTTGTTATTGTGCAGATTTCAAATTCTACCCAGTTAAGAAAGCGCCTCAGGACTGTATTTGTTTGAATTTTCCTTCCGTTGTTTGATATGAGTTTAATGAGTATTAGTATTATTTGATATACAAATAGAGTTAAGTGTTTCTCTGTATTGAGATTACATTTGTAAGATAGTGAATATTTCAAGCAAAGAAAATCTGATCTACTGACTGTTACTGATTTTTTTTTTGAGATATGGTCTACTGATTTCCAATAAAAGTCTCTGGCAATACTGCCTGAAGCTCACCTGGTTTCAGCTCTGAGCGCTTGACACCTTTTTGCTCCAGTTTTTTTGTGTTCTTACTTTTTTATCGTTTGTTCAGTTAATGATCTTGGAAACTGGACAAGTGATCTAGGAGAAACAATACAAACAAATAGAATAGTAAAATGCTTAAAAAACTATTTATGGCTTCCGTTTTAATTATAAGTTTGAATTTTACTTTGGCATTCTTCCATTCGTGTATTTTCTTCGTTTTGGAAAGAAAATCTTATTAAACAACAAGTTTGTATCATTTCCCTCGAAATACCTTTTATATATAAAATTATTTCAGATATTTTTTTCGAATTCATTACCTCCTTTTTATGATGTTAGAGAGTTGTAGCTCAAACCCTACAATTAGAAGTGCATAAGTAACCCTGAAGAATCTCAAAAATGACGTTCCACACTGTCGTTTTTTGAACATTAAACAAATCAGGGAGTTAGAAATGAATATGTTTCGAAAAGGTATATTCACCTTGTATTCCTCAAGAATTCATTTTTCTCTTCACTTACACGTAATTTCACGGACTCAAAGATTCCATGTGAAAAATTCCTGTCATAATTTCTAGAATTTCTTAACCTACCGATTTAGAATTTGAGTAATGAACGCAATTTTTATTTACACCAAATTTGACGCAATGTATGCGACTCTAGAAACGCGACATAGAACTAATATTTTTATTGAGGTACTGATGACGATGAAAAATATTTTATTTACATTCCGTCATTGACAAAATTCATAGTTTCCTTTTTAGTGGAATGAAAACGCAATATTTTTTTATCTAAATATATTCTTTTCTAACGTAATGAAATGCTTTTGCGTCGTGTGCAAATGACTGCGTTGCGATTTCTGCCTGCACTCCGAAATGTGAGATTTTGTTAAGCCCAGTTGTGTTGCTAGCAAACGTACGGCTGCAACTTTGGTATCTGAGCTTCTGTGATTACGATTGGAAATAATGCTGCATTGCATTCTATTTGCTATTGTGCAGATTGCAAATGCTACCCAGTTACAATACTGCACATTTCAGTCGACGATAGGAAGATTAGCCATCGGAGATCTTTGGGGTTGTAGTACTATGAGACCATCATCTCACTCAGTTTAACCCTTGCGATGACTACATCCTTCTCCGTGTTTAATAATGATCTTGCTCATAGCACTGCTGATTAAAGGTTGGTATTCTTACACCTCTAAACATCAGGTAGTGAGCTATTCGTCGAGGCAATCAGCATGCTTCCCATATTTTTACAATACAGCTATTTTAAAATGCGCTCAGTAGTTCGTAGGATTTTGTAGGCCTAACGATTTATTTTTCTGTAAGAGATATGCTGGAGATTAAGTGAATGATACCTATAGCACATCAAGAATATTCACAACGACTGTCTAACAGCTATTGTTATATAAACCACTCTCTCTGTGTTCGAGTTCGATTGGAAATTACTCTGGATCAGACATTGATATCCATTGGAGGTGAAAATTTAGTCACTCTATAATGAATATAATGCTTCTGCTACTAGTTTCTTCTAGTAATGGTTGTTGTTTGTTAATTATGTCATGAATAAACTTTCCAGCTAGTAGTGTAGTAATAATAATGAACAAGCTTTTAACTGCTAGTAATGTTGTAGTAGTAATTAAGATGAATAAAGTCTTATGCTGGTTCTTAATAATAACAACCAATGAAATAAACCTAACAGCCAGACAGAGATCTGACAAAACTATGAACTGAGAAAAACGTACTTACAACAACTTCTTTATTCAGGGCTTATTCCTGGTATTATCCCACATACATTTCATAGGTCACACAGCTACTCAATAAAACGTAGCTGCTTGCACATGAACGAAGCTCTACTCACATAAACGAAGCTCTCTTTACACATAAACAACAGCTCTCACACGTAACACAAAAGCTCTCTACCAAATAAACAAAAGCTCTCTACCACATAAACAAAAGCTCTCTTTACACATAAACAACAGCTCTCTCACGTAACACAAAAGCTCTCTACCACATAAACAAAAGCTCTCTACCACATAAACAAAAGCTCTCTACCACATAAACAAAAGCTCTCCTAGGTATCGTTGAACGCACCATTTTATACTGGCTACCACCACGTCATGACTTACACTCATTGCCAGATCTCATTCAGCGGGAGAAATAACATCTCGTTCAGTAAGAAGATAATTTACATAGAAAAATAAAATAACAGGAGATAGTAAAATCAAAAGGAAAGTGAATCTAGAGTATACGTTACAACTCGATGTCTGGCAAAGGGATACTTCATTACACTTTCACAGTTCGCTGAGGATTTTATCGGAATGTTACAATTTTTAATATCTATGAGTTTATATTTCCGTCTGCAAAGAAGTGCTATTAACGAGAGACAGTGAAACATGCATGTAAGTCAGAACGTGCAATAATCATCACAAAAATTATTCCATTGGTGGATAAGTTATCTCAACCTGAAATTTTGTTGAGTTTTATGGTGCATGTGTGTACAAATTTTCGCTGTGATATCGCAACATTGGTTATTTTGAAAATATTACTGGAATGCACATGAGCAGAAATCACTGAACTTCTGCACCGCAAGAAATGCACGTACTGAACTTCTGCGCCGCATAAGTATATGAAATACACTTTCGCAGCCATGCAAAAGTTTGAACGGATCTTTAAAGTAAGAGTTTCAAAGGGTGATTTTTCTCCATTACTTTAGGAAACAAAACTACAGTTAAAGCAATTTTTTGAACCACCACTAAAAAGAACGTTATATTATCAACCAACTGAATTCAAATTGTGATCGAAAAGATAAATTGTTTGCATTTTCCGAAAAATTGATGAATCATACAAATCGTGCGCGATGGAATCATACCGAAAATTTACAAATGAAAACGTTGTAAATATTTGACGATGTGTAATGCTGAACCTTTGTATCCGACATATGCTGATATACGGAGAAAACTCGCCGAGAAGTCGCAATTTTTTATTTCTGCTCGGTGGGAATTTGGTAGTAGCACATCCCAGCTGTTGCATCAGCTATAAAGTTGTTATAAAACCATTTTTGCTGAGACATATTATACACAGAACTTTTTTGAATTATTGAATTTTGTATAATCAGAGAAATTTCAGTGTTGCTATGCATGTGAAATTTCATTTATGATCTCACCAAAACACATTTGAAAAATATTTTATTTCCATTTTCGATAAACAAATGTAATACCAGTGAAACATTGTCCGTTCGAAATGCGGCAAGGAATATGAAAATCGGCATTCATTCAGTGTTTTCCTGACTCACTTCATGGGTTCATTTCCTCTTTGTGATCATATACGCTATCTATCAACAAGTAATTGGACACCTGTGATAGCAAAGGAAAACGAAGTTTATTCACCTTCAGTAGTTGGTGGAGCCTCCACGAGCGGCGAATGTAGCTGCGACCTTCTGGGGCATACTCTCAATCAGGCGTTGTACGACGTCTAGCGGTATTTTCTTCCACTTGGCTTAGAGAAGACAGGTCACTTCCTACACCGATGCCGGACGTTGGGGGCACCCTTAAGTCAACGCTCCTACTCGTCCCACAGGTGCTCGATAGGGTTTAGGTCCGGGCCATGCGCAAGCCAGTCCATTCGATTAACCCCATTGTCACCATATCAAGCCATGGTGGACCTCGCAACATGACAGGTGGCATAGTTATCCTGAAAGTAACATGGGTCCACCCCGTAAAAGTGCCACAACGCAGGAAGCGCATGCTCACCTAAAATTCTGCAGTATGTCTCGGCGTTGAGTCTACCAGGAATTGCGACCAAGGTTCCCGTGCCATACCAGGAGAAAAAACCCCATAGCATAATTCCGCAGCCCCCGAACTTCACATTTGGCGCAATACATTCCCCAAGGAGGCACCCAGACCCTGCCATCCCAACGGTAGAGGGTGAACCTTGATTCGTTGCTCCAGAGAACATGTTCAACGGTCCACTTTCGACGTTCTGTGACGTTAGCCAAGCAGCGCTATTGGACTTGGTGATCAAAGGCTTGTGGGCGGCAGCACGTCCATGATAACCGAGCATATGGGCTTCCTTACGGATGGTATTCATCGAAAGAACACTCCCGAATGTCTGTTGAAACTCCTCGCGTATGTGGCCCATCGATTTGGTGCGGTTCTTCCGAATTTCTCTGGCCAGAACTCGTCGGTCACTAACTCCCTGTTTTGTGGGTCTGCCGGGTCGGGGCACATTTCGACAGTTACCTCTCATCTTCCACTTGCCAATCACGTAGGCCACTGTCAATTTTGGGTACTTCAACTCGCTGGACATGTCACGTATGGATCGGCCCTTTCTGTGATACCCGTCGGTTACACCTTTCTCGAAATCAGAGAGCTCCGAACTGCGTGGCATCTTGCATGCGGCTGGTTGCTTTGTTGTTTCCCACACGACATTTAACGGCGGCGGCCATGACGTGTATCAGGACCGCAGATATCGTCGATTGCAGGGGTGTTCAATTACTTGTTGGTAGATAGTGTACTGAGAGTATGTCCATAAAAGATAAGAAAACAGTATTCAAATGTTCGCAAAAGGTATATTACTTTCGGCACTTAATTTTAACTGTTTGCGATTTTTCTAATGATAATTTTTAATCCCGTTAAAATGTTATCTACTCCTCTCATACACATCCCGTAGCATACCTAAGCAACAGAATATATCCTTTATATCAGCATTTATCTGTATATTCGCTTCGAAACATACTAGATTAAGATATTTCGTAAATCAGTCGGATAATCAAATCTGTCTTATCATTTCTCAGCTTTTCGAAATAACCTTAAATGAACAACAGCGTTACCGTGAAGTTTTAGGTTTCGTGGTTGTCTTCCTAATCACTTGGCATGTTTGCATGTGTGAGGCTTGCCAGAAATACAGGATTTGTGTTTTCGAGCACTGTACTGATTCTATCTCTTTCTTAAAAGCAGTGATCTTGAATTCTAGACGAATAATTTCTTATAGATGTCGTTTGCACAGGAATACAGAAAATCTGAGAATTTGCTAAACATGAAAGAAAGGGTTAGTTTCGTGTCCAAACATGATTCAAAAAGCGATTCCGCACTTTCACAGAATGGAAGACTCAAAGTTGGTGAAAATCTCAGCTTG
Source organism: Macrothele yani (assembly GCA_039090855.1). Lineage (NCBI taxonomy): Eukaryota > Metazoa > Arthropoda > Arachnida > Araneae > Macrothelidae > Macrothele > Macrothele yani. Next base: position 140,413,276 of record CM077034.1, read on the forward strand.
TAGAGCGATTTAAGGTTTAAAATATTGTAAACTACGTGGGAAACTTTGAGTAAGTTATTCGAAAGTGAAATATATATAAATATATCTGTTACATCTTTAATTCTTTGGGAATCGTTATGTCACAAACACAAGACATCCATGTCAGTTGAAACCAAACTCCTTAATGAAACATGAATTACAGAAAGTGAGACCGTGTGGTAATTTAATGCTTCTCTTTTTGAAAATCGATTGGCTGTAATTTTTTCAAAATTAATGCTTCTTTACATTGCAAAAAGAAGAAACAAAAATGCTGAATAAATTGCAAATACGTGGAAATAATGTAAATAGACGATGCCATCGTTCAGTCCACGTCATTTTATAAATAACAGATAGCAACTGAAAAATTGTTGTTCCGACACTGCTGGGATCGTATCACAGATCTCTGGAAAAACTAGCCGTGTGCGCTCACTTAACGCTACGGTGCGAACAACTCACAGCGCTATGTGTATTTCATCAGTCAGCATTAGACTAAACAAATCCGTATTGATGTGTTCTGCAACTGATATGTCCCCCATCTGGTGGCATTAACAGCACCGTATATTAAAGCGAACGCACTCGGCTAGTTATCAATAGATCACGGGTTCGATCGCGGCGGTGTCGAAACAAGACTTTTCAGTTGCTGTGCATTGATTATAAAAAAACGTGGAGTGAGCGATGACATCGTCTATTTACATTATTTCCACGCATTTGTAATTTATTCACCATTTCTATCGCCCTTTGGATTTATTGGCTATAATTAAATAGCTTTTCCTGTTAGTGCTACCAGATAACGACATATCAGTTGCTGAGCCCATCAATATGGAAATGTGTTGTCAGATGCTGACTGATAAACCACAAATAGTTCTGTGAATTGTTGGCACCGTACCGTAAAGCGAACGCTCTCATCTAGTTATCGAGATTTTAGTAGTTCGATCCGATCGGTGTCGGAACAGCAATTTTTCAGTAGCTATGTGTTGTTTATAAAATAACGTGGACAAAGCGATGACATCGTCTATTTAGGAAGGAACATGTTTTAGAACTTGTTTTTTCACAGCAAATCGTTACCATTTATGAGGGGAAAATATTTGCAGTTTAGAAAATCAGTATTTTTGCTTTTGGCATTTTACAATAACGAAATATTAGTGCATCACTTGTTTACTGTTATTCCAGAGCTTAAAGCTCTGCGGCATATCAGTATTTTTTGCCAAGATACTGAAATTCATAATAGCTCTAGGCCATCTCTTAGAACGGTTAGGAGCCTCGTTTAAAACATTTTCTGGAAATTTATTTGCTTTAATATCAACCCATATTTGTGTCTCTTTTTTCTTAATTTCCCGCTTGTTTTTTTAAAGAATTGCAACTATATTATAATCAAAATGTCATAAGATTGTTTGATTTTATAGTGCCCTGTCTTTTTCGAACAAAATATTCATTCCAGATATAAAAAAAGGATTTGCTTGATTATTGAATTGTAATTCATAGTTAAGTATCCGTTAATATGCTAATGGAATATGTAGTTTAGTAGATTTTTTCCCAATTGTATGAATAGCGGCAACACACTTTTTTAATAGCTTTGAAAGACAAAACGAAAACCAACATGATTTTTTCGTCTGTTTCATATATCTAATACTGTCGCAACGCAAACGTAAAGAATAATTGCTGAGCCCCACAACCGAGAAAACGAAATGCTTCCTTACATAATGGAATAAAAATGAATTACATTAGTAATGAAATTTAATTTTGTAAACACTTCTAGTCCAATATATCGAATTTCTAATGTAATTTCAGGATTTTATATATAAATTGTGTACCGTTCCTCGTTATAAATTGCTTCAATATGATTTTAACAGTTGCACATATGAATTTTGCGCGATTGCTGAGAGTAACAGTTTTTTTAATTGAATTTTGCCATTGTGTCATTTTGGAGGACCGAACATTTCGAAATACTTGTTTTTCATCATAGCCTTCTTTTTCCAAAATTATGCATGCTCCGCTATAGTTAGACTGCTATTATTTGTACCTAGTAGTTGCTTAAAACATGTTTATTCAGTGATACCTACCCGATATAACATTTAATTGCTTACCCAGTAAGAATGGATCTTTTTTTTTGATTGAGTGTTTAACGACAACCGTGAATAACTCAATGGGCTATAACAGTTGCCCAGCCCAAATTCAGTGCCACTGACTCCAGAGAAGGGAGAGAGCCAGTGCCGGAAGTCAAACACAAGACAATGGATTTGGGAAGAGTTTTTCTGTTCTAAGAAGAACAGTGTTAGATAAGTAGGTCAAAACTTTTTGTCGGTGCATAAGGAATGAGAAAAGCTGGTCTTATGAGGTTTTGTTCAATTTTGCTTTTCCTTTTTCAAGAACTGTTGTTTTTCATCTTAGCTTTTCTTTCGTAATCTATGGCTTTATGTGACTAGAAATGTGCAATATACTCTTTAAACTCAAAATTATATAAAAATAATAAAATAGAACAAAATGCACATAATAAGCATTATTTTGTTAATGAAGTAATGTTGCATTAAATATGTGATTTCCTAAATTCATTCTGGAGCAAATAGCAAGAACAAAGGATATGAACAGCAACTGCAACTATAGTCTGTCCCACAGGTTCAGAGCCGAAAAGTCAATTGCTACTACCCTCCCAGTTCTACGTAAACGAACAGAGCTTAAGGCTAGAGCAGAGAATTACTTTCACTTCCTAAGAGAAAGATTTGTGGTCAGCAACAGAGTATAGAGGTTCGGTACTTTTAATTCCGCTCACAAAAGAACTGGAATTAGGAGAAGAAAGCACGAACTCCTTATTGAAGTAATACAAATCTAACTTGCAATTCTGACCTCGTGAAGTGTACTTGAAAGACAGTCTTAGGATTTCTGCAGGTGGATCTGTCTAATCGCCGAATACAGGGTAAAAGGGAAAGGAGAAGTTTCAGGGCCTAATGAGTGTTACCATCAGTGGAACACCTGGCTACAAACGGAAGTAACTAAGCACAGTGTTAGCTTAATCCACTTCCTTTCATTTCCTTTTATTCTAAACAGAATAAATACGACTTCAGTGATGTATAAGCAGGAGCTCGCAAAGTTTCTAAGACAAAAGAGCAGAACAGAGCAGATAGAATATATTTTGTCAACTGAATAGCAGGCTGTTCTCGTTCACTAGAAGGTACTGGTGAGAACGAAAAGATTGTTCTTTTATTTCCCAACTTCATGCACTTTATGTTTTAGTGATCACTTGTGAAGGACATTGTTTTTCATACAGTTGTAACTGAGATTTTAACAAACGCACCGAGGTAACAATGTATCAAGCATATGAGGCGTCAGTGCTGTGTTGCTAGTTTTAGCTTTACCTGTAATTTTTATCTTTTCTTGACACACAAACAGACATATTTTTTATTTCGATAAAAGATATAATATCCTGGATTCTTTTAATGTAAACTTTAAAACATTTTGTTTCAGCGCAAAGAAGAAATTAGCTATTTCTTCAGAACGGTTTGAATCTCTCCTTTGCACGAAATCTTGGCCTTTGGTTTTCAGGAGAAATCTTTGTATTCATATATTTGGAAGTTATGACATAAGGAAATATATTTCTCACTTAAAATATAGAGTGTAATAAGAGTTTTTCATCCGTCCTGTTTCTGAGGAACATCTTCCATAATTATCCCTGTATCTCTTGCTTAGCAGCGTTTCGTGAAACCTTCGCACTAATAAAATGTAACATATAAGATGTGTAAAAGGTTTCATGCACTGATCTGGAAATTACTAAAGCACCCTAAAACAAGTTCTGAGAGTAAAATTCCGTGAAAATTCGTAAATACCACAGAAACTTTACTTGGATAATTACGAAATTTGTTTAAAAGATTACACAATAAACAAATGAACTTCACAAACATAATTTTTGATATTCCTGACATTTATAATTTAGGACGTGATTTTTACCTCCAATACCACTAGACTCAATTGCATGTTCTCTTAGGTCTTGAAAGAGACGTTTAATAACGGTTATAGATTGTACGTTTAATAAGTGCTATACCCAACATATAAAGACATCTTTTTTTAAATGTACATTTATTTTTTCCACATATTCTCTTCAGACTTCGATACATTTGCTGTACCTACCTCACATTAAGCGAATTTCCTTTTCCTCCTGAAACCAACACATCGTCGCTTCCTCAATTTAGAATCATCAGCAAAACGCCTGCCCCGCAAATACCTTTTTCAGATATTCGAAGAAGAAGAAGTGACCAAGTGAGAAATCAGGGCTGTACGTTGGGTGGGGAATCAGGGGAAAGCCGCATTCTGCTACAGCTTGCATGCTTACACCGTCTGTATGGATTGGAGCATTGCCTTGGAGAAGTAGGACACAGCCGCAATTATCCTTGAGATTTATTTTTGATGGCTTCAGAGATTTACTGAAATATCGCGGCATAATAGGCAGCATTCATAGTCCTTTCATCAGGCAAAGATTCAAACGACAGCAACCCTTCTGAGAACCCCAAAACGGTGAATACAATGTTCCCTGGAGGATGTTGTGTTTTTGAATGTTTTTGGTGGTGGCGACGAATGATGCTTCAACTTCATGCTCTCTTGTTTAGTATCATGGTGCCAGTGGTGGAGCCACGTCGGATCGCCAGTCTGCAGTACAAGAACAGAAGTTATCTTCGTCCCGGTTAAAACGGACAAGTTGAACCCGACTTGCTTCGAAACGATCATGCTTTATCTGAAGTGTTAGCATTCGAGGAACGCATCTAGCATAAACCTTTTACTCAAAAATGATCTCATTCAAAATTGAAGAAGCACTTCCGGTACTCCACTGCTATTCTTTAGTGTCCTGTATGACACTGATTCGTCGGTTTGATAATATTAAGTCATCCGCTTTCTGGCACATTTCATCTGTTGTCATTTCTACTGAGCGTGCCTCGCTAGGATTGTCTGCCACCAAATCGCTTCGCCGTTTAAAGAGAGCAGCCCATCTTTTGATTGTGATATGTAAATGGGGACTATCGATGTACACATGGACTATCGTTCATGAATACTCCATGGCGTTTCAACATCCTTTCTTAAAAATTAAATCACTGCTTGGCTCAGAATTTCATCTATAGCTCGTGCATTTCACCTTATAGACTTCAATGTACTGTAGCGTCGTTTAAAATGTGGAGGCAGCGACGTTGCGACTCTTTGACATAACTAAAGAAAGATGCAATTATTCCCAAAAACTTGTGTCAGCAGCCAAACTTTACTTTCAAGATAAAGCTTAAAACCTATTGACACACCTGGTACATTTATCACTGTATTCACCCTCTCAAAATTCATCTGAGTAGGTGTTTGCTAAAAGATAATATTACATTATTCTGTATCAAACGGCGCAAATCTTGTGTAATCGATATCAAATCCAATTTTCTTGCATGTGTTTGTTTCGAAAAGATCCATTAAAGTTGTTTTTTTTTCTATCGTTATGGTTGGTTCACAATGTTCATTTTACATTCAATTCAGGTTTGAGGTTATGCCCAGTTTTCTGCTACAGATCATAAACATAGGTTACACTACTTTTTACACAACATGACTGGCTCAAACTACCGGTAGTAAAAAAACATTTATAGTCGAATGTCAAAGTTGGAAGGTATTTCTGATTTCTTTAAATGCAGACTATGACAACTAATGCGTCTGCAGCTTTTGCATGGCTCCCTTTCTGAGATATAAAAGCCAATTGAAAGGTTCATCAGGAAGACTATCGTATACTTTCAAAACAACAAAAATCGATATTCGAAATATATTTTATTATAAAAAAATTTCATGAATATTCATGTGAGAAAATTAAATATGTATCCCTGTAATGAAGGATAATACCTGACCGCATGAAATTGTAAAGAAATAAAATATGTTGCCGAGCTTAAAAATTACTTAGTGTAATTTCCCTAAAATAATACATTCGCTAATATCAGTTTTTAGAAGAATGTGTTTTTGTTAGACATTTTGCAACATATAGTTTTTCTTTTTCTTCAGCGATATGGATCTTGTGTGGAATGCGAAACCGAACGGAAATCAGGAAATTCGTTGATCACTGTACTATAATGTGTTTTTAATTTGGAATACCGTACAGTGTTTCAATTGAAATTTTAAATGCAAATGAATCAACGGCGTTAATTATCGTTTGAGTCACAGCTTGACGTCCATGCGAGTAAACTCAGATCCACGCGTACAATCTCATAACAAATAAACTTCCTGATGCCCACGGACTATGTCAAAAGCTACTCTGTAATTCAGCGTTCTTTCTTTAATTGATTCCTCAGCTCTTCGATGTTTGCTCCCTCCGCACACTCGAGGAACGCCGAGATATCAGATCATCATCAATGGGTAGCAGCCCGTCGTGAAATCGTGCATCCATTCGAAAATTCTCCTGCGGGATAAATCTTCGTCTTCGTATGCTTCTATGCTTCTTTTAACATTCTGTAAGTTCAGCAGCTGATTTACCAAGTATGCAACAAAAACGGATGTTTAAACACTGCTATTCCACGGCTACAATAAAATGACACGCGAAAGCTTGATGTGAAAAATACCCGTCTGCGGTATAAATGTTTTTCCATCTGTTCGATAATTGGCCAAGCACTGATGTTCTCTGGCATACATGTGATATTTTATCACACTGCGGTTATATCAGTTACGTTGTCAGTCCTGGAAATTATCGGATGTAGCTTGTACGTTTTTTTGTAAATTTTTTTCTGAAATTTCCTGCGGTGCATTTCATAGGACGCCGCGGACAACCACAGGTCTAGCAACCACACTTTAAGAAATATTGTAATAGAGAGACATATTCCTAAGTCAGACAAAGTTACATGATTTTAAACGACTCACACCGTATGAAAACAAGGAATTTCAAATAAATGGAATTATAGTAACTAACAATATCAAAGAAAACGAAAGATCCATGCATGTGCCACATTATGAAATTTTAATCTATCCGGGAAATCAGAGGAACGCTCGTTCTTCAATTATCCTTTTATAAGGTAAGTCCGGTTTAATACTAAGAAATGAAGTTCCCTATAGTAACATTTTATAATTTTATATTTTTTGAAATTTTAAATTGTACTTAATTTTTAAACTTATACTACACACACAATAATTTGTGGAGATTATTTTTATGGGATCAATTACACAAAAGTTATACAGACTTCTAAAAAACACATTTCGAAACAGCTTTTCGTAAATTATTGAAAAAACATTTTTCATGTAGATTACGACAGTGGGGAATTGGAAAATCCGAATATTCCTAATGAATTTACTGAAAGCCATTTAGGTGGCCCATTTTAAACCAATGTGTCATTTCATCTGCTGAAACTGACTAATGCATAATATTGGAAAGCTCTATAATTGCTGAGGCAATTGAAATGTCAAAGAAATAGCAAAAATATAATATTTGTTATCATGAAGCCCAACACCTTATTTCAGAGAAACAACCCTCGGCCATTTCATTAAACAAATGATACATTCCATAAAACAATCGTTTCATGTCATTAAAGGTTGATCAGCTAAATTGGTTTTCCGGATATGAAATACTCTTCAGCGTATAAGCGCTGTTTCTTAGTTCAGCGGTTTCTGCAGATCTCTCTTGTATTATGCGTTCCATAACGCAGCACAACGAAATTAATTTTTACTGCTTGATTAGATTTGTTGTTGCTGCAGTCTTGCACTTGATTATACTGAAACGCACTTAGATGATATTCTAAATCTTAATTTTTTTGAGCAAAATTCGCATCACTCTTTATTGATCATTTAACCACCCATCGTGGGATTAATGCTGCTGAGAACAACTACAGTATGTGCGTGTTCGGGACGCTTTGAAATCTGAAAAATTTAGCACGTAGCACTTGAATTGAACCTCGTTTTGTACATCTCATTTTCTAATCATTCTAGCTTTTTACAGGCCTTTTCATAAGCTTACCTGAAATTGTCATAGATTATATGTTAATAAACATCTTTTGAAAATTAAAATACTATAACTTTGTTTTCGTAGAATTTACCGAAAACTTAATGTTTTACATCATTATTATTGAAATCATCATTGCTGAAGACGACTACACTTTGTCATCGAAACTCGTTTTATTTATCGGTTTTTCTTGGACCTATTTTTGAAGATGACTGCCGCGTAGCTTATATTTTAGTACAGTAGTCACCTCCTTCTAGAACTTCGTAATGGTTTTTGATATTAATTTCACTACTCATTTAGGATGACCAGCAGGATTTTCTTCCTCCTCTCTTTTAACTTTTCTGTCTCCTCTCTTTTAACTTTTATTCACCTGGAGCTATGCTTTAAGACTGGAATTTGCAAAGTAGAACGAATTAGCCAGCACATTTATTCTATCTTAAAAAGATATTTAAATAGGAAATTGTACGAAAAAATTGCTTCACACAATAATAATAATTCAAGAGAAAAAAGCTACATGCTTGCTTTGTCTCCAGCAATGAAGAGACAATTCAATGCCAATGAGTTCCTCTCCTGCATAACAGGCCGGTGCCGAAATTTAACACAAGGTATGCTGTGGCGGTTTGGTGTCCTAGGTAAAGCTTATTTACAGACGAATTGTGATACGCCTAGTGTTTATTAGAATAAAGGTTTACACCGTCTACGCATGTTAAATATTTTAATTTTCGCTAAAATACACTAGCGCTTTCGAAACCTTTACATGGTTTCATCATCGTTTCAAATACACGTTAAATCAAATCACCCTTGGAGATTCTTGCTCTGAAAGACTAAAGTCGTGTGGCAATTATATATATATAGACAGAGAGAGAGAATACAACGTAGTTTGTCACAAATACTTATGTTTTCAAGCCGACCATGGTTTCGCTTGGTATTGACTTAGCTTCATCAGCACGAATGGCACCTAAACATTCAAATTCTGTATGACATCATAAATGGTGTTTGTAGTCACGTGTTTTGGTTAGATGCTTCCACGCTCTTGACAGAAATGGAGTGTATGCCATGCCATTAACAAGTTGCGAAGACTTCTGATATATATGGAAAGCTTCCGCAATATCAAGTTTGGTGGTTGGATCTGGCTTCTCAATTAGTTTTGCTCCTTCAAAAAGAAATGTGTGGCCTTTTTCGTAGCAGTGTTTAGCCATCGATGACTGCTTTAGGTCACAATTCTGAATGTAGGTCTTGTGCTCCTTCAATCGAAAACGCAAGGCTCTACGCGTCTGTCCTATATACGAAGCTCCACATTCACATGGAATTTGACAAATTCCCCACGACTTTTTATCTTCAAAATAGTCCTTTGATCCTAAAAAATATAATTTTGTTTTTGGGTTCAAAAATTACCTTAAAATTAAAGGTTTTGAGAATTTTTTGAAATTTTGAAGGCTATGTCACGGGGAAATGGAATAATGGCAAAATTCTCTCGCAATGGGCGCATCACAGAAGTTAATGTGGAGATAGGCTTCGGTTTCCGGAATTTTGTTTGATCCTTATCTATAATGGAAGGGTTGTATCCTCGCTATACTGCAACACATTTAAGGAAATAAAGTTATTTTTCCAAACTGTCTTTATCTCAACACATATGTATAGCGCGATTTACGCAACTGTAAAAGGCGCTGAGCTTCTGCATCCAAGGGTGATTTTACTTGGTATGTGGAGGTGAGAAGACAGCGAAAGGATTCCAAGAAATTGTGGTTGCAGGAGATCCATTTAAGGGAGCTACCAGGACGTCAAGGAATGGTAGGCATCCGATAGTTTCAGTTTCGTAGCTAAATTGATTTTGAGGATCAATGGAATTTATAAGTTTGACTAATTCCGGAGTTTCATAATGTTTTCTCTTCCATAGAACGAAAGTATCCTCTACATATCGTATCCATAAATCAAATTTCACGAGTTTGGAAAGTTTTTCTTCAAATCGGCGCCTGTAGATTTCACATAATATAGGTGACAGTAGGCTGCCAATGGCGAGACCTTCCGTCTGTTTAGAAAACTTTCCACGGAAAGTAAAAGTGTTCTGCTTTATGCAAAAATACACTAGGCTTGTTATTTCTTCTACCTCAGGTTGGCTGTAATGATTTTCTATAAGACTTGATTTTAGGGATTCCAGAGCTTTTTATACTGAAACATTGGTGAACATAGATACCACATCAAAGGACAGCATTATTTGATTTACGTAGGGATGTAGTTTGATTCGATTGGTAAACTCAATGGAATTTTTCACAGGTTTCGTTTGGAGTGACCAAATTAGATAATTTTGAAGATAAGAACTTCGATAACTTATATGCTGCTGTGACGATATTACTTATTATAGGCCGGCAAGAAATTCCAGATTTATGTATTTTAGCGAGAGCATAGATCTCGCACAACGAGCGTAGAAGGTTTAAGTTTTTTTTATGTTTTGGCTCAGAGTTTCTGAGATTTTGATCAATTTCTGTATTTCTTTCAATTGTTTATCTGAAGGATCATTCTTTATTTCTTTGTAAGGTCCATCCGAAATAAGATTTTGGACTTTGTTATCAAAATGGTTTTTCTCTAACACAACCAACTGGCCTCCTTTTTCAGCTCTAGTGATGATTAAATTGGAATTTGAGCGCAATTTTTTAAGCGCATTAATTTATTTTTTGGTTAAATTTGGTCTAGGTAATGTAGCGTGATATGCGGTTATCACTTGGCTGATACAATGTCTGACTATTTTTTTTTCTGCAAAGTTGAAACTACTTTGTAATAGAGATTCCTCTACTGACGCAAGTACGTCTGATACCGGTATATTTCTTGAGATAGCAAAATTAGAAATATATCGAAAAGTTCGCTTCTGAATTTCAGTGATACTACGCTATGACTGGACAAGTTGATAAACCCTTCATTATCCGGATACACTATATCGTTATTATTACTATGGGTATAAGCCTGCTTATTCTTATTAACATCTACTAATTTTTGGAACTTTATTTCGAAAGACATTCTGTGAATGGATGATATTTTGACACTACGAACTGAAGTGTTTTTGTCTAAGATATCAAAATCTGCTAATTTGTTAGCTAACCAAAGATGCAGATCATAAAGTTCATGTTCAACCTTTGCAATGTCCTTCTGAGTGTCCTTAATAGCAGGTCAAAGAATGGCAAACGCAGCATTGCTCATTGCTGTTGTTACGTTCTGAGTAGGTATTGCGTACATTTCAAGGATATAAATTTCGGTAAGAGCAATGTCTTTTACACCGTTGTAAGAAGTTCAAATTGTTCAGTAATCTGAACTTCTTTATTCTCAGTTTCTAGAAACGATTAATCATACTTTTTAGAGTAGTCATGCCTTGTCAAGAAAATTAGATGTACAACGTTCCTATAAATCACTTCACGTAGAATGTTGAACTTGATGTAGCCAAAAAGGATGTTAAAATGGCTTCCATTTAAGATGCACAGACGTATACTTACGCACCGGTGTAGCCTCGAAGTCCGTTAAACTGAAGATTCTTAATCTCAAAAACTACAGTCTTGTGACAAATATATATATATTAAGAGAGTAAAATGTAGTTTGTCACAAATATTTATTTTTCAAGCAGACCACGGTTTCGCTGGGCATTTTACCTAGCTTCATCAGGACGAATGGCCCATAAATATTCAAATTGTATATGACATCATAAATGGTGTTTGTTGTCACGTGTTTTGGTTAGATGGTTCCACGTGCTTGATAGAAATGAGGTGGATGCCATGTCATTAACAAGTTGCGAAGACTTCTGATATATAAGGAAAGCTTCCAAAATACCAAGTTTGGTGGTTGAATCTGGCTTGTCGATTAGTTTTGCTTCTTCAAAGAGAAATATGTGGCCCTTTTCGTAACAGTGTTTAGCCATCGATAACTTCTTTAGGTCACAATTTCGAATGTAGGTCTTGTGCTCCTTCAATCAAAACCGCAAACCTCTACGTGTCTCTCCTAAATACCAAGCGCCACATTCACGTGGAATTTGTTACATTCCCCACGAGTTTTTGTCTTCAATATAGTCCTTTGATCCTAAAAACATTATTTTGTTTATGGGTTCAAAAATCACCTTAAAATTAAAGGTTTTGAGAATTTTTAAAATTTTGAGGACAATGTCACTGGAAATGGAATAGTGGCGAAATTCTCTCGCAGTGTGTGCATCACAGGAGTTAACGTGGAGACAGGCTTCGGTTTCCGGATTTTGTTAGAGCCTTGTCTATAATGGAAAAGCTATATTTACGCTGTACTGCAACACGTTTAAGGAAATAAAGTTTTTTTTTTCAAACTGTCCTTATCTGAACATATATGCATAAAGCGATGTACGCAAATGTAACAGGCGCTGATTTTTGTTGCCTAGGGTGTAAGGACTTGGTATGTGGAGGTGAGAAAACAGGGAAAGACTTCCGATAAATTATGTTTGCGAGATCTCCATTTAAGAGAGTTACCAGGACGTCAAGGAATGGTAGGCATACGTTAGTTTCAGTTTCATAGCTGAATTGAATATGAAGATCAATGGAATTTATACGTTTGGCTAATTTCGGAAATTCAGAATGTTTCCTTTACATAGAACGAACGTATCTTTACATATCGTACCCATAAGTAAAATTTCACGAGCTTGAAAAGGTTTTATTCAAATCGGCGTACGTAGATTTCACATAATATAGGTAACCATCATGTAAGATACACAAGGAAGAGCTATTGAATTAGAGATACCTGTCCAGTAACGTGTAGCACCAACTTTCTCCCTGATGACTGGGGCGATTTGTCTCATCATGAACTCGACAAGACACCGGAAGCGTTTGGAAGCCACGCGGATCCACGACTCCTGAACAAGATCCCACAGATCACGAAGATTTGATGGAGGCGGGTCCGAGCCACGAACATCTCTCTGGATGACATCCGAGATGTGCTCGATGGGAATGAGGTCAGGTGACCTAGCTAGCAAAGGAAGCGAGGTCACGTCGGTGGAGTGTTAATCCAACCATTCGGATACAATTCGGGAGCTATGGCACGGTGCATTGTCTTGTTGCAGGATGAGGTCCCCAGTGGGATTTGAAGACGCACAAACGGGAGCAAATGGTCGTCCAGGATATCCCGGTAACGTTGACCTGTAAGGGTGGATGTCACACGTACCAGGGGTCAGATTTAAGTCCACGTAAATAGTCCCCATACGAGAATGCCACCCCCACCAGCTTGAAGAGTACCCTGCTGGCAAGAAGGATCCATCGCTTCATGTGGTTTGCGCCGCACTCGTATTCTGCCATCCGCTAGTACCAACGTGAATCTCGACTCATCAGTCCAAGCAACATTTTTCTACATGTCTTGGGTCCAGTGGCGATGTTACCGCGACCATGCGAATCTTTGCACCCTGTGATGTGCGGTCAGCAGCGGTACCCTCGTGGGACGATGGCTTCTGTACCCCGTAGTGAGGAGATGGTTCTGGATGGTGTGGCTGCATACACGTTTTTTGTGCACCAGCGTTAAATTGCAGAGTGACTTCTTGCACTGTTGCCCGTCTGTCCGCTGTTACAATGCGAGCTAGCCGATGATGACCCCTCTCATCCACACGGTGTTTTCCACAGCAGTTGGCAATTGCAGGGATAGTTTTACCGGATTCGATGTACTCACGTTGCACCCTTGACACAGTGGCTCGTGAAAAACGCAGTGCCTGCACGACGTCCGAAATGGAGTGACCCTTTCTTCGCGCCCCGAAAATTTGTCCACGATCAAATGTGCTAAGATCCTTCGTCTTACCCATACTGCGTCCGACCCTGACTGATTCCCGTTGCATCACTCCTTATATTGTCGGATCGCTGCATACCTCATGTCGTTTCCGTTTACGCGGCCGCCCATAGCGCCACATTTGCATAACGCCAGCTGTCTCTAATTCAATTGCTCTTCAGTGTATTGGTTGCCATTATGTCACCCTTGGAGGTCATAAACAGCAAGCAATATATCTTACATGATGGTTTTGAGCAGGAACACTCATAACAGGTTTATTGTTAATGCTCGTAACCATCATGTAAGATATATTGCTAGCTGTTATGACTTCCAAGGGGGATTTGAGTATCGGTTTTTTTTTTGGTTTTTTTTTTTGATTGAAGGTTTAACGACCACCGTGAGCAACTCAATGGGCTATAAGCAGTCGCCCGTCCCTAATTTAGGGTCACTGGTTCCAGGGAAGGGAGAGAGCCAGTGCCGTAAGACAAACACAACATCCATGCCTGACCGGGATTGAGTATTGTGTACTGTATATTTGAAATGAATTGTGTCTTATTTTGCATCTGATGATGAAACCACGTAAAGGTTTCGAAAGCGCTATTGTATTTTAGCGAAAATTAAAATATTTAGCGCGCCAAGACGGTATAAACCTTTATATTATTAGACATAATCCGTTGCGTAATTCATCTTACCGAGTGTATGACTTCGTAAATCATCATACAGAGTGTTTCACTTGGGGATATTTAACATCTAGTGTTATTTAAAACAATAAAAACAAAACTGAGAAACATCATAAAATTTTTAGCTACATCTCGGAAAACGCAATTGCTGAATATTTGGGTGCATGTTTGTGCTCCGCCGAACAAACTTAGTAATGATACAGCTATTTTTTCATCGGCCTTACCCAATACAATTGATACAAATGACCAGACAGATGTTAAGTTTCCCTCGTCCGATGAAAAAGAGCGCATCTTGTTTTTCTCGTATAACTAGTCTGCTTTAGTGAATTTTAATAAATATCACTGGGCGGAGGAAGTTTTAAATTTGGAAAAAGATATCTTCGTTTTCTAGGTAAACGGAATATCAAAATATTATCATTGCGAATTGCAGCTGAAGCTCCTTGAAGCTTTCATCGTAGCCTCTCATGTGGAGTTATTGTGGATCGGAATTTTCAGAATATCTGCACAATGAACTTTTACTCGAGGAATTGTCATTTGGCCGTTCGGAACAACCGCAAATGCTCTAAGTGAATCGAAGGTTTCAAAGCGTTTCAGACAAATTTTTTAAACAATTATCTGTTCAGAAAATAAAAAAAAATTAAAATATCGTATGTAAGTCTTTCTATGAGTCCTCTTCTCGTTCTTTATATTTCCACGTCATATAATTTCCTAAGAAACTCACACATCAGCATTTTGTTACAATGTTTTCATCGTCAGGATCTCTGCTTCTCTGTTCCTCACTTCGCTCGAAGAAGAGGATTACTGAATTTCGATCGCATGGATTATTTGGCAAAACATGCATGCTTCTGTCAGTTGCACGCTGCATTATTTTCCGTGGAAGCGGGGTTTAACGACAATCGCGAGTAAATCAATGAGCGACAAAGCAGTCCCCTGTTTTTAATTTGGTGTCTTTCATTCCAAGTAACGGACAGAGAAATTTCTGTGAGACAAATACGGCATTCACACTTCTCCTGGTGTGTTGAACCCGGGGATATTTCGAGCGAATTATAGGAAGCCAAAGCCCTGTACCACTCATTCACCAGGGAACCGAATTTGAGGTTCGTTGCTCCTACTACTTTCTTTAATGTGATGGAATATAAAAAGCCGAATAAATTTAGATACCGAAAAAATATAAGCGTAACTTTTCACAGAATATCTACTTCTCTCAGATGTTGGCTTTTCGCAGAATACGGCCTTCATGATCTGATTAATTCAGAGCAAAGTGTATGCTTATGGAAACCTTTGACATGTTTTGAATGTCAATTTCGGTCGATTAAATGTATTATTATTAGTTCTCTGAATTAGGGCTTCAAATCCGCACACGTGCAAAGTATCTTCAGATAAAGCTTGTTTGGCTTTATAATATTTCATATGCTGTTTATTGCAAATCTAGGACAACACGTGATCTACAGCTGCGTCGTCTAGTGTAGCTCGTTTCTCAAACCTTTAACTAGCTTGATTATATTAACACTATGTTAAAAAAGAGGGTTGAAAATAGCTGGCACGAATGTAGTAGCATTCTACGAAGTTGGCTAAAATTAGCTCGAACGAATGTATTCGCTTTCTCAAATGTAGACATATTGCGACTGGAGCCAGTACACCTGCGAATCACGAATCGCTGATTTCCCCTTAACTCTGTTATTAACATTCAGAAGGTTGTTTGTCAATAACATTTTCTGACTGATTACCTATCAAAAATATTATCACAATGGCCACAAAATTAAAAAAGGAGAGCGAAGATATTTGAATCTTTGTTTTCTACAAGTTGCATGATTTCCGTGTCATGCGTACAAAACATTTTTCATCAGGATTTGGATAATGGACTACAGACTGGAATACGTTAGCCATCACCGGTGAGAGGTTTATCGTTCGTACTGCAGAGGTTATATGGGGAAGGAAATCTTTTGCAGTAGTTTTCACAAAATGTCAGCTATGTGAACCTCTCTGTTTAAAGAACTCAGAAAATTTCGGTTTCCCGTTGGATTATGCCCATCGGACATTTAAACGGTTTGCATAAGGTATGCATACCGAACGGCGAATGCTTGGATGGATGTCTTAATATTGTATTTTCAATAAGCAGCATTTAAATTTATGTTTCCTTCTTTTTGAACATTAAACTGAAAGCTGTTTTAGGCATAATATAGTAAATATGATTAATACCATAGAAATTGTTTTCTTAATACACAAGTAGAATACGAGTAAGTCGTAAAGACAACGTCTGGAACTTCATAGCAAGCTCAACTTTAAAATTGTGTATAAGTTCATATAAACTAAAATCAATATAATTCTTGACCTCGAAATAATTTATAAATGAAGTGATAACAGCACATTGATTTGGTGGAATGGACATGTTGCATTAAAAGCAAATAAGGACTCGTAAAGAATCAGCTTCCTTCCTGTAAATAACAATAAATGATGTTTGATAAACCATCCCCAACCCGTTCACCAACCTAAAAGGATTTGTTCTGAATGGGAAAATGTTTGTTTTAACATCAGAGGTAGAATTATAAATGACATAAGGAAAATGTGCAGTATATATAAAATAGCACGCGCGTACACAGTTTCAAGCATATCCCACAATGCGAATGCCATGACTTCAATGTGAAGGGTGAACGCTTCTGACATCCAAATTCTCATGTGGGTACTTCTTCAAGTCTTAAAAGCTGCAACCGCATGATTTCTAGTCCGAGACACAAAGGGCAGTGTTACATTTTGTGAATACGTTTTATCACTTTAATGCTTTAGGAGCATATGTTCTTCAACTTTTCTCCGTAGTTTAAGATTCTCAATATAGAATTTTCGTATTCCATTTCACACCACATAGTAATAGCAAAATAGTAATAGTTCACTGAATTTTTACTAAAGCATCGAACAAGAAATGGGTTTAGCACGATTGAACCACTAATATGAACATTTTAATAAGGCAGGCTTAATGTGCTTTCCCAGGAGATATAGTTGTCCTTTTTGATTCAGAAGAAAATGTTTATATACTAATAAACATGTTGAAGAATGTGACTTACGCCACTGCAGGGTAATGCAAAGGATTCAATAAGTTCCTGTCAAATATTTCATCTCTAAGGCTAATGGCAACTCTATAGAGCTAAAGAAATGCAATATCTTAATTAACAGTACCTGGATAGAAATGCCGGAGAAACTGTAATGTTTCCATGCTATGATCATTTCACTACTTTTCTGTTCCTTGTTAATATCCACATTTCGAAAAAAATAAAAACAATAAGAGATTGGGATAATTTTTATTTCTATACTTAGTTTTCACTGTTCTGTGTTTCTGACGAAGACCAGATTTCCTAATTTGAGCTCAATCATTTGTTCCGTGCAACTACCATAGTAAGACCCCTAAATGAAACATTTGCCTAGTAGGAATACTTAAGACTTTTACAACAACGTTTTGCGGACATTTATCAATTGTACCCACATTCTGAATCTTTTTTTTCTAAAAAAGGAAAAGGCAAGTCAAAATATCATTATTGTAAGTGTTTGAACACAAGCCAAAATTCTTTCAACATTTCGTTTTTTTTTTATTTCAGCAGCGCGACTGACGATGTTTAGTATGAATGAATCACTGATAACAAAAGACCAATGGTCGTCTTGAAGACGAACTCTGTGCATTATCATGAGAGCGGTTCGTGGTTTTACTCAAACCGATAATTGTAACCTGTAATGTTTTCCTTTCATCCATTCTGAAAGTGGTGATGGTAATGCTATTTATGTTGATAATATTACAGTGCCATTACAATGAAGTGGGAACTGCTTTAAAGTGTTGTGAGATTGAAATGATTTCCTGAAATTAATAAGAGAACTGCGTTTACATTAATTCAAGAATATCATTTTAAATACATGTGTGTTTTGGTACAGGCTAAGGCAGTGGTCACGGTAAGGATTTTGGACAGGGAAATAAAATACTTCCCGCAGGATTTTCAAGAAACATTTTATGATTTCTAGAAGTAGCACACTCTACCCGCACCCCCAAGTTTGAAAATGACTGCCATAAAAATTCTCACTCCTACAAATTCGAGTTTTTTTAATTCTATTAAAAATATAGGCTTTACAGTAAAAAATATATTCTTGGGAAATGAATTTCTTCTAATTACTCTGATAAGTACAGTAAAATTTAAAATAGAGTAATAATTCTTACAAACATGCAACCTTATCTCTGCGGCAAATATGAAAATTATGTGATATATGTGCCTACAATTCTTCGAAATTATGTAATTTAGTATTGTAATGGTTTGCACTTGTAAATGATCTCAGTCTCTCATATTTTTGACAAAAATAGTCCGTTTTGTCAAGTGGAGTTCTGCCCATTTGCTGGAAGAAATCACATATATGTACATTGAGAATCAAAATTCATGGCATTTTCACATTGTTCTCTTATTGGATATGACACATTGTCATCAGTAGGTTTTAATTTAATTTATCGCTGTAATTATTTAAAATGTAGCGTTCTTCAACTTTTCCAGTGAGTAAAAAGAGCAGAGAACTCCATATCACATACAACCTATCCGTCTTTTATTAAGAACGGATTTCCTGTCTCAGAAATTCTTGCTAAATATTGCAGATTAATGCCATTAATTCGGTTATGTTTTCATCCATAATGCAGTTTTGAATTATATTTTTTTTCACAAGGTGTGGTCGGTGGAATTGTCCAAACAATGTGAGCTAACACTGAAAAGCTTTCAGGACCATGAGATCCATCAACAGTTTAGGAAATGATCCGATGACAAAGTCCCTCATTTTCATTACTTTATACTTTGTTAGCAGCAGCAAAATTTTAAAAAATGTTTTCTAAAACTTTCTTTCTTCAAAACTGTCGTTTCTGTGCAGCGGTATGTTGTTTAGTGAATCTTGTTTTGACAGAGGAAGGGAAATGCAGAGGTATTTAAAATAATGATAAAATCATTTTTGGTAAAAATCAGTGGGTAAGTTCATGAATGCTAAGTCATCTTTCATTCTAATTTTCTTGCAGTTTGTTTTGCAAAACTTCTGAACCCCCACTTGCGTTCGGGCTTACACGCACTCTACAGCCCATTGTAGGTCCGTCGTTAGCCGGGCAGGACAGCAGAGCTGAAGATCACTAGAATTTCTCCTTTAAAGTTGGGACGTAGATAACACATTTTTTTCGAACATACCTTGGGCATTTGGGGTAGCTTTTACCCGCAGCCCGAGATACGATAAACCTGGGGGAGAGGCAGTGGCTGCGGGAAAGGAGGAAGAAATTACATTATCGATGACGCAACTGCTGTTTTGAACAGTCGAGGAAAATGTAATAATTATGAGAATTTTTCAAAATTCTAGAGGTCGATTTTTAAATCAGGTTTTATAATTTTTGTAGAAGTAAAAATATGTTCCGATATTTTTTCAGTGAATAGATTTCGTTTTTGATGCCTTAAATACGCCTGTCCAGACGTTTATGCGATCTCTGGGCTAAGGGCCTTTTCGAAAAAAAGAATTCCGTATACTGTATGTTAATTTTACTTCGAACTCGAGGAAAGATGTAAATCTGACTGGTCAGATGTATTTTAGGGTTGAAACAATTTTCACGAGTAATGCTGACGTTTCATGTTAAAAATGAGTTTACGTGAAATACAGCAGTTGTTTTTAGATTACATTACAAAATGCATTAAAAAATTTGCAAAATGTATTTTAATCAGTTTTCGCTGATTTCAAGGTTTGCAAGGGTCACAAAGTAATTTTTACTTTGAATGCATTCTATATCTACACACTTTCCGTTATAAGCACATTTAAACTGGAAACTTATGAAATGTTTTCGTGATACTCAAAAAAATTAATCTAATGTCTAAATATAAACATTACTCCAAAAGTTTGTATGTTCAAAAAATTTCCTCCTTTGGTTTGGACAAATTCTGGAACAATGTCTTAAAACAGATTTGCCCTGTTAGACCGAAGGTGTAACGAATCTTGAAATGTATAGTAAAAATTATCCGTAGTATGGCTTACATATTTAAGTCACAATTTGTTATTTAATATGCTATCCACAAGTAAAAAAACCCCAAATTCATGCGTTAAATGAAATACAATATATTCTTAAGTAATATACATAGAGAGAAAGATTCTTTGTGTTTTTCAGGTAATCTCGAAAACTGCTGAACCGATTTGGATAATTCATTCACTATTGGGAATCTTATTAAACTTCCCAAAAAATGATAGACATAAAAAAATAGTGGACATAGACTATTTTGTTGTTTTTATTTTTATTATTTTCTACTATTTTTACTGTACTACCGATCAGAAACCTTTCAAGTAGTTCCAGATTTCTCGTGTATCGTTCCGCTTTGTATACATCTCACCCAACGAATAAGAACACAGTTCGCGATAATATACTGCATTTCGTTTTACTGTTGAGTAATAATATTGAAACGCTCCATTCACGAACAAATGTGACAGGTCATTTAGGAGGCGAAGTTTCCTAATTTTCTATTCAGTTATTACGTGTCGGTGATGGCAAAGTATCTAATCAAAACGTGTTGGTACCAGTATATAGTAAACTGGGAAGCATTGTAAAATCTATTAAAGAATTAGTTGAGTAAATTTATCCTAATGTAGAAAATTTGCTCCAAAGAAGTCACAATTGGATGTTTGAACGCGCTATCGTTTCTCCAAGAATGCATCTGTTGATGAAATAAACGATGCTATTTTGCAAAAACTGCCCGGCTAATGCAGAAATTACACATAGATCGATACTGTCTTTAACTTGGAAGACACAGTGAATCCGCATGAATTTTTGAATTCTTTAAATCCCACAGGATTTCCACTGCATGGTTTAAAATTGAAAGTTGGAATTTCCATAATATTATTATTATGGAACCTGAATCCTCCAAACCTGTGCAATGGTACAAGATTACATGTCATAGCGCTGTGTAATAATATTATTGAAACCATCATAAAAATACCTGTGTCGGCAGCTGGTCAAAAGGCAAATATACCCAATATCCTGATGATTCCGACGGACTTGACTTTCAAGTTCAAAAGATTACAGTTTCCTACTAAATTATCTTTCGCTATTACGCTCAATAAAGCCCAGAACCAAATTTACAAACATGTGGGATTGGATTTGCGTCAAGAATGTTTCTCGCACTGACAGTTATACGTCGGCTTATCAAGAACCGGCTGTTCATAAAATCAATTTATTTTGATAAAGACTGGAAACGAGAAAAAAGAAGGTTGTACATGCAGAGGAATTATGAATTATTTTCAAAGTAGAAAATAAAAATTATGTACTTAAATTTATGTAAAAATTAATCATAATTTTTTTCCACGTGAAAAACTAACTGCCGACCATTTAATCTCTCGGCCAATTTCCTCCATCTTTTGCTATGAAATTCAACTGCAATTCTTAGCGATGGATCAGATTACACGTGTTATCATAGCCGTATTTTTTGTGCTGTTTTGTACGCGAGCAGACCGTGGGCACAGCTTCATAAAATTCTTATATTGTGCTTTACGTATGACCATTTCATAACCGCAATTGTTCCAAATATAAAAAACGCATTGAAAATAACTATGAAGCCAACTTTTTTATTACAAAATGGAAATAGTAAATAAACGAATGGCGTTGTGCATTTATTCTTCAAAATTTTAAAGTTCTGCTAATTTCATTTCATCATAATTTAGAAAATTGGATCTACCGATGCAACTTTTCATATTCTCAGGGACGTTCATTTTTAACCATTCTTTTATACATATTCGCAGCAGCATAATTCGTGATTTTATTAGTAATAAAAATACGGAAATGGAAAGAGTTTAAGGAACGAGGTAAATAAATATTAGGTTCGTTTTCGGGTCAATGGGAGAATACGATAAATATAACCTTAAAAACCATCACTGTTTTTTCATAATGTTTAGCCATGCTCTGGGAGAATAGGGTTCCACCTAAAAATATGCACTTTTTTAAAATTGAAAGGATAAGTACTAAAGAATTCTAGAATTGGGTAGCGGGTAAATGAAGATCAAATAACGACTATTTTACTCTCTTTTACTTTGAATAATGTAATGTATATGCTAATAGTATACATTAGTAGAAAGGTAAAGCCTTAGAAGAGAAATATTTTTAATACTGCACTCTCAGCTGATCATGAAAGAATTCCTAATATCTGATATCACGGCAGTACCACATATCATGACAAGCCACGATATCACGGAAGTACCGCTCGATAGGTTTTAGAAGAAATGGCGACCTGATACATCCATATTTACTTAATGGAGTAAAGTGCCATTCTTGTAAGAATTGGACCATCCAGCTAAACAGGACAAGATCTAGTGGGGAATTATTCGAACTTTATGGAGGATTGTGTAAGATCTCAAGTCCTGCACATTCCAGACGTTTTATACGGACACCTGTAAAAGACTGATTTATGGAATTCTCCAACTCAATGCACACCGACTTCCAATTAATGAGCACTCTAGCATTTCCACAGAGCATTATTCATCTTACTTGTTTTTTCAGCACAGAGGTTCATTCCACAGTTTAACAATCTTGCACAACTTCACAGTGCACAGGAACCTCGGATTTTTTCCAAATACATAGCATGGCCTTTCAATAAAAGGCACTATTTGCTTCCCTTAGTTTAGTATATGCTGTACCTTCATCCACTGGTTCTGTGCTGTATGGTAACATAAAAATATCTACCTTTCACACCAAAGCGGATCGTTCTGCGGATTTGATAGCAATCTGTGAAATTGAAGTATTCCTATCCACTTTCCGTAGCCTTCAGCTGGAAACATTTCTCTTGCTGGATCGAAATTTTAAAGCCTCTTTTTATGCACGGAAGAAGCAAAATTTTACGACCGTCTGTCTAATAAGATGGAGATTCTCTACGTGCAGTCAAAATAGCATTTACGCAATGATTCATGGACGCCACAAGATTTCTAAAGGATTCTGGTGGAATCTCGAATCAGAACGTTCATAGTAGATCCTTTAACTCTTATAAGTTAGGTGATTGTGCCTCTTCATATCGGTTTTGCTGTTCCAATACAAAACACAGATTCTCATTTAGACTGATGTCTGGGAAATGTGGAGGCCAGGGCTATGCCTAGAATATTTCTTCATGTTCCCTGAACCGTTGTTTAACAATCCGGGCGCTAGGTCAGGGCACATTATCCTGCTGAAATGAGGCACCGATAGAAGGGAAAACCTTTGCCCCGAACGGATATACTTTCATTAGATTGTGGTGTTTCGTCGAAGAAAATGTTTCTTTCAGTTAATTCAAGCTATTTGTTCATCATATCTTTTTTATCAAACGATGTTCTGATGTAATACTCTCGTCACCGTGTCTCATTCTTCGAATAACGTCTCATACGATGCTTGGAGTGAAAAACAAATTTTTCAACTGGTATGTGCTTTATATTTATAAATGACTGCATTTTCAGCATAACACTGAAGCTTTCAATTGAAATGCTTACCCGTGGTTTCCAGGTCTGTTATATCAGAAAAGTAGTTGTCACCCACCCCGGTGGCGCAGTGGTCTAAGCGCTGGATTATGACCATTCGTCCGTGAAGGGTCCGAGTTCGAACCCTGGTAAGTCATGGATGCTGTGCTTGTCTTACGGCACTGGCTCTCTCCCTTCCCTGGAACCAGTGACCATAAATCAGGAACGGGCGACTGCTTATAGCCCATTGAGTTGCTCACGATGGTCGTTTAACCCCCAATTGAAATTTTCTTTCTAAAATAAATTAAATTACATTGGAATTGCGAACTTTTTCAGACAATATATCAGCAGGAAAAAGAAATCAATTCGCATTTTATATGGTCTTTTGTAAAGTGAGTCGCGAATATGAATATTGGGCTTAAAACTGCTGTAAATCCTAGTCCGTTGTTGAAGTTAAAACTTGCGGAATTCCCTCCTCACGGATTGATCCGGCTCCTAGCTGAAAGTTAGCATATTGCAACATGTTTCGTACGTTTATGCCGAAAGATAAATATAAATCATCTTGTTCTCTGAAGCTGAAAAGTTTCAACTTGTAATGAAATACAATTTCAATAACCACCAAAAGTAAAGTTTCAATGTAATTCTCCATGCATATTTCGGATTTTCCAGGTAAGATTCGAACTTCTTAGATTAAAGATACGTCAAGGCAGAAGTTTACACAGCTACTGAGTATCGAAAGTAAATACACTATATTCCTGGAAAAATGGAATGGATTATGGAAACTACAATAATTATTTCTGATATCCTTACAGAAATAAACAGCATTTTGGAATTATTTTGGAACAACTAAATGGAATGTAAAACAAAACATTTTAGTAGATTTTTTATTAATGAAAGCCTGATGAAACCGAAATGCTGATAATACGCACTGAGTAGTTTCTGGATATGAATTTCTGTAAGTGCGTTTAAAATCTTGGGTTTCTTCTATCGAATTACATACCATACCTTAAAAAAATATATATCCTTTTTTTCGAAATTTTAACAAAATAATTTGGGAATCTAAACTACGTATTTACCAGAATTACAAGTTACTGTCTAAATAGTATTTGATTCTCTGAACTAGAAATCCGAACAGCTGAAATTTCTAATATAAATACAGGAGTTGCGTAATTTCTGTGCTCTTTGCAACTTTTTATCAACCGTCCTTACTGTATTAGGTCCTGCCTTTTGTACCGGTAAGTTTCTTTGTGAATCATGATTATTTAAAGCAAAAGTTGGTAGAACTATAATAAATAAAACATATATTTTAAAATTGTTTGCAAATTATTTACGATAATTTCTTCGGAACTTTGATTATAGAAGCGCCAAAGCTAACACCATAAACCAAACCTGATGGATTGTAGGTGCATTTCACCAGCCCACCTACCACGGAATTTTTTAATTTTTCAGACACCATTCGTTTGTACCACGTATGAACCGGAATGAACTCGTTTTTTTCGTTTGAACCGCAATAGTTTTGGAGATATTTAAAAAACAAAGTGGGGGCTGGTGAAACGATAGCCCCCCACCATGGAATTTTTAAATTTTTTTTGCACCATTCGTTTGTACCACGTATGAACCGGAATGAACTCAATTTTTTTCGTTTGAACCGTAATAGTTTTTGAGTTATTTAAAAAACAAAGTGGGGGCTGGTGAAATGGTACCCCCCAAAAAAAGATATTTCAAATTTCAGCATAGCCATTCGTTAATAAATCGTATGAACCGGAATGAACTCCATTTTCATCGTTTGAACCACAATAGTTTTTGAGATATTTAACAAATAATATTGAGAATTTGCATATAAATATAGGAGGCCGACCATTTCACCAGCCCCCCCCCCCACCATGGAAATTCAAAATTTCGAAATAGCCATTCGTTAGTAAATCGTATGAACCGGAATGATCTCCATTTCTATCGTTTGAACCGCAATAGTTTTTGAGATATTTAAAAAATAATATTGAGAATTTGCATATATACAGAAAGACCGAATATTTCACCAGCCCCCCACCATGGAAATTGAAAATTTCAAAATAGGCATTCGTTAGCAAATCGTATGAACTGAAAAGAACTCCATTTTCATCGTTTGAACCGCAATAGTTTTTGAGATATTTAAAAAATAATGTTACAGGATTATCATTTCACCCCCCTCATCATGGAAATTCAAAATTCCGAAATAGCCATTCGTTAGTAAATCGTATGAACAGGAATGAACTCCATTTTTATCGTTTCAACAGCAATAGTTTTTGAAATATTTAATAAATAATAGAATTTACATATACGCACAGAGACCGACCATTTCACCAGCCCCCACCCCCCATGGAAATTCCAAATTTCAAAATAGCCATTCGTTAGCAAATCGTATGAACCTAAAAGAACTCCATTTTTATCGTTTGAACCGCAATAGTTTTTGAGATATTTAAAAAAGAATGTCACAGGCCTACACCCCCCCCCTTAATCATGGAAATTCAAAATTCCGAAATAGCCATTCGTTAGTAAATCGTATGAACAGGAATGAACTCCATTTTTATCGTTTGAACCGCAACAGTTTTTGAGATATTTAAAAAATAATATTGAGATTTTGCATATATACAGAGAGACCGACCATTTCACCAGCCCCCCACCATGGAAATTCAAAATTTCAAAATAGCCATTCGTTAGCAAATCGTATGAACCTAAAAGAACTCCATTTTCATCGTTTGAACCGCAATAATTTTTGAGATATTTAAAAAAGAATGTTACAGGCCATTTCATCCCCCCTCCCCCTCATCATGGAAATTTGAAATTCCAAAATAGCCATTCGTTAGTAAATCGTATGAACAGGAATGAACTCCATTTTTATCGTTTGAACCGCAATAGTTTTTGAGATATTAAAAAAATAATATTGAGAATTTGCATATATACAGAGAGACCGACCATTTCACCAGCACCCCCCCCCCCCCCATGGAAATTCAAAATTTCAAAATAACCATTCGTTAGCTAATCGTATAAACCTGAAAGAACTCCATTTTCATCGTTTGAACCGCAATAGTTTTTGAGATATTTAGCAAATAATGTTACAGGCCTACCATTTCACCCCCCCCCCCTCATCATGGAAATTCAAAATTCCGAAATAGCCATTCGTTAGTAAATCGTATGAACAGGAATGGACTATATTTTTATCGTTTGAAGCGCAATAGTTTTTGAAATATTTAATAAATAATATTGAGAATTTGCATATATTCAGAGAGACCGACCATTATCCCCCCCCCCATGTAAATTCAAAATTTCAAAAAAGCCATTCGTTAGCAAATCGTATGAACCGAAAAGAACTCCATTTTCATCGTTTGAACCGCAATAGGTTTTGAGATATTTAAAAAAGAATGTTACAGGCCTACCATTTCACCCCCTCCCCTCATCATGGAAATTCAGAATTCCGACATAGCCATTCGTTAGTAAATCGTATGAACAGGAATGAACTCCATTTTTATCGTTTGAACCGCAATAGTTTTTGAAATATTTAAAAAATAATATTGAGAATTTGCATATATACAGAGAGACCGACCATTTCACCACCCCCTCCCCCACTATGGAAATTCAAAATTTCAAAATAGCCATTCTTTAGCAAATCGTATGAACCAAAAAGAACTCCATTTTCATCGTTTGAACCGCAATAGTTTTTGAGATATTTAACAAATAATATTACAGGCCTACGATTTCACCCCCCCCCCCCTCATCATGGAAATTCAAAAATTCCGAAATAGCCATTCGTTAGCAAATCGTATGAATAGGAATGAACTCCATTTTTATCGTTTAAACCGCAACAGTTTTTTTTTATTGGAGATTTAACGACCACCGTGAGCTTTAACAATTTTTATTTGGAGCAAACATGGACAGGAAGATACAGATGGCCTGTGCTTAACAGTTACCAAAAGATAAACAAGTAGATGACCTATTTACAATGACGATGAGATATTTACACTATGTGGATGCACTGTATACAATGTAAGCAAATTCATAACACTGACAATACTGGACTGAAGGTTGACTTACTCTATGTACAACATATGTTCGCAATGTGCATCAGCAGAGTGCCATCTCTAATAGGTGAACACCAGTACAAGGTATAACTATAAATTTTAGAGTGCAAAAAGAAACATGTATATTTTGAGCAATCTTGAGAAAAAGAAGAAAAGAGCAGAAAGCTTATACTTTTCAGTATCTGAAAGATAAGCGAATAAATGATTTAATTACAATGATGGTGTGAACTCTATACAAATTGAATGCAATATCTCTATTGTGAAACACTGTCAAATTATAAAAAGAACTATTACTTCGGCTTAGACAAGTGCCTCAATCACAATACTACAAATTAACTTGTAATGAACAACAACATATGTACACAAGGTGCAACGACATAGGGAAGATACTAATACGGAATTACAATTCCATGGTACGACTGTAAATTTCACAGTGCAAAGAGTAAAGTATATTAGTACAAACAGAACTTGCGTTTTACAGAAAATTTATACTTCGGGTACAATACAAATAATGAAAATATGAAACTGACTCTTTGTACAGCAAATGTGCAACACAGCGCAGAACATTATGTAATAGACTGATTATTTTCTGGTAGGCACATGTGACATGAGAAAAACCACACTGTGTAATATTAACATATAATTGAAATACTATCAAAACGTTTGCTCCGCACCATGAGCATAAAACTAAAGACATCTAATCTTGACCTAACATGCGAAATGTGCCGAACATAAATTTTACAGTGCAATTAGGAAAGTACATTAGTATATACAATACTGAGCTTTTGGCATAGCAACTATACTTCAGGTATAGTACAAATATCTGAACGAGGAACAATTACTCTTTGTAGAACAAAAGTGCTAAACCTCGCTGAACATTGTGTATTTGACTGATCATATACCTTTATGTACATGTAACATGATCAAAAACCCCACTGTGCAAAATTAATAATTAAATTTAAACATTAACAAACAATTGCTCAGCACCGTGAGCATAAGCCAGAAATTATAAAGCCCGGCAGACATAAGGAAAGCGTTGAACATAAAACTTTTTAAACTTATTCTAAGGGCCTGTGGTGTAACAAAAAAAAAAAAAAAAAAAAAAAAAACCCGCACCTACAGGACCTTGTTGGTGAGAAACATGCAGACGCGCAGTAACATTGGGCAGCAATGATGAAGAGGGCACCTAAGAACACGTTAATCACAAAACTATACTTTAGTTAGTCTAAACAAATTCACAGAAGTCAGAACAATAGTCTAAGGTCTTCTGATGGACCAGAAAACCATTGACGAAAAGGTGACCACACTGACATAAAGTGTGGGATTCGATTCGCAGCCTTAGCAACAGTGAAAGCAACCCTCAAGCGTGAAATCAGTCTGTTCCGGAACTGACTGCACATGGCAGCTCCCGCCTGAAAGATGGTAGGCTGTATAGGGGTAGAACGAAGCTGTTGATAGTAGCAAAAAATCACATGTTTTGCTAATATGAAAACATAAGCACATGACTCTGATATAGGAATAGGCAGAGTACTAGAACTGAGTAGCGTGCTATAGGCAGAGAAAGAGAGATCAGTAGTACTAAGGCACTGTGCAGTAGTGAAGGTCAGATGTAACAAGGGAAGAAGCACTGTGCAATGTTGATATACATGATCTACATCCGCAATCGTAGAGCAAAACATGCAGTTAGGCGAATCAACAAGCGTCATCCTGAATAATTTGGTAGGAACTGGTAACCGCCGATGAAGAAACAACCATTGGATATTTCTTTCTGCTGGAACAGATAGTGGCGAATTAGACATGGACCACACTTGCGAAAGGGCGACATTCGGAACATCTGGAATCATCAATGGTGTAGCATACAGTGGATCAATGAGACAACGGTAAAGAGACGAGATAGAAAAAAGATAGAAAAACTGGAGAGAGGAAGTGATGAGCCCCGAACGGAAAGGAAAAAGGGAAGAGGAAGAGAGGCAGAGGGAACAAGAGTTAACCCAGCTTGAGAGGCATGTTTAGGGAAGAGGGTAATGATTGAAGAACGGATAGAATCATACAGCGAAAGAGAGGAAGAGGTAGGGGGAGGAGGGGGGAAAGATCAGAGAAGGGTTTCCAAGAAAGATCTGGAGAAATTAGATCCTGAACAGATACTATTCCGGCGGGGAGCCAGGAAAGGTCAGTAAAGTAGGGAGCATTAGGGGGATGAAGGATGGAAGAAAAGAACAGGGGCTCAGCTAATAGTTCAGTGGTGGAAGCCGGTGGAGTACGGAAGAGGGGTAGAGAACGGAGAAAGGAAAGGACCTCTTTGTAGAAAGGGGAAAGTTTAGAATGGAAAAAAAGGAGATTGATCCATTAGAAGATACATGAT
This sequence comes from Macrothele yani, assembly GCA_039090855.1. Classification (NCBI taxonomy): domain Eukaryota; kingdom Metazoa; phylum Arthropoda; class Arachnida; order Araneae; family Macrothelidae; genus Macrothele; species Macrothele yani. The sequence continues at coordinate 140,443,510 of CM077034.1, forward strand.
GAAAGTGATTCGGGAATTCCTAGGCGATATCATGACATCTCTAACGAGCGTAACTGGCGACTCTGGTGCACTTAGTAGCAGCAGGAAAGAAACCACTTTATGTGCTTTGTAGTAGGTGCGAACGTCCAGCAGTGCAATACCTCCATCAGTGACTCGACGACAGAGAGTGGAGACCTGGATCCAATGGTACCTGTTCCATATTATCGTTGAGATGATTCGAGTGATTTCATTGAGGTGATAAATGGGCATACGTTCAGCTGACCATGCATATAGGCATGGTGAAAGAATATAAGTCTGAGCTATTCTAGCTCTTGAGAAGTAAGAAGTACAAAACTGGGAACCTCGCCAGAAGGCAGCAGTTCGAGTAAGGCGTGTTCTGAGAGCATGCCATGTTTCATTTTGAGCAGAAAGACGGACTCCGAGATGGACCCCAAGGAATTTTTGGGATGAAGCAGTCCATGAGGCGCCCCACGGTGTGTCAGTCCTAGGGGCCCAAGCTCCGCTCCATAGACCTGCACTCTTGGATGTTTTAAGTGATGCCGCTGAACATGAAGAATATTGATCGTAAATCTGGAGCAAGATGTCGAATTGAGCGTCAGTCCGTACACAAAAGGTCGCGTCATCGGCATATGCAGAGTATGTCACAGAAAAGGGCCTAGTACTTGCAGTAGGCGGTGGCAGTGCATCTATAAAGGCTCGATGGACAGACCGAAGAAACGGCTCAAAAGCAAAGGCAAAGAGCTGCCCAGAAAGTGGGCAACCCTGCCGAATGCCTCGCCGAAAAGGAATAGGTGCAGTCAAGAAGGCGGCCGTCTTAACATAGAAAGCAGCGTCCTGATAAAGGGCAAGAATAGAGGTAACAAAAGCAAAAGGAAAGCCGAAAGCAATAAGAACAGCAGAAAGATACGAATGTGAGATATTGTCGAAAGCAGCTCTTTGGTCAAGATTAAAGAGGGCAAGTGGTTCAGAGTTAGTACGAGCCAGATGTAGGAGATCTCGAAGGAGATTGAGATTAGAAGTGATGGACCGACCAGGAACCGTGTAGGTCTGGTCGGGAGAAAGAAGAAATGGAAGAACTTGGTTGAGTCGACTGGAAAGGAGTTTAGTGAAGAGTTTATAGTCAATGTTTAGTAGCGAGATAGGACGCCAGTTTCCCAAGTCAAGCAGATCGCCTTTCTTGGGGAATAACACCATATGAGCCTCTGTGAAACCCCTCGGAAGAGAAGAGGAAGAAAGAGCAGCATTGAAAGCGGCGAGAAGAAATGGAAGCAACGAAGGGAGAAAAGTACGGTAGAAAAGGAGCGGAAGGCCATCTGGACCTGGGACAGCACGGGAATTTAGAGAGGCAAGAATGGTTCGAAGTTCAGTCTGCGAAATAGGTTGTAAAAGGGAATCAGAGAGATTGGAAGGAACTTGGGGAAGAGCAAAGAGTAAAGTAGCAGAAGCAGAAACAGAAGGCTGAGGAGTTTCACTGTATTTGATAGTAAAATATCGACGAACCTGAGAGCAAACTGCATCCGGATCAGAGATGATTTCACCATTAGGTCGCCGAAGTAGTCGAAGCTGATGCGACGAGCGGCGTTTTTCTTCTAACGCGGATAGAAACTCAAAGGAGCAGTCCTCTGGTGATAGATGTTGTAGACGGAGACGAAGAATTACCTGACGTGCACGAGGCTCAAGAAGTGCTTTAAGATCCGCTTGGTAAGCTGTATACATGGGATGACTCGCACCAAGCTGTAACAGGATGTTTCGGAGATTTTGCTCTTCCATGGAGCGCTTCGTGCCTTCGGAGAAGGAATGACGTCTGAGAAGATAAATTAGGTAAGATTTTACCTCGAGCCAGTAATTGATAGCACAAGGTGCAATGGACAGGCCCTCTCGCATATGATCAAGAAGATCTCTGATCTCGGTGCACATATTCTCATCAGCTAGGAGAGAAGTGTCCAGTGTCCATGACCGAGGCCTAACATGCAGACGAGATGATGAGCTGCAGGTGATAGTGATGGCACACTGATCCGATGAAGCTGTAGGAGAATGCATACAATCCGTTGTAATGGGCAATAACGGAGCAGAAGCGTAAAATCGATCCAGCCTGGCAGAAAGAGAGGAGGATGCAGATGAAGCTCTCCAGGTATGTGAAATGGATGTCGGATGCAATCGTCGGAACACGTCATGTAAATCAAAATCAGACACTAATGATCCCAATTGCTCCACAAGACGTGAACGATGTTCAATCCTCGAAGGAGCGCGATCGAGCTCTGGTTGAAGTGTACAGTTAAAGTCTCCTCCAATGAGCCTTATGCCCTGCATGCAATTCTCCTTTTTAGTACGATATACGATTGGTTGATTAGTATACAACGTATTTTGCATTAGTAATTCGAAGAGTCCCTTTGTAATATGGTTATCATGGAAAACCAGGTATTTACATTTCGATTGCTTTAACACGAGACATCAAGGATATAATCATAAAGGTAAGAGTATAACAAAATTATTAAAATTTTAATTTTCGAATTCACTATTGCAATTTCAAAAATAAAGTTCTGGAGCTTTAATATGTTTTCTATGTATATTATCATATTTTGGTTTTTCCTGAAGGCAACAGGTGAAGATTTTGTTTGTAATAGAAAAGGTCTCCCGTAAACGTTTAAGGAAAAGTGTATTTTAAATAAGTAATATAATTAGTTGTAGAAGCTCATGTACAGTATTTCGGCATAAGACTTCATTTTGTGAGGGTCAGCAAACCGTGCAGTTGCACCACTTTACGTGTTGGTCTTTCATTGTAGCTCAATCAAGCCACGAATATTAAGATTACCATATAACATTTTACAGTGCGAATCTTTAAATCTTGTTTTCTTTTCTGTTATGAAAACAAGCCTTATTTGGAGCGTGATTTGGAAAGTACAGACCGTACGAAAATATTGTACTTCGCCGTCCTGCCATTAACAGACCCGATGTCTCCTCATATATATTTTTGTAAATATCAAAAACCGTTTATAGCTGTTATTCCTGACACTACGATTCATGAAAAAATAACTTTTCAGAACATATTTTTTCCTTGAAAAAATCTAAAAATAATCATTACAATTTCACTAAAATCTCACTGTAGCCACTAAAATTTAAAACTTAAATCTTATTCTGAAGTCGCTTGTTTTCAGAACTGTTAGTGCACCATTTACCGTGATTGAACGTGGACTCGAGCAGCTCGGTGAATGAGCTCCCTAGTTTACGTTTCGCTTTAATATGCATCATTTATGCTCTCCTGTTGACATTAATGCAGAGCAGCAGTGGGTGAATTAATGCCAGAAAGAAGACTGAACAGACGTGTAGAAACTAGCGCCGTCAACTACAAGTAAAACACATTCTCGTGAGCTGGAGATCAATCATATCAACAAAGTTTTTAGCCAGTACAAAGGCGACAGAAGCAGTAGCTTATTGTGGTTTTTGTTCTGTCATTTTTTTAAATTCTGAACTATTTCAATCTGCAATTTTTAACACTTCGTTTTTGCACGAATATTTAAAGTTTATTTTTACATATGTCTAGTACAACAAATGGTATCAGAACTGAAACCAATGTGACTAGTCAAAGTAAAAACAAATTACGCTCTTTAAACAGGTTATTCAATGCTACTGAATATGAGGTAACACGGTACAGCAAAGGTCCAATACAACTTTTTCCTTTAGAGTGTTGCAAAAATTGTGAATATTGTTTTTCATTTATCAATTAAACTACTGCGGTGTTAGGTTGATATGTAGCAAAATGTCGATTCGTTCTGCTAGGTTCAATTTATTTTTTGCAGAAATATATAGCTGTAAAGGTGACGCAATGATCTATGGCCTGACTGATGACCATTCCTCCGAGAAAGGTGCGGGTCAAAATTTTCAAATTCCAGTGAGGTTTGGCTGTTTTGTTTTCTTACGGCACTGGTTCTCCCCTGCCTTGAAACCAGTGATTCTAAATTACGGACAGGCGATTCCTTAGAGCCCAATGAGTTACTCACGTGGTCGTTAAACTCCTGATCAAACAAAAGGAAAAAAAGATGGCGCCACACGTGATATGCTAACGCAAGGGGTCCATGCACCTGTTTCAAATTGCTTTATCTGATTCTATGCCGATTGAAGCCCAAATCACTTCACATACATTCATGGAACGCTTCCTATGGGACAGAATGTGGTTCTCCACTTCCCAAACAGCTTTTATAAAGCTCATATAGACTTCATTAATGGGATAGCAAAGAATATGTTTTTGCCGATTGTGGTTTTTTTTATTAGTACTGGCATTAATACTAATATTTATTCGCATCTTTACCAAATTTCTCCACTCCTATGTATAACAATCCACAAGCTTTTAGAATCTTATCATAAGCCTTTCCGAATTTTACAACTTGCTCTGTATGTAATCATGACAGGGAATATGCCCGATGCTCGTTATTCTTGCTTCTATATTTTACAAATGCCATCTTCAAAATTCTTGTCAATAGTAAAATTCGCTTCTTGTTGTTATCAGAATTATTATTAATTATAAATTACTCTACTTTTTGCATGAATTCTTCTAGATTTGATCCGATATTCTTTTCCTTATACAAAAGGTGTCCCTGCATAAACAAATGAGGTCATTGCAAGATTCTATTTGAAATCTGATGGTATCAGCATATCTTAGCTAGTTAAGAGTTGAAAAGGAAAATAATTTTTCATTACTATTTCCTCTATTTTTTTACTCTTTGACACTTAAAATATTTTTTCTTGTGTTACTCTACACCAGGTTAGTCTTTCGTGGAAATTAATGAAATTATTAATATTCATTTATGAAATGTCCCAGGTGAGTTTTAGTTTCATTAAATATTTGGTAATGATTTTAAATGCGCCCGGTCACCTGAATTGATTTTAATGAATTTAATGCCATTAGGTGTAAGACATACATATTTCAACTGCATTTCAACTGCTGTTCAAAACATATAAACAGTATTTGGGCACAAATTTGTTGATTTATACGTGGAAATCGTGCACATACACGCCTTGTAGTAGTTATCAAAGAACAGCTCTTTGCATGGCAATTTAGTTACCAGAATATTAATCAGATTCATCTGTTTATGAGAATTTAGCTGAAATATTCGCAGCAGTTATCTTTAATTTGTTTAGATGTCGCATCACTTTGTCAGATAACACGACATTTTTATTGACATTTTATTTGCTATTAAAGGACAATGTTGCGAAAAAAAACCCGCATCGGTACAACTTCTATCTACAAAACACTGGCGTGAGGTAATAACACTCCACCTCTGTTAACTAATAATCGGCCTCACTAACAGAGCCACATTTCCCATTTCACACCGTCATTTACAGCAATGAATATTCCGCATATATTACCCCGCTTCATACTAATGAATCATATTCCATTTTTTCTGTCACGTGGGCGTATTTTTGCCCATGGTGTTTTTTATCAGTAAAATACAAAACATTAGTATCTTCCTTTTAATTAAAACATTAGTAATTGAGAAATTGATATGCCATCGCCGTTTTGTACACCTATCATGCTGATGCATCACATTCTAATTTTTCTGTCATATCTGTTTATTTTTGCCCATGGTGTCTCTTAGCAATAAAATAAAAAACTTGATTATCTTCTCTTTAGATAACATTAGTAATTCAGAAAGTGGTACGCCGTCGTGGTTTATTCACTCGGTGGGGATGGGGACAGGGTTTTTGGCACTGGTTTTAAAAGTGTTTTTTTATATGAAGAATTCTTATTAAGTACCGCTGTGGTCTTAAAGTTTTCAGTTTTCAGTGTCATCAATTAAAGCAGTCACGTGAAAAGATTATCTTAAAACTTCATATGATTCTCAAACTACAATCTAAGAGGTCTTTAAACTAATGGTCTTTAAACTTTAGTCAGTACTTTCGTTGAAAAACACGATTCAGTTTATTATTCGTAAAAGATCATATTTCAATATTTGATTACAAAAATGTTTCTTTTCAGAGCCGCGGATGGCTTAGTGTTTAGTGTTTCAGACTATCGATGCTGAGTCACCAGGTTCTAGCCTGGGCTGATCCTTCAGAGATGGTGTGATTTCCTAACAATCGCTGAATATCCGCCGTGCATCGGACGAGCACGTAAAGTGACGGTCTCCAGGCTGGACCCACTGGTTAAATGGGTATCCTTTCCTATGTCCTCCCTGAAATTCTCTCACCCATCTAAGTGCAATATCGTACTTGTGCGGTGGCGCCATCTACTGTACTCTAATCTCACTACAAACTGTTCTGTCAAAAGTCGCTAGACTTGCTCTCATTCCTTCCGTTTCTGTGTCCTGCCCAAAAGGCGATCTCGCTGTAGGTGGCTGGGACCTAAACTCTACTCACTGTGGACGGAAGTCCTACATGAAAATGACAAACTGCACTAGAGTTGTATCCGGTGAATGTTTATTTTCAGCACAGTTTGGAACTAGCTAAAAGCTTTCAACAGAACTTTCAATATGACTGGATCAGGTATCTAAAGTATGTACATACAAATTCTGCAATATATTTACGCCAAAAAACGCTTTAACAAATTATTCACAGTTTTCCCCATAGGGCCGTGAATATTTTATTACTGATTTTTTTTTCTGATAATCTATTCAGAAAATATCTGTTTCGTTTTGGAAATTATACAAAAGATATGGTCTTTAAACTTGAGTGTCCATGGCCTGTTTTCTTGTTGACTTTTGTTTACTAAAATGGAATAACAGAAAACGTTTAGTAAAATATTAGAAACATAGATTTTTTAAATGAAATACAAACCAATGTTGGCTTAACTCTCGAACAATAAAAATTTAAAATTCCTTTTTGCCTACGATTTGGCTTCTCTGTGAAAGCAAGAAAAATTAATCTGCTCCATTGTTATGTACGATTCACCACAAACTGTCGTAATTGTCACATAGGTACTGCTGTATATATGCATTTAGAAGCTTCAAATGATGTATATTACAAAGTACGTATACATACTATTTTAAATAAAAATTACTTATTAAAATAAAAAAAACACTTCCTCTCTCTTTGCTCGGTCTGAGCGTCGCACACAATTTTCACCCTGTCGGTATTCAAGGTACGTCATTCCTGTCAGTTCTATACAGTTTTCATGATTTCTACAACTGATAAATTTGTGAGATTTTTTATTTAATCGATGAGTCTATCAGATGGTGTCCTCTCGTTCTTTTGCTGTCGACTTTTTCCTGAATACAAGTTTTTTTTCCGTCTCTCGGAATAACGTGGCCGAAGAAGGTTAGTATATGTCTTTCGATGGTCAGAATAAATCCCTTGTGCGGATCACGCCGATCTCTCTCAAAATTGATGCATTGGTCCCATTCACAACCCAGGATATTCTCAGCATGCATCTTTAGCTGATCATTTCAAGCGCATTAATTCTTCTGCGATATTCCGCAATTATGGTCCATGTTTCAGGACACCAAATTGCGATGGGGAACACGAGTGCCATCACAAGCCTCAGACTGGTGCTTTTGCTGATGTGGTGACCCTTCCAAAATTTCGTAAGCACTGCCAGGGCAGATTTGGTCATTTTGATCCTCCTTTTGATATCGCCTTCGCAAATGTCTTCGTCTGTTATGCGGGCCCACAGATATATGACTTCTGATTTTCGTTCAATATTGAGTACCTGTTTCAAGTTTTGAGCAAACACCCAAGCCTTGTCAACTAACATAATGCAGCAGGCTCTATTTATGTTTGAGACCAGCTTCGGCGCTGTAATCGTCGGTGCATTTGCGAAATTATATCGTCTCCTCATCTGAGCCAGCTATTATAGCGGTGCCAACTGCATAGCGTAGATTTTATATTTTCCTAGCGCCTATTAACAGCCCACCATACCAATTTTCTGTCCCTTGCCTGATTTTCAATTTTTCATGAATATTAAGAAGAATGGGTGAGAGAATATATCCCTGGCAAACTCCCTTCCCCACGTGAATGTGTCAGACATTTCGCCACTAGTTGCGAGGGAATCTTTATTAGCGTTGTAGAGTGACTTAATTAGAAAGATCAGATGTCCCGGTACGGCCTTCTCTCAAAATACTCTACAGAGCCAAGCCCATTGAACGGTATCAAAGGCCTTTGAATAATCCAGAAAATAGAAAATGGCTGCCTTTTATTTCCTTTCGACTCTACAGTACATTATAGTCACGCATCCTCAATATTTCAACGTCTGATTATTTTTGTCAGGTACTTGTATTTTCCAAAAAAATGTGATAATAATGTTCAAACCTGGAATATTTTGAAACAGCGCGGTGAATGAGACCTCGAGTTTACGCCTCGCTTTAAAACTCGTCATGTATACACCTACAGCTGACACTAATGTAGGACATATCTTTTTAAGATGGGTACTGACACACATGGGGAACCATATTTTAGTACTGGGCACTAGAGCCCCATATGAGAATTCCTTTTCGCGCTCAACACTTCTCGCCCTCTGGTTGACTGATATTTGGTCCAGGGGAGCTAGTCTCTTAAGCTGTTTGTGGTTTTAAGGTACCTTACCTTCTTAAGATTTCAGCGCATTCTGACAATTCCAATTCTCGCTTCCGGTGCTCATCATTTCTTTTTAGCTGATGCTAACGGGATTCTACTTGCTTTGCGAAGGGCAGCACTAGAAGCGTAAATTTCTCAAGGTAAATGCAAGTACAGTCATATTATAGGATTTACTCAAAAAGAGAAGTGAAAACCTTCACGCCCTGAAGACTTCGGAGATTTCTTTCTGCTTCGCAAAGGGCAGCTCTTAGGAATATAACAGAAGAAAGCAAAAGCATTTACAGCCTCATCAAGAATTCCTTCCTGCTTTGCAATAGTGAGCTTCATAAAAGCTGTAATAAACCCAAGCAAAAGTAGATCTTCAGCTTCGTCAAGCTTGCAAGGGCAGCTTATAAGTTTGTAACAGACCCAAGGAAAAGCTTTAAAACAAACAAAATACTAACGGAGAATCATCTTTCTAACACACTGTAAATGAAAATTTATTCAGTTAAATCCACTCCTAACAATTAATAATTACACAAATCAATTACTTAAAACACCAAATTAAAAGCATCCCCGAAGTCTTTTAAATCAGAGTAAGAAACTTAGCTTTTCAACTACTTAGCATTTCGCCAAAGGATGCACTGTAACATCAATTTTTCATTACTTTTATTTTAAAGCTTTCCTATCTGAATAACTGTTCATTTTTAATTTCAAGGCGGTTGGACCTACGGCGTCCCGTCTTCCTTTCTGTCAAGATTCGGTTGAATTGCATACGGGCAACTAATTCTTTTGAGCAACCAATAATCAAATACAGCTTTCTAAGTTACTGAAGTTCCGATTCAAAATGTTAAATCTCAGATTCGGAATCTGTATATTTTGAAACACGTGACCTTAATTATAGATTGTGGTGAAGATGAAAGGAAAATTTAGCATGCCTTGTCCTTGATAAATTCATGAGGAATCGAATCTCACATGTCTTCCTTCGCTGTTCTTTCTTATTTTTCATTTTAGCCCCGGTAATCTTGTTTATTTCAATAAACTCTCTTTCTTTTTCGTGTAATGCATTCCAATGATACTCAACTCTCCTTTTAAATTTTTTCCCTCTCGGACTGGATTTTATTTGCTTCTTTCCCTCTTTCTCAACCAGGTCTTATATTTATAAACATATATTTTTATTGGCTCTTTATCCGTATAAATACTGGTTTCTCAGATCAAGAGTTAGAAGAACCTTTTGTGTCTAATCTGATTTCCCTTCCAGCCAATTCAACTGGACAAAATAATAAATCTAGCCACTTAAGCAATGTACACCTTCAAACATAATTTTAGCATCATCAAAAATAACAAAGAGGCGCCACGAAGGATGTACACTTATCGGTCAAAAAGCATCTATACCTGTGATCAGTAGCTTTTACTTCAGCAACTTCCTACTTCCTCAAGAGCGCTCTGAAAAGGACTTTGTGTATGCATAAGTTCTCCCAGTGGTTTCCACGGCATGCTCACAAAATGCTCATTCAGACCTGTAATCTCCAGTTTGGCCGGTGTTTATGCCACCGATGGTACTGAATCGTATTACATTGGAATGTCAAAACGCCCGTACGTGACCAAAAAGACTGAACTCTGAAGTTATGCTAAGAAAGGTAAAATATTCACAGCTCTCGAGAGGCGGTTGAGTTTCAAAACCACAGTTCATATGTGGGACAGTATTGAATCATTATATTTTACAGCAGAACAAAAATAACATCCTTCCGTGAGACCGGGGATATCATCATTACCTGTGAAGCGTGCAATGACAGCATCTCCATCGAGGTGCAAAAATTAGAATCCAATATGGTAATTATGATCTATAGCTCTAAATTTTCTAGTGCCCAAACACTTTCTGTATAACCATTCTTTACTTGCTTTCTTAAATTATACTCATATCTAAATTTTAACTGTGCAGTATTTAGTCTGTTCTGTGGTGTTAGCCTTGACGGAGCCATCCGTAAGTGAGCCAACGTTTGGCAAAGAGCTGAAACACATACACGTCTTTCATCTGTAGATATATTCACAAAGGTTTTAAAACAAATGACAACCTCCATTTACTGAATAACAAAATAAACATGAGCACAGGCATTTAAATTATTTTCAGAAAAATTCTAAAGAAATAAATTAATATTGTACATCTCATTGTCAAAGTTTTTCCATATCCGTCCCACTCGAATGTAAATCCTTACAATTAAGCTTACATATATTCTGAGAAATGTATCGATGGTACCTTCACGTGTTCTCTTTGTAGAGTGCAACTTAAAAAGACCAAATACATGCATATCTATCGCAGTTAAAAGACTGTTTTCATTACCTTCTTGCATATGATAGCATCATAACTCAGAAATAAATTTCCCTGATTCCAAGTTGATCACTCGCTCATGTTCAGGTTCTCATCCTCATCACTTTCCTAGTCTTCTGATCTCACTAGCTATTTTGCTGCTATTCATTTAACTACTGCGTTCACACTATCTTCAGAACGTTTTTTGTAAAAAACGTTCGTGCTTATGCTATCGGTTTGTCCTTCCTTCCGTCTGAGGATACCATATCTCTGCAACTAATAGTCCGATTTAAAAATGGAATACTCTTTTTTCATGGGAAAGCTTGAAATGTGAGAATAATGATCCTTGCGTTCGGTTTTTTTTTCTGAAGCGAAACTTCGCCGCCTTTAACATGATTCTTTAATAATTTAGTAATTCTTCAATAATAGTTTAACATGATTCTTCAATAATTTAACATTGATAGGAAAATTCATGTTTTTCTTATATGAAATGCTGAATAACCATGACTATATAGCAATTTGAGTTGTGTTTTGTACAACATAAAAGAGGCACCAGTATGCTTGTCAAGAAATTATTGTCCTTCCTACTTACTGCCGCTGTTACATGTGTTAGCACACATGGTATGTGTGTGTGTACCTATCTGTGCCTTTCTGGCTATTGGAAAAATAAAACAGAAAAAGTTGAATGCCATGACGACAGCACCTTCAATATTTCATCAGTGGTTTAACTTTTTTTTTTTAATTTTCGTCCCAGTTAATTATAACTGCAGCTCGTGCGCATTTTGGCTTTTCACTCTACTAGTAACTTGTTTTTCAGTGTTTACTTCCCTTTTTCTTTCTTCTTGCTTGATTTTTAATATCATCATCATCATCATTGCCAACCATTATCAATCCACTGCTGGGCGAAGGTCTCTCCAAGCCTCTTCCAAGTTGATAAACATAATACAAGTGGAATTAAAAGATTAAACCATGTGTGCAATTATAGAATAAATAAGCAACATTTATTTACAATTAAATATTTTATATTAAGATCTACTATAGTTTTGTTGAGCCTTTAGCTCGGCTTCATCGGGACAAAAGGAGCACTAACATTCAGATCATTGTGACATCATCAGCTATCTGACGATCATGGATTTTGATGAATTTTCTCCATGCAATTGAAAGAAATCTAGTAGGTGTCATGTTGTTGACAAGTCGTAAAGAAAAGTTATAGAAACAAAATGGCGTTTTCTACACATGTACATCGTGCAGTACATTTATGCGTAATAGAGGATTCCTTGTAGAAAAAGTTAGATTTTTGCCGTCCCAGTGGCGCAGTGATCTAAGCACTGGCTTATGACTGTTCGTTTCGTCCAAGTGAGTTGGCTTCTAATCCCGGTGGGGCATGGTTGTTGTGTTTGTTTTACGGCACTGGCTTAAAACCAGTGCCCCTAAATTAGGGACAGGCGGCTGCTTATAGCCCATTGAGCTGCTCACCATGGTCAGTAAACCCAACAAGAACAAAAAAAACGGCTCGATTTTTTTAAAGAAATTGCAGCACACACAGGTTGTAGTCCTTTCGTTGTAGACAAAGCTGTCCAGAAATTTAGGAAATTTCAAAAGTTCAAATTTCAAAGTGATTTGCAAATCTATAAACAAGGCAAACTTTTATGAATCAAAAGACTGCGTTGACGATATAAATTCCTGGGGAATTTATCAGATCGATTGTGAATGAGGACTTTCATGTATAGGATAGACCCGTAGGGCTTATGAATTTTCGTGTGAAGGAACACATGACTTACGTATGGAACTGAAGAAGTCGTCTATAGCCCAACATTGTCATGAAAATAACCAGATTTTTTTAAATGCTACGCTTATTGATAAACATGATTTGACTATCAAGCTTAATATATTAGAAGCTTTCCATATATAGTGCAACTGTTCGTGGCTTGTCAACGACATGACATCTACTCGATTTCTTTCAAACACGTAGAAACAACTTGCCAAGAGCTGCGACTGTCAGAATTCTGATAATGACACGATGATTTGAACGTTTGCACTACATTTGTCCTAATAAAGCCAAACCAAATGCTCAGTGAAACTACGGTAGATCTTAAAATAAAATATTTAATTGTGAATAAACATTGCTTATTTATTATCTCTCAACATTACAAGTATTGTAGTGATAAAATATATTTTGATATTACTTGGAGCAGAAACATACCATACAAGAGCATTAACCAGAAAAGAAATCATGTATTGCTTTTGGAAAAAAGCAAAAAAAAAAAAAAAAAAAAAAGACCCTTTGGAGTGGGTGTTATTTTTTTCTTTTGATCTTTAAAGTGAACCCCCCACCTGTTTATTGAGGGGAGGGGGCTAAAAAACCTGCTTGATCTGCAGCATTTTCATTCGAAATTTTGTGTGTAGCTGGCATGGAAAACTCCTAAAGCAGCAACTGCATCAATCTGCCGTACACCTACTTGTAACACGTCAACGACATATTTCTGTTGTCAGTGCTTAAACATCGTCAGGACATCTTTTCAAGTTAATCTTACTCTGAAGGAAATGCATAAAGCAAACGTGTAGTGAATATTTCTTTCAATAATTTCACCGAAAACAATGTTATATATATATTTAATAAATATTTAGTTTTTCATTATTTGATCGTCAAAAAATGTTACGTTTTTGAAGACTCCTTCTTGTAATCATGGTTGAAGGTGGGTTAAGGGTTATGTATGGCAGACCTGGTGTCGAAACTTGCATTTGTTTATCTTACTGCTTACTCTCTTTCGTACGACAGTTCAGACGTCTATAATTTCTTAAACTTGAATTATTTTCCACATGTCGAAGCTATTTTTATTGGATCTCGCACACAAACACCACATGCTATGTCGTCATGATGCTAATTTACGCTGATAACCTATCTCCTGTAGTCACTAAATATGCATATCACCATGTTTCCACTTTGAAACCGTAATATCTTAAACTTCTTGTGAGCACTGTATATATATATATATATATATATATATATTCTCTCAGATCAAGCAGGGTTTTTAAAAAGCCACACAGGAAATGGACATGGAGACATCCAAATGGGACCACAAGTGAAATTGATTTTATTATGTGTAACAAAAAATTCGCCATAGAAGACTGCAGTGTGCTAAACAAGTTCAACACAGGCAGTGACCATAGATTGGTGAGATGTAAGATGCACCTCAACACTAAACTCGAACGTAGCAAGCTCATAAGACAAACAAAATGTATTGACATAACCAACCTTAAAAAACACCATAATACCTTCAAATTGGAACTGAAGAACAGATTCTCTGCTTTAGAAGGCCTAACATCGGAAGAAGTGGATATTTCGGAAGTTAACAGAAAAGTAACCAAAGCTCTTATGGAAACAGCAACAAAATTAGCTGGGTCTAAGAACAAATTGCATGTGAACAAATTATCAGGAAAAACCAAAATGTTGATGCAAAAAAGAAGAGAGATGAGGACAACTAAAGAAGATGTGACTTCCAAAGTGGAATATATAGAGCTATGCAAGACAGTACGAAAAAGTATCACTGAAGACGTAAGGAAATTCAACTGTGAACTAGTAAGGAAAGCAATTGAAAACAACCAAAGCCTAAAGATAGCAAAGGGACATCTCAGTAAGGGAAAAAAACAGATTATGGCACTGAGAAAAGAAGATGGTTCTGTAACAAGAAATAGAGGCGAAATTTTGACAAGAGTGAAAGATTTCTTCTCCAAATTATATGAAAGGGATGATACATGTACTCCAGACATCATGAAAGGTACCAGTACCAGAGTTCTTCCAGTCCTTCCAGCAGAAGTTGCACATGCAATCAAGAACATGAAGCATGGAAAAGCTCCAGGAGAAGATGGAATTACTGTAGACATCATACAAGAAGCAAGTGGAGAAATCGAAACAGTACTCGCCCAAATTTTCACTCGATGCCTTAATGAAGGGAAAATTCCTGAGGATTGGAACAACGCTACAATGATCTTGCTACATAAAAAAGGTGACAATGAGGATCTCAGGAACTACAGACCTATCAGCCTCCTATCAGTGGTTTATAAAATCTTCACTAAAGTTCTTTCACACCGCTTGAAGGTAACACTGGACATGGCTCAACCAAGAGAACAAGCTGGATTCAGGAGTGGCTGCAGCACAATAGATCATATCCACGTACTGAGAGAACTAATTGAAAGAGCGAGGGAATATGAACTTCCATTGTGCATGGCTTTTATCGATTATGAAAAAGCCTTTGATTCGGTGAAACCATCAGCAGTTGCAATGGCTCTGAAATCCTGCGGTATTGAAGATGCATACATTAATATTATTAATAACATCTATGAAAATGCAAGTGAAAAGATTTGGCTGTTTGAAAATATAACACACATAAAAATTGGAAAAGGAGTGAGACAAGGTGACACCATATCTCCGAAGCTCTTTAATGCCACATTGGAAAATGTCTTTCAATCACTGAACTGGAAAAACAAAGGGATAAAGATTAATGGAGATTATCTAACCCACCTTCGTTTTGCTGATGACATAGTCATTTTTGCAACTACCCCATCAGAGCTACAGAGTATGATCCAGGAACTTGCTGACAAGAGTAAAGAAGTGGGATTAAAAATGAACTTTCAGAAGACAAAAGTGATGTACAATGCTTTTACAAGAAACGAAGATTTATCGATTGATGGAGAAAAGCTGGAGATAACAGACACGCACGTTTATCTTGGACAGCAGATATCAAGTGACGGTCACATTGATGAAGAAATTAATCGGCGTACAAAACTTGCCTGGAGAGCTTTTGGAAGAAACAGCATAATTTTCAAGAGCAATATGCCATTATGTCTTAAAAGAAAAGTGTTTGATCAATGCATCCTTCCAGTGCTTACGTATGGTGCAGAGACGTGGACCTTAGCTAAAAGAGACATACAAAGGCTGCAGACAACTCAAAGCAGCATGGAGAGGTGCATGCTTGGTGCAACCAGGAGAGATAAGAAGAGGAACACGTGGATCCGAAAAATGACAAGAGTGGAAGACATCATGATCAGAGTTAAATCCCTGAAATGGCAATGGGCTGGACATACTGCCAGAAGGACAGACCATCGATGGACAGCCGAAATTTTAGATTGGATTCCAAGGGACAGGAAAAGACCCAGAAGAATACCACATGGAAGATGGGTGGATGCAATTTGAATGTATGCTGGAGTGACATGGAGGAGACTGGCACAAGACAGACCGTTGTGGAGGAAACTTGGGGAGACCTTCGTCCAGCAGTGGATTGATAATGGTTGACAATGATGATGATGATAATATTCTCTTATGATTCAGAATACATGAATTCTGTTTGAAACCTATCAAAATTATGAAATGAATACATGCATTGTTAATTTGTTTCATTATAACTTTTTGCGACCACCTGTGAATTGAAACAGAAAAAGAACTTATACATTTTCAGAACTTGAAGTTAATGTTATGTACAGAACTAAAGAGAAGAGCACAGCACATTGTCAGAGTACAACAACAAATGGCATTAATGAACAAGCAATAGAAGACAAGATTTTTTTTCTGGTTGGCCAAACAATGCAAAGGGTTACTCTTGAAATGAGTATTTATGTATGAGTAGCAACAGAATTTAACCCAAGACACAACAAACTAGTTTGGGAGGCTGTGTTCATATCTTTTTTTGCATATAAATTCTCCAAAAAGGTGTTTCAATATGCATAATCAATTCATTCTTACAATTATTTATATGCTACGTACTGTGACGTAATAGGACCCTCAAACGGAAACTAAAAATTATAATTCCTAAGCACAAGATGTAAACTAGGGACATTGCGCTAAACATACTTCCTCAAATACTAAGACAATTATAACCAAACATTACGTCTAAATTCACAAACTAGTGAAAAATATGTTTAAGGACCAAATTCACAAGTGTTGGAAAAATACAAAGCAACTAACTTACCAAAATAAAAGGCTCCTCTCTAAAAATACAGAAAAAAATATAAATAAAACATAAACTGAAATATAAATACACAGATCTGCAGCAGCAGCACATATAGCCTTAAGCTACACCTGAAAGAAAAATTAAAATCAAAGCTGTGAAAGTACTACTTGATTTATCTCCCAGCATTATTTCACCTCACATTTCTAATAATCAATCAGCAAAATTTCAGATGTGTCCAAAAACTGTCATAAATGACAACACAACTGTCTCCGTTTTATATTGCGGTAACTTAGATGCTAATGGTATTAAAATGTCTACTTTATGTTACAGGCGTTTTTCGTCGTAAGAGTTAAATATGAGCAACTGTATTCCCAAGAAAATTGCAACAGCCACGACGAAGCCACTGAAATGTACTTGTGGAGTCTAAACATAGTTTACGAAGATGTATACCTTGTGAACAATAAATATACTATAATGGTGAGAGATGGTGTTGCACTAGTAACTGTGATAGAAATGCTTTTTTTTATAACATTACTCTCCAAACAGTCATCCCTTATAATGCTTCATGAAAAATAAGTGTTAGTAAAATACCTTTTAGGAACAGGAAAACTTTTGTGAAGTGGCCTTCATATGATGAAATTTTTTTTTTATGATATGATGAATTTTTTTTATATGATGAAAATGATTTTTTAGGTTAGCTAAGAACTTCATTTATTTACCGCCAAACTTGTATAGATTAGGTAACAAGGCTTTGTATACAACAGATTATCATAACAACTTTAAGATAAGCATTACCGTACGTCCCTCTTACGGAGTACAACCGTTGCTAAAACGGTTTTGCTATGTAATGGAAACGTCGCTTAAACGTTTGTTTCCAACGTAAAATCAAAGCAAAAGATTAAAAAACGAAAATTAGCGTTGATAAAACGTTGTTCTAACGTTTTGCAGCGGCATAGGTAAAGCCAAAAAAAGTCAATACCGGAATAGGACCTTCGGTAAAACGTTGTGGTAACGCTTTCTACGACGTTTGAAAACGTTGTTTCGACATAATACACAAAAGACAACAACGTTTAATACAGGAGATTTAGACGTTGATTAACCTTAGCTGTAACGTTTACTAAACGTAATACGGAAAGGAAAATAACGTTGTAAAAGTCAAAATTTCAACAATGATAAACGGTTGTTTAAACCGTTTCATAAACGACGGAATATAAGGTTTAAATAACGTCACCTAAACGTCGTGAGAACGGTGACACAAGAACGTTATAACGACGGCTGAAAACGCTTTGAATCAACGAGACATATAAGCGTTTTTAAAACGTGATACTGTGCCGTTGTTTCAACGTTATTCCGAACCGTTGTAAAAACGCTTTACAAACGTTTTTGTGCTACTTGAAAAGCGTAATTGTGAAAAGTTTGAAATTTAAAAAGTCTAAATTTTTTAAGTTCCTTTTGAATTATATCAGTATTAGGAATTTTTTAATGATACTCTTCCTACAAGTCCACGCGACATGGTTTTATGGCATCAAAGTGTTTAGTGATATATTCAAGATCAAGTTCTTTTATAAGTTCAGCATTCACAACAAAACTGAAGAACATCGAGTCTTAAATCAATGTATGAGATCCTAACAAAATGTAAACTCTTTTAAGATCATCAAAATAGGTTTTACCAGATGCATTTGAAATCATAATGCTCAGAAAAATTCTTAACGCGATGTCCAGCTTAAGAATGTGCGAAGTTAATTACTTTACAGCAAGAAATTTTAGCAATTCGTGGGGACCCATATTCTAGATACATTTTCTATGGCCTATGTCGGTCAAATCACAAATCCCTCCCTACTTGTGCTTTATATAAAGGCCATCGCTAAATGCACCACACATTTTTGCACTTCATTGTAAACATACTTTTTATTGACGAATCGGATTGTAGTGACAGCTTTCGTCGTTCCTGATCGTCATCATCTCGAATTACAGTATTCGGAAGACACCATATTACGCATAAAAAAAGATAATTTAATATTGGTGTCCACTTCACTGGCACCGCCCTAAAGCGTGCGCGGGGCACACATACACACATACACACACTGCCCCCCCCCCTCTTGGAATTCTCATATTTTGCAACTTATGAAATGCCCATTTTAAGAAATAACCTCACAGATGCTTTACTTGTTTGTTTTCGTTTTGTTTTTTTTAATTGGAGGTTTAACGACCACCGTGAGAAATACTTACTTGCTTACTTGTTCAAGAAATATGACCTTGTCTTACCCTCGATGGTAAGGAGAGCTAAGCTGATTTATTCCATTCTGTGGCACCGATAATAAGGTAATTCCATCCTACGGATTAGAAGAAGATAATTCCACCCATATCTGAAGATAATTCCATTCATACTTTAATATGAAAATAATCCCATACTACAGATATAATTATCTTCTTAATAAGATAATTCCATCTCTAGGATGAAATAAAACTTGTGATACAGTAGTTAAGCTCCAAAATAATATTTTTGACGTCTTGAACTTCACGTGTAGGAAAAGCAAAG
The DNA here is from genome assembly GCA_039090855.1 of Macrothele yani. Taxonomy (NCBI): domain Eukaryota; kingdom Metazoa; phylum Arthropoda; class Arachnida; order Araneae; family Macrothelidae; genus Macrothele; species Macrothele yani. The sequence continues at coordinate 140,462,789 of CM077034.1, forward strand.
GGAAATGTCTTCGTGATGTGTTTCTTTTCAAACAAGTCCCTAACCTGTTGACTTGTTTCAAAGAAAGTCTCGCAGTAATGCCATACTTTCTTTTCAAACAAAAAATCCCGCACTGCCGACGTACCTGAATGAACGTGTTCATACATTTTGCTCTTTCTTACAGAATCAAAAATTTTCGTTTGATGATCTCCTGTTACAAAATACTTAAAATCTGACAGACTTTCAATGAAGAAATCTGGTTTGATAATAATCATTAGTTGTGTAAAATTAATTTTAAAATATTTACCATATGTATCTTGTTTTATGATTAAACTTCCTGGACAGTTTACAGATATTTTGCGTTTTCAATTTTTTATTGACCTGAAACATTTCTTCGAAATTTATTTCAAATGTGTTTTCAAATAAAACTAATTTCTTTCGGAAAACAATTAAAAATATAAATAATAAATTTACAACGGAAAATTCTCCTTTAATAAATTTTTTAAGAAAAGTTTTATAATCGCTTGCGACATTAATTTCAATATATTTACCTAAAAAATTTTCCTTCATGTTAGAAACATGCTGGAAACTTTATTAATACCCATCTCGCATTGTTTCTCCTTAAACGGACGCCCACAGTCAGTATAGCATTTTAAATAAAAACTTCGCGAGTAAGAATACGCTGTGTGTTTTTTAATTTCATGTTATGTATCTAAATCGGTGCAATGGGGTGTAATAAATCCAAACGCCTTATGCGATTTCTGCCGTCATTAAGTCAACTTCAAGAGCCACACAAATCATTTAATATCTTAAAGTTTACATATTCATGATATCTGAAAATTGAAATGCTCATAAGTGTTTTAATTACAACTTGCCCTGTGATCACAGTCTATTGCACATATTTCCTACCACAACTGTTATTTCAATAATTATGTAACTCATATTATTCTTGTCCATGGACTTAATGTAACAGTGACGGCAGGAAAGATCATAGGAATCGCACATAGAAATTTTTTTTAAATTGTAGGGACCAGCTTTACTTTGAAATCAGTTACTATGCAAACCCGGAGCAATAGGTACCCTTAAAATATTAACAGTCCTAATGACGTATTTGTAAAACATTCTACAGAAACTTCAATATTGCGGTCAGGTGTAATGGAAAAAAATATTTTGCGGAGGAGCTGCTTGTCGAAAGATTTCTAATGTTTCTCTTTGCATCCTCCATAGCATAAACAATCCTACACATTTATCGCACGTAACTGAGCAAGAAGACAGTATTAAGAATAACTGTGAAAAGAGCAACATGGATTTCATGTTCTGCAGAAAATACAGTATTTATATTTTGTAGAAGCATCATCATCTGTTCATATACTGTACTATTCGGAAATAATCGCTGCAAGGAACTCCCGTTCGAAATGAACGGAGTTCCTTGCAAAGTTAATATATACGGGAATGAACGCCGCCGGCAGACGTTGCATTTTCTATCTCCAAAGGGTTAAGTATCTTAATCGCGATGCAACGACGGATAAAAGCTGTTTAGCTCGTACAAGAACATAAACTGGCATAATTGTACAGAACGCTAATGGTGTAAATGTGCCTACTTGTGAATCAATATCCATTGTCTTTTAAGTCAAGAATCTGTCTTATTCAAAAAATAATTACTGTTGTTAGTATTGAAAGATTTCGGGAACACTAAAATAGGCAGTCTTTAACTAAGAATAGCAGAGGTCAAATGTCGATGACACCATAATCTGGTGACTCCAACGATTTATGACATGACTTCGCCTTACCCTTCAAGGCAAGGAGGGGGAATGAGATTTAGGTTCTAAACCTTCTTTCTAACGATGGAATAATCTTGTGATACACACAGTTCCAAGCTCTACCCTTCTCTCACACAAAGAATCCTCGGAAGTGAAATCTTGGGACCCCATTTTTCCTAGATATCTTGTCGCTATGAAACGAACTTTCTGAAAGATATTTTAATGTGCTTTTCTGTACGTTTATTAAATCCTGACAACATAAATAACACTGCACGACCACCATGTTATGGGAATTGATATTGAGCTTATAGTGGAAAACATCGACAAACAATGTAAGCACTGAGTTAATATGTGCAGGCAAGACCTCTGGTTTCTGATTATTGAACGAAGGAGATAACGCTCACGGCACTCAAATTCAATATTTATTTATAATTTTTCCATTTCGGAATAATAGAATTGGGAGTAAAATAAGTGAACTATTTGCCTTATCTCTTCCATTTCTAAAGTTAGCCAAAATTGAGAAAATGACCAAATCGTTGCATGAATTCAGTGCATAGGTAACAATCAGCAGAATATTTCTTTTTTTATATTTGGTACGTAAATCCCCTCAAAGATGCTCGAATGGTTACAGAGGCTATATGTTTTTACCGTCTATGAACGCACTTTGTGAGATGCAAACGCTCACAAACACTGCATGCGCCCCTAAACAGGGGCGCAGACAGTGCTTTTTTTTCGATTGAATTCATCCTTCGGAAGTGTTAAAGACAGCAATTTGTTCGAGATTAACAATCGCTTTCTTCATGTTACTATTACTTGCGTTCATAATTCAATTTCCTCGGTTTAATTTTTTTCGAAAGGAGGAGAAAATGCTTTTTTTTAATGTTTATGTGCGCATCCAATCCCAAAAATAAAATATTTTATACGTAGCACGTTTTTCTTTGATGAAGCACGGGCAAAGTATTTGGTTTACTGCATTGGATCTCTCATTTCATTGAAACTAATTGTCCCGAATTTCAGCCGAGCGGCTGATAACACTCATAAAAGTTGTTCATACTGATCGTTAAACCATGAAAAATGGAGAAAAGACTACTTACAATTGAAACTTTAATTGCACTGCTTTAAGTGTTCTAAGAAGCATGAAAGCAGTTTTTAAAAATGGTATTTTTTTTCTATTGGATATTCATAAATAAATTACTGTCTTTATTATCCTCAGAAGATGATAAAACGAAAATGTTTCAGTCTGTAAAAAAACAAAATGTTTGAACACGTTGATTCAGATATGTTAGAAGTACGATACTTATTTGTTTGAAAAGAAAGTCTGGAATTACTGCGATAGTTTCTTTAAAACAGGTCACGAGGGTAGTGACCTGGTTGAAAAGAAATACATCACGAATACTTTTTTCCTATGCTTTACCTACACGTAAAGTTCAAGAAGTCATAAATATTATTTTGGAGCTTAGCTACTGTATCACAAGATTATTCCATCCTCTGGATGGAATTATCTTATTAAGAAGATAATTCCATCTGTAGTACGGGATTATTTTCTTATTAAGGTATGAATGGAATTATCTTCAGATACGGATGGAATCACCTTCTTCTTATCCGTAGGATGGAATTCCCTTATCATCGCTGCCACAGAATGGAATACCATTCCGCGAAGAAGTAGGATCTCGTCTTACCCTCCTTAGCATGGAGGGTAAGACAAGGTCATATTTCTTTAACAAGTAAGTAAAGCATCTGGGATGTTATTTTTCAAAATGAGCATTTTATAAATTGCTGAAATTGAGAATTCAGGGGAGGCGGGGGCTGTGTGTGTGTGTGTGTGTGTGTGTGTGTGTGTGTGTGTGTGCGGTCTACGCACGCTTTAGGGCGGTGCCTCTGAACTGAACACCAAAATTGAATTATTATAATTATTATTTTTTATGCGTAATATGGTGTCTTCTAAATACAGTAATTCGAGATGATGACGATCAGAAACAATGAAAACTGCCACTATAATCCGAATCGCCATAATAAAGTATGTTTACAATGAAGTGCAAAAATGAGAGTTGCATTCGAGGTTGGACTTTGTATAACGCTCCAGAAAGGAGGGATGTAGGATATGACCAACATATGCCACAGAAAGTGTCTCTAAAATATGGGTCCCCACAAATTGCTAAAATTTCTTGTTGTAAAGCAATTAACTTCACACACTCTTAAGCTGGACAGTGCGTTAAGAATTTTCCTGAGTATTATGATTTCAAAAGCATCTGGTAAAACGTATTTTGATGATCTTAAAAGTGTTTACATTTTGTTAGGATCTCATACATTGATTTAAGACGCGATGTTGTTCAATTTTGTTGTGAATGCTGAACTTGTAAACGAACTTTATTTTGAATATATCATAAAACACTTTGATGCCATAAAACCTACGCATGAAGTTCAAGAAGTCAAAATATGATTTTGGAGCTTAGCTACTGTATCACAAGATTATTCCATCGTACGGATGAAATTATCTTATTAAGAAGATAATTCCATCTGTAGTATAGAATTATTTTCTTATTAAGGTATGAATGGAATTATCTTTAGATACGGATGGAATTACCTACTTCTTCTTATCCGTAGGATGGAATTACCTAATTATCGCTGCCACAGAATGGAATAAATCCCCTTAGCCCTCCTTTCCATGGAGGATAAGACGAGGTCATACTTCTTCAACAAGTAAATAAAGCATCTGTGAGGTTATTTATCAAATGGACATTTCATAAATTGCTAAACTTGAGAATTCCAAGGGTAACAGTCTCTGTGTGTGTGTGGGGGGAGGGGGTTCATCATAACATTACAGCACTGAGAGCGGAATTGGTATAGTTCCTAATACGGAATTACACATACCTAAGGGAACCGGCGACTTTTACGCGATGGAAATAGCTGCGTATTAGGTACATATACGTCGCACTTATCTAGTATTATAACCAGGATTCAATGTGTGTCACATCTTGAGATCGGAAAGGATGTGGTGTTTACTACGCTTGCTCAACTGAAGATCAGAGACAAACTGTGATATGTTAAATTGCCTCACTTGGTGCGCTGATAGAGACCGCACATCCTCCCGCATGAATATGGGTTTCTTGATTTAAGTAATGAATCCGTACGACGTGCATTCAGAACTGGTAAACGTTCCGCGGCAATGGAAAATATATCTATGAAAAAGAATAATCCAATGATGAAGGATGGAAATAAAATATACGTAACATTACCTATGATACTGCTCTGCAATTTTAATTCAGCGCATATATGAGAGTTACCTGTGGTATATATATACAATAGTGGGAGTCAATCTATAGAGAGTGAGTTGGTTTGAAATATTTAGATGACCTTATGACGTCATACGTTGCTTAACGACAAAAGCTGAATAGCATTCAAAGTATAAGCCATCATGTTGCATCGTATTTAGCCATCTGTCTCTGAGATCATCGATTCTGTGGGGCCACCAGTTCTTGTACTTCAAGGCGAAGAACTCCTTCACCCTAGCTACCACCTCATTCTGTATGTTCAGGTACATCCCGCGAAAGAAGTCGGACATGGATCTGAAGAAGAAATATTCCGATTGGGCAAAATCCGGACTATATGCTATGCGTGGCATCAGTTTTTTGCCATCAAGTTCCTGGAGATTTGCCCCGGTCGTTCTCACGGTATGAGGCCGAGTGTTGTCCTGCAGTAGAAGAGCGCTCTTTCGGTTCCCCAGCGCCGGTTACTTCTCCTCCAAACCGGCATACATGTGCTCCAGCTGTTTAGAGTGGACTTTGTCGTTGACGGTCTGGCCGTCTGGAACAAATTCGTTATGAATTATTTCCTGAATATTCTACCAGATACAGGGCACCACTTGGTACTCGCAGCGTCCATGTTTAGCAGTAAGTTCTGGAAGCTGGCCCGAGCTCAACCACTGTAGTTGCGTGTTAGGAATTTAGAACTTGACCCACGTTTCATCTCACGTAAAAGTCTTATGATGAAACGTACATCGCGCGGGTTTTCTAGGTGTTTCGTGAACACCTTCACTTGGCGGTTTGCTTCAGTCAGCGTCAGTTCATGAGGGACAATGCAGCAGCTTCTCTAGACCTTGCCTAGATCCTGAAGGTGACGAACCACGGTGGAATGTTATACCTTCTGCTTACAAAATAATAACCGAGTGCTGGTTGTCGGATTCGCCTCTGCGGCCCGGCGCACTGCTTTCAAATCCACAGTTTGCGTCCTACCCGAACTTGACTGATCGTCGAGGTTTCTGTCAACTGAGCGAAATTTCTTTAACTATCTGGTTGCGATGCTGTAATCCACGGAACTTTCCCTTTTCGTATGGCAGATGTTTCGTCTTGCTTGAGTAACGTTATGGCCGATTTCAAACTCGTAAAGCAAAAGTTTTCTAATTAGCCGGTTGTGGCTGTTCATCTTTTAGGCGTCCCAACTACAGACGGAAAGACGACATGCAATGCTGTTCACAGCAACGACTACCACTTTATATCCCTTTCGACTGACTGCAGTGCGTGACTTGAACTAGTTTAAACACGTGACATACCCGTAATAGCACATGCGTTTTTGCAAATATAGCAAAACTTTCGACTCACCTTCTGTAAGATATGGCAAGAAATGTGAGCTTTATTCTTCCATAAAATCTTTAACAACCATTTCTCATTTTACACCATCTTAGATGGACCAAATGCGAAACAAAATAAATGCCTCCCGTTTAGGGTGTTCTCTGCAAAAAATTCCTGCATATGTTCTTCTTCACAGGTATACCTGCATGCATTCTTATCCTGAATCCGCGGTACATTTATGGAAAGTGAAACCGCAGAGAAACCATCTGTTCCATGTCCTGATGACTCACTCATTTCATTGATATCTCCCTCTGAGGTTGGGTAAGTGTACGGGAGTAAGACAATCGAGGATTTCCTGAAATAGCAGCTACATGCATGGTGCTTCAAACTTTTTAACTGTTCGATACAATGGAAATTGCGAAAACGGTTATCATCCGAAATTAACCTGTTTTACCAAACAAAGGTTTCTCTGCTCGATTACAAAAGACTCAGGAACTGTAGATGGCAGCTTAACCGATATAGTTATTTTCTAAAATGCATGATGTCGATTGCGCATAACAGTAAGAGTGTGGGTGACCCGATAATTATCTGAATTTGCGAAATCTGTGAGGTCAACGGGATCGCGCTCTATTTTCCAACACAGACCATAGGAGCTCAATGATTTTTAAATCCCGTGATTGTGCAGGCCAGGGAAGGTGTGCAACTTTATCCTCATATTCCTCATACCATTATTGAACAGTTTGACTTCTGTGATTTGGGGCATTATCATCTTGAAAGGTGCAATCCTCTGACGGAAGCAATGTCTACGCCATTGAATGCACATGGTCCGCCAAAAGGGTGATATAGTCGCCTTAGTGATCCGTCCGTGGTAGGTGATAATGAGACCTGCTGCAAACCACGACGTAGATCGCTTTCCACAAAACCTTGCTGATTTAAGCGAACAGAAAGGAGAAAGATTTCACCAGGCAATAAAAACGAGGAAGAGAAAAATATGAGGAAATTTGGGATGCCTACACTAAGGCAGACTGCTGTGAAACCTTCAGTTGAACGGTCTCGGTAGATCTCACTCTAGAAAGTCCTAAAGTCCTATAAGAAAAGCTTCTTATATATGTTGAATAATATGATCGTATCGTATGTTTTTGGGTTGAAATAAACTGATTTAGTAACAGGTGGTTGTTTTAATTGCATGTAATATTAATTGCATCAATATTGCCTACAGATTATGAAAAATTGAAGATCACGGGATTATGTGGTATCTTAATGTTCACGCAAAACCAGCTCAATCAACATATAATGTGGCTATACCTAAATCCAAAACTATGGCTGACAGGGAAAAACTGATGCCATTTTGGAAGCACTTCTCGAAATATATACAAGAATAGGTCTAACTTTTGAAACACCAAAACGTGCGCTGTGAAGTATTATCGTCAGCAATAAATTTGAAAAATAAAGTATATTATGTGATTAATGCTGTTGATCTGAACATATAAATTCTTTAAGGATATTTTATCATGTTCGCTCGTCTGAGCATCTGTTCGGTGGAGTGCTCATGTTATAACATATGTAATATATGTATGGTGTTTCCAATCCCTATTTTTACCTGTCTTCACGTCTTAATTTACGGTAATGTTTAGTCCAAACGTGAGATTTCCAACCTATTTGAAAGGTAAAATCCGGTTAACTGGTGAAACCTGTAATGCTGTCTAAGCCCAGATTTTCAATTTTGTATACATATCGTATACATTTGGAAAGTCAAATATATAGTTTGAAGCACTTTTCGTTAGTGCACAGCTTTCTGGTAACCTTATACCTTTTTCGTTATGTTTTTCATACTGATCGCATTTCGTAAATTTAATCTGGACTTTTATGATGACTAAATGTGTTTCACTAAATACAGTATGAAGCGAATAAATTACAAGGCAGAAAGGATTTAAGATTCTGTGAAAAGAAAAGAAAACTAGAAGTGAACTTCCCTCAACCGGAGTGGTATACAAACCTAATACTCGCTTAGCGATGATCGCTGATAATATTGAAAAGTGTACGCATAGCGTTGGATTTCACGTGCCCTGGACGTTAGAAAATTTTAATAAGAGGGCAAGCTAGTGATGATACGGCAAATATCTGTGGGAGGCTTAACAGAGTTGCTAAGACGTTCAATGAGGAAAACCGAGAGCTTTGTAAACACGTACTCTGTCATACTTATCTTTTAGATTTCTATGTGATTCCTCTTTGGGAACTTCTTTGCATCTTATTACGTTTAAAATAAATTCACAAAATATTTCTGGGAAGCTACTGCACTTGAAGTTAAAAGCTGCGAGTGAGTAGGTACAAGGAAATAGCACGGAACGATACACGTCAAGTTGGAACTTCTATGCAACAGATTACATTTTAAAGAAATCCATAAGATATTTTTGGTAAGCTTCTTCCTTTAAAGTTTAAAGTTTCGAGTAAACTAGCACTAGGAAATAGTGCGGAAAGATACACGCCAAGTCGGGATCTTTTTGCATCACATTATGTTTTAAAGAAATCCACAAAATATTTTTGGTTAGCTAATTCCTTTGAAGTTTAAAGTTGCGAGTGAACAGGTACTAAGGAATATTGCGGAAAGATATACGCCAAGGCGGGAACTATTTTGCAGAAGATTAAGTTTAAAAGATATCCAAAAAATTATTTTTGGTAAGCTACTTCCCCTGAAGTTTAAAGTTGCAATTGAGAAAGTACTGAAAAATGTGCGGAATGATACACATCAAATTGGGAAGTTCTTTGCATGCGATTAAGTTTAAAAAGAAATCCACAAAATATTTTTGGTAAGCTAATTCCTTTGAAGTTTAAAGTGGTGATTGCGCAGGTGCTGGAAAATAGTGGGGTACGATACATGCCGAGTCGGAAACTTCTTGCCATGTGATTAAGTTTAATATAAATCCACAAACCAATATTGGTAAGCAGGTTCCTTTGAAGTTTAAAGTTGTGAGTGAGCAGATAATAGCAAACAGTGCCGTGCGATATACTCTGAATCGGAAACTTCTTGGCGTATGATTAAGTTTAAAAGAAATCTACAAAACATTTTTGGTAAGCTGATTCTTTTGAAGTTTAAAGCTGCGAGTGAGCAAGTAGGAGCAAATAGTGCGGTACGATACACGACAAGTCCAAAACTCGCTTCCTTTTAACAACCTTCTTCGCACTGGCAACTCTCAATCCATTTTAGACCTCAGAATTTATGTTCAGTTGTGTAAGCAATCTTCGTTACGCTCCGAACCAACATTTCAACGTTCTTTTATTCAATAGAAACTCTAGATGATCGATTCTTAAGGAACTTTAGTAACAGTTCCTTAAGAATTGAACGCGTAGCTTCATGGCACCTGTTCTGTGGGAGACGTTCTCCACAGAAACACATAAAAATCTGCTCACAAGCGTGTTCAGCGTTGTGTCGGCCAGCAAAAATATTATTGACAACAAATAACGGTGGATAAAACTGTTTAGTTCTCGACCAACTGATTCTCCGAGTAAATGTTTTTTTTCAGAATCCTGAAAATTACTTTAATGGGTAGTTCTTTTGCTATGACCTTTCAGGGACTGATAAAGGTGCTGTGTGACTCATTTATTTGTAAATTCAGTGTGTTCCGCTAGCATGTTCACCCAAGTTCGTGTTAATAAAATCGTGAATAAGTACAGTAATATACTATTTGGTAAAAACATACCTTCATTCATAGAAAACAGAACCATATAAGATATGTTGAAAGTGTGCACAGTGTACAAGTGTATCGAAGCAGGTTTGACCACGAGACTTCGAAAAAGGAGAAAGATTGGCTCTTTCGTTCGTTTCAGGCATTTGTTGCCGAACGACCGGACATCTTTTAAATACACATTTTCGTTTTTTGCCAAAGAGAACATGCCAAAGTAAACCTAGTTCGGAAAACTAGGCTTTCGGCATGACTACAAACAAGTTCTAGTGAATTTAAGAGCGTGAATCAAAACAAAAACCACAGAATTGTGAAAAAAGTTTCCGTTGTTTACTGGATAACTGCGCCAGTTCATTTAGCGCTAGCAGTGATGTAGTTTCTAACATAAAACTTATCACAATGTTTGAACATCCTACTTACTTGACAGATTCGCCATAAGTGATCTTTTTCCTTTCTTTTGAGATCAAGTGTGTGAGCAGTGCTACCCGTTTTTTTTTTTTATATTCGAGGTTTAACGACCACCATGAGCAATTCAGTGCGCGATAAGCAGTCGCCCGTCGAAAATTTAAGGCCACTGGTTCAAGGGAAAGGAGAGAACCAGTGACGCAAGACAAACGTAACATACACGGGATTCAAACCCGGACCCGACTCCGACGAAAGGTCAGAAGCCTGCGTTTAGACCACTGAGCCATCGGATCTGCGAGTACACGTTTTTTGAGTCAGTTTGAGCCGTGAAGAAGAAAATCACCTAGCTTCTTAAAAGGGTCAAAATATATGAGCTAGCGAACTGTTTTCACCAACAGAGGTTCCGAATGCTGCGGTGTGTTGATACGAAATTTCAGTATGTTGACGGGCATTGGACTTAAAAATTTAAGTTTCGAACTTAATTAAACTTATACCGTCAGTGATAATATTTAAGATTCATATTTCCTGCTCTCAAATGGCTTCTGTAAATCTGAGAGCAACCTCCAAATAGTTAATAAGCTATTCAGGGTATTTTAAATGTCCTTACATCTAAATAAATCACGGTCGTAACTAACGATACCCAAAAATCACAATGCAATTTATCGAGTAAAAATAAATTTTTGGATTGATGTCATACATTTTTAAAAATTAAATTGAGAAATTAAGACTAACTGCTTGCTTTCTGACATTCGTGACCGCTGTACTGTGTTTACTTCCTAAGGCTGTCATAGATGGCGTCACGTGTTGAACATCAGTGCAAGTCGCATGCTACTAAAGATGTTTACGGAGTCTATATTCGATGTTTTAACGCTTTTCAGGTGAATATCACATAAAAGTTCACATCTTAAATACGTTACAAATGGAAGCGGCATATCTTTCTTTCAAGGAAACAAATTCTAGATGAGCCGTGCTATAATGCGGCTCCTACCGAAAACACTTTAAAAGTAGCATTTTGTTGTTCTGGAAACAATCAGCCACGGACCTGCCGGGGTCCTCGAAGAGTTATGCCTCTCTGAAAGAAAAACGCTATCGAGCCTGTTTTTTGTTTGTTTGTTTTGAATTGCAAATTAATTTGTGCGATGGCACGGCGGTGCACAGTTCTGTATTTGTTCAATTATATTAGTACCGTACCAAACTTATGTTAGGTGAAGTATAATAGTTAAGCCGATGCTATTTGCGATATTCCCGAGAATACTCCGTTAAAATGCAAATCGAGTGAGTGTGTTTCAGAGTGTCGCAGTCTACCTAGTGCTATGAAATCTAACTCAAGGCTTTTCTATAACTGAATTACGTGAGGACCCGAATATCCCCCAAAGAAATATCAGAGCAAAAAGTGATGGAGAGGTGTATAACAGACAACAATCCAATCTCGGGTAATCATCAGTTGCTACAGTTATCATGCGAGTTCGATTTTTTTTATAATGGTTTTTGTTAATGTTTATTTTTGGTATTAGGATAGAGATATTAAATTTGAGTTTCGGAAAATGTTTAAAAAAAAATAATATTTGATGCTTTTTTTTCGCGTGGAACTATCAACTCTCTTACGAGAGTTCTCTCTTCGTTAATTTGTTCTCAACTGGGTTTACTCCTACCGTCTCAACACGATATTTCAAGGTAAAAATACTTTAATATAAAATCCCCATAGTTAAAAGAACCTTACGTAAAAGTTAAAATTACACACGAACTTTCGAATCCGTATCGTACTCTTCATCAGGTGTGGGTCATATTAGATGAGCAGTATGTTAAATACATCGAAAGAGGGATAAGACGTATATTGTCATGAAGAGCATGCGCACTATTGGTGAATCACCGTGACACAATTCATAGCAATGTGATAGCATTTGTTGTATAAATGTCAGAATTTTGGTAAGTCACTCTGAAGTAAATATATTCAAGGGTTTGGCCCGACACACGGGAAATCGTCATTGCAACGCTATTGCTGATTGGCCAAGATTTGCAGACTTTCTTTAAAGAGAATTAAGATTTTTGACTGTGGAGTAGTTAGCATGATTGTTTCGTCCCACAAAGGTTGAAACGCTTCTTCACGAAGTAGGCGAATTGTGTGTTTGTGGATCTGGATTTTATGTCATATTTATGCTCCACCAGGCGAATTTTAAGATTACGGGTCTTCGATCCTATATATATATTTCGACTTTCTTTCTGGGTTCGATCACTTTCAGTGGGGTTACATAAACTCCATGTCTGTCCTGCATGTGGATTGGATCCCTGTCATTTATGACTGAAGATCAGATGTTGTGGGTCTTTTTCCCAAAGCTCAGACCTTAAGGCCCACAAATGTTTTTCAAGACGTTAGTTATTGGCGGGACGTAGGGTACAGATCCCACAAAATGTTTACGTGATCTGTAATTTCTGGTCAAGGTACAAGACGTTCGCTCCTGCATTTGTTGGAGTACTTTGTTCACTAAATGTTGGGAATAGAAGAAGGCAACAGAGGAATTCTTTATTTTTGCTATTTCACTGTTGTATAAATCTGATGTCGAAGAATGCGATTTGGCCCGGTTTAACATTATACGAATCGAATACAATTTTCGACTTAGAGGATGTGTTGGGAATGCCGTTATCATAAAAGTAGTAGACGAAGGCTTTCGGTATACAGATGTAATGGCATTGTGGTTGATGGCGTCGCGTTTTAATAATAAATCAATTAAAGGGAGGATAAAGTCAGTCTCGAATTATGTATAGAAAACAGTAAGTTTTTGTATACCGAAGTTACCAAAAATCACACAATATGATCTGAATGGATAAATATATTTTTTTCGTAGAACAAAAATTAGCTCAGAAACGAATGGAAGATCCCAAACGGTCCTGAAGAACTCAAAATAAACAAAGTCGATGAAAGATTACTGAAAGTTGTTAAAATATTGTAAGACTGGCTCTTAGAAATCATCACTTGCGGGTCTGGTTGAGAGAAACCCATCGACAAACTTAGATCGTCGACACCACTTAGTGAAACCAAGGAATTCAACACAGTGCTACCTGGCGAGAAAGGTATAGTATCAAATGTTAATTTCAAAAGGGCGATCTTCTTGTGAAGAAGTTTTACTGAACGAGGCGAATCAATGTCCTCGGTTTGCTGAAATATCTAAGTCCACCAATATAGTACTGTCCTGTGAATAAGTATCCGTCCTAGGAAAGCAAAGTTGTTGAACGAGTTTTCCACTAAGGAGAGTTTTGCAAGGAGTCATAGGCAATGTGTGCATCAAGTCAACGCACACCAGACACAATAACGCAATCAGTTCCTGGAAAATATATCATCAGTAAAAACCACGGAAACCAGAATGAAATCCACAGATAATACACTGGCGGAAAGTTAAAAAAGAACACCAAGAAAGAATTGGCGGACGATCATGAAATTTACATATGTTAATGGGGTCGAGCGTACGTAGGTGTGATGTTAATATCGGGACCAACCGGTGAGCGCTTACGCCACAGCACGGCATAATATGCAAATTATCGTTGGTGGTATTTAAGGAGTACAGCAAAGTAAATGTAATCAGTCGTCGGCGTACATACACGTGCGAAGACCCTGAAGAAGCTGCAATGCCTGGACATGGCAGACGGGTACGATTTCAGCAGTTATCGGCCTTTGAGCGAGGTCGTCTAGCCGGACTCCGCGAAGCCAGGTGGTCGTATCGTCGTATTCCGGAGCGAATTGGACGCGAAGTATCAGTGGTGGTACGATGGTGGCGTAGATGGTCCGAGGAACATTCCCACACGAGAAGACGTGGAACCGGGAGTCACAGACGAACTGATGAGCGGACCGATCGACGCATAAGAAGAGCGGTGTTTACAAACAGAACATCCACTGCGACGCAAATCCGAGCTGCCGTTGCACCCGAGGTGACTGTGCGAACAATCCGCAACCGTCTATTGGATGCAGGACTACGTGCACGTGTGCCTCTGGCATATGCACCTTAGACTCCAGCCCACCGTCAGGACCGGCTGCAGTGGTGTCGCCAACGTCTGCACTGGAGAACACAATGGAGATCTGTCGTGTTCAGCGATGAAAGCTGATTCTGCTTGGGAGCCTCCAATCGCCGTATGCGTGTTTGCAGACGCACAGAGTAGCGTCTCCACCCTTCTTGCATCCGTCAGCGACTCACAGGGCCTAAACCTGGTCTCCTGGTGTGGGGAGCGATCAGCTATCACTCCCGTACACAACTAGTGTTTGTACCGGGTACGTTAAACAGCACCTTCTACATCAACAACATCATTCAGCCCGTTGTTGTGCCATTTGTAAGGTCGGTCCATCGTGGTGTTTTCCAGCATCCTCTGTATTCCGTTATTACGCTGTATAAATTTCGTTGGTATCAGACGTCTCCTTCTTGTTGTTCTTTTTTCAGTTTCCGCCAGTGTATTTAGTTAACTGGGATTCAAATATTTCGAAAACTGTGCACATGAATCATATAATCACTGAATATCTCGGATTCATGAGAGTTTGTAACACTGCCCCTGTTATTATAAGAAATATCAAGTTCTTATACAACACACTGGTATATAATGGTTAACCTTTGGTTTTCTATACAGGATTTTGAGTTAATTTTTGAACAGCAGTTCATCAAAACAATATTTTGAAAAAAATGTGATATATTTTTTGAATATAGCTAACAAAAGACTTGACAATGTTAAATATTCTTCTGTGAATATTTCTTACGAACAGTATGCGTCGTCTAGACGACATCTGAAATTTTTGATTTTTTTCTTATCTTCTGCTGGTGTCTTCGTTAACCGCTGATTTGTTTTCACTCATAATGTACTAGTCATTCAATTGTTCAGTTCATGTCGAGGAACGGACGGATTTGGTGTAGCTGGATTGCTCGAAGGGATAAGTTGGAGTTCGGAATTAGCTTTATTCTCGCAGTTCTTTTAATTTTGAAAGTTTTATTTATTTGCTTGTCGTTTGCAGTGTTCGTTTCAATAATAACTGAAATTCCTTTTTTTTTATTTTGTTTCAAACTTTTTTGTGACCTTGGGAATACAAGGGCTGATTTTTTTAGAATTCTGCCATTGCCCTTTCTGAAAGGTCACTGAGGGTTGGATTCCCTAATTAAGACAACCATCTTCTTGGTTTGAAATTTTGGCTTTATGTTTTTGTCTTGGTTTGTGTTACTCTTCTTTTTATTCTTTGTGGGTCTGAGTTAGACATTCTGAAACTTTTACTTCGTATTCGCATTAGCGTTCTTAGACATAATTGTGAGGCCAAATTAGTTTTAATTTTTATTGATTATACTTACCGTTCTAGAGTTTTTATTTGTGTTTGGTACTATTGGCATTGCTTTAATTAGGCTTCACTTTTTGCTTGCGAATGTATGTAATTAGAGTTGTTGATTCGACATTTTGTTTGATTTGTGTCTCATATGACTATAATGTACTTGATACTTCTATTTTTATATACTGCGTCGCGCATTACAGTGAGGTCTCGTGATTTCAGTGATTATTGGTGTACTTTCAAACGTTAAGTTTCAAAGTTTGGGATTTAAGAATTCTTTATTGGTTACCAAATGGCATTTTGCTTTCTATGGATAATTATTATTAATAATTATTACTCTGAAGCAAATAATATCAACTTTACTGCCAGCATTAAACAATGATCTAAAATCAATAATAAAACTATCATAAGTCTTTAACTTCGTCATACATTCATGTAGGGGACTGTAGGAAGCAAAAAATGTTTCGACTAAATGCATATTTCTTCATGCAGAAAGTGTAACATGTTCCATGTATAAAGTGGTTTTAGCTCAAACTAACCTAGGATTTAAGAACACTGTTGTTGCTGCTGATGTTAACGCCCTATCATGAAATCAAATCACATTCTTGTGGAAAAAAATTAAGTTATATTATGTTGTATAGCGAAAGATATCTGGGAATCAATTTTCCCAGCATGGGGAGCAGCTGCTTGGTGACTCCCCCGTCTATTCTTCAATGATTGCTTTACATTCTTTGTCGGCAAGTAAATCTACGAATAGAAACTGTTCCTAAAATAAAGATTTCACTCATACTAAATTCAGCAGTGAGAGGGATAAATACACTGAGATGATCCTTTTATTGTATTTATTTTTTTTCTAACAGAGAGCTGACCAAAATGTGGGAAACTGTGATGCGTAAAGTAACAATGCTGGATGCGCACAATGCATGCTAACTTGTTGACTTCAAATGTTACAGTAGTGACAATGCTCAAGTTTCGCCATATTTGCTGTATCGCTACGAACATTAACTCATATTGTATATGTTTTGTAGGACTGATGCCGAATCATTCATTTCCGATTGCACAACAACGTGTAGATCGCAAAATTAAACAATCATTCTTCACAACTTGGAAGAAGCACCTTTCTCATGTGGTAAATGAGGCAATATTACGCATTCGGAAATTTCTAAATTACAATTATTGTAATAAATAGAGGGTGAACCCCATTTTAGGGCCTAAATAAAGCGTTCGAAGCTTTGAAAGCGTGTACTCAGTAAGTACCTTAACAAAGGCGAAAGCTTCAAAGAAAGGAAATAACTGGCTGAAAATTTTTCGACTTTCCGGAAATATTTCTCCTTTCGTATAAAAGTTGATTGCCATCTCTTAATGGTTGAATCTAGGGATATTGACCTTCATTTTTTGCCGACTATTTCAAAATACCGGTGGCAGGTTTTCATTTGAAAGCGTATAAATAAAACTTGTCAAATATATCTTAATGATGCTTTTTCGAGCAGTAAAAATAATGACTTCTAAGGGCTGTGTCATGAACACAGAAGTGATTAAAAAGCACAAGTTATTGCGGGAGCAATAACAGACGGCGAGGACTAAATAACAGTACATATATTTTTCTTTCTTGAAAGATCTTTGGTCGTGAACACAATATTAACATACAGGCTAGCAAAAGGCGCCCACGTACCATAAAGCCACTGGAAGGCGACGTAGTAAGCAATACGTTAAACACAGTCCTGATTGACAATAACACACCGTAACGTTAAGCCCTGTCTTCTAAGATAAAGGTACGTCATGAAATCCAGTACAGAGTGAAGTCCCCCAGCATCTCTCCTTCCAGAAAGCCTAGTTAAAGGCAAAACGCAACACCGAATTTGTCGAAAAGTTCATGTGAAACTTTGACTTTCATTTCTTGATATACAGTATTTTATGAGCAATATACTGCAAGTGGCTATCTTAAAATGATCTTTCACTTCCATAGATATTACATTCATCGCATGTTTTTTAAAATAATTTCATATGAAACGCTATTAAAGAAAAATCTCTTTTGGGAATATATCATTTTTAAAACGATTCTCAGTATGTACATTAATTTCCATGAATTTATGTACATTGACTTCCGTGAAATTAAAATCAATTAGGTACTGTATTATTCTAAAATTTTATATCACATATCCATTCTGAAATTCATAACACTGATTTCAACTGTCTGTATATACAAGCTCGGTTGAAATATCATATTGCAATGTGAAACAGACCACAACTTACACAGTGACCACAGTCTGAAACAAGAGGTACAACAGAATATGCAAGAAACGATTTACAACGTAAATAATATTTTCTAAGAAAGTTACCAAGAAAAATTTCCTCTCGAAAATTCTTTTGGCAATGCGTGGTGATACGTACTCGGGCCATTCATAAAGTACCGTTTGAAGATAAATAAAAAAATATTCATATTTAATTTTTAATGTGCGTTAGATACTACATACCTTAATTTTTTTCAACAAATTTCACGTGGACGTCAAGGCATTTGTCATATCGTGACAAAAGTTTCTGGATGCATTATTATAGAAATCTGTCACCACTGAAACGTCGCCTTCAGGACAAAGTAGTTATCGAGACGTCATGAAGTGGTCCAATTTTGAGGATTGCTGTTTTGATTCTAATGTGTTGTGAGAGACCAAAGTCGCATCTCCGGTCGCTATACGGATTAAAATATCATCACCTTCCTCCGCGTACTGCCCCACAATATCCAAAGTAGACACTTGGTTTTGGGTTCTTCCGTCAACAGCTTTCGCAACCATCATGCACACACTTTGCGGTTGTGAAGCTTTTGTGCAATGATTTCGTGTAGTTATGATTTCGAAACTTCAGAGAAATGTTCTGGAAGTTCAGAAATTATGCAGCGTCGGTTCTCCTGATGTTTTTGTTTTCGCTCTCTACCAAATCTTCGGTAACCAGGAGAGGCTTGCCGCTGCGCAATTCGTCATGAACGCTTTGTTATCCTTTATTAAAAATTCGAAACAACTTAAGCACCATTCCGGAATTCATTGTGATTTTTCCTTATATTTCGCAAATTTGCCGATGCATCTCATTTGGTCTGATATTTCTCGCATTCAGAAACCTTGTCACAAACCGGACTCCGCGCGACATGCATAATAGTCCAGTCATTTTAAAAGAAAGCTTCAAACTAATTGTAATAAAAATGAAGTAACTTTTTTTAGACACGGATAACCATCCTAAACAACATGTCAAAAGTCTAGAAAAAACTTAGCAGTCGAAAGCAGCATAATAGGCCGCAATCTTGGATTTACTGTTATCTGTTAAATGCTCATAATTAATGCTGTATGGCTCCGATTTGCTTCAAATAAGTATCAAATGGAAGGTGTGTGAACTAGGAATGTTAATAAGTTGAAGTATAAGCTGCTTAAACAACTGTTCTTTGGTAAGAAGCTTAAGGAAAAGTATTTGATATGTTAGTTGGGTTGTTTTCATTATCATTGTAATTTTGTTTTGCTATTTTGTATTTATGTTTTTATATTTTTTATTTTTTTATTTTATACTGTAATTTTCTTTCACATAATTGTGAGCTGATGTTATTTTGATTGGTAACCATTTAATTGAAAAATGTGTCCTTTGTGACAAGAACCTAGCTGATGAGCAAACAGTGACATTACGAAGGAAAGGAAGTGAGGGAATAAACAATGCAAATTAATTAAGAGGAAGTGATATACGAACTCAAGAATGACAGTCTGCATTATTGCATTTGAAAGGGCTAAAACAGCTACTAGTATGAGTACTACACCTACGCTCCGATCCCAAACAGCTGGACATTTGAAATTTAATACGCATTGCCTGTTTGTGGGCAGAAAGCCAAATTGGATGGTAAAAAAGTGGGTTTGATGTTATCACAGTTTGAACACATGCATTCCCTATGACCGTAATGAATGCATGCACCAATCGGGACCATGAATGGAGTCAACTGGGTTTGGCAAGACCAGCAATTGTTGAGGACCTTCCAGCCGCGGATGCAGTTTACCACGATCAATTGAGTGTCAATTTCAGAAACATAACCTAGAAAAATAGCGCCAGCGCCTATCTGCTTATACAACACAACTGCGCATGTGCGAATGTGATGCAAATAATTGCACGGACGGTATTTATTTTATATATAGCTTTCGCAATAACGAAATATAATGGAAATATCTCATATCTTCATGCGTATTGTCTAGCTAAACTGAAACAAAGAAGCAGGATCTTTCTGCAGGATCTAAAAACCTATGTCTGGGTTTCACACGTTCAGGTGCAACTAAAATTACTCATTTCGTAGTTTTCTAAAAGAAACTTAAACACGCCTACAGATACACACAAAATAACCACAACAAGAGCAATTCGCTTTCGTGGTCTCCATGCTAAGAAAAATTTTTCTCGGAAAATCGGTAACACTTCTTTCTACGTGACGTTCTCTTTTTTCCCATCATGCTTCGTAACGAAACATAAGAGTAGACATCCGTTCGACACACTGAAATAGGTTGTGTTTCGAAAGCTACGATCTTTTGTTCGGAAGTAACGTACACAACTATCCATTAAAATACTAAACATGCTTTTAATTCACATTAAATTAAAAGTATATATTTAAATATAAATTAAAGATATCTGTATTCATACTAATAGTTATTCGCTAAATCGACGGATTTATTATTAAAACTTAAAACAGCTTGATATTTTACGAACGCCTAGCAATCACTAAAACACTTTACTAATGACTAGATCCCCATCAGTTTTCCAAATCAAGCTTCACACACGAATCTTTGGCAGAATATTTTTATAGTCAGCAATATTAAAATTAATTATATACTTTGTTTGCTTAAACTTTATCAAGTGTTGATCTTTTTCTTTTAGGAAATGATTGATAAGTGTTACATATTGGTGATTTACAACTAACCCTTCTCAGGGATTCGAAGGTTCTTTGAATCGCTCAAGCTCGCAATAGTTTATCCAGCGCAAATTTCCTGATGATCTTTATTTCTGTGCTATACATACTTGCGAACATATTTTCGTGTGTCGTATAGCACTAAGATACAAAGAACAGGCACGTTCGGAGGAAATTCAAAAATGAGAGATCGATCACCGTTTCAGCGGAAGGTAATTTGTAAGTAGGTTTCTGAGATATGTACAAGGATATAATTTATTTTCTTCCGCAGGGTGGCGCATATTCTAGAAATATTTAGTTGTTTCCTTTATATCCTTGACCCAACTCACGTGTTTCAAAAGAAACTATAGGTTAGGTATTCAAGTAACATCCTTGGGAAAAGGCATCGACGAGGTTCCTGTAGCAAGAATTTTTATTATAACTAAAACAAGATGTCCTGTTATTGACTTTAATGTATATTTTAAGTAATGTTGAATTTCGTTTCTTTGCATCAGTGTATCTCAGTTGCATAATCATAGACACGTAGCCAAAATTTTCACGCAGTTTAAGTGTGTTCATTTTTTCATATAATTTGTGAAACACCACTTGAAAAATTTTAATATTTAAAAGAAACCTATATTGAAAGAACATTACATAGACGACATAGCCTAGTATAGAGCGCAAAGAACCACAGGGAAAACATTCCATTAGGTATTTCGTCCATCGGTCAAAGTCTACTCAATACATAACAAACATTATTTGTTGTTATCAATTATTTCAATTAGAAGTGATAAGTTTCGGCAACAACATCATGATTTCCTTATGATAAATTTTCACTAGGATGAAAAAGAACAAATACACAGCAGTACTTTTCTTTCAGGAATAGATACTCCCTGTAATTCTGCATATATTTCGTTATGGCGTTATTTACCGGACCTCAAATTACTTGTTTATAAGATCTTTGCTCGTAATTCAACCACAAGATTTACCTTTTTATACAACAACTTCAATTGATTACAAAGCTGAGTCATTGAGCGAAAGATGACATCACATGAGTTTTTCATAAGTATTTTCAATCGTCGGATAAATTGAGAATATTTCATAAGTATTCTCAATTTATCCGACGCTTTAACTCAGTTATGATTTGCAAACTAGTCTTAATAATCTCATGCTTATATAGAAGTTAGCTAAACTGCATGTATACTGTTTAAGTGCGTAGGATCGATATTTCAGTGCAATTCAGATTCATACATGGCTACCGTTTAACATTTCACATTTTTCAAAGTAATTTGAATCCCTCTGCGGATATACAAATACAACTTTTAGAAAAATGTTATAAATCGGTATCTTCTTTGACTTCCCATGAAGTTATAAATATCGTACGCATTAATAGCCATTAAAATCTGGAGCACCTGAAAGGTAGAACTTTTAAACCATTAAATTTGGAGCACCTGAAAGGTAGAACTTTTAAACCATTAAATTTGGAGCACCTGAAAGGTAGAACTTTTAAACCATTAAATTTGGAGCACCTGAAAGGTAGAACTTTTAAACCATTAAATTTTCCACTTTAACCTCAGCTTATTAGGCCTTGGAGTATATGAAATTGATTTCTGCCTATTTATTTTATGTAAAACATCATTGTAAATTTATGCTATGGCTCATGCAAAGACGGTTTTCTAGTCTAGATCAAGAAATCACCTAGCGTGACAGATTTAGTTCTTGTGAAATGAACAACAAAACATATAATTTATACCCCATGGAAATTCGAAAATTTGAACTAATTTTTTGTTTTCAGTTTTCTTTTTCCTTGACCTAACTTTCGTTAGGAAAGCCGTTTGAAAAATGCATTTGAATATCCTGTTACTGGAAAAATATGGAGGGTATCACATGCTTTCGGATTTTTCTCGCGGAACCAACTTCATTAAATACGTTTGTCTCGTGCGCTTTTTGTTGCTGGAAAAAAGTTGGTTTAGCACAACATTGAAATATTTCGAATACACGGATAGAAATCTCTCTCTCTCTCTCTCTCTCTCTCTCTCTCTCTCTCTATATATATATATATATATATATATTAGTCATTATTACATGTACTTTCAAAACAGGGCTATTTTAGGTTCCGGATATTCCTTATGCTCACATATAAATTTATCTACCTTTGCCATTTTTCTTTTTTTATCATTGGGAGGTTTAAGGACTACCTCGAACAACCGAACGGGCAATGAGAAATCGAACGTCCCCGATTTAGGGCCACTAGTTCCAGGGAAAGAAGAGAGCCATGACTTTAAGACAAGCAAAACATCTATACTTCACAGGGATTCGAACCGAGACTCAAATCGTACGAATGATCAGAAGCCAACGCTCAGACCGTTGCGTCAACGGAGCGACTACAACCCTCATGAAAATCTTTTAGCAATACGGTTGTCCATGAAATCTTGGTTTAGAAATGGTACTTTTATATATTTTAGGGAAATATTGGATGTATTTCGATATTAAGTAGAGCATTTTTCAATATATCAAACCAAAGTGCAAATGAAACATATAGCGATTAATAAGATGTTCGCTCGTTTATTGAGTTATAGCGACATAAACAATCCGCAATTAATATTGACTTACACTCAAGTACTTGGTGCATGCGCATGCAATTTAATATGTGTGTGCTGGTACGTGGGTTATATAAATATTTGGAGTGGTGGTGCCGTAGGGACGGCGTAGTCCGGCCGGTCCATTGACTGATCCTATCTGGATGAAGACCCTACGGATCCTGGCAGGATTGCTCACGTAAAGCCTTTACTTTAATATCTTCGAGGGATATCAATTAATCTCTGCAAAGCCAGCCAGCATTTTGGCTGTGCAGACTAAATCATTGGATGGTTACCGAAAGAAGCTCAATACCAAATACAAAATCAAATTTCTCATGGATATAGCATCAAGAAATAACCCGTTCTGTGCTTTGATGTTTAGACAACCTAGCGTATTCAATTTGGCACTCATACTTTAAAATTCAATTTTAGAGCGAGCAAATGTTTAACTTAATGCTTTGATCGAGAAACACATTGTAATGTGTGAGAGGTGAATTATCAAATATTTTGGCAAATGATATATAAGCACCTATCTTTTCTGTTAACATCATTACGTCTATAAGTGAGCTAAATTACTACCGTTTTTTCACGTGAAAAACGACACAAATTCTTGTGGGTAACATACATACAGCATAGTGATAAGATATTAGGAAACATTCAGGTAAGTCCATATGTTGCATATTTTAAAAGAAATCAGTTTTTTTAAAGCAAAAGTCTTTAACAAATACTACATTGTAAAATTATTTTCTCAGAAACCGTAGTTATGCTATCATTTTGACTTCCCCTGAATTAATTATGCTTTTCCCAAAGTAAATTCTAGAATAATCGTCCCTTTCTTTTTATTTCAGAATGTAACACTCGATATGTTAGTCATCAAAATAACTCCATTGCAGTCAACTTTGCGTTAGTAGTTGAACTAAATTTTTAAGCGAAGTGTTCACAAATTAATACCCTTTTCTTCAGTGACATTTTTCCGAATTGCCTTGCATAGCTTTATATATCGGTAAGCCATTAACACTATGACCACCCCGGCCTAGAGAAATAAGCGCGCCTGGTGACCGAACTGTGGCACAGGCGAAGTTCACAGAACAGTATAGATGCAACACGAGGACCGGCTTTCGGGTGGTAAAGTATTCGCAGTCAGAATGGGAAAAGCTGCCGGTTCATCGGAGTTTGGAGTTTGATATAGAATAAGATGTGATCGCACGGGGGCTCGGAACTACGATCACGTAAACGGCGCGGTTTGTGGGTTGTCGACGTGTGGCTGTAGTGAGTACGTACTAAAAGTGGTGTAAAAATGGCCAAAAGAAGAACGGTCATCCAGCCGTCTGTCGTCCGCAGCTCCTTGGTGCCAGAGTAGAACGCAATGTTCTTTTTTTTTTTATTGTAGGTTTAACGACCACCGTGAGCAACTCAATGGGTTATAAGCAGTCGCCCGTCCCTAATTTAGGGTCACTGGTTTCAATGAAGGGAGAGAGCCAGTGCCGTAAGACAAACACGACATCCATGCCTCACCGGGATTCGAACCCGGACCCCTTTAGGATGAATGATCAGAGGCCATCGCTTAGACCACTGCGGCACCGGGGCGGCACGCAATGTTCTCAGTGAACAAAGGGATAAAGTGTGACAAATCACACGCATCTGCAACAATGGTGATCACCGCAATGTGTCACACAACACAATTCACCGCAGCCTTCTGCGCATGGGCCTGCATAGCTGAAGAGACATCCATTTCCCTATGCTCACTGCAGGTTTTCGCCAACAACGCATGAAATGGGCCGAAGATCATCAAGATTAGACTGTGAATGATAGGAAGAAAGTGGTTGATTCGCTGACTGGCTTAACATAATTTCTGTACATTGCTCCTGAACAATGACAGGAATTAATTCAAAAACGCGGACTGCTTTGAAAAGTAATGGGTGGTTATAAAATAAGTGTCCTTCTCGGATGTCCAGGAAAATGAGAAATTGAGATAACGCGACAATGCTTGGTATGTAGCTTTTTGAGAACATAGGAAAACGATTTTGAAGAAATACATTTTAATTTCGCCGAAAGGAGAACAATGGCACTATAAACGAAGGAAAAGAACAGCCACGTCCCTGAAGTTGTTGGATATTGACAGAACAAACTATTTAGGAAAAATAGAATAAACCTTTCAGGCACTCTAGCCTTTACAAGATGTGGCATGTCGCGAACAGAGAAGGGCTTGTGACTCCGTTGTTTCTAGCATGTTGCCGTTGATGATGGCCACTTCACGTCCAGTACTCGTTTTCCAACCTCAGAAACCGGAATTCTGTTTTTACGAAGCAAAGATTACAAAAGAAGTGAATAAATCTAAATGATGTTGTATATTTGAAAAATAAAGTAAAGCTCTGTATCCCCCTTTTTTATTTTGTACATTCCTGAAATTTTTCCCCGTGAAAGCAAATAGTTTGATTAGTTTTTATTTGCTTCTCAAGGTTTACACCATTTACTAGAATATGTGTGAGTCAGGCATTGTTCCAGTTGGGTTTAGATTTAAATCCGGATGAATCATTGCTGGTGTTTTTGTTTTACGCTGTTGAGATTCTCCTCTCCAGGAGACCAGTGTACATAAATTATGGGCAGTTTACTCCTTGGAACTTCTTCATACACTCCAGTGGTAGTTCATCTGCAGACATGAAAAAACAATAAATTTCTGGATCCCGTGCAGTAGGATTTAACCGCTCAGTACCGTGAACTTGTGTTTACAGTGGTATAATATTCTCACTTCCGGGCAAAAGCATTTTTCTTTTTCTTTTCTTTTTTTTATTCGAGGCTTAACGACCCCCGTGAGCAACTCAATGGGCTATAAGCAGTCGCCCGTCCCTAATTTAGGGCCACTGGTTCCAGGGAAGGGAGACAGCCAGTGTCATAATACAAACACAACACCCATGCCTCACCGGGATTTGAACCCGGACCTCTTTCGGACGAATGATCAGAGGCCATCGCCTTAGACCACTGCGCCACCGGGGCGGCCATATTCCTTTCGTCATTAGCAACAATGACGAAAGGAATATGGTGCATCTGTCCCTCAAACTCTACTCTCGCATAGAAGAGTAGAGTTTGAGGTCGGAGATAAGACCTACAGCAGGGAATATACCAAAGGGTGCCCTTAGGGCTCTTGCTCGGGCCCCATGTGGTGGAATGTGGTTGCAGATGCTGAACTTGTGCTTCCATTGGAAGACGGGGTGCAGCTACAGGCCTACGCAGATGACCTCATGCTAATAGTGTCAGCATCTGGTAGGCATGTGATTGAGCGGAAGGTACACACCGCTCTCTCACAGCTAGATAGTTGGAGCAAGGAGTGTAAGCTCCGCTTCGCTCCCGAAAAGACGACACTCATGCTATCAGCTAAGAAGGGGAAACTGGTCACTCCACGAAAGTGTCGCTTCAGTGGGCATACTATTAAAGCGGTCAGAGAGATGCGGTACCTAGGAGTCATCCTTGACACCATATTGTCGGGTCTACCGCATCTTTGCTTCTTGAGGGACAGATGCACCAGCATTATAAACAAGAACAACGGAATGCAGCTGACTGGCCAAGCTTAAAAGGTGCTCTATAAGCGAGGGGTAGAGCGCATATTAACATATGCGTGTCCCGCCTTGTGGTCAGACACCGTTAGAATGCGAAATGGTATAAATTAAATTAAGCGCAGAGCGCTATTAGGCATGACAAGATGCTTCCGCTCGACCTCCACAGCAGCGCTCCAAGTGCTGGCTGGGTGTGATCCGGCGGACCTGGTCGTAGCGAGGGAAGCAGTAATGCAGACCCTCCGCTACGGGGACGATGTTCCATTTCTGCGACACAGGTACCGGGCGTCCGAAGTGGAACTGCTGAGAATGGACTGGACTTGCCACCCAGCCAATGAGCTTTGTCTGGCCTGGGACAAAGCTCTCCCCACAGGTCAGGGGAAGGAACTGTTCACGGACGGTTCGAAAATAGATGGTTGTGTTGGCGCAGGTTTTTGCGCGATCTCGGATGGCAACAAAACGCAGGCGGAGCGAGTGAAACTATCGCCTAATTCCTCTGTGTTCCAAACAGAGTTATTGGCGATCAGAGAAGCACTGCGTTCGGTGCTGTCTATCAATAGCGAAGGGGCTTATAGCATATTCTCTGATAGCCAAGCTGCCCTGAAAGCGCTTGGTCAGTTCGGGAGTAGGACTCCCTTGTCAGAGAGATAAAAGCGCTATTCAAGTCAATGGTGAGTAGGAGGTTTAACTTCCACTGGATCCGAAGTCATGTCGGTACAGTTGGAAATGAACGTGCAGACCAGCTAGCAAAGGAAACTACTGGTAAAGAAGGCATAGAGTTTCAGATGCGAACTCCGTTGCAAAGCGTGCGGACGCAACTGAAAACAGCCATATTGGTGGAGTGGCAACAGAGATGGGATGAGTGGGACACGGGTAGAAGAACACGCAGTATATTTCCCCGAAGCTCGATAAGGCTCATTGAGAGTAATGGCTTCCTCAACCAGGTACTAACCGGGCACGACGTGTCGCTGGACTACTTCCGCTGATTTGCGGTTAGGGAGCGAGTGTGCATGTGTGGTGCCCAGACTGCAGATGTCGCACACATGATTCTAGAATGTGCTTCTCTGGCAGGGAAGAGAGCAACTTTAGTGCCAGAATTGGCAAAGACGAGGGACCCCTCGATCCTGCTCGCGTACCCAAGAGCGCGACAGGGGCTCATCTAGATGGTCAAGCACCTCAAAAAGGAACGGGCGGTCTACCTAACTGAGGGGTGACCGAAGAAGAAAGAAGAAAGAAGAGGGATGAAGAATCGAGAAGAGAAACTGATGACTCGAGCCCAGAGTCATCACCACAGAACTGACCCTATTCCTGTGACAATGTAAATATCTTTTAAATATTTCTTAGTGTCAGAGGGCTAATTGAGCAAAGGATTTGTTTCCCACGCGGAGATGGGTTCCTCAGCGTAAATAATGTGCATGTATCTCTGTTTGAATAAATAGAGGACGCCCTTTAGCAATTGATTCTCCCAGTCAGGGGCAGAGAAATGTGCTAGCCCCTGCCCAAATGCAACGCGCACCAGGGTCATGACGGAGAGGTGAGAAGTGTCGGCCCACGGGGGTAGCAGCAAGCTGCAGGTCTACGGACCGATTCTGTCCGGATGCGGCAATGTCGGATCCCGGCAGGATTACTCGCAACGCCGTCACTATCAATTTCGAGAAAGTTCGCTTAACCCTGTGGAGTCCGCAATTGGACGGTACAGGTTAATGGTCATCAGGCAGTCTTTACCAACTGAGCTACGCAGACGTTCATTCTGATTCCTATCTGTATTTATGTCGTGTGTGTCCTGCTGGCAGGTGCGTCACATCTCCCCACCCCCGAAAGAGGGCCGGGGGCATGGCCCACGGGTCAGCCGTGACCATGAATCGTTGCAGGCAGCCATCCACTGTAGAACGTGCACTTGAGAACTCCCAGTCAATCTGCTGTGTTGAATGCACATTTTTTTTTCGAAGCGTTGGAGAAGGGATTCTCTTATTTTTCTTATCTCGCGGTGTG
Organism: Macrothele yani; assembly: GCA_039090855.1. Taxonomy (NCBI): domain Eukaryota; kingdom Metazoa; phylum Arthropoda; class Arachnida; order Araneae; family Macrothelidae; genus Macrothele; species Macrothele yani. Next base: position 140,491,490 of record CM077034.1, read on the forward strand.
GAAATAATATCACACTGTTACGAGATTTTGAACGACCGGGTCATCCGGAAAGTTCAGGCGCCATTATAACGAAGTAAATTTCTCCGTCATTTTTGGTCTACGCCGGGATTCGAACCCGAGTCCGCTTATTCCGGAACAAGTCGCTCCACCAACTGAGCTACGCAGACGTTAATTCTGACTGCTATCTGCCTTTATGTCGTGTGCGTCATGCTGGCAGGTACGTCACACGGTTCAATAGAGTCCCAGGAGGAAACTATTCTCTTCCTTGTTTAAACTGAACTACAAAAATTCTGTCACATGACTTCTTAATTTTCGGGGTCCACGGGTTTAAACAAACGCTGCAATACCAAAATTACTTTTTGTTACTCAATGCCTGAACTAGGTTTTAGGACACGCAGGTGACGCACAATACAACGCTGTACGACATTCCACATTAAATCTCGAGAAAATGAATTAACACGATTCCACTGCGGAATGTATTGAGAAAATGATTTTCATTAGAAACTTCATGAAATACTCTTTTATTCAGACAGCATATTAAATCATGTAAAGTGGAGATGAATTCAAATTAAATGAAGAATATAAATTTGGAAAAAAATACTAATAAAAACAAATATTTTTAATGTCTTAAATATGACTTTTGGAATTATTGGTTTTGCTTCAAGTAATCATCAATATTTATCATTTCATATATTTCTTTAAGTCTTGAAAAAAAATGATAACAAGGAATTCTGACTTAGGAACAGCAGTCAGCAGTAGTGACACAACTGTATTTCCCCGTATTTTTTTTTTTTTACCTTGAACCAAACCAGAAGAGTATCCAGTGCAATCTTACACAGTAAGTGCAAAATGCACAACATACTCTACGCTTTCGGAATTCATGTAATCACCAGAGGTAGTAGGAAGTCTAATTGTTTTTCCCTGTACCTGTGGGTATCCCATGAAAATATGTATAGAATTATTAAATATCAATTACAAGAATCTTTGGCAGAAGCCAAAGGAAGTTTTGCCTGAAACTAAAATTTCCAATATTCTATCGCATAAAATTTTCGTAAACTGTATACTTGACTTCTAGAAACGAAATACGGAAATAGAATATATGTGCACTTTTGATTGTGAAAATTGGAGCACCCTGAAGGACTGCTGCTGTGAGCTTGAAATTTGTGAGATAGGTGCAACAGGTAGGGACATGTAATGATTATAATGTCAGCCGAAATGCGCATGCGCTTTCCGGTTGACACGTGACGAAACACAAGTGCAGGGATGCTTAGGTACTCAAAGTAGACAGTCGAGGCTCCGACGAATAAGAACCTAGAAATGGACAACAAAATCAGACAAGTGCATGATTTGACACACATGTTTACAGCATGGCAGTCACCGATGGCAAAGCGACATTCACTGTGTAAGCGCAGCAGTGCAGCACTGCCACAGGACAGGCTTTGTACTCAAACATAGTTCGACGACGTCGTCTGCTTAACAGACGACTTGTCGCTAGAAGCCCATTTCTGAGTATTCTTTAACCCCAACTAAAGACTGCAAAGGGGGCCCGAAAACCGACAGTGGCACTCTCATCACCAACAAATCCTGCTTCCTGTCGAGTCACCGTTTAGCTTGATGAACCATGATGGTCGCATACGTGTTCGAAGACATCGCAGTGAAAAAAAAATTGAAACGTGTATTTCAGCGTCATACAGGTCTAACAGCAAGCATCATAGTTTCTGTCGCCATTTGGTTTAATTCGTGATCTCGCATAATATGAATTGAGGGAACTCTCAACAGCAACCGATACATCCGGGATGAACTTGAGCCCTCCTTCAGAGTTGTCCTGACAATATATCCAACAGGACAATACTGTGCCACATACGGCACGGAATGTCCGACCTTTTCCATGCTTGGAAGATACTGTTTCATTCCGACCCTTCACGTTCGCCGGATGTATCCCCGATAGAATAAATCTGGGACGTGATACCTAAGCGACTGATCTGTCAAGAGACTTCGCCAGTCACCATAAATTGACTATAATCTCGCATACAAGCATTCCGGCTGGCACTTACCCAGGATGACATCAAAAACCTCTTCCATCCTGTGCAAAGCCGTATAGAGACTGTTATTTTTGCCCGAGCTGGCTTTACACGATACTGAGTTCTGTAGTGAAAAAATACTGTATAGCTTTCCAAATGTAATCAGTAACTCCTGTGACATGAGCAGCACGTTATAAAAATTATATTTGAACAGCGCGATTCTTTCTTGGTGTTTCAATTTTCAGAAGCTGTAGCGTACATGCCATGTTAATTTCTTTGCCTAGGAATGGCGGGTGTACTCAGGATTATATCAAGACAGCAGAGGGACACGTGCAAAATTAGGAATGACTTGAACAGTAGGGGTCGAGATCCAGAAGTCGGCGTAATCTTTTATCATACCATTACAAATTAAAATAATTTTGCCAATACTTTTGTGTTATATTTTCTGAACAAATTTCGGCATTAACTACCAGAAATATCATTGCTACAGTGTTTAGCAACAAACCACACTATTCTGTTAGTATATCTTGAAACACTCTTCACATCGTTAACCAAAGTCCACGTGGAAAAGATAAGTTTGTTATACAGTATCGCATAAAATGTGGAATGCTTCACAATTTTGCGTGTCATCCTTGCGCAGGGGCTATGACAATCTTCTCTGTATCGTTCCAATTTTAGTATACATAATGTCGAAGCAAGTACAGTTCATCTTTTTGCTAACATTATATATATAGTATGAACTCTTTTGTGACATTTTATCGCATCTTAAACATTTTTAAGTCTAATTTGTATAAGTAGTAATAATACTCAAACATGTTTCGATCAGTTAATGAAATTGTATATTACATTAAACACTAATATGAAAACAAAATCATACTGTTACGATGATGTTCTCTATTTAATATGGCAACAACCATAGCAAGTTTCAAATTGGGTTGTTTGGATGATAGCTGATTAAGAAAGAACCTGAACCCGCGCAGTGCCTTATAATAAAAAGGTAGTGTCTGTCATAGTACTCCTGCCACAGAGATCTATGGGACCTCCAGTTTTCAGCCAAATAAGAAGTGTTTTATGGTTGCTCAGTATATATGCGATAGGTTTCCTACTGCTTCTTCATCGATGAATTACTTATTCTTAAGGAAGTAAGATTTCTCTTCTTTGATTAAAAAAATCCCACTGATATTTCTTTCGATAGAGCGTGTGTGAGAGGTTTTTCATAAAGTGACTTCAAAAAGGTTCAATAAATATCCACATCCTGCTGCATCAGTTTAAGTTGCACAGATAGGGCTACCCATGTGTTTGATATGTTGCATGTCATAAGAATTAAGGCATTCTCTCATTTCTGGTTACGGAAATATATTCACTTGAGTCTGGAGCTGTATTTGAAAAAAACGGGCACCGACGTTAGCTACAAATGTCAGACTATATCAGTGAATATGTGAATTCACTATTTTAGAAATTCTTACTATAATTTCTCGATATTGTTTGAAATGCTAATTACGGCTTTCACAGATTTCACAAGAATACAGTAACTTGAATGGATGAAATACGGGATTACACCGATGTACAATACGAATCTGGAAAATGTGAATCGTTTATTGTTGTAAATATGACATGGATCCAAGTTTTGAAGATGACAATCCGATTTTTGGCGTAAATGTGACAAGGATGGAAAGTCAGATAATATCCGAAAACTTGAAAATTTTCATCGTCCTGGAGCGGGACTCGAACCCGCGTCTCCCAGAAAACGCCCGGATATGCTAACCACTACACCACCCAGAACGACCAAGTTTCAAGTTTCCGATCAATTTGAATATAACCATCACAGGATTCGCTAGTCGAAGCAACCGGCATTCATGTTTAGCGAATCTGGAGGTTAAGAATCTTATCCTGTGTTTGCCCGGAGAAGCAGATAAGTCATGAAAGAAATACGAGATATATCCTGTGATGGTTAAATTCAAATTGATCGGAAACTTGAAACTTGGTCGTTCTGGGTGGTGTAGTGGTTAGCATACCCGGGCGTTTTCTGGGAGACGCGGGTTCGAGTCCCGCTCCAGCACGATGAAAATTTTCAAGTTTTCGGATATTATCTGACTTACCATCCTTGTCACATTTACGCCAAAAATCGGATTGTCATCTTCAAAATTTGTATTATATGGCGTAATCCCGTATTTCTTTCATGACATGGATGTTAAGTCAGATAATATCCGAAAACTTGAAAATTTCGTCGTCCTTTAGAATAAATCGATTCCGATTCTCCCGGATAGCATACTCGAGCACTGTCAGGCGCATACTCGGGCGCTAATTTAATGCTGCTGCTCTGAATAATATTAAGTTTATTTTTTTTATTTATTTGCTTATTCTTTTAACCGACTCTTCTCACGTAGAACGGTGTAATCTGAAAGTGTTCAGCCAAAACGTTTGAACTAAGGAAGCCAAAAGGTTTACATTTCACTCACTGAAACATCCACGTCATTAAAAAGAATGAGACGTTTCGTATGGTGAAAAAAATGACACCTTTCGTATAGCGGAAAAGCTGTATGCTAATCTTTTTAATTTGATTTTTTTTCCTTTTATGCCATCGATCACATTCAGAGTAATATTCTGCAATGCGCCTACCTAGGTGATAATGAATCTAAAACTGACTCTCTAGAAGTTAGTTTTATTTCAAATCCTAAATATTTCTTTCTAACCATTTGTGAAGTTGTAGTTCCACCCTTTCGACCTTTCCTACTGTGCCAAATTTCATTTCCCACCTGAAACCATGCTTAACGAGAAGACCAAGACATCATTTTCATAAAAACAACCAAAGCAACTGTTTCTACTTGTTTTTTTAAATAACAAGTCACATATTTAGTTTGAGCCTTGTCAAAGGCGGTTTTATGGAAACATCAAAGAGAAGACATTTAAAGCTACTTAAATGTCTTAATATGTGTACTTAATTTTAGCAATATTAAAGTGCACTTTCTGATTACAGAATATGAAAGGGACATAATTCTACATTTAAATAAAAACCCTTAAATTAATGTTCAATAATTTTGTTTTAATTTTGTTGAAGCTATTGTTCAAACGAATACCGCGGAATAAACGATTTGAGCCTAGTCAAGGGCGGTTTTATGGAAATATAGACGACAAGACATTGAAAGTTACTTAAATGTCTTATTGCATGTACTTAATTTTGGCAATATTATTACAGAATATGCACTTTCTAATTACAGAATATGAAAGGGATGTAATTCTACATTTAAATAAAAACCCTTTAGTAATGTTCAATAATTACTTTTAAATTGTGTTGAAGTTATTTTTCAAAAGAATACCGCGTAATAAACGATTTAAATCTCGGATAAAATTTTGAGGAATGATCCTTAACTTCATGTATATCAATAGTTTTGGAATTAGTCAGAAATCGGACACCAACGCTAACTAGATAAGAAAGGTGAAGTCCCTTGTTTCGGAGCATTAAGTGGACCTTATACATTATATAATATTGTCATAACTTGAATGCAATGGCAGTATTATGAACGTGTAAAATCAATGAACATGGGATGAGAGCCAGAAATGGTGCGATAATGTTGCAAATTTAGATATTTTGACATTGCCGCGTCAGTATTATGTATGTAGTATTGGCTGATAGAGAGATACTGATATTAATATTGGTCGTGCGAGGGCACATTAATCATTACTCTAGCATTAGACATTTTGAATTGCAGAGATTTGACGGAATGTAGTGTCACCATTACCAGAGATTATTCGCTCAAAACGCGATTAACGATTTGCTGTTTGAGGACAGCATGAGGAATCTGTGTAGATATTTAGTAAAACGTAACTAGGGTTCCCATCAAAGACATCCTTCTGCGTAGTCTTTTTACTTTGATATCGGGGGATATGAGTACCCCTACTCTTTCATTTCCAGCCAAAGGTATGGGTGGAAAAAAACAGTCGAAGCAACCGGCATTCATGTTTAGCGAATCTGGAGGTTAAGAATCTTATCCTGTGTTTGCCCGGAGAAGCAGATAAGTCATGAAAGAAATACGAGATATATCCTGTGATGGTTAAATTCAAATTGATCGGAAACTTGAAACTTGGTCGTTCTGGGTGGTGTAGTGGTTAGCATACCCGGGCGTTTTCTGGGAGACGCGGGTTCGAGTCCCGCTCCAGCACGATGAAAATTTTCAAGTTTTCGGATATTATCTGACTTACCATCCTTGTCACATTTACGCCAAAAATCGGATTGTCATCTTCAAAATTTGTATTATATGGCGTAATCCCGTATTTCTTTCATGACATGGATGTTAAGTCAGATAATATCCGAAAACTTGAAAATTTCGTCGTCCTTTAGAATAAATCGATTCCGATTCTCCCGGATAGCATACTCGAGCACTGTCAGGCGCATACTCGGGCGCTAATTTAATGCTGCTGCTCTGAATAATATTAAGTTTATTTTTTTTATTTATTTGCTTATTCTTTTAACCGACTCTTCTCACGTAGAACGGTGTAATCTGAAAGTGTTCAGCCAAAACGTTTGAACTAAGGAAGCCAAAAGGTTTACATTTCACTCACTGAAACATCCACGTCATTAAAAAGAATGAGACGTTTCGTATGGTGAAAAAAATGACACCTTTCGTATAGCGGAAAAGCTGTATGCTAATCTTTTTAATTTGATTTTTTTTCCTTTTATGCCATCGATCACATTCAGAGTAATATTCTGCAATGCGCCTACCTAGGTGATAATGAATCTAAAACTGACTCTCTAGAAGTTAGTTTTATTTCAAATCCTAAATATTTCTTTCTAACCATTTGTGAAGTTGTAGTTCCACCCTTTCGACCTTTCCTACTGTGCCAAATTTCATTTCCCACCTGAAACCATGCTTAACGAGAAGACCAAGACATCATTTTCATAAAAACAACCAAAGCAACTGTTTCTACTTGTTTTTTTAAATAACAAGTCACATATTTAGTTTGAGCCTTGTCAAAGGCGGTTTTATGGAAACATCAAAGAGAAGACATTTAAAGCTACTTAAATGTCTTAATATGTGTACTTAATTTTAGCAATATTAAAGTGCACTTTCTGATTACAGAATATGAAAGGGACATAATTCTACATTTAAATAAAAACCCTTAAATTAATGTTCAATAATTTTGTTTTAATTTTGTTGAAGCTATTGTTCAAACGAATACCGCGGAATAAACGATTTGAGCCTAGTCAAGGGCGGTTTTATGGAAATATAGACGACAAGACATTGAAAGTTACTTAAATGTCTTATTGCATGTACTTAATTTTGGCAATATTATTACAGAATATGCACTTTCTAATTACAGAATATGAAAGGGATGTAATTCTACATTTAAATAAAAACCCTTTAGTAATGTTCAATAATTACTTTTAAATTGTGTTGAAGTTATTTTTCAAAAGAATACCGCGTAATAAACGATTTAAATCTCGGATAAAATTTTGAGGAATGATCCTTAACTTCATGTATATCAATAGTTTTGGAATTAGTCAGAAATCGGACACCAACGCTAACTAGATAAGAAAGGTGAAGTCCCTTGTTTCGGAGCATTAAGTGGACCTTATACATTATATAATATTGTCATAACTTGAATGCAATGGCAGTATTATGAACGTGTAAAATCAATGAACATGGGATGAGAGCCAGAAATGGTGCGATAATGTTGCAAATTTAGATATTTTGACATTGCCGCGTCAGTATTATGTATGTAGTATTGGCTGATAGAGAGATACTGATATTAATATTGGTCGTGCGAGGGCACATTAATCATTACTCTAGCATTAGACATTTTGAATTGCAGAGATTTGACGGAATGTAGTGTCACCATTACCAGAGATTATTCGCTCAAAACGCGATTAACGATTTGCTGTTTGAGGACAGCATGAGGAATCTGTGTAGATATTTAGTAAAACGTAACTAGGGTTCCCATCAAAGACATCCTTCTGCGTAGTCTTTTTACTTTGATATCGGGGGATATGAGTACCCCTACTCTTTCATTTCCAGCCAAAGGTATGGGTGGAAAAAAACATTTTTCATACGATGGCAAACCATTGGCAACTCTGTTCACCAATTTTACAGGCATGTATTTTTAACGTCCGCTCCATAAAACTGACAGTAAAATCACACAAAAGGAAGAAACACAGGTACAGCAAAATACATGTTATTACCTATCAAATAATCTTCTATCAGATGATATGCAACGGTCCCATCGTTCAGGCCACTTTTCAAAGCATGTGTGAAATACATTTTGTGGAAACTGCTGTAGCGACCCTTTTACAGCTTGAATAACGACAGCATCTGTGTTAATATTGCGCCATGGAACTTCTCCTTCATTGTTGGAAACAAGTAGAAATCGCAAGAAGCGAAGTGTATGCGGTAGACAGGATGCGATATGATATTAATACAGCATTTCGAAAAGACTGCTGAACATTTGGGGGTGCGTTATCAAGATGTAGGGACCATTTGCTCACAAGTTCTGGCGCTCAATCGATATATGTCGTTGCAAACCCTACAAGATTGAAATGTAATACTTAGCATTGACTGTAGTTTGTGGAGGAATGAAATGTTGCTAGACTGCAGCTTAACGATCAAAGAAAGTTATCACTTTTCCAGATGTATTATGTGACGGACTTTTTTCGGAGGAGGCGGGCCTGTGTTTTTCTAGACACTTTTTGCGCGCTTCGTGAGGGAGTCGAAACTGTAGACCCAAGTTGTATAAGCAGCTATTACTGTGTTTAGAAAGTTTGGATCATTTACAATCATTTGTTTCCACTCATGACACATCTAAACCCTGGATAACAATTGTAATCTCTTCATGTGATGAATTACCCATCTGAAGCACACACGCGATGCATCAATGATTTGTCACGTAGAATGCGGAATGCCGAAGTTTTTAAATATTAGTTGACGCTGCTATGTATGCACACGTTATTCGTCGACCTTCTTGCAGTATTGCACAAACGGTGTTAACACTTCTTTCCGTAACAATACTTTCAGTTCGACCAAGCCAACAAGCGAGTTCTGCAGACGCATGCACTTTTTGGGAGTTATGGAGCCATCTAATAATCGTTGACTCACCCAAACATTTCCCTTTGTAAGCTTTTTTCATTAATCAACTGTTGCTTAAGCAGTTTCTCCCAAACGAAAGCAACATTTTTTTTGCAAGGCTCATTTCGCTTAACTCTGAATTAATCACCTCCATAGCTGTTTGGCGAAATGTAGACGTACCTTAAACAACGGAGCAATGATAAAACCAGAATCGTCTGCCATGGCTAATTACTGTTGCCATAAATATCTCCGCTATTCAATAAGTCGTCTGCGTGGTTATTTTCATCATCCGCACTGTTTCTAACTCTAGAAAAATGATCTCAGATTTTATGGACCGCCCTTTGTATGTTTTATTGCTTAGATTTTTGTTTCAGTCTTCTACTATCCGTGTTTTGAAATGTCAACAACGTATCGGAAATAAATTAGTCTCTCCGTAGTAGTATAGCGAGTATTTCCGAATCTCTAATTTCCAAGAGTACGTGAGCGTAGCAACATCCAACAGAGAAATTCAGTTTCCGGTTTTTATCAACAATTCTTTCCAAAAAAGACAGATAAAATACAGAATTACTCTCATATACACTTGCACCACATATATGAAAAATTTGCTGTTTTCGAGAATTGCAGAACTTACAGCAGTTATTTATGTTATAGCTGAAAATTCTGTTTTAAAAGTTTGTCCCCGTAGTGAGACACTTCAGCGTTAAGGTCAAACTGACATTCACCACAAACTACTGCGCATAAGTGTCTGTGATGCTAACAAGCTGTCCAGTCATTTGCAGTAATTTATTAAACGCCCCTTCATGCACGTGGAAACAGTTTAACTGGATCAGCATTCAGTGTTCCGTCAGTGGGCAGCAGCCGCTAAAGGGCCACAACATTCCCCTTCGTAATGGCACCACTTCAGGTTTAGGAATATCAGAACTGAACCAAAACTATCTCAGTCTTATAAAATATCTGGCTGATACACAACTAAATAAATATCTTTAAAATTAAACGGTGCCAAAAGTTAACCAGCATTGCTTCACACAACAAATGTTTTGAAAACAGCAGAACATACTATATATCGAGCTTAGTCCAAAGTGAAATTCATGTATACACACATTTAAACAAAGAATGTTTACACAGTTCAATTTTGGATCTTTCTGTAGTATTTTGTACCATAATACCCATTTTACATTATAAAAGTAAGGTAGACGATAACGTGAAATGAGCCTTAGTCACAATTCTGTAGAGTTAAAAGCGGCATTGATATGAACTTGCAAGACAGAGCTAATATGAACTGGACCAGAGCTGCAGCACCCCTATAAATGGGTACCCGATAACTAAAACAGTGCTATGTTTCTTAGTGATTCCATTACCATTTCGGTAATAAATAAGGCGATGTGCCAACAGTAAATATCTCAAAAGAAAGCGTTGTAATTTTACCAACTTTAAATACAAATTCTGCAGAAACACGAATGAATGGCGGTGTTACCTACGTTGAACGCATTATTTAAAGGACCACCCAAAAAACGGAGGTCTTCTCAAATAATTGGGAGGTACCATTCACACATCTCAAATTCCCTATATTTGCAGTCAATATTGACTGATGGTTTAAGGTAATTGTGCTTTAATAAGCATAAATTCTGTTCGTCTTTTCATTTTTTTTGTCCTTTTAATCTTGTGCTTTTCATTACCGAAACACATTTAATTTAAATGTTTCCCTGTAATGTATCATATTCACAGATTTTGGTGATCTCAGAAAACAGTGGCCCATAAGCTGTTTCAGATATCTTTTGTTAAAGCTGGAGTACGCCATCCAGGTGCCTCCGCTATAACAGACCAATATATCTTGCCTATAACTATACTGAACATAAATTATTCGATGGGACTTGGCTTTGCAGTGGCTTTATTTTGTTCACGCATGATTTTCAGCACGTCTTTTGTAAAAAAAGATGATGCTTATGCTATCGGTTTGTCCGTCCGTCCGTCTGTAGACACGATATCTCTGCAACTATTAGTCAGATTTGAGAAATTATTTTTGCATTAGGAAGCTTGAAATATCCGAATGAATGTTTCAAGCTTCCTAATGCAAAAATACCTTTTATTCCACATATTTGCTTCTAAACATCCGATTGAAAAAAAAATTTTAACTTTCGATTCCATTTATGTCGAAGAGTATCTAATATATAGTTACATTTCCAAATTACGAATAGATTTCCCGCTACGGGGCGTAAAAGTAAATTACATTTCCACTATAACTCTTTTTCTAAAACTCCGGTTTGAAAAATCTTTTTATAAGCGGATACACCTACTGATGTAAACGTTTTTGCATATAATTTAAAATTTTTGGTAAAGAATACTTTGGCCACCAGGGGCATATGAGTTAATTTTTGCTTCTGATGTATTTGCCATAAAATATGAACTTCTCAAAATTTCTATTGAAAATATTTTTTCGTGGACTGATGTCACTCAAATCGATAAACGTTTTAGGAATATTTGTTTCTTAAAATATTCCATAGTTTCTATGCCATGGGGCATAGATGTATATATATCTTATTTTTGTCAATATCTCTACTTCCAGGAGTCCGCTTTGAAAAACTCCTTCTTTGTTGGATAGTGTTTTCAGTGTGACATGTTTTTCATATAATTTCAAAATTCTCAAATAATTCATAAACTTTCCGCTAGGGCGCATAGTGGTAAATGGCGTTTTTCCCTATATCTCTGCTTATAAATTTCCGATTAGAAAAAAATCTTTCTGCACCGGATACAGCTCCTGATGGGAAATGGTTTGCACAAACTTCTTATTTTTGTAAAAAATGGTTTGTCCACCACAGGGCGTAAGCCTTAATTTCTGCTTCTAAAGTATTTGCAGCAAAATATGAGCTACCTAAAACTTCATTTGAAAAACAAAAGTCGTTTGTAGACCGATTTAACTCCTGTCGACAAACCTTTTAGGAACATTTTATTCTAGAAATAATGCATTTTTTCTACGCTAGGAGGCGTAGATGTATATCTGATATTTATCAATAGCTCTACTTCTAGGAGTCCGATTTGAAAATGCCTTCTTTCTTAGATAGTGTTTCCCATGGGAAATGTTTTTCCTATGAATTCAAAATTTTCAAGTAATTCATAGACTTTGCGCTAGAGGGCACAAAGGTAAATTGCGTTTTCTGCGTTATTTCTTCTTCTAAAGCTCTGATTTGAAAAATTATTTCTGTATCGCATGAAAGACCTGATGGAAAATATTTTTCGTATAATTTCGAATGTTTGGTAAGGAATGGTTTCGCCACCAGGAGGCATACGCGTTAATTTCGGCTTCTGTTGTATTTGTAGCAAAATATGGGCTCCTGAAAACTTGACTAAAGTTTTTTTTTTCTTGGACCGATAGCGTTCATATTGAAAAATCTTTTGAGAATACTTCTTCCTAAAATAATTCATGGTTTTCCCACCAGGGGCGTAAAATCACATCTTTTTTGTCGATATCTTTGTTTCTAAGAGACCGATTGGAAAAATTATTTATGTGTTGGAGTGTTTCCGGTGCGAAATGTTTCTCATATAAATTCATGTTGTTTTTAACGCACAAGTCTGCAACCAGAGGGAGTTAGCTCGCGATTTTGTTTACAGCAATGTCTGAGGGACTAAAAACCCAATTTAAAAACTTCTTTCTTCCGTCAGGTACTATTGTTTTCCATACCGGTCGGTCCCATTGACTTTGAATTGCTTTGATAAATTTAATTTCCGTCAGAACGGATTTAAAAGACCTGCTTATTAGACCCGAAACTTCGGTGCCATCTTTCTTGCTTTCAATTATTTCCTGTTGGTGAGGTATTACATTCTCTTCTGTGTCTCGAAATTGAGACGTTTTTCTTGAGGAGCTAGTTTCTCAGTATACAGCTTTTATCTCTTTCTTTTTAATTTCTTAAGCGTTTCGCAGTTAAAAAAAACTTTGGAAAGTAAACGGTATAGTGGAACTTCTCTCTTCATGTATTAAAAACATCACCGAAATTGTTTTAAAACGTCGAAATGTCGTAAGTCATATTTACAGGAAATTTTGGAATTAGAATTTGTGATTTAAAACAAACTAAACTTCCAACCAAAGGCTAAGAACAAGTAAAAATCACATTTCATATCATTCAGTACCTACAGATAAGAGGTGGGATTCAAAATTTCCGGGACTCTGTCCGTAAGACCACTAAGAGTCAAAGTTACAAAGCTGAAGTACACATCCTAATTCAAAATAAGACCCTCTTGCAACAAAACGCTTCTGCCAGAGAGTGTAAAGTTCGTCGAAGCGTTTATGGAAATCATTCCTTGTAATGTCCGGCAATGCAAACAGAGATGCATTTTTCACTTCTTCTGCTATCAAAACTGTTGTCCTGGAAATCGACGTGACCTCACAGGGAAGATGTAGAAGTCTCAGGATGTGAAGTCTGGTGAGTGCGGTGAGCATATGAGGACAAATGATCTTGTATTGGCGAGAAACTCACAAACGAGGATGGACTTATGTGTCGGTGCATTGTCGTGCTAAAGTCCCCACGATTAATTGCCCCACAGTTGAGGCCTCTTCTTGAGGATGTGCATAGATTTCGCATGATCTGCAGACGGAGCGCTTTGTTGACAGCGACTCCTTCACGAATAAATGAAAAATGAACCTTACCCTGGATATCGAAGAAAACTGTTCTTGCCGATGTGGCGATTTAGGCGGAATTTCTGCTTGCTGGAAGAAAATGGCGATTTCCACGTTGCCATGGCCGCTTAATCTGTGGGTCGAACAAAAAATAACCACTTTTCATGCCCGTTATGATTCTTCTAAGAAATTGTGGATCTTAGATCGCGAAATTGTGGACGAGGTCGTCCCATCTGTATTGCCAACTGTCCATCCGTATGGCCAACAAATCTTCAGTTAACATGCGTGGGACGATGTGTTGTCACATCCGGTGCTTTTAAGGTCAACGTAATTATTCTTTGACTTTGCCTGTGCTATTTTCTTGATGATGTGTTTTCTGTTGTCGGGTACGGTGGCCAAAACCTTCCCAATGTTTTACCGTGCGAGTTAACACTGGATGTCCTCTTCTGCTGTCGTGGTCGTCAACCACTTCTCTGCCTTCTCTTAAGGGACGATTCTAATCGGATGTTTGTGATCGCAACAGGGTGTTTCACCATAAACTTGTTTGATCATCTAGTAAGTTATCTTTGCATTTTGGTCCAAACGAACGCAAAACATAATGCTAACAAGCTAGGAAAAAGAGGCCATTCTTCATCAATCGCCGAACACTGCGTAAGTTGCTGACAGTACCAGATTGTACGGCAGTGAGCGAGGGACGTTATTGACGAAACCAGTATTCTTGTGAGAAGTTATAATGTCGTAACGTAAACCAATAATCACAGTGGGTATGGACACCCGTACTTGTGTGTAAAGGAGCAGTCATGAAATTTTGGATCCTGCTCCTTATATTGTATAACGTTCATCACCTTTTAAAAACTTTCCAAATTCAAACTTTGCCATCCATTTCAAAACATGAGTTTCAGTTAAAGTAAACATTTTAAATTTAAATTGAAGAAAAATCGTAACTGAAAAATTCCATTTCCTTAAGTTCATTGTTAAGCTCGTTTGTCGCAGGTCTTGCAGTAATTTATCTATAAAACAAGAGAAATAAATAATTTGGTTAAATTTCTTTTGATTTGAATAATATGAAAGGAGTAGTCAGTAATGAAAGCGCAGAAATTTTCCAAGCAGAAAGAAAACCAGACCATTAGGGATGTTTCTGTACACAGCTCATAAGATTACAGAAAAATTTATAGAAATGTATTTGATCCCCGCGAAAAAACAGATCATTTCCCATGAATTGGATATTTTTCAGAAAGTAATTCAAAGCGCTGATCAGTATCCCTGTAAAACAAGTGCAAAAAGCACGAGAAAATAAATTTAAAATATCATTTAAAATATTTGTTTTATATCATTTCAATGAAAATTACATGCTGATATCTTGTTTAGATACACAAGAACTGTTTTATCCAATAATATCTACATTTTTCGAGTCTCGTGCACCACTCAAATGAGTGACAGAAAATAATAATATACTGCTGGCCACCCAAATTGCAATACCAAGAAGGAAGCATCCGATTGGGTTGAAATTCGCAGCATGCGTCGCCCGCGAGAGGACATGCAAACGATTATCATTTTAGGGCATATGCACTTCATGTGAGCTCGGCACGCCACGAAGAAGCACTATAAGAAGGGAGCACAGATGGCGGGGTGTAAGTAAGGGAAGTTTGTTGTGCTGCCGGACCTGTGCGTGGTAACCTTCCTGATGCCTCGTCGCAGAATACGGCAGTCATACCAGCACGTTTCGGAGTTCGACAGAGGACTAATAGTGTTTTATCGAGACAGCAGTTTATCGTACCGATACATCAGCAACCGTGTGGGACGACATCCAGCCACAGTGAGGTGAGTATGGATTCAGTGGGTGCAGAAGGGACGGACTGACTGACGTGAGCGATCGCTGCAGCTGCGGGACACCACCAGACGAGAGGACCGGCATGTTGTGCGGCGGGCATTGACGACTCTCATTGCCACATCATGAACGTTAGCGCAGGAATTAGGGTGTGTTGCGCAACAACCTGTGCCAGCACGTGCCGTTCGACGTCGTCTGCAGGAGCGGGGACTTGTCGCATGGCGTCCATTGCTCCAATTACCAAAAAGCGTTTCAGTTTAAGTTTCGTTTTCGGAAAATATGAAATTATAAGATCAAAAACAGAATAAATAAATATTGCATTTGTAAATCATACCTTAAAAACAAAAGTAAATCTAAAAATATATCTAAACTTAACATTTATCTGTTAAAATATACCATTTTCTCTATGAAAACCCAGAGGTTGTTGACGTAAAAATATACCATTTTATCTGCATCATCTACCAGCTATTGAATACCTGAACCAAAAGTCATCGCCATGGTGAATGGACATTATACAATATATTCAATTTTGTAAGGTTTCTGCTGGTAGAATTTTTGGACTTCTGGATGACTGTGTTTTATTTTGGAATTGAATTTCATTAAATAACCTTGTCGGTGGTTTAATCTAGTTCACATGGACAGGAAAAATTGTAGGTGGGAAGTATTTCCTTCAAAAACTTCATTAGTGAAAGAGTTGTTAATTAATTATTTTGGGGCAGCTTCAAATATATAGTAATACGTTGCACCATCAATTATATATTCTTCGTACTCAAAAGGTCTTCCATCAGATTTGTTAATATCTTTCTGTTTAAAACATAATTTTGTCTTTCCTACAGGTTTTGTATATATTTTGCTATGAAGTACATTTTTCATGTTATTCGTTTTCAGGAAAAACGAATCAAAATACCGTAGTCAGAATTTAAAATCTCTATTTCTTGTTATAAACACATAGTAAGAAACCCTATAATATATCACGAAAAGGTAATTCACACTAAGAACGCACCCGTGCTTTCTGCGGACTACTTCAATGCAGCTTAAAATTCATATTTCTATGAAATTTTTTTTTTTTGCATTTCTCAATTTGTTTATATTCAGATTTTGACGGAGAGAGATATTTCAATTTTCCCCCAGGTGCATGAATAAAAATGGAAACTGAAAGACCTTGATCTTGGGTTCACATTCGTACATCCAGCATGACTATCACAGTTAGGGCATATTCTAAAGAAAATTAGTCCCATATATCACTGTCATATGGACATGACTTGCTTAAAATGCGCAATGGAAATCGTGATTCAGCTAAAACTGAAAAGCAAAGAAATGTACTTTTTAAAATTTTCTGGATCTACGAAACAAAACGATGGCACACCTAAAATATATACAAACAGCTGCTCGTGGAGTTCGCTTTTAAAAGCATCTATGTTTAATTTAAACCAACTCGATTTTCACAAAACATTCACGAACATGTAACAAACGCATTCACAAGATATTTGTCTGCGAATTTTATTAGTCGAAATTGATGTATTATTTTAAGCCTGACGAGGGGTACATGGTTTGTCACTAACCTGAAAATGAATTTTTAAATTAGTGCTTGCAATTCTCGTCATACAATAGCAAGAGGGAAATGAAAGATATTTACTTATTTTGAAATGTTTTGAGAACAGCAATGCAAACACAATATAATTGTATTTTCCCAAAATCCAGAAAATCATGAATGTGCAATTTTAAACACTTTCCTCAATGAATACAAAATTGTAATTAAGGGAAATAAGCAGGTAAATTTTCAGTTAAATTACAGAAATCATATCCATGTTTCTAGTTGTATTCCTAAACGAAAAATAGAAATTCAGAAAATGTAATTCATAAAAATGTGCCATGCTTTAGAATGTTTCTTTAAAATAGAAATTATAAGCTAATCGGATTTATCTCCTCCCTTTCTACTGCTTTTCTGTTGAGTCACAATTCTAGAATGTAGACTAGAATTGAATTCAGACGAAAAAATGCATAACGAAAGTGAATTCGCTAGCCTTGGAAATCGGAAATAAATTTATAAATACAGTGGAACTGGGTGATATGTTTATTATATGAGATAGCACTCAAACGTACAAATGTAGAAAATGTGCAAAGGAAACTTCAGATGCTAATTGCTATTGCAAAATTTAGGCATTGAAGGGATACAAATTATTACTTAAAAATGATTCATTTGAAGTCGATTGGGCGGAAATAAGGGTTGCAAATTATAATATATTTTACTGCATTGACAAATAATTAATCCTGTTAACATTGAACTTCTCTTTTGGCTGCTTAATCTATTTAGAAAAATCGGAATTCTAAATTAAGTGGTATCATCAAAACTAAGAGTCTGAGACCAGTGCTTTAATATCATATATGACATACACTAACTTATAGCATATTTTAGGCGGCTCTTTAGCGCTTCCACTTGAAGCCGAAATGCTGGATGTAACTTGAATGTGTATACGAAGAAATACTTATTATCGGCATAGTTATTTGTTTGGAAAATTCGTTGTTATTATAACTAAAACAGAGAGGTATGTACATATGTCATAAATAAATGTTTTTGTTTTGAGAGAGATAAATACATTAAAAGTAAATGTATAATTTTCTCCCAAAAGTATACGGATTTCTAGAGCACGTTTTATTTTTCCTAGGATGTACTGACTCTTGCAGTGTAAGAACTTTCTAAATTTGAAGATAAATTTTAATATTGTTCAAGTTCAGAAGTATTGCCTTTGAATCATTCGAATTTTCAGCACCAATTTTCTTAAATATATATCTCAATTGAATTTTCAACACCAATGTTCTTAAATGTATGTCTTATTTGAAACGTTTTACCCTCAGCTCGATAGAAATTTTATGATATCCGTAAATTAGGCATTTTTCTGATTTGTGCAACATGTAGTATGTGAAATCTGGTATCTGTAAACTACCTGATCCTTTTCACATTAGTCATTTCCTATACTGGGTATAAAATCATCGTTCGCCATTTTGCATTAGTAAGGGACGAATATTATTGCAAGGTAGAGCAGAAAAGATGTAGCTACTTAACAAAAAATTAGGAGAAATTTAAAATTTTGAAATCAATTCGCATATATAATAGAACATA
The DNA here is from genome assembly GCA_039090855.1 of Macrothele yani. Classification (NCBI taxonomy): domain Eukaryota; kingdom Metazoa; phylum Arthropoda; class Arachnida; order Araneae; family Macrothelidae; genus Macrothele; species Macrothele yani. The sequence continues at coordinate 140,510,127 of CM077034.1, forward strand.
AAAAAAACTAGTTGGCGTGTTTGTATCATGAAACTAAGAAAAAATGATTTAGCCAAGGGATATATACAACGGAAAGTAATAACAAACTCGAAATCAAACAGCGTAATGTATGTGTTATTTAAACACATTAAACGTTTGGAGGATTAATTTAGCAGAACTTCCATTGTATGCCTGAAAAGAACGGATTAAACATAAGCAGGTATTACCCAGCTAGAGAGAGGTAAATTCGGATTTGTGTAAACATGAGATACTCCGTGTGATGAAATGCGGCTCTGCGGTTTCTACAGAGATAAAATGTTTTGAAGGTGGCCCCTCTTTCAGATAATGAAGGTCCATTAAGTTCCACTAGCAAGTTTGGTTGACTTTACATATATATTAGCGTTTTTGGAATACAATACTGTAAATAGATCAAATGATCCTATGTAGAGAATTTTAGGAAGGGAGTGTCTGACCGCAGGTCTTAAACAACCCTTTGAAATAGGAAGCTGGGAGATTTGGGATAGAATGCCCCATAGGAAAGTGACACGGAAGCGAAGTAGAAAGGGGGAGGAAGACGCCCTTATTTATTTCCGGGGTGCCAGTACCCGGTAACTTGAATAGAAATTCATGTTGGACAACTGCATTACGACGAAATTGGTTTGAACCATCAGACAATCGTTGTCTTATTAATTACATTATTTACAAATTCTCAACAAATAAATTAAATTCTTTTAAACTCCGAAGAAACTTTACACTTAAAAGAAACTCATCGTCTTGGTATAAAGGAATCGATAAAACGAAGTGTGACTCACAAAATATTTTTTACGATATGGGATACTAGATAAAGAGAATTGTTTTAATGAAACTGAGCCAGAGAGAATACAGAAATAAAAAAATTTGGAGAAGGAGTATTTCTAATTATTTCTTTAGATTAAGGAAATGAATAGAAAATTAAAATTTTAATGAAATATTTGTGCAAAGGGTGTGCCATTTGACGATTATCTACGTTTGGTGGAGCTCGATGCGTTTAATGTTTCAGGCATTTGGGGATACACAGAAGAGCCAAAAACTAATATCATGTCTAATATGATGTAGACAATTTGTCTAACATAATGTCTAATATGGTGTAGACCATATGTCTAATATGATGTCTAATCTAATATGATGTAGACCATCTGTCTAGTATGATGTCTAATCTAATATGATGTAGACCATCTGTCTAATATGATGGTGGTCCCTTACGTGCCGTCAAAACAACATACCCGAGGCATAAACGATACAAGGTTTCTAAACGTGTCTTGTGGTATATAATAGCAACACCTCACGAGCAGATTCTTTAATTTCTATAAGTTACGTGGTGATGCTGTGCACATCGGATTTGCTGTTTAAACACAAATGACAGATGATGGATTAGATTGACGGCGTGGAATGCGGAGGCAAGTGTAATACACGGATTTGTTTTTAATCGGCCTTGTCCAATGCGCGAACGATCCGGGACGTGTGGCATGGAGCAGGAACAGCCGACACATCGATCGCGATCTACCGGTAGATCGTCGAATTATTTTGATCAATCGCTAACGTTTTGTGGAAAAAATATTAACAAATTCAGTGAGTTTACAAAAATCAAAGATCTTATTCAATTTGCTATTTACCCATTCAAGGAAGACACTGACCCACAACCGATCGCAAATAAATTTGCACAGCTGTTTCGACTGGGCAAAATTTCACTAGAAAATGAAATCATAGCACTGCCATGTGACATATTTCTGAAAGACAGATCTTAAGAAAATAATTTCTGGGATTTTGTTTCCAAAGAAAAGTACCACAATGTGAGAAAACGTAGTAAGCATTTACATCCATTGCTTCGGGTCAACATAATTATACGAATCAGCATTTTCTTTCTTACAACAAACAAGAAATACACGTCGCTCAAATTAGACTGATCAACACACAGAAGACTGCTTGAGATTCACGTTGTCCCATTACATTCCAGATTATTTAGCGTTGTTAGTAAAAATGAAAGCGTAAACTTTACATTATTTTTTTATTCACCATAAATATAAATTTGCACTAAGGTCTATGTATAAATATCGAATAAAACTCATAAAATAATTGAAATTGGTTTACTTTACAAAAATTCTGGCATAAAAGCGATAGGTTCTACCTACAGGGCAACAACGATATAGGTATAGAGGGAAGCGACAAATTTCGGAGGAAGGCATTTTAAATTGTGAAGTAGAGTAGATCACTTGGAGTCAAGGGGAAAAAGTAGATTTCAGTCAAAATCAAGTTTGCCACTCCTGTCTTAGAGGATTATCGTCCTTGGAGATGGTATTTCTGCATGTAAGAAAGGATGTATATGTCCTGCAATAAAGTTTTCGTAGGATGTAGACGTTATAATTTTCTTCACAGGAATTACTACGTATTCAAATATACGAAACGAAATCAAACAGCAACGTTCCCTATTAAAAAACTATAAAAATATTGCATGTGTTAAAAATGTTTTTTCCTGACGTGTAAATTGACATGTTCTGCTTTAGGTAACCCCAGTTTGAAGCTCCATATACATTACGCTCCTAAACAGCACAGAATTAAAGTGGCTACTGTACTATTTGAAAGGACAAAGAATGAAGCCGGATCAGTCGTTCGCTTCTTGTTTGCAAAACGAACGCCGCGTATCGATATTTACCTTGAACTTTAATTGTGAACAGTTTAAATGTGATGACACTGCAGCTCGAAGTTCAAGGTTGAGGCATATAAATTTTGGTAGCGCGATTGACAGCTATAAATTTGGATTGCGAAATTAGCTGCAAAATTTGCAAGACACTGCACCTGTAAACAGATCATACATTTTGCATACATGCTTCGTTTTTATTTTATTTCCAATGTCTAACGAGAAAGACACAGAAAATGTGAAATGCTTTACGAAACTGTTTCACTTTTCCGATTAATAATTTATTTTATTCGTATAAAACTGAAAGCTCTTGAGAACGGAAGTCCATTGTTTCAATGAATACATGTAATTTCAATGATGTATAATTCAATAACAACTACTGATGAAATTAAAAAAGAAAATTTTTGGTAAAACTAATGAGAAGCAGCTTTCTTGGATTGTGATGCTGCCCCTAGTAAATTTGAAAAATATTTAGGATCGTAACCATAGGAAAAGACGATTTTAATACAATTACACCGTTCTAGCGTTACGTATAATATATAGAACAGGAATTTGAAAATCTGATTGTGGACTTGGTTTTTCCGTGGCACCGAGAAATGGATGGAATGGATACGTAAACATAGTAAGGTTCATTAGTAGGTATAGAGGGGAATGTTTTTTACGTAATACTAAACAACCTCTCTTTATGATGTCTAATGCGACGATATGATGACAAAGAAACATAAAATCGCATTATAAATAATATGAACGCCATTCATTAAAGCTGAATTTTTTCTGCGAAGCGAAAAAAAATTTTTACATGTGAACTTCTTGCGGGCAGTAGTCGTAGGTACCATGGCTTGCAAAGGATTCTTTCCCTACCCTGTTTAAATATCCCCGTCATAGGTTACGAAGCATTTAGTTCGTGATTTTGGTAAAATTTTATTTCAGAATATAATAGATACCGAAATATCTTCAGTTGAAAAAAAAAAAGAGCAAATATTTGGAAACTTCAGTATCTGTCAAATGCTTAGGGCATTGATTATATCTTCTGCGGAAAACTTCAGTAATGCGTAACGTAATCCTACCTTAACTTAGATTCTGAACACCAAATATTTCCATACTTAATACCAAATTTACTGAAGGACATATAAAGTTTTTCGCCATCTGAAAAATGCAAGATGAGAAATGATAGAAATAAGAGCTCTTTCATTTTAATTTTTTTATAAATCAAAATAATTCCCCAAATATAAATATGAAATTAATACATGTATCGGAATAGATATTACTGATTTCCTGATAAAAAAAAATATTTTATTATACGATGCGAGAAGTCGAACTCCGTAAAATCATTGTTCAATGTATAATGAATACAAGCTTCTTCTAATGGTTGTTGTTTTGTTAATTATATCATGAATAAACTTTCCTGCTAGTAGTGTAGTAATAATAATGAACAAGCTTTTAACTGTTGGTAATGTTGTAGTAGTAATTAAGATGAATAAAGTCTTAATGCTGGTTGTTAATAATAACAACTAATGAAATAAACCTAACAGCCAGACAGAGATCTGACAAAACTATGAACTGAGAAAAACGTACTTACTAGAACAACTTTTTTTTAGAGAAACTCTTGATATGATCCAACATACACTTCACCGGACACACAGCTACCCAATAAAACGTAGCTCCTTGCACATGAACGAAGTTCTATTCACATAAACGAAGCTCTCCTTACGCATATAACAAAGATCTCTTTACACATGAAACAAAGCTCTCCCTACGCATATAAACAAAAGCTCTCTCACGTAACACAACAAAAGCTCTCCTAGGTATCGTTGAACGCGCCTATTTATACTGGCTACCAACACGTCATGACTTACACTCATTGCCAGATCTCATTCAGCGGGAGAAATAACATCTCGTTCAGTAAGAAGATAATTTACATAGGAAAATAAAATAACCAGAGATAGTAAAAATCAAAAGGAAAGTAAATCTAGAGTATACGTTACAAATGTTTCAGCCAATAGACTAATGCTGTATTGAAAGTGTTGTGTAATGTTTCCCAGAAAGTGTTGTGGTATTACATTAATTCATGAGTCACGTACAAGAATGATAAACACAGATTTTATTTTTTGGGAGTACATGGGTAGGGAAAATAATTTGTGGAAGCAATGTCAAGAGCCGACGAAAAGTGATGCCAAACATTTGAAAGCCGGGTATCCGCTTTGGTAAATTACCTGCTCCACAGTTTTTTCACATATTGCAACGGTAATTTCAATGTATTGATCATTAAAGGTTTTTCGAAAACAGGTTTTTTCTTGGATTCATTACAAGAACACATTTTGCGAGCGAAATAAAAGTTAAACCATTAACAACAATATTGTCTTACCTCTATCGAAATCCTGTGTTGGAAAGGTCTGCAAAATGAGACTTATATAATGTGTGACCGGCCGATTCGTCATCGAGCCGGGAGCGAGTTTTGTGAGTTTGATTGCGATTTTCAGTTCGTTGCGTTAGAGCGTGAAAGAGCACCGATTAGCTTGCGAGAGAGGATTCCTTCCTCCCTCGCAAGAAAATTTTTCTTTTTTTTCAAGCTGAAAGTATTTCGGTGCAGTCAGATCAATTAGGGACTTGAGTAAAAACGCCCTTGTCAGGGCGAAGTTCCAACTGACCGCAAAACTCGTTTGTGACGAATAGCGAGTACGTCGACGCCGTGCCGGTTCGGTCAGTGATAGGACTGTTTGATCCGTCACTGGGCTGAAGCTCGCGCTCCCTGGTTTTCTGAGAGTTTCCTTGAGTGGGAGAACCCCAGGGTGCCCACTCAAGACTCAGGAAAAACTTTGCATCTCTCCCACAGAGATGCAAACCTCCCAAAAGGGAGTGATGTTGAAGGGGGCTTCATCCAAAAGTGCTTTGAAGACAAAGCAAGGCACAGCCTTACCCACTAGGGTGAAACCCTCGGAGGTCCAGGTAGCGGAGACACCCTCTCCTAAACCCGGTACCTTCCAGTCACCAATGGCCTCACCAATGGTGACCTCGGAGTCCACTCCGAAGGCCAAACGGTGGGATGAGACTCCCCTAACAGAGGCCACTAGAGAGTTTCTAACCCTAATGGAGGGCTGTGTTTTTGAAATTGGAGTGGTCTTGGGCTCCCTACCCAAGACGACAAGCAAGGCTGCGGTGGGTAAGATCGCGGCGGCGTTGACCTAAATTCAACGCGTCTGCACTCAGCAAGGAGTGCTGTCCTCAAAGCTAGAGGGCAAGCTTTAGGAGAGGGTGGAGCGGCAGGGCCCTTCCTCAGTAGGACCTATGTCCTACGCCACCGCAGCCAAGAGGGGTGCCACGAAGGCGCAAAGGTCTGTGCCGGCACCCAAAGCGAAAGCAGCCAAGAAGGTGGTGCCAGATAGGAGACACGTGCTCCTTATCTACCCCACCGATGAGGGCAAAACGTCGGACGACGTAAAAACTACTCTCCTATCCGCAGTGCAGCCAGCGAAACTGCAGATAGGAGTTAAAGGTGTTCGCAAGGTACGAAACGGAGGGGTGGCGGTAGAGTGCTCGAAGAGCGAGGATATCGCCAAGCTTGAAGGCGAGCTGCGGAGCAATCCCCTGACCAAGGATTGCACCCACTCTAAACCCCCCCCCAAAAGCGACTCCCACGTCTAATTGTGTACGTTGACGGGGAGGACTCGCGTGAAGACTTCGAGGCCGGGGTGAAAGAGCAAAACCCGGAACTCGAAGGAGATTTTAAGGCGAAGTTCGCCATTAAGGCCAAAGGGGGTAAGGCTCACTGGGTGGTGGAAGCCGAACCCCTAGCCTATAGATTATTGATTAAGCGAGGACGACTCAACTTAGGTTGGTCGATCCTTCGCTTAAAAGAGTTTGTCAGGGAAGTTCGATGCTTCCGGTGCAACGGCTTCGGCCACTTCAGGAATGGTTGCAAGGAAGCAGAGGACAAGTGTGGGCAGTGCGGTGAGACAGGTCACCGGCACAAAGACTGTACTGCTGCTCCGAAGTGCAATAACTGCACTTCCGCAAATAGGCGGTTCAAACTAAAGCTGGAAACCGCCCATTCTAGCTTCAGCAAGACTTGTCCCTCCCTGATCAGGGAGTTGGAGCAGCAGAGAAGCCGAACCAATTTTGGTTGATCGGCCAAGGACAAGTACCGGTCTTAGAGTACTCCAGCTCAACGCTCACCACGCGAGAGCTGCAACAGGGCAGATTCTTAAAACTGACAGTGAAGTCGCTGCAAAAAACCTGTTGATACAGGAACCGTACCACTCCCATGGTAGGGTAGCGGGGTTTCCCAACTCCACACGGAGGTACTACTCTCGATGCGAAAAACCAATGGTAGCCACAGTCGTTCTTGATCCGGACCTGGGAGCTCTGGAGCTGGAATGCACATCCAATGTGGTGGCATTGGGAATTGAGAGCAGTAACAGAAAAATATTGCTTGTCAACGCATACTGTTCACCGTCAGGTGCTCTCTCAGACGTGCTAAATACTGTCTCGCGGTTGCTGGATTCCCACCCGCAGCACGAGACTATCATTGCAGGCGATTTTAATGCGAAGAGTCCCCTCTGAGGAGACCAAGAAGAAGATGAGCGAGGTAGTGAATTCCTTGACTTCGTCATTTCCTCAGATTTGACAATCAGGAACGACCGCGACAGTGTTCCCACGTTCCAAGCTGCCACTGGGACGTTGTGGGTCGACCTCACCCTCACGAGGACATCGGTCATCAACCTCCTCCAGAACTGGCAGGTACTGGACGTTGTGAGCTGCAGCGGTCACCTCGCTATAACCTTCACGATAGGGTTTGAGAAAATTGGGAAAAAACCCAGGTCTAGGTTCGACGCCCGGAACCTCAAATGGTCGGAACTCCAGGGCCGACTATCAGATCTGCTAAGAGACAAAAGTGCAGCAGATCTCGATGAGGTAGAAAATATTAATGAATATCTCGGTAATCTTACCAAAGAGATAGTAGAGACCTGGGAAGGTTGCAGGAGAGCAGGGGGAAGGGCAAGACCCCTGCTCCCCTGGTGGTCGGAAAATCTGAGCCTTCTGCGAGGGAAAGCCAGACGCAGCAGACGTAGAATGCAACGCGAGACATTTGAACCAGACAGGAGGGAGCGCCTGAAACGGGAATATAATCTCTCCAATGCTATATATCGCAAAGCAATGGTAGCATCGAAGAGAGAGCATTGGAGACAGTTGTGTGAGACCACCCCTGTCGGCAATCCCTTTGGGGTACCGTGCAAAGTGGCGAAGGGCTCGATCACCGGCCCGCTGTTACTGGCTTCCGTCAGAACAGAGAGTGGCACCAACACCGCCACTCTCGAAGACACAGTGGAGGTGCTCTTAAACCACCACTTCCCATCCGATGAGGAGACGGGAGACTCTCCGGATCAAACATCGATCAGAGAGCACTGCAGAGAACCACCAGACACGGTTGACGACCCGTCCTTCACGGAGGCGGAGATAGGTTCTGCAATCAATAGCCTGAACAAAGGCAAGGCACCAGGCATAGACGGGTTGGACCTCTCGATCATCAGAGAGGTGTTTCTAGCCAACCCTTGGTACTTTGCTGCCCTTCTTAATAAATGCCTGGAAAGAGGTTGTTTCCCATCATTGTGGAAAACTGCGCTGCTCGTCCTCTTCAGCAAAGAAAACAAGAGCCGAGCAGATCCCGCAGCCTATAGGCCGATCTGCCTGTTAACAGCATGGAGTAAAGTGCTGGAAAAGGTCCTTGTGATCCGAGCAACCCATTACCTAGTCGGCCTAGGTAAGCTCTTCAGCCGCCAATTCGGTTTCACGCAGGAGAGGTGTACCGGCCTAGCGCTGGTCAGCCTTACTAATCAGGTAAAGCAAAATCGCGCACAGGGAAAGACACCTGTCTCGTCTCGTTGGATGTGCGGGGCGCTTTCAACAACGTCTGGTGGCCACTGGTTCTGGACCGTCTGAAAAGACTTGGCATCTCCAGGAATATGTTCCTGTTAATAAGCGATTTTCTCTCGCATAGAAGAGTAGAGTTCGAGGTCGGTGACAAGACCTATAGCAGGGAATACACCAAAGGGTGTCCACAGGGATCTTACTCGGGCCCCTTGTGGTGGAATGTGGTTGCAGATACCGCACTTGCGCTTCCTCTGGAAGACGGGGTGCAGCTGCAAGCCTACGCAAATGACCTCATGCTAATAGTGTCAGCATCTGGTAGGCACGTGATTGAGCGGAAGGTACACACCGCTCTCTCACAGCTAAATAGTTGGAGCAAGGAGTGTAAGCTCTGCTTCGCTCCCGAAAAGACGACACTAATGCTAATAGCAAAGAAGGGGGAACTGGTCACTCCACCAAAGTGTCGCTTCAATGGGCATACTATTAAAGCGGTGAGAGAGATTCGGTACTTAGGAGTCCTCGTAGACACCAGATTGTCAGGGCTACCGCATCTTCGCTTCTTGAAGGTTAGGTGCACCAGCATTCTAAATAAGATCAACGGAATGCGGCTGCCTTGGACAGCTAAAAAGGTGCTCTATAAGCGAGGGGTGGAGCGCATACTAACATATGCGTGTCCTGCCTGGTGGTCAAATACCGTCAGGATGAGAAATGGTATTAACCAAATTCAGCGCAGGGCGCTATTGGGCATGACCAGGTGCTTCCGAACGACATCCACAGCAGCGCTCCAAGTGCTGGCTGGGTGCTAACCGGCGGACCTGGTCGTAGCGAGGGAAGCAGCAATGCAGACCCTCCGCTACGAGGAAGATGTTTCCTTCCTGGGACACCAGTATCGGTCGTCCGAGGTGGAACTTCTGAGAATGGACTGGACTTGCCACCCAGCCAACGAGCTTTGTCTGAGTTAAGACAAAGCCCTCCCCACCGGGCAGGGGAAGGAACTGTACACGGACGGTTCTAAAATAGGAAGTAGTGTCGGCGCAGGCTACTGCGTGATCTCGGATGGCAACGAGATGCACGCGCAGCGAATGAAACTATCGCCCAATTCCTCTGTGTTCCAAGCAGAGTTATTGGCGATCAGCGAAGCACTGCGTTGGGTGCTCGCTATGAACGATGAAGGGGCCTATAGCATATATTCTGACAGCCAAGCGGCCGTGAAAGCACTTGGCCAGTTCGGGAGTAAGACTCCCTTGTCAGAGAGATAAAAGTGCTATTCAAGTCGATGGAGAGTAGGAGGGTTACCTTCCACTGGATCCGAAGTCATGTCGGTACAGTTGGAAATGAACGCGCAGACCAGCTAGCGAAGGAAGCTACTGGTAAAGATGACATAGATTTTCAGATGCGAACGCCGCTGCAAAGTGTGCGGACGCAACTGAAATCAGCCACATTGGTGGAGTGGCAGCAGAGATGGGATGAAGGGGATACGGGCAGAAGGACATACCGTATCTTCCCCCGAATCTCGATAAGGCGCATTGAGAGTGATGGCTTCCTTAACCATGTATTAACCGGGCACGGAGTGTCACTGGAGTACTTCCGCAGATTTGCGGTTAGGGAGCGGGTGTGCATGTGTGGTGCCCAGACTGCTGATGTCGCACACATGATTCTAGAATGTGCTTCTCTGGCTGGGAAGAGAGCAACATTAGTGCCAGAATTGGCAAGTCGAGGGACCTCTCGATCCTGCTCGCGTACCCAAGAGCGCGACAGGGGCTCATCGAGATGGTCAAGTACCTCAAAGTGGAACAGGCGGTCTACCTAATAGAGGGGTGACCGAAGAAGAAAGAAGAAAGAAGAAGGATGAAGAACGAAGAAAGGAAGAGGGAGGAAGAATCGAAGAGAAACCGATGACTCGAGCCCAGAGTCATCACCACAGAACCGACCCTAATCCTGTGGCAATGTAAATAATGTAAATATTTCTTAATGTGAGAGGGCCCATTGAGCAAAGGACTTGTTTCCTAAGCGGAGATGGGTTCCTCAGTGTAAATAACCATGCTTGTAACCATGTTTGTTTGAATAAAGGGCAGTCGCCCCAAACAGTTCGCGACAGCAAATATTCTCCCAGTGAGGGGTAGATAAATTTCTTTTCTAGCCCCTGCCCAAATGGAACGCACACCCGGGTCATGATGGAGAGGTGGGAAGTGCCGGCAAACGGGGGTTACAGCGCACTGCAGGTATACGGACCGATTCTGTCCGGATGGGGGAATTTCGAATCCAGGCAGGATTGCCGCAACTCCGTCACTAAAAATCTTTTGAGAGAGTTCTTTTAACCCTGTGGAGTCCGCATTTGGACGGTACAGGATAATGGTCATCAGCTAGTTGTTATATAATGTGTGTACATACACTGCTGTCCAAAATTAACGTAATAAATACAAATTTGAAAATATGTACAAGCCTATAAAACTGATGGTAAAGGGTTTTCACAGATAAAAGGCAAGGCAAATATAAGTTCTCGTAACAATCAGCATTGTTCAAGCTTTATGAAAATATGGAAATGACTGCCATATGTCATCGAGTTGTCTGACACGAGACCTTAACAAATGTTGTTATGACATAGGTACAAATACTGAAGCTTCAGCTCGATTGTAAGTGGAGAAATACCTCGCACCGTCGCTAAAAAACTCTTTACCTTAAGACCAATCGGTGGACTGGAAGCAGGGCAATCGTAATCTTAGGTAGCAAGATGGCTGAATGTGTAGAAACAAGGGGTCCACAATGTGTGGAGACAGTTCAAGCATACCTGAATGGTAATCAGAAAGTGGGAAGAATGACTTCTACGAGAGAGCAAAACCCACGATGACTGCTATGTTTCTCTAACAGAAATCCTCCACAATGAGCCTGCAGGCCGGCAACACATAGCGAAACTCTTCTCTACTACGAGAGCCGCAATGTCCAGTCTAAGAGTTTGCATAAGTCACCAAGACAATGGTCTGTCTGTAGGCAAATTGGCCAATGGTATGCATCATCCTGTCTGCATCGCACAGAAGGGTTCGTCTTAATTCGGCCTAACATCACACCTGGACTCTTTATGAACGGACTGGGTTCTCTTCACTGATGGACTTCGGTACAGCCCAAATACGTATCGCGATGTGTCTACATTTCGAACGATGCGAGAAGTCGAAACGTTTTCTCCAATATTAAAGACATAGACCACTGTAGTGGTGGACTCCTGGTTTGGACTAGCGTCATACTGAATGAACGTACCCCTATGCACGTATTTTCAGAGGGCATCCTAACTCCTACACACAAGCGGGAAGATATCACAGATTCCTATGCGCGGCTTTTTAGGGGTGTTTTGATCCCCAATTGTTCTTTTATGGACGATATCACCCGTTCTGACATGACTCGATAAGTTGAAGAACACAAGGAAAGTGAGGATATTGACGGGATAGATTTCCCCAAGTGATTTCCTCAGAACTATATAACAAGCATGCCAAACGTTTTTTGTTTATTTTTTAAGTCATAAATCAATTATTTTCTAAAGAGACCGTCTGCTCGCTAATTCAACGCCTGAAGCGAAGTCCTTAAAGCTTTATTGGTCACTGAAGTTATGTTGCGTTTCAATCTTATATGTTACCGCTCTTAATACATTGATGATTTTAAATAGCTGCTCCATTTCCATATTCCTAACAAAATTATCCAATTTCCATATCTGAAAACAATTGGATTATGCTTCTAGATCCGTAGCTTGTTAACCTTTCGCATTAGTCACATCATGTTTTTGAAACAATTTAACAGCCACTTATTTCTGAAAAAGGTAATGTAGATTCAAGACCACTTTTGAATTGTTTTTATAAGAAACGTACCTGAGTTATCGTGTATGGTTGCTTTCCAGATAAGAAATGCTGTATATAAGAATGGCAAGTTCTAGCCTTTTGGGAAAATCCACGCTGTTGGAGTACTTACTTCACACTTACTCTCTCGGATTCTTGGCATCAGCAGGAAGCGACCCATGTTGGGGCTTTATTTCGCTGCGATCAGGTTTCTTCAAGGCAAATAAACTTCTTATCTTCTGTATCCTATATATGTCATTAACATAAAATGCTTTACTTAGTTGTTGACTTAAAACGATTTATCGAACCCATTACTTTCGATAAAACAGGAAAGCGGGGGCTCTTGCAAAAAAACAATTTAAATTTTGCAGACACTATATTATAATGTTATGAAGTATACATATTTTGGAATAAATTCCTAACTTACCTTTAGATGATTCATTCCATTCGAAGGTTTCCACAGTGGGCAAGAGCCACGATGAAATATTTTTATGGCGGAATTTTGAAGTTCCTTAATTACCATTTCCTCTTTTGCATTGTATATTTCTTCAATTTTCTTTCTACGAAAGCAAAAAAAATGATTTTGCAGTTCTACTAGGCAACCAAATTTTTGCAAAAATCCAGAAGTGTCTGGCCAACTCGCGGAAGTAATCCTACAGAAAGTGAATAAATAACTTTTCATTGGGAATGTGACTCACTTAATTGTTTTTTCTGATTTTTTTCTTAAGGATAACATCGTTGTGTTGTATAACCGCTGTCTGAATATCTCTCTTTGGGGAGAGCAGAAAATATGTGGTGCCATTTGGTTCAGGTATGTCAGCCACTTAAAACATAAGTGATTAGGAGTTTTGTTTATTTGTGATGAACGCTCTCAGAATAATATTTCAATCAGTATTGTTTTCTGATCTCTTCTCGAATTCGAGTCGGTGTAGAGGGCCACAAATGAAGTGACGATGTCATTTTGCATAGTTGATATTTCCTGTAATTTAGACGCTACTGATGTCGTCAGCACCGAAACATTTTCTTGTATTTTGGAGTCCCAGAGTTTCATAAATTTAACATAAATATTAACATAAACTGGCGGAAAGTGAAAAAAGAACACCAAGAAGGAATTGGCAGACGATAATGAAATTTACATATGTTATTGGCGTCGAGTTTACGTAGGTGTGATGTTAATTTCGGAACCAACCGTTGAGCGTTTACGCCACAGCACGGCATAATATGCAAATTATCGTCGGTGGTATTAAAGGAGTACGGCGAAGTGAATGTAATCAGTCGTCGGCGTACGGACACGTGCGAAGACTCTGAAGTAGCTACAATGCCTGGACATGGAAGACGTGTACGATTTCAGCAGTTATCGGACTTTGAGCGAGGTCGTATAGTCTTACTCCACGAGGCCGGGTGGTCGTATCATCGTAATGCGGAGCCAATTGGACGGGAAATATCGGTGGTGGTACGATGGTGGCGTAGATGGTCCGAGGAACATTACCAGACGAGAAGACTTAGAACCGGGAGTCACAGACGGACTGATGAGCGGACCGATCGACGCATAAGAAGAGCAGCGTTGTTAAGCAGAACATCCACTGCGACGCAAATCCGAGCTGCCGTTGCACCTGAAGTAACTGTGGGAACAATCCGCAACTGTCTACTGGATGCAGGACTACGTGCACGTAAGCCTCCGGCATGTGTACTTCTGACTCCAGCCCACCGTCAGGAACGGCTGCAGTGGTGTCGCCAATGTCTGTACTGGAGAACGCAGTGGCGATCTGTCGTGTTCAGCGATAATAGCAGATTCTGCCTGGGAGCCTCCGATGGCCGTATGCATTTTCGCAGACCCACAGGGGACGGTGTACGCCCTATTTGCATCCGCCAGCGACACACAGGGCCTACACATGGTATTCTGGTGTGGGGAGCGATCAGCTATAACTCCCATACACAACTAGAATCTGTACCGGGTACGTTAAACAGCACCTCCTACATCAATAAAATCATTCAGCCCGTTGTTGTGCCATTTCTAAGGTCGGTCCATCGTGGTGTTTTCCAGCAAGATAACGCACGCCCACACACGGCACGTGCAACGCAACATGCACTTTAGAGTATGAGACAACTTCCATGGCCTGCACCTTCACCGGATTAGTCCAGCACTGGGCACGTGTGGGATTTTATGGGACAACGACTTATCCGGTCTCCACGGCCAACCACGACCATCCCCGATTTACGCGTCCAGGTTGAAGATGCTTTGAACTCAAAACCCCAAACTTACATCCAACATCTGTACGACAGACTCCATGCCAGAATTGCACAGTGTGACGCAGTTCATGGCGGTTCAACCTCGTACTAACCATGTTACATGGAAATGTTATTTTTCAGTTTACCAGGAAATACAGCTGAATTTTGCCATAATGTTTTGATCACGTTATCCTCTGTATTCCGTTAATATGCTGTATAAATTTCGTTGGTATCAGACGTCTTCTTCTTGATGTTCTTTTTTCACTTTCTGCAAGTGTATATTCAATATTTTTTTAATTATCTCATGTACTCAACTCCCATCCCTTTTCCTCATTACTCTGCTTTGTTGCATGATATTTTTTCATGAAACACGTAAACTATGTGCAGTTAAACGAAACGTATTTAATGCCAAGTTCGATGATACTCTTAATCTACCAGATGGCATTTTCTTTGAAGAAATATTCTTCTTTATTTAGACCGCTAAATGTATTCCAGTTAATTTAGGAAGGGCAATTTAGGTACAAACAATACATATGTTTTAATATACGTAAATATTCGGAAGTTTGAGTGCTATTCATTTAACCGTGGATATATGATAAAACATCGTATGAAATAACCTATTTTAATACGATAGCTGCATTTCCAGGTAACTAAACAGAGATATCACAAAAGCCTGTAAAAAATAACAGAAGCAACAATACAATTGGAAACATTCATCAATAAGGTAATGTGCGTGTAGTTCATTAGTAGTGATTTCGTGTAATCAGGAGAAAATGTGGAAATACTCAATGTGTTATTGTTTTTCACTTTGAAATTCGAATAATTGAAAAAAAGATGAAAAGACAACAATATCTGGCATTGGGGACACGGAGTTCAAACATGTCGTTCCTAAAGACAGAGGCTTCCCACTGCACTACTGGAGCTTGACGTCTGCCACAACCGCAAATCATGTTGCTTGTGGTGCAACATTTTTTGGTAGCGACTGTTGAGGGCTGCACACCCCCTACCTTTAAACAAGAAGAACCAAGCAGATTTGCGTTTCTATACTTTGAAATACGCTACGAAGGCTAAGAAATTACATAGACTCTGGTATAGTTCACAGCTTTTTCTACTAATTCTTTGAAGTGCTCAATTTACTTCCTAAGAAATATTCAAATTTTGCGCAGTACTTTCCATAAAAAAATTCTAAAGATTATACGAGACAGTATGCTTAAACAGAGGGAGAAGCAGCAGCAATACCTAGCAGACACAGCAGGAAATTACCAATTTAAATTTCTGAGACAGAAATAAGCTTAGAATTAATGAATTAACTGGCATATTACACGATAACGCTATTTGTAAAACGATAGTGTGTTTCCATATCATAAAATTGCTTTGCTGTAGTCGTTTACACATATGAACTATTTGTTTTCCTTATTCTAAATGATTGATACTTACTTCGGTAATTGAATTTATGAAGTTAGAACGTAGATATTTTGGGTTATGGATTTTGCTGATATGAAACGGATATATATGAGGGAAATCATCAACTAACATAATATATTTCAAATATTGCTTTTTCGAGTTTTAAGTCGTAAATCATAATTGCATCTACGAACAAATAATGCAATTGTTGAACTGTTCAATAAGACACACAGGATGATACCATATATCTGTAAAATTTTAAAACACAGCTTGGTGTAAATCTCATTCACTGAGCTGGCAAATATGGATATAACAGGAATGGTGACGGCACCATCCTTCGGAACTGTCCAGAATGCTCCTGGAACCAATTTTCATTAACTTAGACACAATGACATGGTTCATTGTCCGCCTGTACAAATCCGATCGTTGTTGGAATACATGAAGTACACGAAGGCAGAAAATATGAAGAACAACGAGCAGACGGGCCACGTATTATTTTCATCCGGAACGTCATCTTAAAGAATGGAAAACCATATCGAAAAATTTGTACAAGGTGGAATGTTTAATGATAAATTTTTGCTCGCTTATAAAACAACAAGGAACACAATCAAAACAAAACTTCACGTAAAAATGGAGAACGGTGTCATTCAAATTCTTTAAAAGCTTTTCACCAAAAATTAGAGGTGGTTAAAATGTTCCATTGAAAAAGAGAGGTTTTGTAATTTAAATGAATACGAATTTGTCAAATCATTAACTTGAAGTCCCAACAGTGAAGAGACAGTTTTATGCTCGCTATCACGTTCTGTAACATTTGCAGCATTTGTTCCACTAAGCAACAAATTTATAATGTCAAGCTGAATTTGTGTTTAATTTACTATTTGTTTTATAACAAAACAGCAATCAATCATTGTTGAGTTGCAAAAAATGTTTACAGTATTTTTTTTGAAAATAAATTATTTTTAGAAACAGGACATTTTAAATTTTTGTTATATGGATCGAACAAGGGATTATTCTAGAAACACTTGAAAATGCGAATAGTAAGTAATTTGTAGAACAATGTTTCTGACCAGGCGAATGCAAATTTAGCCTAACATCAAACTGTTTGTTGATGTGATATACACTGGCGTGCAAAAATTAAGGAAGAAACGGTTTTTCTAATGTAACGTCGTGCAGAAGTCATCCACATCGGCTCAAATCATACCATAAGATCCCCAAGATGTAAGAATATGAGACAAGTGAGCAGAACCGTCCAAACAAGGAATCCAAAGAATACAAAGACACTTCATTGAAAAGGTAGCTTCGAGCACAACTGGACGGAAAACAGAAACGTCTATGTGACAGGCACCTGCTAAGAAAAAGAGGGTATTTAGTAGGGGATATAATCACCCCTGACTGCGTAGCAGGGTTTACAACTTCTGTTCCTGCTGAGGACGAGGTTGTCAAGAAGCTGTTGACGCATCGCGGCCCATTCCTCTTGTAGCGCCAATTGCAGCTGTGGAGTCGTTGCTGGCGGCTGGTGACGTGCTGCCAAGCGTCTACGTCCGGGGACCTTGTTGGCCAATCCATGCGTTGAATATCTTCACTCTCCAATAGCTCTGCGACAGCCACTATTCGATGAGGTGTAGCGTTGTTGTCCATTAGGAGGAACTCAGGACCCGCAGCACCTCTAAACAGACGCACGTGAGGCAGGAGAACCTCCGTACAATAGCGGACACCAGTGACTGAACCTCCTTGGAAGATGTGTAGGTCAGTACGGCTACCAAGCATGATACCGCCCCAAACGAGAACTCCGCCACCTCCAAACCGGTCTCTTTCGATGATGTTGGAGGTGTGATTGCGTGTTCCCTGCCCTCTCCAGATGGGTATACGTCCAGAATCGCTCGTTAGACTAACTCGGCTTTCATCCGTAAAGAGAACTAGACCCCACTGCTGATGTGTCTAGTTCATTGCATCACAGAAACCGCCGTCTCCGATAAGCAGGTGTTAATGGCACACAACGTACGGGTCGTCGTGCAAATATACCACCTTTGTGCAGCCTCCTGGCCACGGCAAAACGCGATAACGGACGTCCACTTCAATGTTGCATGTGCCTTGCGATTTCTCCCGCTGTCTGCCGTCTGTCTCTTCTCGTTTGTAGGACAATTACCGGTCGTCCGCCGACGTGGTTGCTCGTGCACGACCACTGCTAAACTCTCGGAAAGCTGTTCCTGTCGTTTGAAATGCTCTCCAAGGTCGTGAAACGATGCTGTGAGCGATCACGAACTCCTCGGCCACACTTCGAACTTCTTCCAACTTCCTAATGAAGCGGCCTCGGGTAAAGTCATCCAGATGTAGTCTACTGGATTGCCTGTTAGGCATATCACACGGTGTCAGCAACTCGACGTCGTTCAAACCGATGAACAGCGTGCAAGAGCTTTCACCGAATTAATGAGCGTACATCGCCCGTGTGCTTTATTACCTTCCGACACTCCCTCCCCCACGTCATGCTGCATATATGCGCATTCCTTGCCGTACCGGACCCTAGTCTATCTCCGGAGTGGTCTTTAGGTCCGTTCTGCATGCTCGTTTCGCTGTTATGTTAGTTTCTTCTCTTCGTCCTAAATTTTTGCACACCAGTGTATAATTTCGGTATGATGTTTTGAAATCAAAGGGAGACAATCTTATTCCTTGAAAGAAAACATTTAATTTCCCTTATTCTTAAACACTTACTGAGGTTGATTTATAATATCGGTGTTAAGTTCGGTATAAAGTGAAAACAATGTTACACTTAGAAAGTGAATACTATTTCTTTTTTTATTCTTAAGCACCACTCGTTGTCCTTTTCAGAAGTAGAAAGCAAGTCTTTCACCTGTTTCAAAACAGAAATCGACTGTACTTGAAAATGGCTAATCCAGCAAGTTCCCTTAGCATTTGATGCGTTTGGTTGGTCGCAATTGTTCTTTCTTTCCATTTTATTGAATGTGTGGTACTTTTCGTGAATTGATATTACGAACATTTTGAATAATATGAATTGGAAGCATTGCGGTACTGTCATGTCTGTTGCCGACAAATTTGAAGATTTCGATCTCATGGCAGTAGAAATAGACAAACTAATTTATATGTGTTGTGATTTTACATTGAGATTGAGACCAATTGATCGGTAGGATTATTTCTTGGTAAGAATGACAGATTACTCATCTATATAAGAAAAGAAGAAACTATTACATTGTTGCTACCTTTCGCAACATTGCACTAGTGTGAGTAGGCATTTTCGGCATTGAGCAGTACAAAATCAAATTTCACCGTTCATCTGTCTAACGTTAAAGCCGATCTACGAGTTGCATGTTCCAATATTCGACGCAGTATTGACAAGTTTTGCAATCTACATCAATCTCAAGTGCAGCACTGATGGAACTATTTTCATTTCAGAATAAAGCTTAAATTTTGTGTTTGTTTTGTAATTTTTCATAAGTTTTGTAATAAAGTAATATATACAATTTCGGTTAAATGCATATGGACATTAATAATTTCAATTCAAACTTAAATTTAATAGAAATATCTGACATAGTCAGTTAATCATTGTGAATTATGGGTATGATATAACAGCCCTTAAACAAATGTGCCGCGAAACTTTCGTAAGTTAGGTGTACCATGATGTTGAAAAGATTAGGAACCTCTGTGTTAGAATGAACTGGGCGAAATGATCTAACACGTCCTTGCGGAGGGATACCCCTGAGGTCTCCGTCCAGAACTCAGGGGCGATAAATGTTCATTTTTACATAATGGGTTCCCCGACTCTGTCATCAACAGCGTGAAACGTCTATATGAGGCTTGAATTGTTGAGACTGATGACTTCGCTTTCTGTTGAAGTATTTTGTTCACTTCATTCTGACACCTTTTTTATCATCTCGTAAGGAAATAAATAAATCTGCAAAATAGTTTAGGAACATTTCCTTACGTATCATTGGATGCACGTCTTCATCAGATTTCATAATATTTCGAGAATGATTGGAGTTATCACGATTTTCTTCTTACTTATTTAGGGAATGTACAATATTTGTTGTATATTCTTATTACATAACGAAAGGGCGCACTTTTTTCCCCAATACATCAAATGTTATATTTTTATTTATGTTATGTCTCATACCCGACATTACAGAAATCCAAATAAAAGGGATTGATAAAGGATTGCATAGGGACTATTTTTTTATTTTATAAATTACACTTTCACACTATTTATATAACCTAATCAATCTCCGCATTTAACAGAACAAATTAGGTAGTATACAATTCAAAGTTTCAGATGTTAAAATTTAAGATATATATTTAGGATACTATTCACATAATATACTAAAAAAATAATATGCATGTTAAGTTCAAACACGTTAAATACCTAATTATGTTGCATTTGTCTTTGCAGAAATCAATGAGAAAAATATATTTCATAATAGTTAATATATATTTATTTGAAATATATTTCATTAACTATGACATATTGAGAAAGAAATTTCTATGCAAACAAAGCATATCCTTAACATAAGTACAAACATTCATGAGACAGTAATATTGTACAACATTGAGCAACGTGAATCACCAACCTAAAATGAATGAAGAAGACTAGCGAATGTTTGCCTGGGAGGAAACTTTAAATTAAGAAACAGTAAAATTTCATCAGTTGGACTAAAGGTTAGAGGTCAGCAGCGATTAACACCTGGAAGCAACAGATTCTTTTTCCCAACTGCTAATGGAATGATCTTTGTTTTTTTCTTATAGCGACAGGTAAGTGATTCATTCAGGAGCCGATAATGTTAACAGTTGTCTCTGTATCAAATGCCATTTTTAATATGTTCATCGATATTTTCACAACATTTTAATTCTAATTTAACGGCATTCACTTCCGTCAGCATAATCTTATCAACTATTTTGTGATTCTTTAAGAAGTCTTCGGTTAACATGAGACAACAACAAAAATAAATCATATAACACCCATTTGTAGGATAAGCGGGAATATAAATTAAAGGCACACGGTATTTATTTCATCGTTCAGCTTTCCAACGTCATTTACATTATATCATTAAGCATCAATTCTGGTATAAAATAAAAAGATAACTTTGACATCATACAACGTTTTTCTACAAGATGTAATTTTCCTCAGATTTTCTTGCAGTTTTTATTAAACATGCCTTCCTTAATCATCACGTCCATAGTGATCTAATGAAATAGCATTGCAATAAATGCTCCAAAATTCGTTTGCTTCCGAAATTTCACAGTTTCGTAAGCGTGGAAATTATTTGGAATGCTTTTCACGGTATCGCTTCAGGATCTGTGTACTTTTAGCAGCTTTAATTTTCCCCTTCATAACAAATAATAAGCTAATAAGCTTTCCTCTCAATACACATCACGTGCTATGAAGTCTTGAAGCACATGGAACAATCCACAAAAAGGCTTGTCTACAGTGAATGATGCTGCGAGGTGAGGATCCACAGTATCAAGGCGTTCAGATTGCAAATAATTCTTAATTAGGTTCGATTGATAATGAAAAAATCACGATACAAAGAGTGTCCCGCCTTGTGTCTGACTAAAGTTTCTAAAGAAATGCTTGCACAGAAAAAACAGGATCATTACTCTACCGACAATGCAGTCCCATCAGGAGATGCTAGTGTCCTATAGCAGCTACCGATGAAGGATTGTTTCCAACCTGTCTTCCAGCATTATTAATGAACATGTACTTATAAATGCTGTAACTTCACATAGATTTAAATATTCATATTTTTTCAATGTAAAATTGAAATTCAGTTTAGCCATTTCGTCGCAACCTCTTAAATCTGCAGTTACTTTATGCCAAGCCCGAACCCTATAATAAATTTCATCAGTTTCAGTCATCACAAAGGATCCATTTATTGCCGCTGGTAAAAAGTGGGAATTCTCAGTTTGTCACCAAAATTTCAAAACATCGAGGTTCGCATCGATGCATCGAAGAAACACTTAGGTCTCGACAATGTCCTAATACAAGAAAACTTGAAATACACCAAAAGATGCAGCGAGGTCACCCATCGGTGCACACACACCATGACGGCAAACCATCACTCTGTTTTATATCTAAACTCAGAGCATTAAGGGGCACATATGCAAATTTCTTATGTAAGAGTAACTTAGAAAGCACAGCTCTGATTAGCAGAGGGCGGTGTACAAATCGAAATCTGATGTAACATTTTGACAAAAAAGCATTTGCACCCTATTTGAGTGCGATAAACGTAGCATTGTATATGCACTTCTCTTTCCTCATAAAACAGAGTTGCTCTAATTACAATACACCGTGTTCTTACTTTGAATTTCGTAGGTCACCTTTACTTCTTTCCTTACTCATTCTTCCTGTTGTTGTTTCAGGTTGGCATCCTGCTAGTGTGCCCCAGACTATATACACGAACCAATATCTTTCATACACTATCATAACTTTTTTATCATCACTTTTACTCAAACCATAAGATATATGCTCCGTAATTCTTAACCTAACGTATACAGATCAATCTAAAAATGGATATCATGCATTAATAAATTGCTGAAATTATCCCTTGTATTTGAACTAGTACTTGCCTTGTGTTATGTTTTCTGAGATTCCATTTATTACATAACGAAAAGCTTTAGTTCAAAAGCAGCTTTATTTTCACAATTTGCCTCACTGTTTTACCTACTGTCTGGTTAATTACAATTAAGCAGCATTTTTGCTTTTAGGCAAGGAACCTGTATATATTTTAACGCTTAGCATCAGCTCAATTGAATTCACTGCCCCTTCGGTTTTTTCATTTGGCCTCTCACTCGTTTTCCAGCTGCACAATTTGTTGGAAACTCTCATGCCAGAGATTGTACATTAAAGAAACAAGTAGTTTCACTCCGAATAATCTAAGAAACGTCGAGGTTCTCACAGATGTATCGGCATTATTAAAAATATTATAAGTTACACCGTGTTTCTGGTACGTTATCACAGTTATATTAAACTGATTTTTGTCCTTCTTTTATTGCAGATTAAAGCTATGAACTTTGAAAAACGTACTGAAAGTTAAAGAAGAAAAGGGATTTTGGTGATGTGACAAATCTTTATGGTTGCACATGGGCTGTATCTGAAGTTCTAGTAGGAAGCAATGGTCTCTTTCAGATCAATTTCTCCCGGCTATTCTTTGGAGAAATCATGCTCGTGAATTCATAAAGGATGGTGTGCATCTGCTAGTCGGCAACAATTCAGAGGTGATTAAAGCAACTGATTCCCTAAGGCAACGTAAAATCAGGTCGCGTGACTGAATTGTCCAGGTATCCGGACAAAAAGAGAAAACAAGGCTCGAAAACAACACTCCTTTCTGTTGTAGAGAGGAGCTGGCCCAGCTGTGTTGCGTGCGGAAGGATGAAAAAGTAAACGCCAGTGTTAATATTGCCTACATTCACTTTCAGTGTTTTTTTTAATTGAATTGTTTAACGACCACCGTGAGCATCCCAGGTGGCTATAACCAGTCGCCTGTCCCTAATTTAGAGCCACTGGTTCCAGGTAAGGGAGAGAGCCAGGGCCGTAAGACAAACCCTCAACATCCATGACTAACCGGGATTCGAACCCAGACCCATCTCGGACGAATGATCAGAAGCAATCTCTTAGACCACTGCGCCACAGGGGCGGCTCACTTTCAGTTTGCAACAACAGAAAATTACAAAGAGGATGAAATTATCCTTAAAAGTAGAATAACTTCTGCTAAGACAATAAGTGTTACTCAAAAACTCCATTGTTTCATTCCTGCAGGAAAACACAAATTATTATCAAAGCTAATTATTAGTCAAAATTAAAGAAGAGAAGTATCGTTTCTTACTGTATAATTTAAGCTAATTTTCATGGCGTTTAAATCATATTTATGTGACATTACATAATAGTAAGATCTAAACAATCCAAATGAATATTGTGACTTAGATTTTCAGCGAATTTTTTCAATTTGATAAAAAATGCTAGCAGGCTATTCCGAGAAAAAGTACTTTCATTGTTAGAATTTAAAAATACAACCAAAACTCCTGTATTTACCACTCAACGGTTCGGGGAGATTATTAAATTATTGTAGTGATGGATTTCGTTGTGGGTTTCATTCAAAATTATTGAAATTCTATAAATTCAGCCAGTTTTTTAGTTTCAGTTTTACTTATTTTGTTGCATTCTTTATTAATAATCACTTTGTAAGCAAACTTCAGGGGATTTAGTCAGAATTCAGGCATGTAAGGTGTGATAGCAATGTTACGCGGATGTTTCGTCCATGACCTGACCACCAAAAACTTTTATTGATGGTTAGTCTGTCCGCTAGAAGGAAATTCAGAGTTAAAAGTGGCAATGATTACGATATTGTGGACATTACATTCCTTTATTTGTTTACACTTTTTAATTTTTTGGGTTTACTGTATATCAACTGGACCACTCTTTACTATTCCTTGCTGTATTTGGAGATATAGGTAGAAATTCAAGTTGAGGTTACTTTTTTCAATTTCTCCCATGTACATGTGATTAATATTTGACAAATTCAGGAGTTACAGTTTTTGCTATAAACGCATTCGAGCGTCAGACTTTCATACAATATCCAAAAATGCCTTAGATACTTTTGCAAGGAAACTTGTCTTGTAAGATTGTTTTGTTTTCGTCCCGATAATTGCACTTCCTCAGTTTGTAATATTTAATATGTTAGACCTTAATAAGCTTCCATATCCGATACTCAGATAGTATAGGGATGCATGCTTTATGAAATACAGATAATATTTTGTTTGCCATACCACCGCAACAGATAAAAGGTTTACATTCTAATTGTTGTATTCCAAGGCCAGCTTATATCTCTCTTCAAATCAGCACTGTATTATATCCTCATGCGCAAATTGTTTACATGGAAAAATATCTCTTGGATGACATAATTAAGGGCATATAAATTCTTGTCTCGCTTTTATGGTTTACGTGCTGCTTCCATAATCGTAAAACGCACAGTTAAACTCTGATATCACAAAGTAAAGATAGGTACATACTTAAATAGAGCCATCAGTACTTACATAAAGGGAAACATCACGAGGTGAAGACAAGTACTGACTTAGTACAGCCATTGGATTTAAGCTGTCTCGTGACCTGCCGAAGAAACGGCGGGTAGGTCAAGGGCAATACGTGTTATTGTAGCATACAGCTTATTTGTCAAGGTGAACGTGTCTCATCTGAGCGTAAGTGGAAGGGAAAGGATTTGGTTTTTAGAAGGAATCTCTACAAAAGGCTAAATTTCCAGAATTTCAATAACTTTGATCATAATGCGCGAGCGGAACATATTGTCTTAATATATATATATTTGTTTTTACATTATATTCAGCTCTACCAGACGTAATTTTTCAGCACTACAAAGATTTCATCGTAATTTATTTTTACATTTGGTACTATAATTCAATAAAATTAAAAGACAACTAAAAAGGCAATTTTTTCTCACTATAACAGTTCGATCAAAACTATTTCGGTATCTGTTATATTGTATGTTCATTTAACAGCACAAATGTAACTTGCTGCCGTAACCACAAATGTAAACTCTACTCTCCAACCAAGTCATCATATTCGTGAAAATAAGTAAACTTCTAAGTAATAATGACATTATCTTCATTCTTGTTTGTGAATTGTTAGGTAGGACAGTATGGACGTCTAACATGACATACACTATTACTGCTAAAGTATCTTGTAGCGAAATTATCTGTGTTTTGAGCGCTCGACAAACAATAAACACAATTGGTTACAGAATACCAATTCAACATAAATTAAACCGGTGAAGGCGAACAAGAGGTTATCCCTAATGTTACCTTGTCTGGCTGCAAAAGCCTCTAACAAAGGGTATAAACTCTCATCACAAATCGGAGAACTACCAACTTTAATATTATTTCTAATTTTTGTGTGAAAAAAAAAACTGCGAACAACGAATTAGAAAAACGACAACAGATAATTTTCATATACATACATGATTTCTTAGCCATTTAAAGAAGCTGCTATCTTATTAAAGCTTGCGTAATCAAAATTTATCTCTTTTCTAACTTTGGTGCCAAGCATTGAGAAATTCTTTCGATTGAAATTTTTACACACTGTATTCCTTGATAGCTTAAAAATTGAAACGGACTGAATATTATATACCTTCAGAGGAAATTTTGGCCCCACATCTTTAAATGACTTTATCAGAGAATACTTCTTGAGATTTCCAGTGTCAATTCATCAGATGAAAGTATACCAAGTCTTTTCTTCATGTTTTAGTTCATTGTATTAAAAATGCCGTTCAAGCAGCACTTATAATAAAGCACACCCTATCTGAAACCGAATTTGCCGCCGCTGTGGCGCAGTGGTTTAAGCGCAGCTTATGAAAATTTCTCCGAGTTAGGTCTGGGTGCTGATAATCGTGGGGTTGTGTTTTTCATACGACATTGGCTCTCTCCCTTAACTGGCATTAGAGTGCCTAAATTAGGTTCGCGAGACTGCGTACAACCTATTAAGATGCATATGCAGGTCATTAGGCCTTAAACAAAAAAAACTGAAAATGATGCAAGGAGCAGTGCTCCTTTTAAATTTAGGTTTATAGTTAATAACGAAGGGATATTTCTTCAAATTTCCTTTTAACGGAAACTACAAACGTTTCATGGCAAGCGATGCCATATGACAGTCGGTTTAACAACTAAACTGCTATTACCATGGTAAGAAAAAGGAAACGCATTACGCTAACCGAACCTTTATATACCCATATATTTTCCAGGGCATTTGTCAAAACTGCATAGCATCCAACTGGAAATATAAGCTCAATAAACGTCCTGTATATATATATATATGTAATTACTCAATGCTTCGCTATTATCAAAATCCATGCAAATTTTATCTTGTATCATTGAGAGCAGTCGACAGATACAAGTAACCTTTATAATACATTGTAGAACAATTGAATTACAGACAGCTGGCGTTATGCAAATGTGGCGCTGAGTGACGGCCCTGTAAACGGAAACGACATAACGTAAGCAGCGATCCGACAATGTAAAGAGTGCTGCGACGGGAATACGTTAGAGTCGGACGCAGTATAGGTAAGATGAAGGATCTAAGCGCATTTGATCGTGGGCAAAATGTCCGGGCCCGACAAATGGGTCACTTCTTTTCGGAAGTCGTGCAGGTACTGTGATTTTCACGAACCACTGTGTCACGGGTGCACCGTGAGTATATCGAATCAGGTAAAACCATCCCTGCAACGGCCAACTACCGAGGACAAGAGCGTGTTGATGAGGGGGTAATCGTCGGCTAGCTAGCATTGTAACAGCGGATACACGGGCCACAGTGCAAGAAATAACTCGGCAATTTAACGCTGTTGCACAAAAACGTGTAAGCAGCCACACCATCCAGAACCATCTCCTCGTTATGGGGTACAGAAACCATCGTCCTACGAGGGTACCGCTGCTGACCGCACATCACAGGGTGCAAAGATTAGCAGGGGCGCGGGAACATCGCCACCAGACCCTAGACATGTGGAAAAATGTTGCCTGGACTGATGAATCGAGATTCACTTTGGGGTACATGCGGATGGCTGGATACGGTACGGCGCTAATCACATGAAGCGATGGATCCTTCTTGCCAGCATGATACTCTGCAAGCTGGTGGGTGTGGCATTCCCGTCTGGGGACGGTTTACGAAGACTGAAATGGGATTCCTGGTGCATGTGTAATCGTCCCACTCAGGTCAGCGTTGCCGGGATATCCTGGACGACCATTTGCTCGTCTTTGGCCAGATAGGTCACCTGACCTCAATCCCATCGAGCACATCTGGGATGCCATCGAGAGAGATGTTCGAGGCTCTGACCCCCTTCCATCATATCTTCGTGAACTGTTTGAGCTTGTTCAGGGGTCGAGGATCCGTATGGCTTCCCAACGCTTCCGGTGTCTTGTCTAGTCTATGCCGAGAAGAATCGCCGCCTTCATCAGGGCGAAAGGTGGTGCTACACGTTACTCGACAAGTATCCCTAATTCAATTGCTCTTCTGTGTATAAGGTACCAGAATAGAATTAAGATGTTAAAATTTATGTCTGCATTTAAATTACATGGAATGAATTGCAATCGTAAGGTGCCTAAAATCTATTATTCCAGTTACTCGCATGTTCAAATTAATATCAAAGAAAAGTTTTGAACTTTAAGAAATTTATAATGTATCGTTACTGTTTTGTGAGTACTTTATAAATAAATGTTCAACTTATTAATAAATGATAGGGATGTTTGCGTTCTAACTTCCTTTTTATTTTATAGATTTCAAATCATCGTAAAGAGAGAGTATCATATGTAGTTTATAGTATAATTGCAAGTGACTTATACAAAAGTCGATAATTAATTTTTATAATATGTTCTTCAGATAAATATTTCTAAGACGTTTTGTTTTCTTCCTAATAAACTCTAAAACGCTACCAAACTATGACGCAGCGCATCTCGTTATGGAGGCTCAGTAAGTTTTAAATTTGAAAGAGGTACCCTTCTTGAAGTTTTTTAAGAAATTTGTCTGTAGTGAAAGAGTTGTATCATCTTAGTGCTGCAAAAGTTTTAATAATATAAAGTTCTTTTAAAAACGGTATTAGTTTAAGCTTTATTTCAAAAAACATGTTTTTCAAAACAAGTTCAAGCATCGCACACAGAGCATGATGTGTATTGTTTGTTTTATAAAAATGATTTCAGCTTCCATTGTGTTAGTTTTTATTAGAACTATTAATTTTGATTGCAAAAATACATGTTGTGTTTGGTCTACTTATCCTCACATTAATTTTAAACACAGTAAAAGCCCATCCATTTCCATTTCAACCTGTAAATTTTGTATTAATTACAAACATTTTACTAATTTTGGGGGTACAATTTATGGAAGTTATTTACCAACGGGTACCTAAGCAATTTTTTGGGAACCGCTGTTCTAAACAATTACAATTTAGTTTAGAAAAAAGCATTTCGTAAGGTTATTTTTAAGGATATGTCTATGGCAACAGTTATTAGCCGTGGCTGACGATTCTGGTTTGTTATTACGTAGTTGTTTAAGGTACGTCGGCATTTCCCCATATACAGCTAAGAATGTCAGTGATTCAGAGTTATGATATGAGATACGTTGTGAGATACAATTTTAATTTTGTTTGGGTGAAAGGACATCATAAACAGTTGATTTAATTAAAAAAGCTTACAAAGATAGATGTTAGAGCGATCCAACGAATTTTAGATGCCACCGTGATTTCAAAAAAGGGCGTTTGTCTGCAGAATTCGCTGTTAGGCCTGTTCGACGTATCTTGCTGAACCTGCATTTCTTCATTTTGTGAGATTTTACTCTCAGTTTTTATTAGAAGGCCATTGTAGATACAAAGCCCCAAAATATATACAGAACATGCTACTGACTCCGACATTGTAGACTTAGTAGAAAGATTAAACATACGTTTTACATAGGTTTGAGATGAAAATAAATAAATGCATCGCTCTTTCCACGTTCCAGAAATACATAGCAACCAAAAAATTGTTTTCAGCCGCCGCCGTGGAATTGAATCACGGAACTCTCGATATCTAGCCGAACGCGTAAGATATCGAGAGTTTCGTGATTCAATTCCACGGCGGCGGCTGAAAACAATTTTTCGGTTGCTATGTGTTTCTGGAACGTGGAAAGTGCGATGTATTTATTTATTTACTGACGCCACGTATTTTTAGAATTTCACCTTGGATCTCGCCCTTTGAGATGAAAAAAAAATACTCCTAGTTCTAATATTTCACATATCAATAAAACCCAATCATGTGTTTATGCATAGATATTACACTGCCGGACAATTGCTAAGGACGGATGACGATAGGAACCATAAAATGGAAGGCAGGAAAATGTGGAAATTAGCATAAGTGCGGGATTCAGTTAGACGTGTTGTGCGTATGCAAATTTTGGATTGCCGAACATGTTCATGACGTCATAGCGCTGATAAAAGATATAAAGGATTTGACGCGTATTGACCGTTGTTGTCCAAACGCAAAGTTGAAAGGGAAAGAATCAATTAACGAACTTGCAATTTTCAGTATGTTTTCCCGACATCACCTAGATGATTTTACGCGTGGCCGTATTATTGGCAAGATTGAAGAAGGGCGAAAAATAACAGTTGTTGTCAGGGAGTTCGACGTCAGCCACAGTGTTGTTAAAAGGCTTTGGAAATCATTTCAAGCAAATGGAGAGTGTAGCAAATGTCACGGGGGAGGTCGTGTTCGCAGTACGACACCTGCAGAAGATCGGTACATAGTGCTATCAACAAAAAGACACCGGCGCAGCACAGCTAGTGAGGTAGCAAATCAGTTTATGGCTGCTACTGGGAAGCGGATCTCCCGAAAAACTGTCGCCAGACGTTTGCATGAAGGAGGACTATACGCCCGCCGTCCTGTTGTGTGCATTCCATTGTCCAGACGTCACCGTACCGCCCGTTTTCAATGGTGCCATCAACATCGCAATTGGACTGATAACGACTGGTCTGCTGTCCTATTCTCAAATGAGAGTAGATACAGTCTATCGTCTGATTGTCGACGACAACTGATCTGGCGTGATAGTGATACTGCATATTGTCCAGCAAACATACAGGAAAGGGACTGATATCCGACATGTAGTGTCATGGTATGGGCTGGCATCATGATCAATGGACGTACGTCCCTCTATGTGCTTCCAACTGGGACTATGACTGGCCAACGATACATTAATGATGTTCTGCTACCTCATGTTCGCATGTTCCGTGGTGCTGTCGGTGATAGATTCATTTTCATGGACGACAACGCAACATGTCATCGAACAGTCGCTGTCCAGGAGTGTCTTGAGAGAGAGGATATTCAACGCTTCGTAGGGCCAGCACGTTCTCCAGATCTGAATCCCATTGAAAATGTGTGGGATGCTTTGGGGAGGAGTCTTGCTGGTCGCCAATGCCCTCCAATAAACAAGGACACCCTCACCCGTGCACTGACAGATGAATGGGATAAATTACCCCAACAGCTGCTTGATAATGTTGTGCAAAGCATGACACGACGTGTGGAATCTTGCATCGCACTCCATGGTGGCCATATCCCGTATTGACATCTTACGCCGAAACGCCTGCGGACGGAAATTGCATTTTTTTCACTTTTACGTATTCTGCACAAAATGGCCTGTTTGTCCCTTGGACACATTCAAAAGCCTTCTGGATTTCAGAGCACAATATATTGTCTTTCTTGTAATGTCCTGGCATTCTGACATTATTTTATTTCACTTGGTATCCAACCACACTTACTTTTTTCATGCGCTATATAGCCGTTTATGATCCGTCCTTAGCAATTGTCCAGCAGTGTATTATAAAATACACTGACGGGAAAATAAAAATCCGAACACCACGAAAAAATATTTGTAGAGGAATGAAATGGCGGCAATACATTTGTATAAGTAACATATTTAATCGATTAAGGTGTCAAGATCACAGCTTAATGTAAGCGCGAGAAGAGCCATTTTAAATGTGAAATGCTGGTACATTAATAACCGGTGTAACCGCCAGAATGTTGAATGCAAGCACGCAAGCGTTCATGCATTGTGTCGTACAGGTGCTGGATGTCAGTTTCTGGGATGCAGTTCCATGCCTGTTGCACTTGGTCGGTCAATACAGGGGCGGTTAACGCAGGTTGAGGTGACGCTGGAGTTGTCGTCCAATGATGTTCCATACGTGCTCGATTGAAGAAAGAGCTGGTGATCTAGCAGGCCACGGCAACATGTCGACAATCCGTAGAGTATGTTGGGTTACAAGAGCGGTATGCGGCCGAGCGTTATCCTGTTGGAAAACACCCCCTGGAATGCTGTTCATTAATAGCAGCACAACAGGTTGAATCACCAGACAGACGTACAACTGTGCCGTCAGGGTGCGTGGGATAACCCCGAGAGTGCTCCTGCTGTCATAGGAAATTGCTCCCCAGACAATAACTCCAGGTGTAGGTCCAGTGTGTCTCGGCCGCAGACAGGTTTGTTGCACGCGCTCACCTGGCCTCCTTCTAACCAACACACGGCCATCAATGGCACCCAGGCAGAACCGGCTTTCATCAGAAAACACAACAGATCTCCACTTGCTTTTTGAGTGAATGGGACTCCAGAGCAAGGACGGAACATTAGGTTCGGCAGCAGTGGCCAGTCAGAAGTACATTCACACCTTGCGAAAAAAATAATATTTCACTTCCACTGGTTGATCCCTCGAAAATACTGTTGCCACCTTTACACATCAAACTTGGCTTAATGAAGCATTTCGTGACAGCTTTAAGCAGGGACAGTAAATGCTTTTTGTATCTTTGTGGTAAGTTTCCATCAATCACGTCTGAAAAAAATTAAAGCTGGCATTTTCATAGGCCCTCAAATACGAAAATTAATGGCAGACAACATATTCGAGGAAACCATGAGTAAGTGCGAGTTGCGAGCATGGACTGCATTCAGAAATGTGGTACACAACTTTTGGGAGAACAGGAAGGCTTCAAATTACACCACTTTAGTCGAGGACATGCTGGAATCCTATAAACTGCTTGGTTGCAACATGAGCGTCAAAGTTCACTTTCTTCATGCTCATCTAAATTACTTTCCTAACAATCTTGGTGATTTTTCGGAAGAACATGGCAAGCGCTTCCATCAGGATATTAAAGTGATGGAAAAGAGATACCAATGAAAGTGAACTGTACATATGATGGCCGACTATTGTTGGATGTTGAACAGAGACTGTACGGACGCACACCGAAGACAATTCAAAAAGAGGAAGTTTGAAGGGGAGCCCAGTGGCAAATGTTAGGTATGTTTGCTTTTGAATATGTATTTATGTTTATCTATTCCTTAAACAATCATTCCGCCCCTCCAGAGAATATTTTCACACGTTACAAACTTTGCCATATAGCAATGTCATTAAAAAATAACGTTTTTTTTTCGGAATCTGCGCAAAAACTCCATTCAGATACACCTATTAATTTGAAAATATCAGAAAAAAATTTAAACATTGCCGATCAGTGTAATTGACGGTAAAAATGCATATTTCAATCAAAACTATTTAACTGTTTATTAGATTTTTGAACTTATGTAACACATTTTCTTAAAAGAGAGTTTTTGCCTACTAATATATTGTAAAAAAAAAACCCAGCAATAGCCAAAAATCACAGATTTTCTAGGCTGGCGGAATTTCAAAGATTCGGTCATGTATCGATTCTAGGCAAAATTAAAAACTAAAAAAAATCCCGATCTTCAAACGTAGCAGCAGAAAGCTCGGCAATAGAAATAAACTCTGTTGTAAAGCTTGTTATGTTCCTTGACACATCTCTATGAGATTCTTTAACAATTCTCACAGACTAAGCCGAAATTCATGTAGAGTTGAGAGGAAACAAAGCATGCGATATTTAGCTTTGTGCCCTAATTTTCAGACCTAATGATATCGCCAAACAAAATGTTAGCTCTGTTAAATCAACAAAGCAGCTCACCGAAAAAGTGTGTCACATTTAATCTCTGAATAATTGAGTGTTTTCGAAAAGGCCGTTGGAGATCTTTGGAAGAAACATTAGAATTTTCAGGAGCAATGTGCCATTACCTATGTAAAGAAAAGTGTTTAATCATTGCATCCTTCCAGTTCTTACGTACGGAGCAGAGACACGGAACTTAACTAAAAAATCATACAAAGGCTGTAGACGGCTGAGAGATATGGAGAGATGCATGCTATGTGTCACCAGGGAAAATAACAAGTGAAACTCATGAAAAATCAATACAGTAAATGTGAAAGATATCGCGATCAGAGTAAAATCCCTGAAACTGAAATTAAATGGACATATTGCCAGAAGAACGGACCATCGATTGGCCACCGAAAGTTTAGACTGGGTACTAAGGGAGAGGAAAAGATCCAGTAAAAGGACTTGTGTGCGATTTGTTGGATAAAATACGAATGAATACCGAAGCCATATGAATGAGACTGGGTATAGACAGTCTCCTGTAGAGGAAAGTTGAGCAGATATTTTAAAATCAGCGCCCAATGAGGTTGAAGTTAAGAATGAAAGGGGGAACAAAGCCAATTCTGTCGCCGAATTTGCATTTTGAATTGATCGTCATAACAATTCTGTTTCGCAGTTTGTTTTAATGGAGGACTGAACTTCTTGTATATTATTCCAGTACAAGTAACTTGACAGAAAAATTAAGTATATTTATATATAATTCATGTGTTCAATATGAAACTGCAATACATTGTGTCTAACAATCATCATTAAGTTAAAATCCGTGGCTAAGAAACGATAAAAGTATTTCTTTTATTGTTTCTGTCAGTTTAGAGCACAACAGAAAAATGAAACTGCTGTCATTTGAGCTAAAGATAAATTGAAAAATCAATTTGTAAACAAATATGTATCAAGTGGAAAAACCGTTAACGAAAGTTAAATAAACTCGTTAAATGAAAACAAAAAGTACCATCAATCATTCCAAGGATGTATCTGGATTACCCAAAATCAAGAAAAATCCAGAGTGCGATATTGGTGTGGTCGTAGGAAAGTCCGGGAACATCGCGGACAGTGGTATTTACTAATTGGCCACATAAGAGTGCACACCTTATTAAAGTTAAAGGGGATGTCCTGGGTAATCTTTTGTATCAGAAAGGACAAAGTCGCGGGAACATTTATGACCTACGGTTTTAAAAATCTGTGTTTTTTTATGGAACTGTCTGTGGCTGAGATGCACTCCAAAACACAATGCATATTTGTGGAACGTTTGATAACCATACATTTCGGTTTAATGTTGTGGGCAGAACTAGACATGCATTGAAGGCTTTACCTTCGATGCATACATCGAAAGGTGTTGAACATAAAAGTAACTTAGCAGTTGATTGAAAACGTTCCACATATACAAAGCATAGTAAAAGATTAGGAACCGTGATGGGGAAATAATTTTTATTGGAATCGTTATGTGGTTTATGAATCATTTTGCTGTGTGGAAGAACGATAAAGTGTAAAAATACAATGTTTTGGATCTTTGAAAAGGCATATATACAAATGGTGAGATAAATTTCTACTGCAGATGCACACTTCGTTTCGTAAGATATACCAAAAAGTAATGACATTTCCAGCACTTTTTTATTGGGAGTTTAACCACCCTAAACAGCACACAAGCATTCGTCCTTCCCTAATTTATGGCCAGTGGTTCCAGTGAAGAATACGAATCAGTGCCGGAAGACAAGCATAATATCCATGCCTCACAGAGATTCGAGCGCCGACTTAATTTGGACGAATGATCAGAAGCCATCACTTTGACGGCTGACCCACAGGGTCGATACTGCAGAAATTTAAATTGAAATTTGAAAGCGCAGTTTTCAAGGGAAACCTTGATGACGGATTTTCAGAATTTATTTTTTAGTCTAAAAGAGTAATTAATTAATGCAAAATGATCTGACATTTTTTAAACTCATTAAAAGAACTCATTGAAAAGTTATGATAGCAAATTTATGGAGTGCAAAATAACATACATTACCTTAGCAGACGTGGAAGGTAAAATGAAATTCACTCGCTCTATGAGAGAGCAAAGAAAGCAGGTTTTTGAAAGAACTGTTTTTCTTTTTTTTTTTTCTATATTGATTATTTGCGATACAAAATCCTTTGTGTCTCTTTGCGGATTATATCCTTATCGGTCTTTTGTCCCATCTGTTTGTCAGGTGGGAACTGAGCATTTAGAGTTATGGAGAGCTGACGACGGTAAAGTTTGGTAAAAGTTAGGACAACTTGTAACTTTATTTTACACAGGAAAAAAAGTACACTCTTACGTTTTGTATTCGTTCTCCATTTTCTCGTTGCCTTCTAACAGGGCAATGTGTTCGAGTTGATACTATTTTTTCTTGCATCTTAAATTTAGGTCTTATGAACTAAGCATCTTCAATTTAGGTCTCATGAACTGTACATTTTCAATTTGGGTTTTATGAACTATGAAGACAATAGTCACGAATGTACGCAAATAAAAACTCACCCAAAATTTCGTTAAAGGATATTTACAAGTCTCAAAAAACCGAAATGTTTCTATGGATTCATGTATTCATTTTTTATCTGATGACTAGCCATAATAAATCTGGTATTTGGCAAAATTCCAGTTGTCCCAAAAGTAGGCGTCACAACCACATGAAGGAATACAGAAGTTGCAAAACTCCTTTCGGGAACAATCGCTGTAAAGGCAATAAAAGCAAATCAAATACTTAGAGAAAAGTAATTATAACAAGTGTTTAGAATTATTATTAAAATCAACTGTTTACGCGGAGAACAATGTGTAACAAACAAAACAGCAATCCTGCAATCAATTTCTTAGTTGGTAATGAGTACAGCCCGGAAGTTCAGGCTGTAAAAATGCAAAATAGACAGTCAAATAAGAGAAGTAAAAATTTAAAAGAGGCTTCACAAAGAGGAATTTATAATTGGCACATATTTTGAAGAAATCTCAATCATACAGATGTATTGAGCTAAATTTTCTAAATCATGTTGCACAACTTTATTTTTGGGATTACGCACAATTACTTGGTGTTTCTTTAAATGTTCAAAAGCGAAACTCTGATTTCTGTCAAATTTATTGTACTTTAGCATAGAAAATGGTATTTCTATTTTTACGCAGGCGGGCGTATCTGAAACTTGGGGCTCTTGTAGGATAATTTGCAATAAAAGTTGAAATATCACCTTCGAGTATTTTAGCGACGTCTTCATGTTTTTAAGTTATTTTTTTCTGAAGGAACCCATGTACATTTTAAACACGCGACATGACTGTTTCGTTCGGGGACACAATTGTTTTCACTAATTAAATCATGTAAAATGTTCACGGCATCCACTATAGTTCCGTTCCTTTCTTCCAGCAAAGTAATCATATAGGAAAACTTTAAGAAGTGTGCTTGAGTAAAATATAAATACACTGGCGGAAAGTGAAAAAAAAAACACCAAGAAGGAATTGGCGGACTATCATGAAAGATACATATATGTTAATGGGGTCGAGTTTACGAAGGTGTGATGTTAATTTCGGGACCAACCGGTGAGCGCTTAAGCCACAGCACGGCATACTATGCAAATTATCGTCGGTGGTATTTAAGGAGTATGGCGAAGTGAATGTAATCAGTCGTCGGCGTGCGGACACGTGCGGAGACCCTGAAGAAGCTGCAATGCCTGGACATGGAAGACCCGTACGATTTCAGCAGTCTTCGGACTTTGAGCGAGGTCGTCTAGTGGAACTCCGTGAGGCCAGGTGGTCGTATTGTCGATTTGCGGAGCGAATTGGACTGGAAGTATCGGTGGTGGTCAATGGTGGTGTAGATGGTCCGAGGAACATTCCCACACGAGAAGACGTGGAACCGGGAGTGACAGATTGACGCATAAGGAAAGCGGCGTTGTCAAGCAGAACATCCACTGCGACGCAAATCCGAGCTGAGGTGACTGTACGCACAATCCGCAACCGTCTGCTGGATGCAGGACTACGTGCACGTGTGCCTCTGGCATGTGTATCTCTGACTCCAGCCCACCGTCAGGAACAGCTGCAGTGGTGTCGTCAACGTCTGCACTGGAGAACGCAATGGCTATCTGTCGTGTTCAGCGATAAAAGAAGATTCTGCTTGGGAGCCTCCGATGGCCGTATGCGTGTTCGCAGACGCACAGGGGAGCGTCTCCACCCTTCTTGCATCCGCCAG
Organism: Macrothele yani; assembly: GCA_039090855.1. NCBI lineage: Eukaryota > Metazoa > Arthropoda > Arachnida > Araneae > Macrothelidae > Macrothele > Macrothele yani. The sequence continues at coordinate 140,547,779 of CM077034.1, forward strand.
CGACACACAGTGCCTACACCTGATCTCCTGGTGTGGGAAGAGATCAGCTATCACTCCCTTACACAACTAGTGTTTGTACCGGGTACGTTAAACAGCACCTCTTACATCAGCAACATCATTCATCCCGTTGTTGTGCCATTTGTAAGGTCGGTCCATCGTGGTGCTTTCCAGCAAGATAACGCAAGCCCACACACGGCACGTCAACGCAACATGCACTTCAGGGTGTGAAACAACTTCCATGGCCTGCCCGTTCACCGGATTTGTCCCACATTGAGCACGTGTGGGATTTTATGTGACAACGACTTATCTGGTCTCCACGGCCAGCCACGTCCATCCCCGATTTACGCGTCCAGGTTGAGGATGCTTGGAACTCAATACCCCAAACTTACATCCAACATCTGTACGGCAGACTCCATGCCAGAATTGCAGAGTGTGACGCAGTTCATGGCGGTTCAACCTCGTACTAACCATGTTACATGGAAATGTTATTTTTCAGTTTACCAGCAAATACAGCTGTATTTTGCCATAATTTTTTAACACGTTATCCTCCGTATTCCGTTATTATGCTGTATAAATTTCGTTGGTATCAGACGTCTCCTTCTTGGTGTTCTGTTTTCAATTTCCGCCAGTGTAGTTACGAGTGGAATCTTTAGATCGCATATGTTTATCATTCCACAGAGAGCAGGACTGTTCCTCATGAAAATAGCTCCAACATCAGCAATCTTGTTCAAATTTTTGGCAAAATATACTGATGCCGATATCCATGTTAAACATTTAGTCAGATTATGTTTAGATAGCATAGCAAGAACGGGTTCCAACGCTTTGAATAAGTGAGCACGATGTGAAACTTTGGGAAAAATTTCTTTACAGTACTCACTCACGCATCGACATCAGGAAGTGAGCGTATTTCCTGCGATACTCTCTGGAGGGCAAATGAAATGAATCATTTTTGAAAACAGAAAATTCATGTTTTCTGAAAAGTTTCCCTATAAAATGCTAAGTCTGTTAAAAACAATCGTACATTGTCATATTTTATTCCATCTGTCCAAGAAGTGCTAATGAAGAAGAAAATAGCTGAAACATTGTGCTACTGTTTGTTTTTTGAAGTTGTTCTGATGTAAGTCAGTAAGTAGACAGTGTAGGTCTGAGCTTGTTCCTTGTACTTATTACAACATTTTTGGCATACCTTTCCGGTCTGTTGTCTCATCAAAACTGATCCAGATATTTATTTTCCATGATATCTTCCCCTTATATTTTTTCATTATATCGGCGTAACAAAAATCAAAATGTGTTTTCCATGAAGTTAATCATACGGAATATTTTCCTTCGTGTATTTCTAAATAACAAAATATGTGAAATTAATTTCCAGCGCACATAAAGGTTCTCCCGCATCGATAAATGCATGGCACAAATCACTTGTAAACTCTGACTTTGTGCACGAAGTAGAAGCGAATGACGTAATTAAAAACGTTTTTTTTATTTGGGGGGGGGGCATGTCTTCGGGATGAGAGCAGCTTTTTTTAGCTCTTGGTAAATGTTGTGAAATTAATTTTTTTCAGAATTCACTTTCGTATCGCATTGTTTACAATACAAAACCGCTCTATCCGTGGACATATAATCACTTCCATACTCTTGAAATTACAGACTATGTTCCGAACTGGGTTGAAGAAGCAGTTTTCAGCACTATTGTTTGTCTTTGACGTTACGCAATGTCTGTCGTGGATAGCGAACTAACAATACTCTCCTACGTTGTTATGCACGAACGTTCGATGCTGGCTACACCAGCAAGGAATCAAAATGCGTTTAGGTATTTCGAATAACGAGTTTCCTCCACAGGTGAGAGGACAATAGTCTCAGTGTTTCTGATCAAAGTTTGATGACCATCTCTAAGTTGGAGGCGTAAGAAATTTGCGCTCTCATTGGCTATTCCTTTTGATGTCACTGTTGAGGACCACAGAGGAAGCAAAACTCAGCGTTCATCAGTTTTCAGTACATTTATACTTAACTCAATACTTATGAGTAAAATCAAAATTTCTGTTCCACTTGCATTTCTCATTTCCTCACATAATTATTAAAGAAATGAGAAATTCAGTACTCTATTTTAGAATGAATTCTTAACTAATGTAAATGGGTTATGTTCGCAGTTTCTCATATGTGATTCTAAAACAAAGCGGTTAGGAGACTGGGAATTTTGCCGAAACAAATATGGAAACTATTTGGACAAAATAATTCTGCGAGCTTTTTTACTGTGTAAAGCTTTTAAAAATATGCTCAATAAATGTACATTTTTTGATGATACGTACGCGTAAAAAGTGAATTCGTGCTTTCACATTGTATGACAGCAGATAATACGTAAACAGAGACACAAGGAGGGTATCTGGGAATCAAGAGAGAGAGAGAGAGAGTTATGTTGTATCAGCCGGGCTAATAATTTCATTAATATATCGAGAGAAAGGATGTGAGTTAGATAAATTTTACTAAAATCGAAAGGTAAGGATCCCAAGCCCCTTCTTTTCTTTTGCTGAAAGCAATTTAAAAAACCAGTCTTGAGGTGCAAAATTAAATGGATTTTTAACTATCAAAACTTAAATGGATTTCTAACTATCAAAAATTAAATGGATTTGTAACTATCAAAAATTAAATGGATTTGTAACTATCAAAAAGTTATATGGATTTGTAACTATCCTTTCATTAGTATTAATTATAAATGCAATCATTAAACACTTTGACCTGGAAATATGAAAAGCAGAAACACCGCTTTTAAATTGTGATGGAAATTGAATATACTTGTTCTCAAAACAAACTGTACTGATTCATATATAAAATGTTTCTTTTCATTTGGAAACATGAATTTCTATTGATCTTTTGAAAACCAAATGGTTTCTGCTTAAAAAGTACATCTATACCTCACTCATGTGTGGTATATCATTTTGCGTAGGGCAATTTGCTCTTGAACAACATTTTTGTTAATACAACCAACAACATATCTTTGTTTGAATTGAATACAAGTTTGCATAGAAATATACTAGCTTAAATTTCACAAAATGATTTTCTCACAACAGGTAATATTACCAAATCCTGATTTATAATAATGAGCCAATCCCACTGTTTGGAATGTCTGGTTAATAAAAATATGTACATGCACATTCGATTCTATTAACAGCAGTTGAAAATGTCTTGTTAAATACAGGAGAAATGAAAAGCTGAAATTCTCTCTACCTTCTGATGTTTTTAGTACATCAACCTGTGACTGTTGCTCCCAATGTCTAGAAAGAAAGTACATTTTCTTAGTTGAAATCAAATTACACGTTGGTTTACCTCGAAAACAATATTTTTTCACCGAACAAAGCAATTTAGTATTTCTTTTTTCATAAATTTTTCAACAAAACTGCTATTTTATTTATTAGGAAAGCGAGTGCAGTGCCCGCTCATAGGAATCTTATGCTACTGTGTTAAGGGACTGATGAAAATGTCTCCTTGAAACAGGTAACCTGTTATGACCTTCATAAATTTACTGTGTCTTGCAAGTGCTGACTGTAGTTTACCCTACAAGAAATGAGAATAAATTGGTCAAAAGAGGTTTGGTTGTACAATGCAGGAGAAAAATACAATGCACCATCTACCCCTATAAGACACTTGCGCTTTACGAGCGCTGTTAATCAAATAAGAAATTCTGGGAACCTTTGGAAAAATATGTGTTCTACTTAATTAAATATAATAATTTTTCGAATTATTTAGTGAAAGATCACATAGTTTCTTTGTGATTAAGACCAATATTTTATTTACCCCTTAATATTATTCTTCCTACATATTTGAAATTCACAGATTTTATATAATGCACCTCAAGAACAAGCTTGAACTTGGTAATCTCAAAAATCACACAAAATGTATTGACATGTCCAATCTTAAGAATCATCATATAACCTTCAAGTTGGAGCTGAAGAATTGATTCTCTGTTCTAGGTGGAATGTCTTCGGGAAAACGGGATATCTCCTAGATAATAGGGAAACTAACTAAAACTCTTATGGAGACAGCAACAAAAACAGGTGCTACTAAGAACAACTTGCATAAGAAGAAAATACCAGGAAAAACAAAAATGTTTATGCGAAAGAGAAGGAAGATGTGGACAAATAAAGAAAATTAAACTTCAAATGTAGAATAGATAGAGTTATGCAAGACAATTGAGAAAAGTATCATTGAAGACATAAGGAAATTCAATTAGGAACTAGTGTGAAAAGCAGTTGAAAATAATGAAAGCCTGAAGAAAGCAAAAGGACATCTCAGTAAGGGAAGAAAACAAATTATTTCACTGAGCAAAAGAAGATGAATCCGTAACAAGGAATAGAGCAGACATTTTAACAAGAGTGAAAGATGTCTACATAAAACTACATGAAAGAGCCAACACTTATTTCATTCATTAAGAAAGGTACAAGCAGCAAAGTTCCTACTGTCCTCTCAGCAGAAGTTGAACATGCAATTAAGAACATCAAATGAGGAAGAGTTTCAGGAGAAGATGGAATTACCGTACACATTATACAAGAAACAAGCGAAGAAAGAGAAACTACACTCGCCCAAGTTTTCACCAGATGTCACAATGAAGAGACGATACCTGAGGTTTGAAACAATGCTACAATAATCGTGCTACATAAAGAAAATGAATTGAAGTTCTCAGGAACTACAGATTCATCAGCCTCCTTTGAGTGGTTTTCAAAATATTCACTAAGGTTCTTTCACACCGCTTAATGGACATGGCTCAACCAAGAGAACAACCGGGATTCAGGAGTGGATCATCATCATCATCATCATCATTGTCAACCATTATCAATCCACTGCTGGACGAAGGTCTCCCGAAGTTTCCTCCACAACGGTCTGTCATGTGCCAGTCTCCTCCATGTCACTCCCGCATACTTTCGAATTTCATCCACCCATCTTCCATGTGGTCTTCTTCTCGGTCTGTTCCTGTCCCTTGGAATCCAATCTAAAATTTCGGCTGTCCATCGATGGTCTGTCCTTCTGGCAGTATGTCCAGCCCATTGCCATTTCAGGGATTTAACTCTGATCATGATGTCTTCCACTCTTGTCATTTTTCGGATCCAGGTGTTCCTCTTCTTATCTCTCCTGGTTACACCAAGCATGCACCTCTCCATGCACTTTGAGTTATCTGCAGCCTTTGTATGTCTCTTTTAGTTAAGGTCCACGTCTCTGCACCATACGTAAGCACTGGAAGGATGCATTGATCAAACACTTTTCTTTTAAGACATAATGGCATATTGCTCTTGAAAATTATGCTGTTTCTTCCAAAAGCTCTCCAGGCAAGTTTTGTCGGCCGATTAATTTCTTCATCAATGTGACCCTCACTTGTTATCTGCTGTCCAAGATAAACGTACGTGTCTGTTATATCCAGCTTTTCTCCATCAATCGATAAATCTTCATTTCTTGTAAAAGCATTGTACATCACTTTTGTCTTCTAAACGTTCATTTTTAATCCCACTTCTTTACTCTTGTCAGCAAAATCCTGGATCATACTCTGTAGCTCTGATGGGGTAGTTGCAAAAATGACTATGTCATCAGCAAAACGAAGGTGGGTTAGATAATCTCCATTAATCATTATCCCTTTGTTTTCCCAGTTCAGTGATTGAAAGACATTTTCCAATGTGGCATTAAAGAGCTTCGGAGATATGGTGTCACCTTGTCTCACTCCTTTTCCAATTTTTATGTGTGTTGTATTTCAAACAGCCGAATCTTTGCACTTGCATTTTCATAAATGTTATTAATAATATTAATGTATGCATCTTCAATACCGCAGGATTTCAGAGCCATTGCAACTGCTGATGGTTTCACCGAATCAAAGGCTTTTTCATAATCGATAAAAGCCATGCACACAGGAAGTTCATATTCCCTCGCTCTTTCAATTAGTTCTCTCAGTACGTGGATATGATCTATTGTGCTGTAGCCACTCCTGAATCCAGCTTGTTCTCTCGGTTGAGCCATGTCCAGTGTTACCTTCAAGCGGTGTGAAAGAACTTTAGTGAAGATTTTATAAACCACTAATAGGAGGCTGATAGGTCTGTAGTTCCTGAGATCCTCAATGCCACCCTTTTTATGTAGCAAGATCATTGTAGCGTTGTTCCAATCCTCAGGAATTTTCCCTTTATTAAGGCATCGAGTGAAAATTTGGGCGAGTACTGTTTCGATTTCTCCACTTGCTTCTTGTATGATGTCTACAGTAATTCAATCTTCTCCTGGAGCTTTTCCCCGCTTCATGTTCTTGATTGCATGTGCAACTTCTGCTGGAAGGACTTGAAGAACTCTGGTACTGGTACCTTTCATGATGTCTGGAGTACATGTATCATCCCTTTCATATAATTTGGAGTAGAAATCTTTCACTCTTGTCAAAATTTCGCCTCTATTTCTTGTTACAGAACCATCTTCTTTTCTCAGTGCCATAATCTGTTTTTTTCCCGTAATAAGACGTCCCTTTGCTTTCTTTAGGCTTTGGTTGTTTTCAATTGCCTTCCTTACTAGTTCACAGTTGAATTTCCTTACGTCTTCAGTGATACTTTTTCGTACTGTCTTGCATAGCTCTATATATTCCACTTTGGAAGTCACATCTTCTTTAGTTGTCCTCGTCTCTCTTCTCTTTTGCATCAACATTTTGGTTTTTCCTGATAATTTGTTCACATGCAATTTGTTCTTAGACCCAGCTAATTTTGTTGCTGTTTCCATAAGAGCTTTGGTTACTTTTCTGTTAACTTCAGAAATATCCTCTTCTTCCGATTTTAGGCCTTCTAAAGCAGAGAACCTGTTCTTCAGTTCCAATTTGAAGGTATTATGGTGTTTTTTAAGGTTGGTTATATCAATACATTTTGTTTGTCTTATGAGCTTGCTACGTTCGAGTTTAGTGTTGAGGTGCATCTTACATCTCACCAATCTATGGTCACTCCCTGTATTGAACTTGTTTAGCACACTGCAGTCTTCTATGACGAATTTTTTGTTACACATAATAAAATCAATTTCACTTGTCGTCCCATTTGGATGTCTCCATGTCCATTTCCTGTGCGGCTTTTTCTTGAAAACGGAGTTCAAGATGAAAAACCCTTCTGCCTCTGCAAACTCTACGAGAGTATTTCCACGCTGGTTTCTGTTGCCGTGACCGAATTTACCTACTGAATTTTCATTCTGTTGCCGTTGCCCTATTTTTGCATTGAAATCTCCCATAATTATCTTCAAGTGCTGCTTACCTTTATTATTTAGATCAGGAATTTCTTCATAAAATTCTTAAATTTCTTCTTCAGCATGGCTTGTGGTGGGTGCATAAGTTTGAATAATCTGAGCCTGGTATCTTCTCGAGAGTTGGATAACGAGTCGTGCAGCTCTGTCAGAGGAACTTTCAACTTCTACAACTTTATCCTTCAGTTTCTTGTTTATTATAAATTCAACACCACTAGTTCTGCCAGTATCTGTCCCACGATAGTAGAAGAGATGTCCTCTTTTCAGATCAATGAGATCTTCTCCTTTTCTCCTTACCTCCCTTAACCCGACGATGTCCCACTTGATACTTTGTAGTTCCTCTTCCAATTCAAGAAGCCTTGAATCAGAAGATAGGGAGCGTCCGTTGTACGTAGCCAAGGTCAGCATCAGATGGCAGCCTGGTCCGGTCCTCCGGGGATTCTTAGCACCCTCTGCTTTCATGTCGCACTGGCCGCTGCCTTGGCCAGGTACATCATTCCAGCTGCCGGAGACTGAGGGCCAAGATTTAAGTTGTGGAGTCATTTTTGAGGGGTTTGGCCATAACTCACCACGCTGACCAAGCGGGTTGGTGAGTGTGGGATAGCATTTCCTCTAATCCCGATGGTATAGTTATACCGCTATTGGCGGTATAACTATACCATCGGCACCATAAATCAAATCCTTGTACTGAGAGAATTAATTAAAAGTGTAAGGGAATATGAGCTCCCATTATGCATGGCTTATTGATTATGAAAAATTTTATGATTCCGTGAAACCATCAGTAGTTACAATGGCTTTGATATTCTGCAGTATTGAACCAGAGGCCCAAAATAAGGACGGTCGTATTCCTTAGTGTTGTTAAATGTGTTCATTAAACTAATACTAAAGAAAAAATTAAGCCCATGTATCTACTAGCAATGTATTTGCAACCTTAACATCAAGTCCAAACATTTAATTGGAAAAGTCCATTTGTATACATATATCGGTTACTACGATATTACTTTACACGCATTTCGGAAATGTCATTAAAAGTATGCTTCATGTGAGGCTTAAACTGAAACTTTTTTTATAAGTGTTTGAAACTATACGTCAGATTCCAAAATTCCAGTTCATGAATCTATTTCAGAAGTATGTGGCATTCTCTATTGCATACTTTGCAAACCTTGTCCTTCTTAAATAACGCTTATTTATCCCGTTAGGTTGGAGATACGTTCAAAACCTTTAGGAGTTTTTCACGCTACACCTCCGTCGGAATGTGGTATTAAAAATATAACCTTCTACTGCGCAGCTTTAACTGTAAAACACGTTCCTCGCTTACCTGTTTTTTCACAATATTTACTTCTCATAGTTGTGGCGTCAGGTCAAATATTTATATCAATGAGCAATTTATAAATTTCCTTTCATCCTTCTTGTTAGATTTCGTGCACAGTGGAAAGTTTTGAATCCTTGTAATTTTCTTCAAAAAGTACCTTTATCATTCAATCGTTGCTAAAGGTTAAACTTATTGTCCACCATATATCTTTATATTACTTTTTTTTTTAAATCCCATTAGCCAAGGAGATCGCCTTCCATGTGAAAATGTTCGGTTTTTTTTATTGTTTTGGTTAAAAGCATTATCTCATCCAGTTAATGTAAAAAGCTATTCGTGTTTTTGTTTCCTACGCTGTAACTGTTTCATATTTTCAGCTTATTTCATCATCCAAAGAGAATTGTGGGCTCACATTCGATATTTAAAAAGGTAAACAATTTCGCCGTCATGAGGAAAAGTCGTGTTTTCTTCTCTACTTATTTCGTTTTTTCGTCCTATTGGGAAAGATTTGAAAGGATGTACTACACTGAAGAGCAATTGAATTAGAGATACCTGTCTAGTAACGTGTAGTTCCACCTTTCGGCCTGATGACGGCGGCGATTCGTCTCAGCATGGACTCGACAAGACTCCAGAAGCGTTGAGGAGCCATACGGGTCCACGACCTCTGAACAGGCTCCCACAGTTCACGAATATTTGATAGAGGGGGGTCAGAGCATCGAACATATCTCTCGATGGCATACCACTTGTGCTCGATGGTATTGAGGTCCGGTGACCTATCTGGCCAAGAAAACGAGGTCACGTCGGTGGAGTGTTCATCGAACCATTCGGATACAATTCGGGAAGAATGCACGGTGCATGGTCTTGTTGCAGGATGAGGTCCCAAGTGGGACGTTGAAGACGCACAAATGTGAGCAAATAGCCGTCCAGGATATCCCGGTAACGTTGAATTGTAAGCGACAATGACACACGTACCAGGGGTTCCATTTCAGTCCACGTAAACAGTCCAAAGACGAGAATGCCACCTCCACCAACTTGAAGCGTACCTGCTGGCAAGAAGGATCCATCGCTTTATGTGGTTTGCGCAGTACTCGCATCCTGTCAACCGCATGTACCAACGTAAATCTCGACTCATCAGTCCAGGCAACATTTTTCCACATGTCTAATGTTCAGTGGCGATGTTTCCGCGCCCATGCTAATCTTTGCACCCTCTGACGTGCGGTCTGTAGTATTACCCTCGTGGGACGATGGCTTCTGTACTTCATAGCGAGGAGATGGTTCTGGATGGTGTGGCCGCTTACACGTTTTTGTGAACCAGTGTTAAATTGCCGAGATATATCTTGCATTGTGGCGCGTCTATCCACTGTTACAATGCAAGCTAGCCGACGATGACTCAGCTCATCCACACGCTGTTCTCGACTGCAAATGGCCCTTGCAGGGATGGTTTTACTGGATTCGATGTAATCCCGGTTCACCCGTGACACAGTGGCTCCTGAAAATCCCAGTGCCTGCACGACTTCCGAGATGGAGTGACCCATTCTTCGGGCCCTGAGAATTCGCCCACGATAAGATGCGCTTAGATCCTCTGTCTTACCCATACTGAGTCCGACTCTTAGTGATTCCCGTCGCATCGCTTCGTATGTTGTCAGATAGCTGCATACGTCATGTCCTTTCCGTTTACAGGACAGCCCACTGCGCGACATTTGCATTACTCCAGCTATCTCTAATTCAATTGCTCTTCAGTGTATAATACCTGTAGAATATATTGTTGCAGTTTAATTTATTAAGCACTTCTGCAGAAACGAAGTAACATCACAATCATTTTAAAACTGTTTTTTCTTTAATATATATAATTTATTGTTTGGAAGAATTACTGTAAACATGTTTAAATTTTGCCAACTTCCGTGGTAGTTAAATATAGTTTAAGGACCCACAAATGAACACAGCAAATTTAATTTAAAATTTGAAAACTCTGGTTTACCAAGTGTATGCCATCAATTCTAACGAATTGAGTTTTGAAATTCAAATTGCTTTATTGTGAATCTTTAAGCCCTACTTCATTTCAGTTATTGAAAGCAAAAATGCATCCGTAATGTGACGTTTAGTGAAAAACTGATATTTGTACATCAAATTTTTGTATGTAAAATATAGCTATTCCTTTTCCTATTAGTATTATTTTTCGGAAAGATTTTTATGAAGAATCAATTAATAAAGGTGTAAGTGATATTCCTAGGTTCCCTGTTCACAGCATTGTCTATTAAGCTGCGGTATATACTCTATAGAACTAATGCTCTTATAATTACCATCTGCAGGTCTTAAAAATATTGTGCCACATTTCGGTTTCTTTTCAGCATGACATTTGAAATAAAATGTGTTTACGATTGTTCTTTGGTAGTCTCTCCATCTCTGCATTCAACGTATAACTAAGGTAATTGCATTGAAAAACAGAAAATGTTATGTAAGGCCCAGAACCCGAAAAATATGGATGAACGTATGTTGCTTTTCCGAAAGCATTGTTACTCTCTCTTCAGAAAGTTACAGTCCTGACATTTATTTCATTTGCATCGTAGTGTAAACTAATTCTTTAAAACTGAAGGAAAGCATGTCGGAGTGCAAACACATTTACAACTCTTTCAATTTCATACATTTCTCTAAACCACGCACATTAATGAATGTATTCATCCAACTTATGTGATGTAACTCGTGCTTAAATTCCATGAAGTTCACCTGTTATCAAACCATATTTATCAGATCACAGCCTGCACATAATTTAAGCTACAAAATTTTGTAGGGCACGCTTCTTTCGTTTTTCTAGTAAAATGATATTACGCGAAATCTTTCATGCAAAGATTTCGCTTTTGCAAGTGATAAGGGATTTGGTGACTTTGTATATTCAGGTTTAACCTTTTCGTGTCTGTACTTAAATATATATACTTCTTTTCTTTACTAAAAAACTGCCTTTTCACCAAATTTAAGGACTCAAGGTTTTATATGCTTAATCATTAACAACCTTTCTTCAAACGTGCTAAAACAACGTTTTTAACGAAATCATGAAAAAAAAAATTGTGTTTCCGTTTCAGTGTACATTAGCATGAACTGAAACGATATGTTGCGAGAGTCAAGCTTCCTGTAAAAAAATATAACACTAATAAATATTTTATTTCTCGAGCACAAACACGTTAAATGTACATGTTATGACTGCATATCCTAAGTTTTTTAATGCTCATGACTTTTCGTCATTCCCTTCGTGGAAAGCAGGTAAAGGGTAAATCAGAAATATACGCATGTATTTTCAAACTGATGATGAGTTATCTCTTCTCATACACTGAGCTCCCATGGTTTGACTAAAACAGAACAGATGACGAATACAAAAATAAATTACAGGCAAAAGTTTAAAATTATTTATCGCATGCAACACTGATAACGAAGTACTTGCCTCTAAATAATCTGCAAATCATTGTACATTCCAACGTTTTATCTTTTTCATAAGCATTGCGAGGTAATTCGACTATTCTACGACTCAATTAATTAAATAATTTAAATTGTGCGAATACCCAGAATTCGTTCTCAAATTATGTTTTATCAGATTTCGGAATGAAACGAAGAGTATGTATTTCTTTTTGAATACACCTTGAGCGATTTTCGCAGCTTTTCTCTACACTACAATATTTCTTTCAGTTGTACGAAAAGATATGTCGTTCTGAATACTCAAAAGACGCTTACAGCGTATTAAATCCGTTTATTTTTGTAGTGTAGTCAGTACAAAGATTCGTCAAGCTTTAACACTTCACTGGGAGGCTTCAAAATAAACGGATTTAATACGCTATGTGTGTCTCTTGAGTATTCACAATATGGTGTATCTAAAATACGTCGTCGTTTTTACTTTTTTCACACACATTTCTGAAGAAACATAAACTCTTTTACTTCTGGACAGAAAACTTTTATTTGATTCACTTTTTTCATCATGCCACAGCAATAGAGACACGGGAGGACGTATACATATTATCAGGTTACTCCTGTTTGTCTCGTTAGAAAATGTTTAGAAATGTTAACGAAATTTGAAACCCGAAAATTGAACAATTTGTGAGATACAGAAAATGGTAAACATTATTTAGCAACGTGTCCTTTAGCAGAGATTAAAAGTATATCCAGTTTTATTTGCACTCAATTAGATGCCAACCTCGTTCCAAGCAACAAGGAAAACAATCACAGCGCAAAAACGCGCGTTACAGGTTCAAGAAACAACACTTATGAAACTGAAAACTACCAACAAGTCTTGCGTGATAAATAGATCAATAGGTGTGGCCGGTTATACTGGTTAACCCTTTAAGCGGCTCGAACGAAATAACTAGGGGTACGTTTCTGTGGCCCATAACGGCTGGCACGAAATAACTCGGGGTACGTTTCTGTGGCCCATAGCGGCTGGCACGAAATAACTCGGGGTACGCAATCTGTCCACTGCCAAGCTCAACCCAGTGACCTCGAACTCCGGACAACAGTGAACATTGCATTACCTGTGACCTCGAACTCTGGACAACAGTGAACATTGCTTTGTTATTCAAACTGCTCGTTTACCGTGACGGTTGACACTAATCCTTTCTGACTGATTACCGGCTAAAAGGGTTCGGACAATGGCACTGAATCTAAAAGGAGATACGTTTGGATGTCATTGCAGTTTCTACATTTGTCTTGGAAAGATAAATTCACGAAGCTTGGACTGTAGTTAAGCGACAATTAAAACTGAAGGAAAACTTTAGAGTATTTCAGTAATTCTCTGTAATCAACTTGGCAAGAAAAAACATTACTTTCGGGAACACAATCTTTTAATTTTAAAATATTTAATTAACTCGATTTTATTTAAAGAAATAGGAAATCCACTGTGAAACTGATTTTTTGGTTTGCAACAGCAACCTAAAAATGATTTAAAGGATATGACATGATTTTTTTTTACATGAAATTTCTCATTAGGTGGTACTGAAAACAAAAATTAAATTTCAAAAATTACTTTGTTTTAGGATTTTTCAAAAGTGCTTTTCTATTTTAAATGGAAACCGCAACGATTTGAACTATTAGTGAGAACAGATAATTCGATATACACTAAGTGTGAGGAATAAAAAGTAGTAAAAACACCCAAGACACAAAGACGATTTTCTTTAATTTAACTGGAGAAAGTAATAGGTTGGTTGTCTATCAGCATGCTTTGTACGAAGACAGTTGATCTAATTCTTTTGAACACATATGATTACGGATTCACAGAGATGGAAAACGGTTAGCTAGAAAAGAATTTCGCTATCCTTGCAGAAGTCCAGTCAGACTCTCATTCATTGTATGTTATTTAGAATTCAATAATATTACAAGCTATGCTTATCGGAAAGCTTAATATCGAGTTGCCCATAGTTGGATTTTTTGAACCTACATATTTTGAGAAGCGAGATCAGACTCGATTAGTTTGTCATAAATACAGTCATGTAAACACTTGCATTTATTTTAAAAACAGCCAACGTCTCCCAATGCAGAATCTCGAGACTGTTCTGTTTAATCCGATGTGAATAACGAATGCGCACAGAAATATTGCACACAGAAAAAATCGCATTCCTCGAAAATAAGAAAAAAATACCCACGTCTTGAAAATAAAATAATACTCAGATGTGTGTTGTTTTCTTACGTCTGTTAGAAACAAGAGGCCGTTTTTAATTTCACGAAGAAATATCTTGATTTTAACTAAGCAATCGACAAAACTAGTCAGAAAATTTCCTCTGCTGAGCGGCAGAACTTTACCTAGCATTACAAGGAAATTGAACAGTTCTCAAAATTTCACAAAAGTCTTATTCGAAGAAATTAAGCAATTTTAAAATCTCGTAAGTGTGAACTTGCAATCAAATATTATCAAGAAGCAGTAACGCACTGAACCTAAAACGCTTACAAAATTCCTATGCCTAGGACATTTCAAAAAAATTTAGATTTTACAGTAGAGTTTTAAGGTGAGGTGTGTTCAAATATACGTTGTAAAATTGGGATAGGAGATGCAGCACATCAATCCTTAGATGCCTGCATTAACAAAAGACATAATTACCAATAAAAAAAATTGAGCTACACGTGAAACTCATGCAAAGCCCCTAGGCTTTTTCAGCAGAATTTTTGTTACAATCATAATGTTTGATATGTTTAAATAAATAAGAAAAAGTGATAAATAGATATCAACATATCAGCCATCGGATGTTTGAAACAGTATATCAGCCATCAGGTGTTTGAATCTCAAACACTTTAATGCCATATTGCAAATGTCTTGCAGTCACTGAACTGGGAAAAGAAAGAGATAAAATTTAATGGCGATTAATTCACCTTCGTTTTGCTAAAGACGTAGTCATTTTTGGAACTGACACTTCAGAACTGCAGAGTATGTTCCAAGAACTTGTTGACAAGAGTGAAGAAGTGGGATTAAAAATAAACTTGCAGAAGCAAACACTGATGCACAATGCAAATTCTGAAGATATGAATCCGTTTTTGGTGTAAATATGACATGGATGGTAAGTCAGATAATATAAGAAAACTTGAAAATTTCGTCGTCCTGCTGCGGGAATCAAAGCCGCATCTTCTGATGAATCGAACCCGCGTGCGCTCGAGTCTACCCGGCAGACGCGGTTTCGATTCCCGCTCCAGGACGACGACATTTTCAAGTTTTCGGATATTATCTGACTTACCATCCATGCCATATTTGCACCAAAAACGATTTCACATTTTCCAAAATTGTATGGTATGGTGTAATCCTGTATTCCATTCATGAGGTACAATGCTTTTACAAGAAATAAAGACTTACTGATTGATAGGGAAAAGCTGGAGATAACCGATACCTACATTCACCTTGGACAGTAGTTATCAAGCGATTGTCCCATTGATGAACAAATTAATCTGCGTATAAAACTTGATCGGCGTGCTTTTGGAAGAAACAGGTAATTTTTTAAGAGCAATATGCTATTATGTCTTAAAAGAAAAGTGTTTAATTAATGCATCCTTCCAGAGCTTACATATGCAGTGAAGACGTGAACCTTAACGAAAAAAGGCTTACAAAAATCCGGACAACTGAAAAGAAGCTTGATGTAACCAGGAACGAAAAGAAGAGGATCTCATGAATAAGGAAAATGACATGAGTGGAAGACAGCTTAATCAGGGTAAAATTTTCTGAAATGGCAATGGGCTGGATATATTAATAGAGGAACTGACTACCGACGCGAAACTGAAATTTTAAAGTGGACTCCACAGGACTAGGTAAGACACAGAAGGAGACCACACGGGAGATTGATGGATGAAATTCGAAAGCATGCGGAAGTGACATGGAGGAGACTGGCTCAAGGCAGATCGTTGTGGAGGAAAGTTAGGGAGACCTTCATCCAACAGTGGATGATAACGGTTGACAATGATGATATGGGTGCAAGAGAAGTGGCCACCGGAGAACTGGCCACCCTGAGAACTGATCACAAATATATATAGGGAACGTATAATAATCATCCATTTGACTGCTCCATGTAAACATTCCCAGTTATGACTCATAACGACCCTCATAATTTTGTGTTCCTTTTAATTGAGATACACTGACAGAAAGTGAAAAAAGAACACCAAGAAGGAATTGGCGGACGATCATGAAATTTACATATGTTAATGGGATCAAGTTTACGTAGGTGTTATGTTAATTTCGGGATCAACCGATGAGCGCTTATGCCACAGCACAGCTTAATATGCAAATTATCGTCGGAGGTATTTAAGGAGTACGGCGAAGTGAATGCAAACAGTCATCGTCGTACGGACACGTGCGAAGAACCTGAAGAAGCTGCAATGCCTGGACATGGAAGACGTGTATGATTTCATGAGTTATCGGACTTTAAGCGAGGTCATCTAGTCGGACTCCGCGAGGCCGGGTGGTCGTATCGTCGTATTGGGAGCGAATTGGACGGGAAGTATCGGTGGTTGTACGATGGTGGCGTAGATGGTCCGAGGAACATTCCCACACGAGAAGACGTGGAACCGGGGGTCACAGACGGACTGATGAGCGGACCGGTCGACGCATAAGAAGAGCGGAGTTGTCAAGCAGAACATCCACTGCGACACAAATCCGAGCTGCTGTTGCACCTGAGGTGACTGTGCGAACAATCCGCAACCGTCTACTGGATGCAGGTCTACGTGCACGGGTGCCCCTGGCATGTGTATATCTGACTGCAGCCCACCGTGAGGAACGGCTGCAGTGGTGTCGCCCACGTCGGCACTTTAAATCGCAATGGCGATCTGTCGTGTTCAGCGATGAAAGCAGATTCTGCTTGGGAGCCTCCGATGGCTGTATGCGTGTTCGCAGACGCACAGGGGAGCGTCTCCACCCTTCTTACATCCGTCAGCGACACACAGGGCCTACACTTGGTCTCCTGGTGTGGGAAGCGATCAGCTATCACTCCCTTACACAACTAGTGTTTGTACCGGGTACGTTAAACAGCACCTCTTACATCAGCAACATCATTCATCCCGTTGTTGTGCCCTTTCTAAGGTCGGTCCATTGTGGTGTTTTCCAGCAAGATAACGAACGCCCACACACGGCACGTGCAACGCAACATATACTTCAGGGTGTGAGACAACTTCCACGGCCTGCACGTTCACCGGATTTGTCCCAAACTGAGCACGTGTGGGATTTTATAAGACAACGATTTATCCGGACTCCACGGCCAGCCACGATCATCTCCGATTTACGCGTCCAGGTTGAGGATGCTTGGAACTCAATACCCCAAACTTACATCCAACATCTGTGCGACAGACTCCATGCCAGAATTGCACAGTGTGACGCAGTTCATGGCGGTTCCACCTCGTACTAACCATGTTACATGGAAATGTTATTTTTCAGTTTACCAGCAAATACAGCTGTATTTTCCCATAATGTTTTGATCACGTTTTTCTCTGTATTCCGTTATTATGCTGTATAAATTTCGTTGGTATCAGACGTCTCCTTCTTGGTGTTCTTTTTTCACTTTCCGCCAGTGTATGTCACGCGAATAAGTTCATGTATTAACAGTAACAGACACCCTACACGTGAAGCTTGATTTATTTTTTTCGTCAGTTCCCATATTTTTTGTGATTTATCCTTCTGTTTACTGCTATTCATGTTTTGAACCGAAACTCACCAATTATGTGTTCTATATTACGTTTTCCCCAAAGTGGTTCAAAGATTGTATGTTGATATGCGTTTTCTGATATTTTGAGCACACTCTATAAAAACGGTGTTTTCAAAAAGTGATGTTCATAATCTGTAAACTTCCATTTTGGCGCCTACTCAAAGGCTATTGGCTACAAACTGGTTACATCACATAATATAGGAAATATCATCTTTTATCTAATGTATATAAAAATATTTTTGTTATAATGAATTGTATGCCTTATGAACTGCCGGTGTTTAACTATTTTGCAGACTAAAATTAGAGAAATAGCAGGATACAAACATTTAAAAATTAAATAATGTCAGAAAACATAACACTGTGTCTTATACAATATGACAGGTAACTAAAGAAATATGAGATAGTGTAAAGGGCTTCCTTAAAGTAATGCTTTCTCCCTCATAATATTTTTATTTTAGTAGCAAAAATTTGGAACCTGGTGGCAGAATACTTGTTTATATTGTAACTAATGCTAGCGTATTCAAAGTATTGTTCATCACTTTCTGTACATTTCCACCATCTTTGAACCCACTGGTAAAATCCCTTTGGAAAATTCCTCAGGATGTCATTTCACCAATGAGTTCACATCCAGTTTAATGTCTGGCACATCATCGAAACTTAGCCAAAAAAGGACTGTATTTGAGTTGGGACATCACCGTCTACACCATTTTGGCATTAGCATCTGAAGTCTCCATTGAGGCGTGGGGACGTCCGTTATCATGGTGTAAAACAACATTAGGAAGTGGAATGTCACGTCTTTTCCTCCTAAGACCTTCCTTTAGCTTCTTCATTGCTTGCTCATAGTAAGCACTGTTTTGTTTTACAACTCGTTTAAAGAAGTCAGTCAAAATGACACCACGTCTGTCCCAGAAAATTGTCACCATCTCTTCTCAAGAGGTTAAGGCACATGCCCACACTTTGCTCACATTGTTCACGGGTTAGGTTTCTTCCGATCCACCTTGAACAAAGTTTTCTGTACCCCAGATCCCTAAATTTTTTTTTCATAGCATTATGACCACGATTGGCTGCATCATACAACTCCTAGTTGGTGACACAACGATCAGCTGTGATGAGGTCTTTCACTCGTTGCCGGTTGGCATGTCACTGCAGTTGCGGGTCTTCCGTTCCGTTGTTTTACCGACACTAAACTTTCACGCTATCGAAACCTCTTCATCAATTTTCGGACACTACTGATAGCGATTACGGAAGCTCCGTACACCGCCAGAAGTCTTCTGTGGATTTCTGGAGTATCATATCCCTCTTTCTCCAGGAATTCAATTACGGCTTCTCTGTCGCTCCAAACCTTTTTTCTGATTCTGAAAAAAAAATGCTCACATTGGTGACATATTATAATACATGACAGTGAAGTTTCATGACAGTGAAGGAGGCATTAATTTTAGGATGCCCCTTGTATATGTCTTAAAAAAAACCCAAGTGAATAACTCTTTCGTTTCTAAAAGAATTAACTCTAAATACACGTACCTGTAATTTTTGAGTGCTTTCAGCTTTTAATCTAATAAAAATTCCGACGCAAGGACCACGCTTGTCCTTTAACATTTTAAGCTTCCGCAGGAGTGCGTAGAAACGTACAAAACATTCAAAATGGTAGGTATAATAAAATACCTTTGCCTGCGTGTGTCTGTGTGTTGAAGGTTCCGTTACTGAAATAATCAGACTGCTTTTTTCATAGAAAGTGTGTGTACATAAGAGAGAGAGAGAGAGGGGGGGGTGGAGGGGGGTGTTAAAAAATTTCCACCAAAAATTAGTTGGGTCTCTTGCTTTAAAAAGGGAAGCAAATGGATTTGGCATTTCTTCAACAAATGTTTGACCCAAACTAACTATATTTTGAACCCACGCATGTGGAATCACAAACACATCGACGAATGCACAGCAGTGTATTCGTGCGTGCGAAGTTACATTGGACTTTGTGGAACACATTATTCAGGTTAAAGAGGACAGTCCACCGTGGTAACTAATAGAACAAGGAAATGCCACCGTCCCTCTTTTAAAACAACTCCTTGATACTTTTAGTCTCCTTCAGTTGATAATGATTCATTATCAGCTGAAGGAGACTAAAAGTATCAAGGAGTTGTTTTAAAAGAGGGACAGTGGCATATATGGGGATATATGCCACCGTCATATATTCCCATATATGCCACCGTCCCTATGGGGATTGGAACACATGATCTTTATAATGTAAGAAACATTCGCCATCATACTTGGGCTGCATCTGCTCCCGAAGAAATAGTTGTGTAGAAGAAGTAAAAGTGTTTCGCTCCCTCTGTTAGACGGCTTTATATATTCTTCCTGAAAGGTTTGACCTTGTTTTGGTATTCTCACTTAATCCAAGTCAGACCGTACTGTTGGTAAGTGATCAACCTGTGTATGCAAAGGAAAACCACTGAAATGATTGCTTCTCGATGCTTTTGGAGCTAATAAAATCACAGTCATGGTCGGAACACTACTGAAAATGACATAGCTTTCATCAATGCGTCTAATTGTCGTGGAAAGTCTATTTATTTGAAGCTTTGCTAACTCCCGTTGTAATGATGAAGTACTTGTTAATATCCCACAGCCTTGAAAACAATTTCTAAAAGAACTGAATATAACTGAAGCTGATGACTATAAATAACTGTTCGAGTGCTAATTGTAATGAGGTGTTTAAATGAGACGAAATTGTTGTGCCCCTCAATTATTTATATTTAGGCTTCTTTTTTTGTATATAACGGTAATTTTATGTAACAATTTCAACTCATGCAGCTTACAGTAGTGCCGTCATTTATTATGGCTATATATACGATAATGTAACCAGGAGCTTCTTCCACTGTAATCACGTCTGAGGATGAGCCCAGTCGGCTCGAAAGATCTCACGTGGTTTAGTGTTAACTATATTTTTAACTATGCTAAGTAGGGCTAAGCGTATGCTAGCACCATCAGCTGGCAGCTATTGATTGCCCTGCCGCATTGCTGTGAATTACGGCCCTTCATAAGTAATATATAAAAATATATCTTTCCTATTTAGAACAAATGCACCATTTGAACAAAACAGCTTCCGTTTTTGCACGATATTCAAATGAAAAACTTCTTAAAAACCACTAACTAAAATTTTTAATTTACAACTAAAAGACATAATAATGACGTAAATAAAAACCGTAAGACTTTTGGAGCTTGCTAGGAGCTCATCTTCAGATGTGAAACTATAACCGTATTTACTTAATTCGGCTTGTAGGAAATGAAATGAAAATATTAATTTTTACATTGACAGTAAATTTTACGAAAAATAAAAATATTTATATTTAAAACAATACGTGAAAAAACTAAAACAGGAGTAATGGAATCTCCAAAAAAAACGTATGACGTGTTCTACACAGCCAGCGTTATTAGTACTTTTTATAAAACAGTTACGAGTTAATAGAATAAATACTATACTCAAATGCATTTCTAATGCAGTGAGTGCATAACACATATCTTATAAATATGCTTCAATGTTACTATTCAGAACTATGTTTAGCGCCTGTATCGGATTTTCCATGATGTTGTCGACACTGTCGTATCTTCTATAAGTACATAAGTACAGCAGATTTGTCAAATCGGAAAACAAATAGAAGAGCCATAACAATTCAAAAGACAGGGGGAAGGTCGTGCCCCTCAGATTTGTGATTGTTCATGAAATCAAGAGCATACATTTTTGAGCATGCAGATATATACATTAATATGATGCAATACCAAAACTGAGAGAAATATTATAAAGAGAGTTTCCAGTTTTGCAATGCAGATTCTCCTAAAATACTAGGTTCACTCTCTGGCCAGTGGAAACAAAATTCAGAATGTGGTTTGAATTATTTTATTTGTTGGTCGAGAAAAGTGTTTTCTCATGCATACCCAAACATAATAAAATCTCATGTACTGAAATATTATATTTGAGACAAAACATGTCCTAAAATACTAGAGTTTGGAGATTGCCCTGGCACCCCCTCATTAACACGCACTCCGTTATCTCATTGGCCCAGCGCCAAAACCAAACCCACCAATTGACGAACGATTTGGCATGTTTGAAATGCATGCGTTACGTGTAATGATTAAACACAGCAGGGCAGAGGGCTTGGCAAAGCACTTTGAGAAAAGGGTTTGTAATGTAGTACGAGGTACTATGAGTTTAATATATCTTCATTCTTAGTGTTGTTAGCCCTTGCAACTTCTCATGTGTGCAAGCATTAACTTGATACGCACGTTTAAAATGCGTGCGTGACTTTTTACTCACATCGACGGAATGGCAAAATATTCCCTAATCTTTGCTTGTTTCAGACAGAACTGCCAACATCGCAAAAAAATAAAATAAAAGAAACGCTACCTTGATGTTTTTTCCTTTCCCTCAGAACAGTAATGGACTAAGCCGTCTGAAAGAATAAGCATGTGTGTTTATGGACAACATCTGATATCCAGTTGAACTTTTGTATTGAAAGTGTACTAAAAATGATTAGATGACAAGAAATCACAGTCAAAATTTTTATATAGTGTTTGTGTATGACATTCGTTGTAACAATTTCTGTTTTCCCCTCCTGAAAACTATGGCAGCCTTGTTTATCTTTAAAGGTACCAGAAAGTAAATATTTTTTTTTTTAAATTGGGTATTTCAGCCAAAAAAAAGAATAAATTGACTCAGCACTGACAATCTTTTATTA